>OX375875.1:63704096-64939341 GCA_947359465.1 Metellina segmentata
CTGTATTTTTCCGAATTTATTGTCTGATTTTGTGGAATCACAATTCATAATGAACAATTCCTTTGTACTCCCACCAAACACAAATGTTACTTGGGGAGGTTCACTTGGCTTACCCCACGATCGTTTTCTTGTAACATTATTGTATAGTATCCACTTCTCATCTCCAGTAATGAACCGTTTCAAAAAAGGAGCTTCTTCATTTGGTTTCAGCAAAGAATTACGTGCCGAAATTCGAACAAGCATATTCAGTGTTAGAGTATGAGGTTCCCATATATCGTAGTGACTTACATACCCAATCTTCTTCAGATGATTATTAACTGTACTTTTTGGAATATTTAGTCTGTGATAGTTCCTGAACTGTGTAACGGATTTTCAGCGATAGCATCTTTTAATAGGTTCTCGTTTACAGAGGATGGTCATCCACAGCAGAGATCATCTTTGAGGTTGAAATTTCCACATCTAAATTTATCAAACCGTCTTTGAACTGTGTCATCAGAAACAGCATTTTGTCCATGTACAGCACACATTTTACGAGCAGCCTGACTAGTATTTTTTTCTTTTTTTAAATAAAAGACCATAATATGACGCAGATTAACTTTTTGGTTCTCCAATCTTAGCGCTGCAGTGAAACAAATATTATGACACAACACAAGCTAGAATTATGTAGTGAAAGCAGAAAAGATCGAATTTACACATCTGCTTCAATCAAGGTGACTCCTTATATGCAGTAGCAAAATAATAACAAAGTGCACATCGATTTGAGAAACCTCAGAACTTTCCGGATGACCCAATACTCATTTCTTAAGGCCATAGATCAACAGCTAGACCAAATCCATGAGTCAAAATACCCTTAAATAGTCCAATACTAAAGCAGGACTTCTAGAGATCTTTTCTTATTAGACCCATACAGGATGGAAGATGACATGTTTGTGCTACATTTTAAGGCAAATTGGAAATGCTTTGTGGCTCAGAACAAAAGATACAGATTGGATGTGCATGCACATAAGTCAGACAATTGCAATTGCAGACAAAGTAATTAGACAGAAAATGTCAAATTGCAATTTAACATTGGTTTGCTTCGCAAACCAACACCACATGGGTCTGTTTTGGCTGTTATCCAACAGACTACAAATTCCTATTTGGTTTGCGAAGCAAACCAATAACCCCACAAAAGCAACTGGCACAGGCTAGTATATACTATATATATATATATATATATATATATATATATATATATATATATATATATATATATATATATATATATATAATCAGAATTTGTATAGTTAAAATAACCATCATATATTTTAAATTGAAAGAAAGCCCCATAACTTCTAGCATAATGATTGCTGAAGAATGCATTAAATATTTCTGAAATAGGAATTTTTCCTCTTCATATATTAGAAATTTCTATTTTGGAATCATTTTGTGATAAAATTTATTTAAAATGTTGTTTTCTGAGTAATCATAACTATTTTAAAAGAAGACAACAGCATTTTACTTAACAAAAAATTTTGAATAGTAATATTTAGTTTTTTTTTTTAAATTTAATTTTAATAAAAACATTTGTGAAAATTTTGAATAGTTCAAATTATAATAGTTGAAAAATTAATACTTTTAATCAAAACTCCATGTCATGCTAGTTAGCAAGATGGTATGTATTCACATAGATATACACATACTGAATATGCAACAATAGCAGTCAGTATGACTAAAGCTTCATTTTTTTAATCATGTTACGATGGTCAGGATTGATATGAGCAAAAGGTATCTGGCAGGACAGCAACAAAAACTGGATAATGTTCTAGGTAAATATTTACATTTAAATATTTTTTACTTTACATTTTACATGCTATTCTACCTATTGTGTAACAAAGAATGAGCCATATTTAAAATTAAATAGTTTTTCATCTCTACAACTGCATACTTTGTGACCTACCAGGGTTATTAAACTTAATGTAGATGCTACAATTTAAGATTATGCTGGATACTTGCTTTATAGAAAATGTATTCATAAATACTAAAGAAACTAAAGTATGGAAACTCAGTTGTTTGTTTTGTAAAAGTATACAATCTTTAATGGCTGAGAACTAAAAGATATGCTTTGTGATACTAAATGCAGCACTTTCGCTTATAATCTATAGATTCACACTTACCTAAAGATGTAGGGAAAGCAGACACATTACTCCTAAGATTTGAAGAATCCCATTGCCATACTGAGCCATCCAATGAAGATGTGTAAAGAAAATCTGGATTTGTAGGATGAAATAGTAGTTCAGAAACAGCTGCGGAGTGACCATTAAGAAGTGACACAGGTTTTCTATCTTGTCGCATATCCCAAATACATAGAGACCCATCTTCATAACCTGTAGCTAATACATGAGATTGAGTTGGATGTACACTCATACTAGATACACCTCTCTGTTCTCTTGAACTGAAATTAGAAAATACAATTATGGGGACACATTACCTTTTGAATAAATATTTTTGACTTTACAAAAAAGTATTTAGATATATCTTATTCCAAAATACATGTGTGTACATTACAAACAAAAAATACTTTTGTATTAACAATTAAAATTATTTTTAAACATTTTTTTCACCTAATTTCAACTTGCAGTGTTTGTCACACTTTCTTTCATGGATTTGTATGTGCTACTGTTATTTATTTTTTTGCAAATGATGTATAACAGACAGTATAAAAAACCAATCATTAATTAATTTGTATCAACTTTTTAAAAATTAACCATTCTTCTAAATCTTTCTAAAATTAACCATTCTCTTTATTCCATTCACAAAATTATCAAATACATTATAAAAACTACAAAAATCTCTATATCAATAAGAAAAAAAGTTTTAGCATTTTAAATACACTGTAGTCATGAAAAACAGAAAGCTGAAGAAAGGACTTAATAGTTTAAAAGTTAGATGGTTTCTCACTTGACATTCAATGGGAAAACTTAAGCTCGAAAAATAAAATAGCTACAGCTATGAAATTTTGCCATACATATATCAGAGTTAAAATAATTTTAGAATATTAATACATATTTTATTAAAAAAAATAATAACTTACAGAGTTAATAAAGAACTTGATGCATCAGAAGAACTGCGAATGTCCCAAAGTCTCAAATAACCCAGAGAATTTCCAGCAACAACTTCTTGGTATCTTAGATAAGTGACACAATTAAAAGAGCACAAATCTGAACTTTCTGCAAAATGCAACAAAATTAGAAAATATAATTTGCATAAAGCGTGTATTGTTAATACATAATTACAAATGAATGTTTTTCACTTTATCCAATTAATATATGGTATTTGGATTTATAGTCTTATACAGTCTGTTAATGCTATTTAAAGCAGTCAGATATTCATGAGAAAATGCCATAAAATACACTGCAGGTCATAGAAAATGCAGCACCATGAAGGACAAGAGATATATGTCACATTTATTATACAAATAACTGAGGCACAAGGGTGAAATTATAGATCTGTTCAAATTGTGGAACATGAAGAAATCTGTATTTTGTTTAACTGACATGGGCGGCAATGATAGCCACAACACATCTCAGTATTGAAAGAAAGGTTTTGGATGGGTGGTAGGGGTATGACAGTTCATGCTGCTTTCACACATTGCAAAAGTTTCATCTACAAGTAGACTAGTGTGCCACAATAGGTAACAGATCTGGAAGTTCCATATTCGTATCAATGTGGCTTGATCTCTTTCAACATCACTTGCAAATGGAAGAGGGGTTAAAGTAAAAATCACAAGGAATATACTAGATTTGTACTCTTACCAATTTCTCTAATTTTTTGTTTCACATTGAAATTAAAAAGGCACAATTTTCCATCTTCTCCAACACTTGCTACATCTTCTCCTTTCACAGATATTCCAGTTGTAGAAGCAGGTCCAGTTTGAAATGAATGAACGTTTTCCCACATGTGCATGTGTTGTAGCTTCTACAAAATGGGATAGAAACATCATAAAAGGGTAAAACATTATATTAAACATTATAAATGTCATATCTCAGAGAAATAGTTAAACTTAAAAAGTAAAGTTGAAGCTTACCTCATCTGAGTATCTGTACATGGATATAGAACCCAGAGATGAAGATGCTAACAATAAATCATCAGAAATTACCTAAAAATACAAAGATAAAAAAGGTTGGAATTTTTTAAAATTAACATTGTACTGGAGCAACACAACAGATGATGGCCCGAGATCAATCTCCAAAGGGAAAGATTAATAAGGAAATGCATTAAAATGTTCTATTAAATTACAACTTAAAATTTAAACCTTTTGGTTTTTTAAAGAGTATTTAGAGAATTTTTCATTTTGTGTTTCAAGAGTATAATTCTTCAATTTCAATTCAAATACTTTAATTAACCCCTTCAATACCTATATTTAACTAGCAGACCCGGCCACGCGTTGCTGTGGCTACGGTTTTTATTATATTACATAGTAGTAAACTATTCAAGGGAAACGGTAGGAGAACACCAGTCATGGGGACCACCATGCTTTTTTACACAGATGCCATTTGTCAAAATACATGGCGACCTCCATGATTGATTTTCTACTACCGTTGATATTGAGCAAAAATCAATACAAAATAAATAAATTTAAATTTTTTTATTCTTTGTATTCAAGTCTGTAACAAATGAGTACATTACAAAGTTGTTAGTAAATAACATGTAACACTTAAACTTATTAATAAGGTAGGTAGGGCAGATAGTTTAAAATTTTTAACAATAATGTTTATTATTTTGAATTATAAAATTCCACTGTATTACTTTTACTATAATATGAATTCAGTTTATAATTTAGTCTAAATAACACGTGGCCGGCTATGCTAATCACTGTATTGCGTTTACTACGAAATAAATTGAACTTATACTTTAGACTCAGCAACACGTGGTTTTTATGCCATTAAATTGTAGCTTATGTGAAACGTTGGTACTTTCAACACAGCGCCATCTGTTAGAATACTTACTCAATCCAGTCAACAGATACCGCAATAATTTGCAATAAAAAAATATCGCGGCTATAAATTGAGATGAAGGCTATCCTATCTTTTAAGTTAGATCAAACTGCACACGGTGCGCAAATTTGATTGAAATCGGTTAAGTAGTTTAGGAGTCCATAGCGGACAAACAACGTGACGCGTAATTTATATGTATTAAGATGTTTATGATTGTACTAGATACTTCTTATGTAACCTTATATATACCACGTTTTGGTAAAATGTGGGATTTCCCAGTCTATTTGTTCCTTAATAATGACATGTTTAATCTTGATTAAGGTATGAAAAATGAAATCTACATGTTTGAAAATATAAGTTACAGAACTAAAAGTTTAGCGGTTTCAATTGGTGTGATATTCAGAATTTTAGTAACTCAATTCATTTACAACCTTATAAAAGATGAAAATTTAAATAAATGAAAGCAATGAAGTTTTCACGCAATCTTTAAAATGGACAAAATTAATAATTTCAGCTGAACCTTTGTTGTTTGTGAGACATTAATTTTATATTACGGTTACAATTGGATTTCTTTACTATGCAACCTTCTAGGCATCGTAGTATAGCATCCAAATTTATATGTATTATACAGAGTTCAGTAAATATACAAATTTTGCCATGATTTTCATTCCTATGTGTATGAAAAATTTTATTGACCCACATTTTGATTTACATTAAAAGACATTTTGAAGATATGTTTGTGACCTCAAATTAATTGTTGACTGAATATTGCACAGAAGTGTAGTATTAATCACCATCTACAAGTGACAGAATCAGTGGTTTGACTCCATGCTGAGAAAATCTTATTGATACTGGTTTTGAATCATTAGAGCAGTTCCAGTGATAGCACAAGCATAATGAGATGAGATGGTTATTTTAATCCAGCTCAATAGAATAAAATTGATATCCAAGTTAAAATAAAGATTTTTCCTTTTCATTGGATATTGTTGAAACCAAAGGTGACACTCGCATGTTTCCTGTGTTACTATGATATCTAAAGGTATTTATGCCAGCAGTGTTGGATGTTTTAAGTGAGGCAAGTGCATTACATATATTTGTAGAGGTGAATCGCAATAAAGGCTGCTACACACTGGGCCAGTAATTTAGTTGAGTAATTTAGTAACTAAACGTGTTCGAACAAAACTATTTAGTCGAGTAGTTTAACAAAACGATTTAGTGGACTCGATTCAGTCAAATGGATAGTAGGCGGTCGAGTAGTGCCTCTTACCCTACTGCACTAACCACTAGCATGCCACTAGACAGGTGTGAACACGTCTGTTTAGTAGAATTCATTAGTTATTTGTTTTCCTACCTCGAGGTCACTTTCTTGTGTGTGGTTTTTTCTAAAAATGTGCCTATTACATGATTTTTAATTTTGACAACAGTTTGTTGGTCGTCTGTCTCGCAGATAATTTTCATTGCTGCAATTTAAATTCATTCTTTTTCTTTAGTCAATAAATCTGTTCTGTTTAACGTTTTTTATTCTCTTAAAATAACATTTTTATCAGCAACATGATTTGTTGGAGTGATGATACTATGGTCAAATTTGTTATTGCTTATGTGGAACAGGAGTGCTTATGGAATGTGAAGTCTTCCCTGTACAAAAATAAATCATCCACAGCATTTATCGATGAGTAACATTTATCGACGAGCTTGAAAAAGCGATGGGAATACCAGAGTTTCACGAGAAGGAAACCAAAAAAAATTTAAAACATTAGGAAGGTACTTTGTATTTATTTTTAAACTAGCAGAAATAATTACCCAGTGTTGCTCGGGTAGAATTACTAATATTGAATGAAAAGTGATGACTATTCACTTCTCTTTCATAAAAGAAGGCTAGCTTAATTCAAGTGTACGGAAAATAATTTTTAATATTGTTTTAACTTTTTCATTGGTTCTATTTACTTTGGATGCAAATATGTATACATGATACATCCATCTATGTTACTCTATTTCATATAATCTTTTTCATCGCGAATCAGCTTCGCTCTCCGCATTATCTTTAGCAGTCAAAACTCGAACACCAACTAAACCGTGTGTGAACAACCACACCCCCAGTTGTCTTTTTCTCGTTTAGAAGAGCTACTCAACTAAATTACTGGCCTAGTGTATAGCAGCCTTAAGTGTGATGTTAAAAATTTTTTGCTTTGTTGCAGTATGTTTCCTGTTTATTACTTACTGATGATTAAGTTATTCACTTAATTTGTTTAATTTTTTTAATTATCTACTAATATGTTGGGGTATTTAACTATAAATAATTCAAATAGTTGGTTTCAGCATGTATTAGTTCTTCAGATGTAATGTACCAATTTTTAAATTTATTTACCTAGGAAACTAGGAATCTACTCATTTATTGGGTATGAGATAGTTGTTAAATAGATTGATAAATAAATAGCTGTGACAATAAGGATTATAACATACAATTAAAACATGTGGATCTCTGTATAATCCTATAGCTATTATCTTTCCTGGCAACCTGGATTGTGAAGTCAGAAAGATACTTCACACTTCTTGGATAGAAAATACTTACATTGATATATTCATGGTTGCAGGGTATAAAAAAGATGATTTTTTTTAAACCTAAAACACCATATTTATTTTATTTAAATGGTATTTTTTTATTATTTAAGTTGGACTTTTATGATTTTAATTAATTCCTTGACTGTGCAAGTTTAAAGTAGCTCGACATGAAAATTGCAGTGCAGTTTCTAGATAGTTTTGATTTATTTAAACATTAATGTATTAGGAAAAATACCAGGGTAAATTTTGGAAAGATTAAAACGCAACATAGGAATTAGTAAAGTTAATCACATGATAGAGTAAATAGAACAGTGCCACAAATGCTGAGCATGAGCAATGTTTTTTCATCTGATTCTCAAGTGGTTTAAATTATTTTGGTTTTAACCCATAACCAGTGACATGAATTTTTGGAACCAGATAAATAAGGTTACTGGATACTACTGACACCATATTATAATTTTTTTTTCCTATCACACAAATTTCAGAAATTTTTTTGCATTATATATTTATGAAATCTGAATCAAATGTTTTGAATTACTTAATTGCTTTTGATATTGAATAAGTAATTGGTTCAAGACTTGCTTTTGAGAAAAATCATGTCACCAACAGAAAATAAAATAAAAGGAACTGGGTGTGTGGTATCTTGAAAAATCCTACTTCTCGTTAATTTTTAGCTTGCAAAAATAACTTATAGGTGAAAAAATTGTTATTGTTTGTAAGTTAACAGTAAAAAATAAGACATGAAAATACATAAATTTGAAATAAAATGTGTCTATTTCACTTATTCTTTGAGCATTTACAAGTATTTCCAAAGGTACATTTGAAGCACACAAAAAGTTTATATGTAAAACAAAAAATGAGCTTTATGCTATGAACAGCACAGAACAAGTAAATAGCATCCCCAAAACATGCCAATGCAATCGAACTTCAAGCTTTCAATTAAAAATGTATCAATTCCAATAGCCTTCAGCTTCAACCCATAACTTTTTCTCAACATGCTTGCTTAATTATCAGATCTTATCTTGATTTCAATTGGTATACCCTGCATGGTTGCATTATAGTTGTAGTAACTAAAAATTTTTCTGAATGTAAAAAATGCTAGATTTTTAGCTATTTACGAAATGGCTATTGTAGGGTTGGGTGTGTGGTGGCAGCCACAAAAATATGTACTACTTGTACGCTAAAGTTGTTTTGCATATGCATTGAAATGACACTTTGTGTCAGCTATTAGAACAGTGATGTTTTACAGTTTGCAGATGGACAATCACCAAAGAAAGGTTCAAATTTACCTAGCTAGACCAATATCAAAATTACAGCCGCTTTAAATATAAAATTAAGTGAAGTGTCAGTCTACATTAATATGCATTTCTGACACTTGGTAGATTAAAAAAAAGGCAGTTATGTCGTGAATCAAAGTTTTATAAACCAATGTTGGGTTGCTGTTTTGTATGCAGTACCAGAATCAATCAACAATGATATTTTGATGTCATCAATAGAGGTTTGGTGACGAGAAGTAAGAATGACATTTGTGCTTGATGGCAACTTTAATATTAATAAGGCAAAAACATAATTTGAAACTGTGAGGGACATAAACTATTGGGAATCAAAGACCAACTCCACTCGTGCGACCTGAGGCAAAATGACCATCAATACAATATTTTCGACACATCGCTTGAGGACAAGTGCAATATATGAAAACATTATTGTGTATACCGATGAAGCCATTCTATTATCTGAACACTGTGTGGTCCAGATTAATATGATATTTTAAGCGATATTGAATGGGAGGATGATGATGATGTCTTGTGGTATCATATTTAAAGATAAAATGTGTCAGTGGTTCTTGAATTGTATTAATACTTTTAAAGGACGCTCATTCATAAAAAAATTTTAAGTAGCAAAACAAAGTACTAAAACAATTATTTTCATATAGCTATGTTGAATTTCACTCAAGTGGATCTCATGTCATTTTATTAGTTTAAATTACAACACAAAAGTTTTTTTTGTTGTTGTTGTTAGTAGTGTTTTTATTTTAAGTTTTAATAAATTAAAAATAAACCATGGAGTATATTTACTTTTAAATCAGTAACACAGCCTGGAAAAGCTACAGAGGAAACAATTTGAGGATCATCATCACTTTCATAATCGATATCCTCATTGTATGTTGGTTTAGGGAACTTCCATACACAAATGTTGTTTTCCTAAAAAAACGTATATCACAATTTTGCATCAAAATTTCAAGGAGTAAATACAAAATATCAAATATATCAGAATTTATGTAAATCAAAGAGAACCATACTCATCTCGACATCATATTAGCTGCTAAAATATGTGACTATAAATTAAACTTTATTAGTGATCTATGCTTTTTTAAATAAAAACAATTAACTTACTGAAATTAGGAGGTAAAATGTAACTCAAATGCAAAAGTTCAATTTTTGGTTAATAAAATGAATGTAAAAGTGAAAAGACTAATTACTAATATAATATGTCAAATTGACTAACTTTCTGTTACTCACTCATTGGTCGAATAAAATTTTGACAAATGCCTATTTAGTATATCAACAAACAGCATTAAAGTGTTTTACTGTCAGTTCCTCAACTATAACGTGATGAATTATGTGTACAGAAGTAAAATTCATTTCCCAATAAAATTGGCTTCTGGTTTGATATTCAAATGAACTGGTTCAACACATATTGATATTTATAGACTCAGTATAGCAAAGTATATGAAGGTGAACTAGCCATTAATTGACCAATTAGGGCACGATTCAAGAAAAAATTCCAGCGCAGCTAATTTGCAATTGCACATAAACATTATTGTACTTCCTATCTTGTAAAAAAGGTGATTAAAATTATTAGCTGCAGTAAAACTTTTCATATTCAATAGCATCAAAATACTTTTTCCAAGTTCAAAATAGTAATTGCCCATTCTTGCCAGTGACTGACTAACATTTTATTTTTTTTTTAATAAATTCAAATACAAAGATACACTATACATGATAAAAAGTATTTTTCTGTCAAATACAGTGAGATTAAACAATGTATTATATAATGAATAAATCATTAGGAATATCAAAGCAAAAAACTAATACCTATAACAAACTAATATTAAACAAATATTTCACTAATGTTATAGAAATTCTTAGAACTAATTGCAATAGAAACTAATGCGAATCAGAGCCTATTGGTCAGTTTACCCACAACAATGAACTCTACAGAATTGACATCATTGGACAAGTCATCTAATCCAAACTGCACAACAGTGTAGAAAAATCATGATTCTTTTAATTCTTAAAAAATCGAAATTCATTTAATTTAGTTTTTTTTTATTATTTAAATAGGATTTTTATGACTTTAATTAATTAATTGCCCATATGAGTTTAAACTTACGTTGGATACGACACACGAAAATCAATGTAGTTTCTAGATAATTGATTTGTTAAGTATTAATATTCATGATATTAATGTATTACGAAATATAACAGGATGAATTTTTGAACGATTAAAACATGATATTGGAATTAGCTAAGTTAATCCCATGATACAGTAAATAGTATAGTACAACAAATGCCATAAATAAGCAATGGTTTCTCATATGGTTCTGGAGAGGATGAGATTAGTTTGATTTTAACCCACAACCGGTGCCATGAAATTTTTTTTTAATTAATAAAAAGAAATCAGACAAATTTCAGAATTTTATTCATTGTATATGAATAAAATGGTACAGAATGTGATTTAGTTGTTTTTTTATAAAACGTAATTAATTGGTTAGACTTGGTTTTGAGAAAAGTCATGTCACCAATAGAAAATAAAATGAGGAACTACGAAATTCCTGAAAAAATTTCAACTTTGCATTTATATTTAGCTTGCAAAAAAGTACTTATTTGTGAAAAAACTTTACTTCGAAGTAGATAGTAAAACAGGAGACAAAGCGTAAAACTATATGTACACAAATTGAAATCAAATATGTCAATATTTGATTGAACAGTTTCAGTTATATTCCAAGCACACAAAAGGGCTAATACATAGCATTCAAGAAAATGAAGCTTTTCTATAAGAACAGCTCAAAATATAGTAAAAGCTTCATTTTCTTGCATCTAATGTATAACCCATTTTTGTTTACATCCCCCAAAACATGGCAATCAAGTAGAATTATGAGCTTGCAATAAAAAAATCATGATAAACATTAAAATAGCTTTCCATTTCAATCTATAATCTATTTTGTTAACACATTCAACTATCCAGATATGCCAATTGACTTTTAAATTTAAATTCCATAAAAGTACAAATAAGTTATATGCTAGTAGTGTATATTCCTATAGATCAATGCATACAATTTTATTTAAATGTACATAATTAGAAAAATTAACCAACATATTAAAAAAAATGAAAATTCACCAATTATAGACTTATGGAAAATTGTGGAGTGCTTTGTGTTCAGTTATTTCATTTTCAATATTAATAAACTTGATACACAAAGGAAAATGAAATTTAAAATTTTAATTTAAATCAATGATTTTTAAAAATAAAAATCACTTAATGTAAATTGTCACAAACTGTTTAAACACATTCCTTTGGAATACGTCGTATATGCTTTGCAGAAACTACAAAAACTTGATGTATATGTGCTTTTAATTCCATATATCTTGATTTTGCCAGCTACCTTTACTTTTTACAAATTCAATCACCTTTCTTAGCTCAAAAAGATTAGTCTGGAAATATTTTCAATTTTTTTCCCACTCGGTTTTGAAATATTCTGATTTGTTTGAGATAACTTGCTTTGTTCTTTCTACACATTTTTACTTTTCTCATTTTATCCAAACTTTTCCAACATACTAAGCATTTTTTAGATGTAGTTGTGTGACGAATATCTATTTGGAACTTTTCTTTTGAGGAGTCTCGCAAGGCATGCAGTAAAAATTATTACATCTGTTTAACAAATTTAATACATGCATTGTATTTGAAACCTCATATTTTTCATTTTGCTTTCAAAGGGTTTCTCTTATTTTATAACACACGAGAAAAAGGAAGTCAATATCTTAGTAAACAAGAACATTAAACCTGATTCTGAAATAGTTGGAGGTCAATACAAAACAATTATAAATACATCAGCCGTACTTCATCATCATAGGAACCAGTAACAAAGATTGTACTACTCCTTGGCTGCCATCTGATTTTGCTGATTTTTCTTGATACAAATTTGACATTGATGTGGGACATCTTTGAACGGATATGCTTTGTTCGATCCAATAACACAAAATAAGGGGAAAATAAGAAACATATGCTACAATTCAAAATTCCCGGCAACAATCTCCACACTTGTACCGAATTTGAAAAATAAAAATAAATAAACAAAACTGTATGGCTAATATTTAAAATCACAGCTTGCAGAGTTTTTGTATGAATATTAGCAACTTGAGCTGTGGCCTTGAGGCTCTTCTTTTCTTTTCTTATGTTTTAAAAGTAGCTAGTTAAATTAACGTCACAAACAAATTATATTAACAAACGGGCGAAGGTCTGGGATGAGTTCAGAAGAAAAAATCCTCGTAATTCACAACTACGGTCAGATGATAAGGTCAATATCTAAGCATGCACCTGAGTTTAACTTCTACTTTTCCTTCCACCTAGTGGCCTCAGTGTGAGGGCATTTGAGGTCACGACTGATTTACCGTACATCAGACCCTATGTACTCGACGGTCGAAAGTCGGTAAGAGGTAGATATTTTAATTAACATCGCACTGGAGCAAAATTACTAAATATTACGAAACTTCAGTAGTAGTAGGAGAGAACAACACACAATTTTAAACCATGGTCAGACTCAAATATACGAACACAATAGGTTGAAACACAACGGGCTATTGGCGATGGTCCAGTATCCTGAAGGGAAAGATCCGATGACAATGCCACGTTATTTTGAGTCACGGTCAGATGATGAAGCAACACCTGAGCTGGCGCCCTACTCTCTAGACTTGCACACCACGCCAACGTGAGGACATTTTAGGCCACGACAGATTTAACGTTCACCAGGCCCCCTTTGTACACGACTGTCTTTGGTCGGATTTGAACTCGCAACCCTCCGGTTGCTAGTTCGTTGCTCTTCCAACCGGGCTACCATCGTGCTAAGTTCATTTCGGACCCATTCACATTTTTTAATGACGTTCAGATCTTGAGATCAGAATCTCCTTCGAGGAGGGTGACTAGGATCAATCAAACACCGTCGTTTTCATGGGATCTGGTGTATGTTAAATCTGAAGTGGCCTTAATTGGGCTCCCGTTGTGTGGTTTGGAAGTTTGAGAGTGGTGTGCCAACTCAGGTGCTGTTTCGTCATCTGATCGTGGTTCAAAATTACGAAACGTATTCCTTGGTAGGTAGGTATTCAAATTAACGTCGCACTGGAGCAACAAAACGGGCCATTGGCAACGGTCCAAGAACAATCCCCGAAAGGAAAGATCCGACTACAAAACAGGTTATTTTGAGTCACGGTCAGAAGACAAGATGACTCCTGTGATCCGGCGCCTCATTCTCCAACCTTCCACACAACACCAACGTGAAGACATTTGAGGTTACGTCAGATTTAACGTGCACCAGCTCTTGTGTGCATGGCGATGTTTGACTGAAGCTAGTTTCAAAATAAGTTTTTATAAACAAAGATTGAGACTAAAAGATGAATAAGAAAAAATCTAAAAGTGAAACAACTCAAGTTTAGACGCGCGCGCTTTCGTTGGTTTTTCAACTCGGTTACAACAAGCCCAAGAAATTTGCCACTAGTTAAAACCCACCATTTGAATTACGTACGTAGAAAAATTATAAATTATTTTAATTCCATTATTTTCATACATTATTAAAATGAAATCTAAAATCTTATACTCTATTATACACTCTATAACAAAAAAATCGACTCACCAAGAAGGAGTTGTCCGATGGAGACAAAAATTGGTGGATAGGAAAATTATGTACAGAATAGAAAATAATGAAAATTTCAGAACAATTGAATTATTTATTTCTGAGTTACAGTAACGAGCTCAATAAGGTGTTGAGCCGCCTCTAGCCTGGATGCAAGCTGCCACACGGCGTGGCATAGATTGATAAAGCTCCCGGATGGTCTCCTGCGGTATTTCTTGTCAAATTTGCTCCAATTGTCGGACTACGTCATCAACATTCCCTACCGGATGCAGTAGCCTCCCCATTATATCCCAGACATGCTCGAGCGATCACCAGAGAGATCTTGTGATCTGGCTGGCAAGGAAATGTTTGACAAGGTTGAAGACAGTTCATAGCAACACGTGCCGTATGTGGTCTGGCATTGTCTTGCTGAAAAATAAGCCCAGGGTACTGCGAAAGGAATGGTAGCAAAACAGGTCTCAGAATGTCGTCAACGTACCGCTGTGCAGTAAGTGTACCTCTAATGACGACCAAAGGGGTCCGGCTATCAAGGGAAATGGCACCCCAGACCATAACTCCTTGTTGAGGGCTCGTGTGGCGTGCAATAGCGAAAGCAGGATCGGCACGCTGCCCTGGGCGTCTCCAGACACGTCTTCGATGATCGTCAACAGTTGGAAGCGGGATTCGACGCTAAAGACTATACGTCCCCAGTCAGCATCATTCCAGCCTGATTGAGCCAAGCACCACTGTAATCTTGCTCGACAGTGTGCAGGCGTGAGTGGCAGGTGGCGTAACGATCGTTACGAGCGTAGATTTCGCTCTCTCAGCCGTCTGAGAAAGGTCATGGTGGACACTCGTGTGTGGGTCGCACGACTGATGGTTTATAGCGATGAATCGGGCGCTGTGACAGCTGATCTGACAATAACTCTGTCCTCGCGATCTGTTGTGGCCCTACGTCGACCGCTACCATCATGACGCTGAAATCTGCCATTGTCCACCCACTCTTGCCAGCATCTTCTAATCGCCGCATCGCTTCGACTCACGTGACGAGCGATTCTCCGATTTGCCCAACCTGCCTCTTTCAATCCAATGATACGACCTCTATCAAACTCTGAAAGTTGCTCGTAATGAGCTCGAATCCTGCGGCGAGGCATTTTTTCAGTCGTTGAAAGGTATCCTAAATCGCATTGCAGCAGAAATTGTTAACAACAGTTCAAGAACTCCTTACATACATCTGCTGGTTCCGCAGTATTCATTCATTGGACACCAAATTGTAATCATTTGCATATTTGGTCAAAACATTTTTGCATACGAAATTTCAAAGCAATCGAATGATTCCTTCTTGGTGTGTCGATTTTTTTTTATAGAGTGTATTTCATATTTTTAAATAAATATCTCAATTACTTTAGTTTTAATTTGTGTTTGCATTTCAGCTTAAGCATCAAAAAAGAATCATTATAGCTAAAATGGAAAAATATGTTTGGCACATCGATCGTGGTGAAAGTTTTCTAAGCTAAAGGGTAGGGAATGAAGAGAGGTGTGCGCCTATTTTAAAGCAGAGTATAACGATCATATCGCACCCAGGCAAGAATAGTGACGCAACTCAAAATTACTGAATTTGAGAAACAGGGATACTTTAAAACTTATATTGAAATAGTATAAGCTTCTTTTAAAGTTTAGGTAAATATTTATGGTGTTAACTTTTATTACATTCTATAGAACAGTAATATAACACGCTGGGGCACCTCATACATATTTTACAATGACATGATATCAAAAATTTTATTTTTTGTGTCACTTTTCTTGCCGGGGTGCGATATGCTCATATGACATTGATAAATAATCAATGGTTTTCAACTAGGTGTTGGATATTTAGAGGTAGCAGTATTTATATTTGATGAACTAGGGGGCTCCGCCCCCTGTCACCCTCTTTTTGAAGATACAATTTGTTTTACTTCACAAACCAAAACTACTTTTGCAGAGTCAATCTCCTGTGACGGCGAAACTATCTTAATAATTCGTAAAGTCCTGATTTTAGTTTCCGGTCGTTGACGTCACAACAAGGGTTTCGCCCCTTATTCGCTGACGCTTGCAAACTCCCGGTGATTGGTACGCAAGCCCATTTGGTTTCCCTCTCAAACCAACACTCCTTTCGCAAGTGATATCGCTTTTTTCTAACTTTAACACATAATGCACCCGAAACTAACAGTCGCATCAGTGAAAAAAGAATCGAGATCTTGTTTCCTAAAAGCGATTTCAGCCTTTTGAACTCCGGGCCAGACGTTACAGCAAATTTCAAAGGAAATTTTTAAAACATCGTTGCTATGGTGACTGTAGCAACGAAAAATTTGATATTTGGCAAACCCGTTCGTTAAAAATGCAACTTTTCGTTTCACTGTTTCCTCTGCCCCTGTCTGTGCACGATCAACAATTTGTACACTCGCAAAATTATACTTTTCATCACATCGAATTTATTTATGAATCTATTTTAAAAATAATTATACCATAAGAAAGAGTGCATTCTAAGCTTTCACGTGGTATTTTCAAATTTTAAAACAAATAGTATTAAGCTAGAGTTGTGACAGTTTTAGTTTTGTATCGGTAATTACGATCTAAAAGTTCCGAAATTAAATTTGTATGACAAACTTTTAATAGCATCGACTTTATTTCTGAACCAATTTCAAAACTAATTGTACCATAAGAAAGAGTACATTCAAAGGGTTTTGTTGATGTTTTCTAATTTAAAAAATAATAGTATTAAGCTATAGCTATGACAGTTTTTTTATAAAAATTAACTAACATGTCTCGATTTTTCCTATATTAAAAAAAATAGTATCAGAAACCTAATTGAAATTTTTTTTAAAACTCGGCGTCTTGCAAAAATTCACATTTAGAGGTGCTCTAAAAAAATTACGGTTGAAGACTGAAAATTTGTACATCTTTTGCTCACTCGCATTAGAAATTTCGCTCTTTCAACTTTGACACTTAATAAACCCCAAACTAATAAAAGCATCGGAAGAAAAAATGTATTCGACTTGTTTCCTGTACAATTTTGAACAAACCATGCCAATTTTGTAATTTTCTGATCCTTACTTTCCCGGGAAACCGTCTAAGAATCTAACAAAAAAAAAGCGTTTTCAATCCTGCGGAGGCAGCGGTAATTTTTTATTTTTATTTTATAGAAAGATAGCTTGATTTTGTAGTAGAACTACATCATTCTATTCGGTATTAAAAGGCCACTTGGGAATTGATAGTCACGAGAAAATATAAGGAAATTATAAATACGAGGATTCTGGGATTATAAAGACGCCAGACTTGTTATTGTATGAGCGAAAGCAAGAGCAGTGTATCCTAGAGAGCTCTTAGCTGAAGCAACGCCTCCTATAACAGCAGGCCACAGAGCCGCAATCGTCGACTTCTCGTGTCCGATCGATATCACCGTGCAGCGCGAACTCATAAGCTTGAATGCTGCAGTGACCGATCTGGCATCTTGGTAAAGTGACAAGAGACTGAGACCGAGTATATCGGATAATACGAGTATGAAACGTGCTGGCGACCCATTTCGCTTGCTGCTTGTCAATAACCCGTTCGGACACGTTTGCGAAATGTGCGACAGACTGTGGTGCAAGCTCGATCTAAGTGTCATCAAGGCGTCGCAGGTCAGCTCGAAGAAGAATTATGCTATGACGGCGATCGAATTTCAGCATTGCTCTCAGGCTGTACTCTACTTGCCATCAGGATATCTACAACCGTACCTGAGCTCTCTGAGCCGAAGCAACGACTACACGTATCCTGAGCACTCGATACACCTGCCACGTTGGATCCTATCACTGAGCGTGAGCCAATTCCTGTCAGCTTCGGTACATCCCTGGATGTATTTCTCTCTTGGAAAAACTTTCCTCGTCTGTTATGTGTTTGGCTGAATTCATTGTACCATAAAACCACTCTTATAAAAAAGCACCCTTCACCGAGTGGTTGAACTCGCCATTAGTATCGTTTATACAGACTCGTCAGTTGTCACTGGAGATTGGATCGAGACAAGATAATAGCATAAGTACTCAACGTACCTGTCGATTTGCATACGATGATGAGGCAGCTGCTTCACCAGCTGGATGAGAATTACGCTTTCAACATGAGTATAAAGAAGCACTTGGTATCTCTCATCATATCGCATTATGATTGCCGTGCGATTCCATTCAATATGACATATTGAATGCAATCATACGGCAGTGATTTGTCACCCAATAAAAGTATGATGATAGAACAACTTCATCTATCGCACCTTTCATCTGTTGCCTTTTACATTTAGCTTTACAGAAAAAGCATCGCTAAAGCACTGTAGAGAGAGGGGTAGTAGCATGCGACGCATAGTTACTAGTGTTTCAATAAATATTTCAAAAATAGAAATACATACTGTGAGCAAGTCTGATAAAAGTCAATACTCTCCAGATAAATAGTCAAACAATCCTTCAAACATATCTAAAAATGCATCCACTGTATGGCAAAATTTCATATTTCAAACTTTTTCCTGTCTAAATTCCCTATTTACAGAAAATATAAAACTATTTTTTACAATCTTCATTAGGAATTAATCGAAGGAGTTCGTAATATGTGGGGAGATAGTCAAAACAACTATTCATTTTATGTTGTCCCCAGGTATGTTCATACATAAATATTTATTTACTATCCAATTGGTGGAGTGGTCGTTTACGGTAAGAAGGCGATTTGTCGCCAAATATGGTAACCTTCAACTTTTGCGGATTTTCTTCACATCTGCCGTTTTTGTTATGGCAACCCTATCTGCTGTTACAGAATTCGGCCGCCATCTTGATTTGGCGACAAAAATTAGTTGGCGACAAACGTCGGTGGAGTGGTCGTTCACGGTAAGACGTTTGTCGCCAACTAATTTTTGTCGCCAAATCAAGATGGCGACCGTATTCCGTAATAGCAGATAGGGTTGCCATAACAATAACGGCAGATGTGAAGAAAATCAGCAAAAGGTGAAGGTTACCATATTTGGCGACAAATCGCCTTCTTACCGTGAACGACCACTCCGCCCAAACGTCTTACCGTGAACGACCACTCCACCGTTATCGTTTTCTTTGGAATGGCAACAGCATAAAAATCTGACATATTCTAAATTTATTTTTTCTATTTCCGCTTTCATTTTATGCGGAGGGATGATTTTTCAACAGACGATAAAAAACAAAAGTTTTGACTTTAGCTATGTAGTTCTTTTTGTCTCCTAGACCGGAAAAGATAGAGTAAAATTTTCAACAGATTTGAAATCTGCGGAAAATTTCACATTAGATCGATACCTAAAAATATGATATTCTTAAAATAAATAAATTTTCAATTGAATATCTTTTATATTTTCGCAAGAGAATGTGACGTCACGCTAACATTCGTGTCCAAAAATAAACAGATTACATTTCCAGTCCTCTTACGATTTCAGCGAAAGAAAGCAAAGAAAATAAAACACATTTTGGCTGGCCTTATTTTTTTTTTATTATTTTTTTTTTTAGCAAAATCGGGATTGTTAAAGATAGATTGATTGGGGAGTGATTTCGGGGTCAAGTTAAATCAAACTTTTTTTTTATATTTTTTCTCGCAATTTTTTTTATAGAAAAATTTATTTTTATTTGGATATTGCTTTCATATTGCAACGATTAAAACTAGGATTGAACAAGATGACCCAAGTATAAAACCTTTAAAGTACCTCACGTGACGACTGAAAAAAAGACGTTGGCATACAAACTTTTTGTTAAAAGATTTCCAAGCGCCATAGCTGGTCGGTCTCGCATTCTCCCATCTGCGATTCGGATCGCTTTCGTCTAGAAAACAGCTGTCAGGACCTGAATTGTCTCGGACCTTCCACGAGAGAAGGGTTGACGGACCACCCAAAGAGAACACGTGTGTCGGGTCAGAAAGACATTAAATCTGACGTAGTGGCCATATAACCCGATTTCTTGCTGGGCCTGTCACACACATCATTTTCTAAAACAGCTGTGAACTCACATCCCTGGATGTAGTACCAAATTGGAAACATCAACTTTCTAAGAGGGAGACGGAGCCCCAAAGAAACTAAACCGGGGAGACGAGAAGAGGGAGCCTTTGTGAGATGAAGCAAATGAAGAGCTCTCGAGACAGTTATACGGTGAAGTTAAACACCGGTGAAAAAAAACTAACTGTGAAGAGAAACTTATTGTTTCTTCGTGAACATTCGTTCATTGATTGTTCACTGCACGTATTTTGTAGATAATTTTCCATTTGCTAATTGAAACCTTTTTAGTTGAAATAAATAACTTGTAAAGGTATCCAGCTGCGTCCGACTCCACACTGTATTACTGTGGTGCCAAAAAGGCTACGCTCATCCTGGCTACTGTTCAAGTCAATCCAGTTTGGGGAAAGGGAATCCGCATTAGCCCACTTTTGGAAACAAAAGGGATTGTGGGAGTATTGAACAAAAGAATTATGAGATTTTTCTTTCCTTTTTTGTTATACCTGACCTTCCAAAATCTTTATGTACTAGCCGGGAAAAACGTATTATAGATGGTTCTGACAAGGTTTTAATGCTTATTTTTTTTTTTAAAGTGTGAGGATTATTTAATTTTATTTGTAAAGTTGTAAATTTACCTAAATTTTATATTTAAAGGTTTAATGCAAACTGTATAACTTCCTGTAAATGTCTGGTTACTTAAATTTTCAGGGCATGTTTCAGGAACGTCGTGGCTTAGTGGGTTTGCCCACTGCATCTAACAACCTGCAAGATATACGCAGCGCAGGTTTGAGTCCTCCTTGAGTATACTTATCTCTTCTATGTCAATGAAACTTCGTGTGTTGTATGCCAATTACTTGACGTTGTTTGTCTTGTGCTTGGTGCAGAATGGCTAAATATGGTCCCTGCGCCAATAAAGCAAACCATCAGGGCCCAGGTGCAGAATTATATTCAATGTTCTGCAACACAACTCCAAGCAATTGCAATTGTTCTGCAGGCATTTTGTCCGAATTTTGAAAACTGCAGCAAAATAAAAAACATATGTAGAACACAATTATCGGCTAAATATGCATTACATATTTATAATAAACCACACGCGCGCACACATCAAAATTAAATAACTTACTTTATTTAAAACCAAGGCATACTTTCAGAATTTGCAATTCTGTCGATAACTTTTGAAGTCAAATAGTTTGTCATTGACACAGATTATGTGTTATTTATAAAGTATTTGTGGTAATTTTGGCGGTGTAGGAAGGTTGTTCCGAGCTAAGAAAAAGGTATTGCAAGGAGCGGGTTTTGCACTATAGAACATCGTAACTTATGATTGAAAAAAAAAATCGGCCAAAATTTTGATACAATTAAGGAAAAATTGTTCTGCAAAGACTTTGTTCTGCGACGTACTTCTCAGTTTTAAGCACTTTCGGCTCATGGGCATCACGGCATGTTTCATCTTTCAAGAGAACAGATTTCATCTTTCTAGGAGTTTTTTCGTCATGAACATTCGAATGATATTTATTAGCAGTTATAAAGAGAATAGAAACCACTAATTGGTACAGTGGTCGTAGCATCTGGCATGTAGGTCAAGGAGCGAATCTCGATTTGTAAGCATTTGTATGCCCCCGTTATGAGAAGCGGCGAGTAATCTCTGGGTGCTCATACACAAATAGTTTACCCCTTGCAGAGCCGAAGGAGTCAGTGGTTGGACATTAGAAAGGAAAATAATAGTGATTTATAGAAAAGTAATCAACAGTAATTTTAACTATGAAAACAGTATTTAAATTGGTAAGCAATTATTGTTGTTGTTTGTTGTTGTTTCTTATGCCTACACTGGCAGACCAGAGGAGTGCCAGGCCCGTCGAAGAAGGCAAGAGGCGAGGGGGGTGCGCCTTCCATGTTATTGAGCCCCATTGGGAGGAAGTCCGAATTTGCTCGACATACATGACACATCCGTTTTGCAGGAAGGTCCCTTTCATACATCCATTCACTCACACATATCGTAATTTAGATCCCAATCAGAGGCCGATAACCCCCTGATCAGGTACCCCCAGAGGTATTGATTTGGTATGGGAACATGGGGGACATTGTGACCACGACCTATTTAACGTGCCCCAGTCACCATTAGTGAACACGACGGTCTTTAGCCAGGTCGAAGCGCCGATCTCGCAATCATCAGAATTGCAGGCTCCGCCGAGGACAGAACCCACAACCCTTCTGATGCGAGCCCAACGCTTTGCTGAGTGAGCTACCGCGGCTCAAGCAATTATTAATTGATTTAAACACTATTTAAATTGATCAGCAATTATTAATTGATTTAAACAGTATTTAATTTGATAAGCAATTCATAATTGATTTAAACAGTATTTAAATTTACAGTTAATTGAAAATTGATATCAACCTGCTTTTTAGATTTTCAGATTGTTGGCCAGTTATTTCCCTTCCGATCGATTCATGCGAAGGGCAAATTCCTGCTCAAGTAAAAAACGGTTCTCCGCGAAATAGAGGCCTCGAACAAAATCGGGGCGGAAATTGCGAGTCTTACTGCGGTCATTATTATGACCAGAATGTAAGACCTGCAGGTTTGCCATCAAGTGAGCAGAGAGTTCATGAATTGGGATACGGAGGTGATCATCCAAAAGAAGCACAATACCAAAGTAAAATTAGCCTTTCGGATAAAAATTTAAAATTATTATCTCCTTTCCTGTTGATCTTTAAAATTGTGCAGTGTTTAATTTATAAGCACTTTTAGCGTTTACGTTAATATAAAATTTACACTGACCAGTCTCCTTCAAATGCCTTCAATATTCTCCATTACCTACTGCTGTTAGGGATAACATTGAATTATGTAATGAAAGTTGTTTCGTATACATGTTATAGTATATGTGTCCTTAAAATGTATATTCCCTACTCAAAATTTAATTTGCTATTGGTAGCTAATCCCTGTTCTCCATTCCATGTTTAAATTCCATTTCCATGTTAAATTGATATGCGCGCTTTTCGGAACTGATACAAAAACCGTTTGCATACAATTCTTCAGGGATAACACGAATAACTACTTATTTTGAACCTCGAACTCGATACTCTTTTTACGACAGGGACTTACAGTGTATGTAAACAAATCAGACGGTCTGTAAATAATTCACTTTTGCTTCCAAATGCACCCTCATAATACATATCGCGGTTACCTTAAAATGTAGTCTAGCTGGTGTTGACTTATCAACTATCATCTATACGGAATTTATTCTTTGGAAACTTTTGGGGGCTTCGGTAGCCTCAATTGGAGGATTTAAAGGTTAGCAACCGGAAAAAATTGTTATAATTGTTGAAAACCCCGTTTCTGTTGGCAGGTAGATATATTAATTAACGTCGAACTGGAGAAATCCAACGTATTATTGGCAACTGTCCGGGATCAATCTCGAAGGGAAAGAATATAGGACAACACGTAATTTTGAATCATGGTCAGATGACGAGGCAACACCTGAGTTGGCATCCCACTCTCCAAACTTCCACACCATGCCAACGTGAGAACATTTGAGGCCACGACGAATTTGACGTGCACCAGCCCCCTTTGTACACGACAGTCTTTGCCGGGATTCGAACTCATAACGCTCCGGTTGCTAATTCGATGCTCTTCCAACCGTATTACCACGCCCATTCCCGTTTTAGTTTCGAAATCCTTCAGAAATATTAGGATCGTTCCATTCGGGATTGATCCCGAACCGGAAATAGCTACCGCAAAAATTGAGATAAAATTCGAGAGTTGTCTTTTAAAGATAAGTTCTCAAGGGAGCGTACATAAGAAAAGTAGTCAAATTCTCTCACATAACAATTATATTTCTTACACATGAATTAAATTTCTGTATTTGACTCAATTCATTTTGCAAGAGTGCTCAGCTTTAACTTTACGGTACTTTCAATAGCTTAATTTTTGCAATCGTGCGTTCCAGATCTTACGTCATAAAACCCCAAAACCAATTCAATCACCATAAATGTAATAGCACAAATTACATTGTTTTAGCAATACAAGTTTGTTTGATCAGAATGGGAAAACCCCATAAAGAGCGATAAAACATTTTTTTTCTCCGAAAAATGACAGTAAAAGAATATTTTCAAAATCTAGATACAATCCACAGAATACTTCCGAATTCTCCACATTAGTTCGATAAATGTCCTTTTTAAACGCAATCTGTCACTGTCAAATGGTGATAGGATCTTGATAGAAGAAATTGAACAATCAGCTATATAGGTTATCCAGCCCTCAATGCACACTGCTACATTTTGGCAGTCACTGAATAGTTTATAGTTTTAAGTGACTACATTCGAAATGTTATACACTTTTATAAACCCTATCGAAATCATGCCTGATTTTGTTTATCAACGTTCATTATTGTGAATTAATTAAAAAAAAATTTTGATTAGGTTTTATTCCACCTCAAGTTTGATTTATATCTCCATAAATTTTATTCTTATCTGTTCCTAATAACACATTTTCGTCTGTGTATGTCTTTAAAAATCCTGTGTTTCATTATTTTTATTTTATATCGTCTATCTCTCTTTCTTTTAATTTTTAAGAGAGTACTCAGGCAAGAAAAGCATCACAAGCTCCCCGGCTCAATGATGGAAAAGGGAATTTTACTTTTTCTATGAACGACTATCATCCCTCTGCATTAGTTATCTTTATGAATGACTACAAAACCAAGAAAAAGTCAAACGTTTCGAATATTTGTGGAGCTAGAGATCATCAAAGGCAAAGAGTAAGATTCTGTCTTTTTGTATAAAATATTATTGAAAAGTTGAATACCTAGATACTATTTGGAACCCGTTTTCAAATGGAATAAACTAATCCTTAACGAACATATCACACATACCCAAAGGTAAACTAATAAAAGTTTACTATATTTTGTTCAATAGAATAAAAGTACAGAATATGCGCGAAGTTAGAATACTACTATCTCTTCTCCGGTTGTTCTGTCGAATTTTGTTCACTGTTAAAATATGGCATCTGATAAATTTTCTACTTGATTCATGTTTTGATTATTTTTCAAGCGTAGATATGTCACATTCAGAGATGGCAGAAGGTCCACAGAAGTCTATAATTCTGTGCTCAGGTAGCAAAATGTTATAAGTCACTTTTCCCAAAAAATTGAATAAGTCCCATCCTGAAGTCTGGTTTGTTAACGTTTAGAAGCTGGCCAAATATCGTAAGACATTTTCTTTCAGTTTATGAGAAAACTAAAGTGTAAAATTGTAATAAGTCAAAAACCACAGAACCACATGTTGAATCTTGAATCTTAAAATTGATGTTACGAAAAATTAAAAAGAGTGGCTTATATCATTTTGCCATTTGAGCACATAATTGTAATATTTCGAACATTACATAAAATGCCAATTATTTTCAACATCTAAGTGTTGATGAAGTGTTTTATATAAGTAAAAAATAATGGGAAAATAACTGGTGGTATAAAAGCTCTTTGTCTTTTGTATGACATGCATTTTACAATTTGGGGATTTGTACCCCAAAACAATTATTTTCATAGCTTTGATTTGTCTGTGGTAAATTGATCTCTAATTGACTGTCTATTTGATTTGTCTATGACGTCTTAAAGGCAAGTTTGCCATCAATGACGACTTGTTACTTGGTAGACCAGGTATTCAAGAATATAATGCAGATGAAAACTATTTTAGAATTTAATAAGCTGGCACGTGCCAGATTTTGGCCAACGGTATCTATGTTACGAAGAATAGATATACAAAATAGCTATTTATGGTAAATAAATAATTTAACTAGTTAATTATGCGATGTAATTATAAACAAAGTAGGTGCATATCAAGACTTTTTCTTAAGGAACTGCAAGGAAAAATAGCATCACAATGCTGATAAAAAAAAAAAAATTTGAAAGAATGGTTGATGACTTTTCTTTTAATTTGAAAAACTGAAATTAGCTGCGATGATCAAAATGTTTTTCTAACAACTAAACAAATGTTTAGTTGGAAAAAAGTTCATTCTAAATAAAATAAAATTTCCAAAGCACTATGAAAAACCACTTGTTTTGAAGAACTCTAGAACAAGGCCAATTAAAGGCAAGGATAGTAAAAGGCCCTTAAGTAGCCTTGGGTCAAAGGCCTATGCGATAGATGCAGCCGCGTCGGACGCCAAGATAGGGGGGGGGCGCCTAGGGTTTGGCCTCAGCCAAGGACACTCGTAATAAAGGCCCGACACACATAATACAAGCTGATTATTTTTAGGGGTCCATTCATATATAGATATCATTATTTCGTGATTTTAAGACCCCCTCCCCCCTAAAATATCAAATGATATCAAGGACCAAAATCCTTCAACCACCTATAATTTAATATCGATATCATCCCCCAACGAAATTTCAATTTTCTTGATCTACAATTAATTTAGATCTACGAATAGCATCTTTCTATGTGGAGATTATCCCTGAAATTGAAACTAACTTTAGCATTGAATACCTCGGAACATGAAATTTCTTATTTAAGACTAATTTAATTATGGCATCAAAACATGGTGTTTCCATTAAAAATTTCATTGTTTGTGCACAATTTGATATGAAGAAGTCTCCTTATGCACTTGTTTTGGATTTAAATTTGAATTTTAAGAGGATGTTATTCCCTATTGAACGATACCTTTTAATTTGCTCTAGTATGACTAGTGCTTGAAATAAAGGAGGTGGTTCGTTTCTTTTTGGTGATTGTACATATTATGCTATAAAGTAAATATAATATTGAACTTACTGTATTAAATGATTTCGAAATGAAGAAGTACCATTGACTTTTTTGTAAACCAATTACCATGGCATAACTATTTTTTAAGTACAACGGATGTGTTCAATGCCACAAAATCCATTAGACATGTGAAGGCCCAACAGTAAAAAACTTTGTCAATATAATGTTCGCATTTTCGCAATGAAATAAATTAATTTAACAGTAGGCTATTCTAAGAGAAGGGAAACAATACGGCTAATCTTTGAAATAGGGGGGCGCCAAATCATCATCATATGCAATACATTTCTCTCGAACCTGCACTGCTCTAGAATTACATTTACTACTATCAATCTTCTGAACAGACTCCAAAAGATGAAATAATTTTTATAACACTCAATTTAAACTCTTTTTTCAGAATTCTCAGCTGAAAAGTATAATTATGAACTACTTTTTTAAAGGGAAGCAAAATAAAGATTTGTTACATTACATCTACAAATCCGACATCTTGTTTGGTACTATTTCCATTTTAAATACTCTTTTGAAGTCTGGATTTTTACTTCATAGTTTGCGACAAATTGATTTTGGGTTCTGTCTTCACGCAACTTTCCACATCAATTTTTTGTTTATAAGTCTTTAAAAGAGGAAACTTCCATCTTTAAATCTTGCAGGCTAAGCATTTGAATATTCATCGTGTCAATTCAATAGAAAATAAAACGATCGGAAGCAAACCGTACTTAAGATACATCGCAAAATACACCGCGCACAGACACGTATCGGTATGGGAACCAGAAATACAAAATATTATTTTGAATTTTCTTATTTTTTCTATCGAAGTTAGAGAGGTTTGCTGCTACTCATGTTGAACTAGAGGTATTTTGCTGCCTATTTCTGATTTTAGTGGAGGCTATTTTCGTTTCTATCAATATGAAAAATTGAAAATTGTTAACCGATCTTCCATGTCCCTTGGTAGGACACCCCCTCCCTACCTAGGCATATGAGGAAATTGAAAATGGAGGGGAAAAAAACCTTAAAACATTTTCAACTAAAACTTCTATTAAACAACGTTATTGAACAATTAAGAAGAATTTTGTTCTCCAAAAATTAAGATTACTTACAACGTGTCAGTATATCAAGAACTTATTAAAAACTAATACCAAAATGCTTAGATTTTTTTTTGCTATGAAATCACTGATCAGTGAAATTTTTTCATGTTCATAATCATGTCAGATTTCCTTAACAATAAATATCAGCGAAGTAGCTAGTATTTTTCTTAACGTGTCACTTCTAAGTGTGTCAAAAAATGTGAAATACCTTACGCAACCAAACTTTTCCTAATACAAAGCTGTTAAAAGAAACAGTGAACTGAAGTTTATTTATCTCTAGCCACTGCGTGGCCAGCACGGTGCAGCCCGTGACAGTTCTTTTCGTGGGGTCAAGTGTGATCACTGCTCGCTAACCCCTAGTGATCGCTACGAACTCCCATTTGGTTTGCTTCGCAAACCATATGGGAATACGTAACCTATTGGATACCAGCCACCACGGGTAACGCTCATTTTCAAATTCGGCCAAATTCGAATTGCGAAGATATTCAATTGGCGTGACGTCACAATCTCTTGCGAAAATATAAATATTTAATTGAAAAATTATTTATTAAAAGAAAATCAAATGTATAAGGTATCTGTTGTGTAAAATTTTCCGCAGATTTCAGATCCGTTGAAATTTTCAATCTATCTTTAACAATCTCGATTTTACAACAAAGAACTACACAATGCTAGTCGAAATTTTTGTTGTTGTTTGTTTTGCTTTCCTTGACTGTATTTGTTTGTGCCTAGGAAATGGAATCTATGATTTCTGGAACACTCTGGACAACATGATCAATGTCAAATTCGTAGGGGGAAAATATACACAAGTTACAATTTAAAAATTATTTGTTTAAAGAAAATCACATTTTTAGGTATCGATCTTCTGTAAAATTTTACGCAGATTTCAAATCCGTTGAAAATTTTACACCATCTTTAACGATCTATGAGATAGAAAAAAAACTACATAATTCCAGTTAAAACTTTTTATTTGTTTTGCTCTTTGGCTGAAAGCGTTCAAACGGAAACACGGAGAAAATAAATTTTATATCTGCCATCTCTTTATGGTGTTACCATTCTAAATAAAACAATAATTAGATTCCATTAAATTCATTTAAAAATATTCTAGATTGAATTTTAAAATTCGGCACGACCCAAAAATTGCAAAAAATTCGTATTAGTGCCAAATCCCATTACTGTTTGTGCCATAGATTTGTCATGACTTTGATCACAGACAGACAAACACTTTCTTTTATAATACAAGGGGTGTTCAAATGAAAAGGTATGAAGCGTCGTAACAACGTAACCGTTAACATATTTGCCTATAAGCGCTATGGGAGAACGTAGCGAGACATTTAGGGATGCGATAAGAATCTCCAGCATGGATCAGAGCATGCGCAGGCGCCCGCAGATGCTCTTATAAAGAGCGCCGTCCAATTGACGCGGCAGTGCGAGTGAGAACAGGATGGCGTTCACATAACAAAATTTGACGATTGAGGAGCAGCGAGGCGTTATCCGATTTCTGACAGCGGAAGGTATTAAACCGGCCGTTATTCATCGCCGAATGGTGACCGTATACGGGTAAGACTGTGTGTCCGACAAGTCAGTGAGAAAATGGAGTGCCCATTTTCGTGCAGGCCGTGAGAGTTTGGTTGATGACCCGAGACCAGGCCAGGCAAACTTAGTCACCACGGCCGATCTCATCGACAAAGTGGATGACCTAGTGAGAAGTGATCGGCGTGTCACATTGCGAATGTTGGCGGTGAAGGTGGATGTCAGCGTTGGAACAGTATGGACAATTGTTCACATCGGGTTGCGTTATCGGAAGGTGTGCGCGCAGTGAGTTCCGAAGCATATCACCGACCAGCAAAAGGAACTGCTTATGGGGCTAGCACTTCAACATCTGTTTCGGTATCATGAAGACCTCGCTTTCCTGGAGCGAATCGTCACAGGTGATGAGAGCTGGTGCCATCACTACGAGCCAGAGACAAAGCGGGACAGCTTGCAGTGGAAGCATGCGTCGTCACCTCTCCCTAAAAAGTTCAAAGCTGTGGCGTTAGCAGGGAAGGTGTTTCTCACCGTCTTCAGAGACGTCCAAGGTCCGCTATTTCTTGAATTCCTCGAGCACAGAAGAACCATTAACTCCGATATGTGCTGTGAGACACTCCGAAGCCTAAGCAGGTCCTTCAAGGACAAAAGACCGGGTGCTCACGGAGGGTGTGGTTCTGCTCCATGATAACGCGCATCCACACGTCTTCAGGGTCACACACGCGGAACTGACCAAGTTCAAGAGGGAGCAGCTTGACCATCCGCCCCCAACAGCCCGGACATGTCGCCCTGCGATTTCTATGTGTTTGGTCCCCTGAAAAAACATCTGAAAGGGAAGCGCTTCAACTCGGACGACGAACTCAAGGACGCTGTGAAGGACTGTGTCTCGTCACTGCCACAGGAATTCTGGTAACAAAGAATCCTTCGGCTCGTTAATAAATGGGATCGTTGTGCTCAGGCCTATGGTGTATACTTTGAATAAAGTCTTCATTTATACCCACAGTCGTTTCGTACCTTTTCAATTGAACAACCCTTCTAGTAGAGATTTCTGATTGTCCCACCAATCGCTGTGGGGGCTGATAACTTGCAAACTATGTCGGTATCTTTAAGTTCGTACTCAACGCTACTGTCGTCAATAAATTTAGGTTTACCATCCCCTGCCAAAATCTTTTCTAAGTAGCAGATGTTATACACAGTCCAGTCACATTAATGTGACCACCACCTATTTTCGACTTCAACGTGAAATAACCAATCACAAAAAGCAGATGGCAGCACATTGAAGTGGAGTGTATATAAAGGATGTTCTAAGGCATCGGAAAGCATTTCAATCGTTGGCGTAATGCAGAAACGTAGCGATTTATCCGACGTCCAAAAGGGCATGATTATTGGCTTTCGGGCCAAGGGTGGAAGCATTTCGGAAACGGCTAATTTTGTGATCTGTTCGCGTGCCGCCGTGGTAAAAGTATACCGTGCATGGCAAAATGGCACTATCCAAAATCAGCGACGTGGCACATGTGGTGCACCACGGGCTATAGGTGACAGAGGCGAACGAAGGCTACGGAGATGCTTTCGGGCGAATAGACGTGCAACTGTTGAGCAACTGACCGCTCAGATGAACCAAGGGGCTACCAAGAGTGTATCCTCAACAACTGTTCAGCGAACGTTGCTGCGCATAGGCCGCCGCAGCAGACGCCTGGTTAATGCACCTATGCTGACTGCTATTCATCGGCGACGAAGGCTGGAATTTGCACGCCAGTACCGCAACTGGACGTCCACAGAGTGGCGACAGGCGGCTTTTCCCGATGAATCACGTTTTATGCTCCATCGTACAGATGGACGTTGGCGTATACGGCGTGAAACGTCTGAAATCAAACACCCTGCAACAATTGCCGGAAGGATCCAGGCTGGAGGAGGGAGCATTATGGTTTGGGGAATGTTTTCCTGGTATTCACTGGGTGCACTCATCATTGTGGGAGGCACGATGAATCAGCACAAGTACGCATCTGTCCTTGCAGACCATGTCCACCCCTTCATGCGAATTATTTTTCCTCAGAATGGCATCTACCATCAGGACAATGCAAAGTGTCATACAGCTCGCAGTGTATGTGCGTGGTTCGAAGAGCACCAGGATGAGTTTACCGTACTCCCCTGGCCAGCAAACTCACCGGATTTAAACCCAATCGAGAATCTGTGGGACCACTTCGATCGGGTTGTTCGCGCCATGGATCCTCAACCTCGTAATCTAGCGCAGCTGGCCACGGCACTGGAGTCGGCATGGCTCAACATCCCAGTGATTACCTTCAGAAACCTAATTGACTCTCTTCCTGCACGTCTCGCAGCGGTCCGCTCTGCACAAGGTGGTTATTCTGGTTTTTGACAGGTGGTCACATTAATGTGACTGGACTATGTATAAAGTTGTCAAACTTAGAAGTTATTGCCACGAAATGTTTAACAGATCTTTTCCTCTTACAGTTGCAATAATGTAATCACCAACGGCTAAATCATTTATAGATAATAATCTTTGTTCCCTCTTGCTCCTCCTCAAACTGTTCATCAATAATTTGCTGAAGATAGGTGTCAGAATCTTCATATGCCGAATCAGACGTCAGTTCTGGAATATCTTCTTCCTCCGATTTACTGTTGCCTTTTTGCAACGGTTTTATATAAGCATATGCTATTTCATTTAACCTATGAATTATATTACATTCTGAAATTTTCAAAATAGCTTGGAAACAGATCACTGACGATCGATCCGCTGTTGTACCTGTTCTGACCTACATTGAACTCAGACTGGGTCGAAAATTGAGTCAGCCTCTCATTAATATAATTCGCAGATGTCTTTCCACTGACATCCTTTTCTCATCTCGTACATCTTTCACTCTACAGCAACTTATTTTGTCCCAAAGTATGACAGGCAAAAGTTTCCCTTGGTACAACAGCTGGCCATTTTGAATTCGATCACCAATATGGCAGGTTTAAAGTTGTGTGAACGATTCAAAAAATATGAATTAACTCTTGAAAAACAAAAGCATCGATTGCTATACCGTGTGTATTTGTAAAGTACACTGAAGAATGATGAAAAATTGTGAAAAACTAGTTCAAAATCTTATTTTAGGTTGGCTAAAATAGAAAAATGCAAAATACGAATTGTCTGTTGAAGTCGCGACCTTCAAATAACATGAGTGATTGACGACATTCATAACCAATCCTATTCAAACGAAATTCCCTCCTCTTCTATTTTTTACAGCAACTGTCCGTAGGTATGGCTGTACCTTAGGTACACCACTCTCCCTTATTTCTTCCAGTTGATTATTTATTACCGTTTAGAAGAAAAATATTGAAGACGCGTTCTTCATGATGTATCGGCAATAGCTTCCAGCTTCGATGAATAATTTGTCCCTTTTGATGCAGTTGTATTGCGAACTGATCCTTTCAAAGAATCATACCTTGCATCGAAACATGCAACCTTTAAACTGACACTGAAGTGCCTGGCAGACCGAAAATATTATCTGACTTGACTAAGGTTGAATAAATCTGATCCCTGAAAACCCCTTTGAACAAATCTCTTTTTCTTCAGAAACTCTAAGGTTTTTCATGGCTTAAAGACCACTAAGTCGGTCACCTTTTGAAATAATCCATGAACATTTATTGTAAATTTATCTTCATTTTCGATGTTTTTTCTGCAGATAGGATCTGACGAACCAACGAATCGGTCAGTAAATCTGATTGGACAACTCTCAAATCGGTCAAATCTCGCTCAAACCGAGAAATGTAATCATTCTCGTTAGAAAAAGTGTTCCGAAACTCAGACCTCGAACTTGAAGAGCTCTTTAATTACCACATTACATAAAAGCATACCGTTTGAACAAAAATATAGTAATCCTACTATGGGGGAAAGTATAGCAATGGAGTGTACTTTCCATAACTGCGTAATAGCCATTTATGATCTGACTCTGAGAAATTGGCTATGGTTTTTGAGTAAGTATACTCGGACAGGTAATCGCTTACACGTAAAGAAAATACTTTCACTGATGGTGTCATCGTATATTAATTTGAAAAGCTGAAATACTTTGTTGTAGAAAAGAGAAAAACTAAACAATCATTTAAAGAAGGCAAACTTGATTGTTTTTGCGTGTCAAAATGAATGAATAACACTTTGGGAGAATTGTTAATGTGAATCAAATTTTAGATTAACGTATTTTAATTCGCTCTTTTATAATCAAATTTGTCTGCAACATTTTTAACAAATGTTATTTTTATTCGTGTATAAAGATATCAGCCTGTGCCCCTCCTATGAAACAGAATCAGACGGATGCTTGTTGCAGCTCATTTTGCAAATGTCCTTGTAATCCTCAAGCAAGCAACCATTTGAAATACAATGTGCTTAAAACCCCGAAGCAACATTCAGGATTCATAATAGGCAAGTTTAATGTACTCATCAATTCATTTATTCGATCTATTCTTTCCTTTACCGAAATGCTTTTAAAGTAAAGGAATTTTGTTATTGATCATGATTCTCTGTTACAAAAACGTTAATCAGTTTGAGGAGATTGAATGCGTGAGAAATGTTTTTAATGAAACAAAAACGTCACATGCTTTTCTGTTTCGAGAAGTACAGTAGAATTGAGTGAATAGAAGCAGTTTTGAATTTCACAGCAATAGTAAGCCTTTTTCTTGTACACTTAAATTATGATTAATACCTTAAAAATCCGGTATCGGTCTATACTATAAGCCATCATGGTAAAATAATTTTAATTTTTGACTGAGGGCAAACAAAATTTTTTCAAGCACTGCTTCTATTTTCCATCAAATCCGTACGAATACGAGTAGAAGCAGTTACCTGTTTTTCATTCTGTTTCGATTCTGATCCCTCGCTAGGTGGTCAGAAGCAGTTATTGTCTTTTAATAAAACCTTCCTAAAGTTTCCGAAATAAACCTTTAAAACACCATCATAAAAGTTTCAAAAGAAAAGAAAGAAAAACTAGCAACAACAAGATTATTATTCTTTTATTTTAATTTCAACTTTACAAAGAATTACATTCTTAAGTAGGACCTACCATTTAATATGGTAAACCATTAACTATAAATAAAATAAAAAATATAATCGGTCTTAAAATAAAAATAATAGTTGGCTTTGCCAAATCACTAGAAACGTTTTAAGGCACGTTTGTACTGATTCTAGAAACGAGAAGGGAAAATCAAGTTTACAATTTTATTTAAGTTTTAAAAAAGAGTAGGTATATAGGGAAATATAAAGTTGTTAACAATAAAAAATATCTGATGATAAGTCATGATTGCACAATTTCGTAAAACAACGAAGCAAAATAAAAAAGTAAACAGAATTTCTGTGTTTAGAGAAAACATTTCTGCCTTCGACGAAGTTCTGTGGGTGTTGGGAGTTTCCCAAAAGTTGTTTTCCAGTAAGGATACAGATGTCAGGGACTTGGGGGAATTCGTAGGTGAACCCCTCATATTCCTTCTTTTTATTTTTAAACCACAAGAATGCTTCTTTATTTACCTAAAAAAATGATTACATATAATTAAGAATTTATATTAAATTAACGGAAAATGGTAAAAAAGATATACTTACAGATTCTAAGAGGTATGAGTTAAGGTGAGGTCGATTCAAAACACCAAAAACGTATATTGCAACCACATGCTGTAGTTGGGGTCCTCAAATCAGTGATGGCGGGAAGACCCTTTATCAGCTGTGCATGTAAACTACCTCTGACGTCACAGTTTGCATCATTTTCAGTCTGATGGTAAATGGATTTTGATCTTCGTATGAGATAAGTTAAATAATATATATATTTTTATTTTTACATTCAACAAGGTAATGTTATAAGCCACAACAACTTTTTCCACAAAACTGCTTCTACTCACCCTTGCGTTTCTATTCACCCAATTCTACGGTTTAGAATTATACAACTTGGAGTATATATTTTCTTATATTCACTTTTATATTCTGAACTTTTATTTATTTCAATTTAGGTTTTTACAGTGGTTAAAGAGTGATAATATATCTGGTTAAACATCTCTACGACTTCTCAAAGGCAATGAATTAGCTCTGAAAAGTTTATATATATATTTTATTCAATATCCTAAATATTGATGACGACAGACTGTATGAATATTTCTAGAAAATAAAAACGAGTGACATTTAAACTTTTAAATATTATTTTTTTCCGTTACTAAGTTCTAGTTTGATGTTACTATTAACCCAACAGTAACAAAATGTATTGTGTGTTTAGCTACTGTGTATTTAGTCAAATGAATAAATACTAAGGGCCATAAGGGAGGGTTTCTATTTCAATCGAAAAATACAGTGGAAAGCGTGCTGAACATTATCGTTCATTAGAATAAACTTTGGGCCTACACCTCCCCCTATATGGGATGCAAGATTCCTCTCTGGTCGGTATACATAAAACTCTGTAATAAATGTGTAGTTCGGTGGGGTCGGACATTTATCATGATTTCTCCTCGATCAAGTGAACCACCGCCTTCAAAAATTGGTTTCTTACACGTAGGTATATTCGACAAAAATTTTCATATTCCGGGTTCACTCAACATAAAATGACACTGAAAATCAGAATTTAAATTTAACCTTGTGATTTATCAGTGAAAAGAAATTCCTAACCGTTCGTAGTCCATTCGAGGTGTAAACGACGTCATTTAATCTAACAGATGCACGCAAGAAAGGAGAACATGACGTATATTGGTCACCTTGCAAGTATGACATTGTGCAATATTCGTTAAGCAGTCACCCTACTTATCTATATATATAATTCTCTTACGTGGCACGCAAAAAAGACGTTATTTGTTATTGCGTTTTGGCAACATTGTGCGATTGTTTGTTTACCATCACGAAGTCTCGCGCCTCAATTGAATTCATAGCGTAATCGGTTGAAATGTTATTGAAAAAAAAAAATTTTAGTCGAGCTGTTGTAGTTTGCAATAGAAATCAAAGAAAACGGGGTATCTTTTCAGGGCCAACAATTGAAGTTCAACAATACGCTTGAACTTCAACTTTAGACAACAAACTCAATGAAAAAGTGAGTGGCTCGAGTGCTGAGGAAATGTACACACAAACAACATGCTGGGTATTAAATTTCCAAAGCAGCGATCCCATTTCGAGTCAAAATTTGCACAGTTTTCATTTGAATTCTGATTTCAGAGGCACTGTATATATCTTTTCTGCAAACATCAAATTTAGATTGGGGAAATTTTTTTTTTTTTTTTGAATATTATATTTTGTAAACAATCCCTTCTGCTAGGACACATGTCTTCATTGATGTGAGCGAAGCGAGCATAGGTTCGCGCAGCGAACCAGTGAGGATTGCAAAGCAATCCTCCGGGGGTTGGCGAGCGCTAGCGAGCAGGGGGCTGGCCCCCTAGTCTATATATATAATTCTCTTACGTGGCACGCAAAAAAGACGTTATTTGTTATCGTGTTTTGGCAACACTGTACGATTGTTTGTTTACCACAAAGTCTCGTGCATCAATTGAATTTATAGCGTTATCGGATGAAATGTTATTGAAAAAAAAAGGAATTTAGTTAGGCTTTTGCAGTTAGTTTTTAATAGAAATCAAAGAAAGCGGAGGATCTTTTCAGGGCCTTTTAAAAAACGGTCTTTTTCAGGGCCAACAATTATAGTTCAACAAGACCTTGCACTACAACTTTCGGCAACAAACGCAATGGAAAAGTGTCGGTCGTTCGAGTGCTGGGGAAATGTACACACAAACAACATGCTGGGTATTCAATTTCCAAAGCAACGCTCACATTTCGAGTCAAAATTTGCTCAAAGTTTTCATTTGAATTCTGATTTCAGAGGTACTGTATATATTTTCTGTAAAACAGCAAATTTAGATTTGAAAAACATTTTTTTTTTTGGAATATCATATTTTGTAAACAATCCCTTCTGCTAGGACACGTGTCTTCATTGAAGCGAGCGAAGCGAGCATAGGTTCGCGCAGCGAACCAATGAGGACTGCGAAGCAATCCTCCGGGCGTTGGCGAGCGTTAGCGAGCAGGGGGCAGGCCCCTTAGTTCTTGATAAGTGGCTATTACAAGATTAAATGTGAGTTCCCTTGAATATGCACTGCTATTTCGTTTCACCAACATAGGTAGAAGCCTAATGTATCAAGAAGTCTTGGACGTCAGACGACTAACACTTCAGGGGTGAAAAGTTATCTTCATATTCTTGAAATGAGCATTGAACCCTGCTATAAATTTTGCTACATATCCGTATTTTCAATGGATGAGGCCAGAAGAAACAAGTACATTGATGTCATGAATATGTACAACGAACTTCGGAGGAGTAGTTGACTTCTCTTCACTGATGTGTGTACCACGCTTCTTGAAAACGCATTCTAGACGTATGGAGAGAACCTGTTATGTGCACATAAGAGAGAAGGATAGTGTGCAACTTATCCGATGCCATAGCTGCAAATACACATGTGCTAATTACACTGTTCCAGTAGCAGAGTAAAGTGACGACTATGAGAAGGCTTTTAAATGGAGTTAAATATTAAGTGTGCTAGAGGTTTGTTGGCGCACGTACATCAAATTTCATTCCGGAGAGACGTAAACTTCGTAGGTTACTCGAATACTATTTCAGCATGTCGTTTTTAATCATAAATAATACATTTAACTATAGATAAAAGATTTAATCACACATAAATGATATATTTAATCATAAATGTAATACTTTTTTTAGTTTTCTTTTTTATTAACTGAAAATGTTTGTTGGAAATGGCTGCTCCTTGAAGTCTGACTCTAATTATTTCACCCGAATAATTTGTATTGTAAGAGGAGAATAACCAAGCATTATAACACTGTGATAAATCAAATTGTCTTCCCGTAGGTAGTGTTTCTTTATACTGGAAAACTCTCTCACAAAGCGAAGCGGGAATATTTTCAAACATAGATCATTTTATAATCAAGCAATAAAAAATGATAGGTAGTCAGTCAAAAAGTATCTGAACTACTTTTCTTATTCCTGTCCATGGAGTCGCAAACAAACCAAAAGTGTCACTAGTCTTAGAATAATGTCTACTATACATAAATACGCATTTCATTTCATACCTAATTAAAATTTGTATCAACTCCATTTTTTAAGACCTTTATTTTTAATTCCTATTGTGGATCAAAATAGCCGGAATTCATATAAAATATAGTTATTTTAGTATCTATGACTTATGAATGGTTGAAATTCAGCGCTTCAGCAACTGAATGTGTGTTCAGTTTTTTCCTTATGCCCTCCTAATTAATCATTAGATCAAAACAACTTTTATTACTAGATGAATAACCCGGGGTTTCCTGTGTTAACTTAAATACACAAACCCTGTAAAACGTGTTTCCTTGACCCCTTTCCATTTACTGCCGGAAAACAAACTTTAGATTTTAAAATTGGGGCTTCGAGAGGCACTTTTAGGACTACCTACCTGTGTGAAAATTTTCATGGCTACAGATTGGTCTGAAGACAGGAAAGAAATAGCCAATGTTTTCCGCAGTGTTCTAAAGTATAAGTGTACCAAATTTGGTGTGGATTGGTCAAACGGTGTAGATTTGTATAGAGAATACACGCACACACACGTCCTTTATTATATGGGTCACTCCCAAAAAAAAAATGTCAATTTGATCTTTTGAAACTTTTATTTTTTTTAAATTATATTCCCACAACAACTTACTACTTCAGTGACAGCCAAGACGGGTCTTTATTAAAGTGCCTATATAATAAGAGCGGCGACATACGGGAAACACTTTCTGATTTGATTGGCTTAGAGACCTTTTCTACCGCCCGAGGCGGTCTTTTCCTAGCTCCCGTAGACTTAACATGTGAACTTTCTGTATGTTCGAGGAAAACGTGTGTATATTAAATTAAAAAGAAAATATAGCTTATTCATGTTCCGTCTCGTGTTGTAGAATGTTTATTTATTATTATTTTAGTCTTTTGTCAGCATAAATTTGAAGACTTTTTAAGTAAATGTTTTTTTTTAACAACATGGTGTTTCTCGCAATCTAAGTTAGCTCGTTGTGCAATCCATCTCATCAATTACGCATGTAATTGAGCGTTTATATGATTCATTTATACCGAATGTATCCATATTATAACAATCATATGCTTTTTGTTCTCCTTGAAATGATATATTAATTTGCCGAGCAACCTTCTTTGAGACGATTCTGGTAGAAAAATGGATGCCGCGCATGCACATGAGGCCAAATTTGGTCCCTTGTCGCCACTCTTATTATATAGGCACTCTAGTCTTTATCATGGTAGAAATTATAACTTTGACAAAAAAATTACATTATGTGTTTTATAATGTTTAATGTCGAGAAATTAAATATTTTGTCCACTCTGCTACATGAATAAAATTTGATTTCCTGTGTAAATTATTCAGTTCAATTTAAGTTTTTTGACTTTATTTCTTTGCAAATGCTGTATACTTCATATGCATAGAAAAAAATTTACAAAAATTCTTAAATTGTAAGTTTTTTAATGATATTGAAGCATATACTCCATTACAAATTATGGAATAATACTTGATAAAAGTTTATTTAAGCTTTATGTGTTAATTTAGAAAATAATTATTTTTATGTGTTAATCATGTAACAAAATTTCTAAAATAAGAGGTTTTTTCATATAAGATGATTTCCATGAGACTTGGGTTCAGGAATAATTTTTATAATTTGTTCTAAATGAATGCATGAAATATCGCAGGAACCCTAGCTCTCGACTTGAAAGCGACAATGCGCTATGCCCCCTTACTAAAACTTGAACTGAGGTAGTGATTGATGGAGAGAAAATCATGCCGTCCCACCTCGAACAGAGGGAAGACGGATGGAGAACTCAACCAGCTGATCACATCTCTCAATTCCTTGATCGCAGTTTTCCTGACTGTTCAAAGATGAAGATCTAAGTGAACGGGTCCGGTATAACATACTTTTAAGTTTCTGATTTTCCCGGATCTCAAAAGACTCGTGCACAATCCCCTTGTGATCCAACTGCTGAACTAATCACGGGTGATTCCCCGACTACCTCTCCCGTAGGGGTACAGCCTGCCAAATATCTGCAATGCGGTGAAGTGGGTGGCGTCCTTCACTACATTAACGACTGCAGGTTGACGGTAAACCTCAGGAGAAGACTCCATTTCCTCAAACGTTATCACTATGATCTGATAAAACACCCTCAGTGGTTCCAAGTTCTCATTAGCTTGGGTATGTATGTGACATGACTAACGTCACAAGGATTACTACACCTGCCAGAAGTAGAAGGAATGCCCACCCCTCTCGAACTTGAACACTGATACTTACTCATTCTCACTCGTAAGATAAGGTAAGAAAACTTTCATTACTCAAGTTGTGTTGTCCAAAAGTTATTTTTGTGTTAAATGTGTGTGTGTGTGTGTGTGTTGCCTGTTGAGACGGGAAAACCAAAGCGTAAGCATCATGAATTGGAAGTTGAGAGTTTCTAACCCTCAGGGCCGGTCCGAGAGAAATTTATTGCAGATGCGAGACGATGATTTGGCGGTCCCCATTTCAAAGATTCGCTGTATTGTTTCGATGTGGGAGGAGGGAGCTCGGGGAGGGCAATTGATATCAATACCATTCTTTAAGACACTTTAAATTTATATTGAAAATAAAATAAAAATTGTTTTTTAAAGATTTTTAATTAATTAAAGATTTAATTTAAAGATTTTGTGTGACATTTCGTTAGGGATGATATTGATATCCAATGAGAGGGGGGGGGGACTTTGGTCCTTGATATCATTTGATATTTTAAAGGGAAAGCTTGTCTTAAAATCGCGAAAAATTGATAATGATATACACACGTGTGCAAGGTTAAGAGTATTTGGACATTATGTCGATTTTCACAAAAAGTACTAAACCAAAGGTACTAATTTTGCCGCCGAAGAATGCAAATATTCAGTGTCGAATTACTTAGACGTACAAGTGCGTGTTGTGACCGGCGGATGGGATGATAAGCGCACGAGGCGTTTTCCGCGATTCGTAAGCTCGTACTCCTCGGCGACATTCGCCGTGTTTGTCACAAGAGTTGGGTAAATTTTACAAGCTATCAGGTAAAATGAGTAGCCACGAACGTATGGATAACGGAATGAGATGGAGAATCATCGGTAGATAGGAGGAAGGGCAATAACAAGTGCAGGTGGCTACAGAGATCGATGCCCAGTGTCGTCTGCAATGTGTGGAAGCAGTTTCAAGACACTGGATCCATATCGAAGAGATCTGGACAAGGTCGTTGAAGAGTCAGGACGACCAATGAGCATCTTTATTTGGCACTTTCAGTGCGACGCCACAGGACTGCTACAGCTTCACAGCTCTCACGTGAGTTGCATGCTGTCATTGTAACCCGAGTTTTACGGTTTATTGTTGCCTGCAGGCTTCACGAGAGAGGGATTTATACCAGAAGATCGGCTACTTGCGTTACGCTCACTGCCGCACACATGAGAGCGCGTTTAGAATGGTGCAGACAAAATCAGCCTTGGACCAGATTTCAGTGGAGCATCGTGCTCTTCACAGATGAGTCGAGATTCAGCCTGGACATTGATTCTCGACGTATCCTAATCTGCAGAGAGCCTGGGATATAATGCCATCCCTCACAAATCAGGGAAATGGACCACTATGGTGATGGAGGTGTCATAGTCTGGGCAGGCATCATGTTGAACGGCCGTACATCTTACCAAGTGTTTAACAGAGGGTCCCTGACTGCTATGAAGTATAGAGAGGAGATCTTAGAACCCCATGTTTGACTTTTCAGGGTCGCAGTTGGCCCTTGGTTCCTGTTCATGGACGACAACGCTCATCCACATCAGGCTCATCTGGTCGGCGTTTATCTGGAAAGTGAGAATATTAGGCGTATGGATTGGTCAGAGTTAGTCAGATATCCTGACCAACACCCTATAGAACATGTCTGGAACGCTCTTGGGAGGGCAATTGCATCTCGCCGTATCCAAATCCCTAGTAAAAATGTCAATTTTCGTGATAAATATCCTAATATTCTCAAACATCATTAAAACAGCTTGACCATTTTCTTGAAGTTTTTTATTCAGTTCATTAAAATGCTGAGTGATGTCGCATAAAAACAAAATCATTTAACCAATCTGTATTTGAAAATTCGTCAAAATTATTGTTTCTTTCATTCAAAAAGAGAGTAATTTCTTCTAATAAAATAACAAACCGATTAAGAACTTGACCGGAACTGAGCCATCGAACATTGTTGTAAGTCAAAATTCCTGAATACTGGCACTCCACTTCCTCTAATAATTGTACAAATTGTCGTTTACTGTGTTTTTTTTTATTCCAATAATTAAAGTTACTATCTTTGCTACCTTGAAGAGCGGGACCTCGCTAGCCTCGCCAAACGCGCGTTTCTCATGTGTGAGGCCTTAATAAATATGTCTTTATTATTAGTATTTACCACACCTGTTCATTATCAAGCGGTATTTTATAAATTTACATGTTCTACTCAATCGGCATTCATATAAATCTGAAAACAGTATTACGGTTTATCAATAAATCGAAAACATTTTACTAAAATCATTTATGCATTTTTAAGTTTTTTGTTAACATTTGTATTTTTATTACATTTTTGAAAAGAGGGGTTCAAAAAACAATTAAAATTATTTCTGTATCTTATAAAATGATGTTAAGTTTATAAAAATCAACGCGTGGGTCTTTTAAAAAGCCTGCGTAGGTCAGTGTTTGACACGCGGGTCATAGGTTCGCCATCCCTGATATAGAGCAAGAAATCATAAACCGAATTGACGCTTCCAAAATAATTGACGAATTTGCAAAAAATAAAGCAAGACGGAAATTCATATAAAATTATTATTATTATTATTTTTTTTTTTTAATAATTATTTAGGCCCGGTGCACACATCTGGTTTTTCAACGTACGGTGCCACTGCCACAACACGAAAAAATAAAAGAGAATTCAGCTGTATGAAGTTTGGATAGTCCAACTTGCGTACAATTTGTACCGCAGTTCCCACGGCGCCGCACATGAGTCTCCGTTCTGAAGTACCTTGTTTTCATAAACAAATGGAATATAAATAATAATTAATAAATGGTTGTATTCAGTAACGTCTATTTTGTGTTTCAAAACATACATTTTTTTACACCAAGCGAAATAAACACGTTTTCTTCGATAGAACATTTATCGCAAATGGCGCGAAATGAGTTCGTGCGTCATTTCACGGTTATGTATTCAAAGTTGGGCTTCGGTGCCGCAGTGGCGCCGCACGTTGATAGACCGGATGTGTGCACCGGACCAAAATGTGCTATGGTATGAAAATTTTGATTACTTCTCTTTTTTGTTAATAACTTAATGAGTTTTCTTGGAACTTTTTTTTTTCTAACTTGAGTTTAAGGGCCCCGAAAATTTTACCGCTTGGGTCCCAGACTTGACTTGATCCGCCACTGGCTGGGGGCCCTTAGACTTGAATATTAACCCTATGCTTACGAGAGTTATGACTAAAGTTCATGTACCCCTGGAATCGCCCACTGAACTGCTAAAATAATGTTGTTGGAAGATTTTCGGGTGGACGACCATATGGTGGTGCTCGAGGCGAGGGTAGCGCATGGTGTGACGAGTGTCCGAAGAAAAGAATCTCCCATCTGCCGTCGGGATGGCTGCTTCTCTCTTTGCGAAGACCTTCCTAGCTTTAGATGGCAAATCCGAAGTGGCCGTTACTCGGACAGTGCGGAGAGGAGTGTTGCCTCGACACGAAGAAGAATACCATTACTTGATGGTTTATAAGCTGATCCTAGAGATCAAACACACAAGGTGGATTATTTGTACTAGAGTGCCTATATAATAAGAGTGGCGACATACGGGAAACACTTTCTGATTGGCTTGGAGACCTTTTTTACCGCCCGAGGCGATCTTTTCCCAGCTCCCGTAGACTTAACATGGGAACTTTTTGTGTGTTCGAGAAAAACGTGTGTGTATTAAATTAAAAAGAAAATATAGCTTATTCATGTTCCATTTCGTGTTCTAGAATGTTTATTTATTATTATTTTAGTGTTTTGTAAGTATAAATTTGAAGACTTTTAAGTAAATAGCTTTTTTTGAACAACATCGTGTTTCCCGAAATCTAAGTTAGCGCGTTGTGCAATCCATCTCAATTACGCATGTAATTGAGCGTTTATATGATTCAGTTATACCGAATGTATCCATATTATAACAATCATATGCTTTTTGTTCTCCCTGAAATGATATATTAATTCGCACAGCCTCCTTCTCTGAGACGATTCTGGTAGAAAAATGGCTGCCGCGCATGCGCATTGGGCCAAATTTGGTCCCTTGTCGCCACTCTTATTATATAGGCACTCTAATTTGTACCAATCAATCAAATACAGTAAAACAGACCAGAATTTTTAGAAGCGAAGGTTGCATAATGCACGATCGAATCAACCCATACATCTGTTGCAGGTGATCCATCATGATTGTTTGCTAATGCAACGGAATCTTGGAAACGTAGCGTAGTATGCTTGCGGACATAGTCGGCTTTTTTTTCTATAAATACTGAAGCTTTCACAATATTTGGAAAACCGAAGTATAATTGAAAAGAAAACTTGAGCACCTTAAAGACGCATTAAGTAGACGTTTGCAGTGACACGTTTTCTGTGATCTTTATCAGCTTGAGAGAATACTTGTGCAGAATTTCAACAGAATACCCACTAAACGTATTCCCGTATCGAATTATAATAAGACCCTGTAACTGGTATAAGCAAAAGAGAAGTACTTCACGTGGAGTATCAGATAAATGCAGTTGTATACGTTTTCTGTTGTGACAACGGTTTCCGCTAACTTTTGTACATAAATGAAACTGTCCGGAATAAATGAATGTCTGGTATAATGAATCTTTAAATAGTTTTCCCTTTTCTGTGATCAAATTGTTATCTTAAAATATTTGGAAAATTGTTTTCCATTGATCGAATGATGAAATTTTTACTGTAATAGGTTGTCATGACGTGTCCTCTACAGGCAGTACTGTGAACTAAAAAGCTATATTTTCTTACTAAATAGGAAAATTGTAATTTGACTCTTCCTGTAATTGGGGAATGTTTGCGACTTTTCGACCCGAAAAAGATTTGATCCTTATTTTAATTTTTTGTAAATATTGATTGTTGTTTGTTTATTCGATGATTATTCATGGGGAAAAATTATGAATCGACATTTGTGTAAGTATCTTGTGTGCCCCTATTTGATCTTTTTCAGTGTGAACAAACAAAAAATATAAATATGTTTTGTAAACACCACCGTAACTTACTGCTATCAGTTTGATGTATTAGTCACAGAATTGGAAGGAGGGTAAAGAAAAAACTCATATAAAACGAAGACAGTTTCTTATTTACTCCATCTATTTTTAGGATTTTTCAAGAACCTATTTTGATTTGATCCCTTGCTGTTTTCCGATTGTCGCTCTGCTTTAGGATTGAATAAAAATCACCAGAAACATTAATAATGAAGCAAAACTAATTGTTATAAGATAGTAGTGTTTTTGTGCAAGTTCAAAATGATCGATTGTATTGCAAACCACACACAGCTCTTGCATTTCTTACTGGAACTACAATGAAAAGGTTATCTTCTTATTCTGAATTTTCAGTTCCAACTGAGTATGTCCTATATTCTAAATAGTATGTTAAACTTTGAACTCTAAAATTTTTCTGTTTTTGAATTATATTTCCGTTTTTACTGAGGAGTTCTTTCCAACAAGAGAGATAAAATAGTGTCAGTGACTCACATGTGACTGTTTTATATCAGATGTTTGATTTCTTCTGCATGGTTTATAAAAAGTGCAATTTACTATAAATTCACTTGTTTTCTAAATTTTTCCTGTTGGATTATCCACCTTTTTAACCTTGCAGTTAACTATGGATTTTTACCATCTATTTTTTGTCCACTTTTGATACCTCTTCTCTTATGATTGTTTGCATTTTTATACAAATCTGTTTTAAATTGAAAGACTTCATATTTATTCCTTACTTAAACTCTGCTCAATGTCTTATTTCTGGACAGTGTAATTGGAAAATTTGAAAATCATTTATTTAAATGAACTTTTTAAATCTGAATGAACATTTTATAGAGTAAAAGTTATGAACGAATTTCTCACCATTTTTGACCATTGAGTGTAACAAAGGAAAGAGTTGTATTATTTTGGTACATTTTGCATATTTTTGTAAAAGAATTGCAAATAACAAACTAAGGTGACATTCAACTTGTCTTGCATATGTTTTTTCTAATATTTAGTTAAGTTATTAAAAACTTAATTGGAACAATATCAGGGTATGCCAATTTTAATCTGATTGACTTGATTCTTTTAACTTTTAATAATATTTAAATTGTAATGACTTGGCATTTTGTACATATTTTTATAAACATTACTTGTACATCCTAAGAATGATCCTTTTTGCAACTGAATATCAACTTTAATTTGAAAATAGTTTTCATTGGTTTGAGATAGCCCCTCCCCCTATTAACAACCTACACATACAAATTATAAATTATTTTTGTCCATTGACCTATGAGGGTCACTTGGAAAAATGTTCATTAGCAGCTTTTTTGCAATACATTTTTAAAGCCCATTTTGACATCTTCCTAGATCCAAAATGCTAGCACGTACCCTTTTCTCATGAGAAAGAATTGAAGCATTGCAGAAGCCAGGAAAATATTTTTGCATTTAATAAAATTAAATAATTTTACAACTCTGAAGTTAGATTTACAATTGAACACATATCTTGCTCTCAATGTAGGAATTTTAAAATAATACATGCAATGTCATTGATAACTAAATATGAGAAATCCTAATTGAGTTTCCCAAATTGTATAGGCACAGCCATCTGCCCTACAAAAGAAAAAAAGTTCTGTTGCTTCAATTTAATATAAACAATTTAGGAATTTGAAAAAATTGTGCAGAGGAAATGATTTTTCGTATTTTGTGGTGTTTGTCATTTTTTCTTTATAAAAAAATTAAATATATTTTGATAAAGTTGCGTGAGACTGATGAGAAATAAGACAAGCTTTTAGTAAAATCCTAGTTCACTGTGCAGCCTTAGCATGATTTCAATTACCATCCGATTCAGCAAACATCAAGCCCAATGTTTTTTTTCAGAGAAGATAAATCTTTGTATAGGATGTGTCCATCCCTAATTTTGATGTAATTTTCTCTTCGTGTTACCATTTAGGTTGTAAGAAGCTTCAATTGGAAGCAAAGATCATTGTTGAGTATTTTCTTATGAGATGGTGCGTGGATTACCCAACCACTCGGAGATGTCACCACACCTTCATGTTTACATCAGAAGAGGGGCATAGCCCCCCTCCCCCCTGTTTTGTTGTTTATCACTCATTTCGTAGACGACTGCCTACCGAGCACCAACCTCACAGCTTCGCTCTCTGTTGTTACCTCTTAATAAATCTGTTATGTTTTAATCTGTTAACTTAAGAAGCACAGGTAGGGTTTGATTGACGTGTACAAACAATCCTAAACATCTTAATTTCTGTTCCAGCTCTTTTAATGATCTTGGTTGGGGACAGGGAAGATGCCTCTTCCTTGTTACTAGTGTTCAAAATTGGATTGGTCTGTTGAATGAGTTAACTAGACCATTTTGGTAAATACCTTGATTTGCAAGGTATGTTATAGTGGCTTTAGTTGGTCTCACACCATCCATCAAAAGATTCACCATCCATCACCAGGATTCATCTGCAGTAGCAGTCACATGCTGATCGTGGACTTCTTCCCAAATACTTTTATTGAGTTTCATACACATTTACACAGAAGTTTTTGCCTTCCAAAGAGATTGCTGCCAATGATACTGCCCTTCTGTATAAATATCCCATTCAAGAATGTGGGAGTGCCTAATTCGTGTTCTGTATCTCGTGATCATGATATGAGTCAGACTATTGTATGAACTCATCTATGTACGCTGAACAGTACTGACTTCCTTGTCTGCTGTATGTGATTTTTTTCGCAACTTTTCCAAACAACATTTAAAAAACGGCATAGAATACAAATAGTATTGAAAAATATTTGTGTGACAGTCTTGCAAGGGTTTAAAATAAACAGTCCAGTTTTATTTTTGTATGTTACAAATCTGTCTTGATTACAGGTTTTAAACCCTGTCAATTCATGATGTTTCTGAATTTCTTGCTTGTATGATGACTTACTTTTCAACCAAGCAAGTGATTCTAATTCTTCCCAATAATCTACTCTGGTTTATCTGTAAATGCTACAATCTGTTCTGCGAATGCAAAAAATGACATAATAATTGTAGTGTAGGGAAAAGGCTCTAAATTGCAAATACTCATCTAAGTCCAGGCTAAAATGTAATAATTGATCTGTAAGCACTGTTTACACACTCTCCTTAACGAAATATATTTTGAAATTACATCAACTGGATAATATTTGCGAGTGAGGAAATATGTTTATACCATTGATGCCTGATTTTCTACTATTTCTAACCATGATTCTCACACTAGAAGCAGTTTGTATTTCTGTTATAACAAGGTAGTCCCCATTAAGTTAAAACATGTTTGTAGTTTTTTGTGCCAAAAAATTTAGAAAATGGTCCTGATATGGGGTTTTAATCAATAGCTGTGCAGGACTGGATTTATTGATTTACTGATACATCCTTGAATGACACTAACATTTAACTCTCCTGCCATTTCCATTTAACCAACTCCTCATCTCGGAATTTAACGTGATTTTTGAGACATTGGTTTTGAAGTTTACACACATACATTGAGTCATCTTAGAAACCAAGAAAAGTTGCAGACTCCACTGGTTTTAAGGTTATTTTAATTTTATAAAAGAAGTTGTGACTATCATTTGGCCCTTTAAAATTATATTAGATGATTAAATTGCTTTTTTACAGTGCTTATCATTAGAGGTCAGTATATGTTATAATTCTTCATATGAATTTTAAATTTCTTTGTAGTTTCTCAAAACTTTGTTCTGGTTAAGTTAGTACACAAACACTCTGAGGTCTTAGCTTTGTGTAGATGCTCATTTTAGGTGCCCTATAAATACTTGTGATTACTATTAAATTTTTTATAGTTACTGTTACTTTAAAGGCAAAAATAAAATGAAAAATCCACAAATGTTTTAGTATTCTGTGTGTGCAGCTATACAAATTTAAAAATAAGTTAAAATTCTGAGAGGGATTGGTTTGGGAAAATTTATTAAAATAGAATCTCAAGATTCTGTTTTAATGTCAATAGAATCTTAACATTTTTTAACTGTCAACTTACAATTTATATACAGTTTTTTAACAGTGGTATAAAAATAGTCAATTTTAACTTTTCCTACCAAAAATATTTTCTGGTGACTAGATTATCAGCGATTCCATTTTTTGTCAGTGTTGACTGAATGAAAGAAAATTAAACCAATTTATGTTTGAAAATATTTGTTGATTATAAACTAAAATATTTTGTGATTATTTTCAATTGATATTATATTCTTTAAAAATAAAAGTTTCATGGCATTTGGCTTGTATCCAAATGCAATTGCTTCACAATTTAATGATGAAAGTGGCTTTTTGTGAAATGTAAATGTATGTATTTCACATTTTAATGGTATTTAACTTAAAATGCTTGAAAAGAAAACAAGCATTTTACATTTAGTAAAAGGTTTTAAATATTTTAAGCCTTCAAAATTCAAAAATACATTCATTAAACTCTGTTGCAACAAAAACATTTCATTATTGTTAAAATTAATATTTTTCATTAGGTAAAGCACATGTTTCCTTAAAAGATTAAATGGATGCTTCAGGTGAACAAACTGACAAGTCAGGTAATTTTTTCATGTATTATACGCATTAAACTTCTAGTTACATATTAATTTCAGCTCTTAAAATATGTTATTAATTTGTATTTCTTGATGACAGGCATCCTTAATTGCTATTTTGTATTTTTCTGTTAACTTTAAACTTTTCCCTTCCTCTTCCTCAGTCTTGTTTAAAAATGAACCTTCTACTTAAAGAAAGCATACTGTGCGACTCTTTGCTGGCATGTTTCCAACTGAACTCTCCCTTAAAGTAGCTCATTTGAGATTATTTTAAGGTTCTTGTATTGATTGTTTGCATGATAAATGCTACATAAATAACACCTTGTCCTATTTTACAAATTGGCTTTATCTTACAGAATTTAAACTTATTTTTATTTAGTATTTTAAAAAGATATTATAATATTTCAAGATAATTATGCACCCCTATGATACCTCTCTTGTAAGGCATTCTATGATCAATTGATTATTTTAATAACCAATTCTATTATTAATGTTATGATGTTTTAATATTATTAAAAAAAAATTATAATCATTAGGTAGATTCTTTTAATGTATAGTACTAGTGTGTTCAGTGATTTGTGTGAATATGTGAGCAATTTCATAAGGACAGTTTTCAATGATCTAGCTTTAAGAATACATGCATAATAGCGCAATGGTAAATATAAGCAAGTTTTTTTAAGATTATATACAAAAATAAGATTTTTTCATAAGTCAGTTTTTAAAAAGTTTCTTGCATCTTAAAGATAGTTGTGCAAGAAAAATAATATCGTTCTATGCCGAAACCAGTGAACTTCCAGAACACTAAATTTTCAAGCTTGTATTGTGATGTACAAAGTCCACTTTATTTCTATATTACAGATTTGATGCCTCAGTACAATTCCACTCAAAAAATTGGCACATGCCAATAATAGAGCTCTGATGACATTGTTATTTTCAGAGATGTCAACTACGGATTTTTACCTAAAATTACAGTGAATAATAAAGTTATTGTGAATAATCCATTTTACAATTCGGTTGCCATGTTTGCTGCACCATTTTTCTTAAACAGAAGGTCGCCAAAATGGCGTCTTCCAAAAATTCCAATCTTAAGTTTTACCCGCATTACAATGTATGGTTCTTTTAAGCCCATCATTTGACAATGCCATGACAACAAAATTTGTAACTGTGCCAAGGCTGTTGTGTTGACTGGAATTTTATCAAAATAAAAGAAAATTCCAACAAGTAGAAATTTTACACACAAAAAAATTGCAGTACTGCTGTTGACTGAACTGATGTTATTGATGTTGACACAGAACTGATGTTAGTGTTTTGAAAGGAACATACATACTGTAAATATTCTCATTTTAACAGCCAAATGTAACAATAAACCACATATTGCCTTATTTTTTATTACTAAAGTAAATTTAATATTTTTATGATTTTAGTAACTTATTCTGTCTTGTCACTTAATTTTTACAGTCAAAGCACTCAGTCCGGGTAATTTTTCACTTATATTAACAGCCTCAAGTTCAATAAAAATATGCGTGACTGATTATTAAGTATATTTCTTATTGATGCAGTGAACCCAAGGTTGATATCTGATACTTTTTTCATCTATTTATCTGACACAATATCTTAAAATTATTAATTATGTTTAAATGGTAGGTAAAAAATGTAATGAAAACTTGAAATTCTTTGTAATCACTACTGAAAATATCACCCGCATTATGTATTATAAATATTCTTAACTAATATTTTGTTATACATCATGTATTGCCACAGGTGGAATGGGGCACACCATGCATTGTCACATGAGTGAGTCTATTAATCAGTTATATTTTTATCTAATTCGTATTTTAATTTTTTATAGCAGAACATGTTATTCCTCAGATGGTAGTAACATCAGCTGATGATGAAGCTGAAGCAACTCAAAGCACAACTAAAACATATCCAGTGTCTGATGTTTCATATGAAATTTCATCCACTGATGTTATCACAAGAGAAACAACAAAAGATGTTCCTCTTGAAGAAACAGTTCACCAACAGTTGACAAAAGATCGGTAAGGTGCAGATTTACTAATATTAATATAAATAGATAAAAGAGTTGAGAATTATATTACTGCAGATTTTGAAAAGATTTCAATACAATTCAAATTAATCGTGGGCCTTGTTGCTTTTATCCTTTCATTTCAATTCTATTTTATGACACAAATCCATAATATTTAAAATTCTTGACAAACATTTAAAAATGAATATATAAAGTATAGTTAAATAATTTTTAATTTTTCTGTTTTGTTACCCAACTTGTTTCAAAGTTTATATAAAATACTTCGGAAAAGAGTCTAAAGTATTCTTTCTACAAATATGAAAATAGCTGTGGTGATAAAACAGCTTTCTTGTCTCTTATACAAACACTAAGATCTAAATGTGTTTCACCCACACCAAAGACATCTTTATTGGTCAAAGATACAGAATGTTTTCTCAAAGAAAAAACCATAATAATTATTTGCTTTCAATTGAATTTTATAATTACAGTGGGAAATAGCATATGGCCAATTTCTATGCAGACAGGTATAAATTAATGTAGTAAACAGATAATATGAGTGTTTTGGCAAAATGAATTATACTTTAATAGGTGGAATATAAATGAGAGAAAATTGTATTTTCTCACTTTCAGAGGAAGCTTGATAACAAATGCTCTAAATTTAAAAGTTAGATACCTCAATGAACTACAATGAAATATTTTTTGATAACTAATTTGACATTGATAACCTTTTTTTAATTGAAAGATTCCAGGTAGAATAAAATATAAAAGTTAATTTTCACATTTTTGTGCATATAGGACTCCTTATGCAGAATAAACGTTACTTAAATATTTGATTTTAAAACTTCCTAATTTAAAGTATGTTTCTATGACAAATTGATTAAAATATAATTTTTGTAATAAAAATTCTGAATCGCCTTATACATTACCAAGTTCTCTAATTCTATTATACACACATAGAAGGTAATTCTAGGCGTATTATAATGACATTTATTTTTAAATTATTTCTATGTTGTTTTAAATTTTTTCCAATCTTGGCTTGTAGAAATCATCCCAAGGAAGAAACATTTGAAGATGTATCAAATAAAGTGGAAGTCAAATCTGAAGAATCTGTTGTACATACTGTTGTTCAAAGACCACTTATTATTGAGTAAGTTACTGGTAATAAAATTATTCCCTCTTCTATTTATGTTCTTACAAAAGAAAACTAAAAGCATTCTGTAATTTCAGATCTGAAAAATGCGTTTCACAGTCTGTTTCCATGGAATCAAATTTTCCGAGTTCATCTGAATCATCAACTCCTCTACCTCCAGCATTACCACCAACCACAATGCAACGACCATTAGTTTTTGAGTAAGTTAATGTTTTATTACTAGGGGGCTCTGACCCCTGCTCACCAACGCCTGGGGATTGCTATTTTGTTTGCTTTGCAAACCAACTGCACAGATCCAACATTCCTTTCACAGAGTCAATCTCCTGCGACTGCCAAACTATCTTAATAATTCATCTAATACTGATTTGACTTACCGGTCCATGATGTCACATCGAGGGCTTTGCCCCCTGGGATTGTGTAGCAAAGTGATTGCAAGTGATTTCCCTTTTTTTACTTTAACACTTAATGCACCCTAAACTAATATCCGCGTCAGTAAAAACCATCTCCATCTTGTTCTCTGTACAATTTTAAATAAACCGTGTTAATCTCATAATTTTCTGATCTGTACTTTCTCGGTTAACCATCTGAGAATAGAGTGAAAAAGAGCCTTTTCCCTCGTCAAATAAAAAAATTATTTCTATGGTAATTGTTGCTACGATAAATTTGATAGCAGGCAAACCTGTTAGTTGGAAAATGTAACCGTCATTTCCGTGAAGTACAATGAATGATATCGCTGCACAATCTAAAAAATAGAAATTGGTATGACCAACTTTTAATTGCATCAAATTTATTTATTAACCAATTTAAAAAAATAACTGTATCAAAAGAAAAAGTTTAATCTTAGGTATTCATGATATTTTCAAATTTAAAAAATAATTGTATTAAGCTATAAATATGACAATTTTAGCAAAAAGTAACAAAAATATCCCAATATAACGAAATTCTTATGACCAACTTTTGATTGCATCAACTTTATTTATTAACCAATTTCAAAAATAATTGTACTGTAAGAAAGAGTGCATTCTAGGGTTTCCTGTAATGTCTTCAAATTTAAAAACTAATAGTAATAAGATATAGATATGACAGTTTAAAAAAAAAGTAACTAAAATGTCCTGATTTTTCCTGAAATAAAAAAAATATTATCAGGAACCAAACTAAAATTTCTAAAAAAATCAGCGTCCTGCAAAAATTTACATTTAGAGGTACTCACTGGAGGAAAAATCACTGCTGAAGACTGAAAATTTGTACGTCTTTTTTTGCTCACTTGCTTTAGAAATTTTGCTTTTCGACTTTAACACTTAATGCACCCAAAACTAATAGCTGCATCGCAAAAAAAAAAAAAAAATTTCATCTTATTCCCTGTACAATTTTGAACAAACCATGTTAATTTTGTAATTTTCTTATCCGTACTTTCTCGGAAAACCATCTAACAATCAAGCGAAAAAAAGCGAGTTTTCAATCCTGTTCCTTTGGTAGCGACGACAGTAACTTTTTTTAAATTTTCAGATAACGATACATTGTGGACTGTAAATCGTAAGAGTGGCATAATTAAAAAGGTCGTACAGTAAAAAAGTAAAAATGCCAATTAAAAGACAATACAGCAAAATGCCTTTTAAGAGTGGCCGTAAAGTGAGGATTGGTTGTATTTAAAATTTTTATACTATTTGTTTTCTTACCAATGGAGACTTATACTGTCAACTTAACAAATCTTTTGGAAATTCAGAACGGTAATTTGTGTGTTAATTTCAAATTTTTATGATTACAGAGGTTCTAATCAGCAAACAGAGAATTTTGTTCTTGCTCCAGAACATTCTGAATTGCAGTCACAAGAACTATGCCCATCAGATCAGTAAGCATATATAATAGAAACTTAAAATATTAATGTATATACTGATTAAAATTGCTTGTATCAAAGGTATTTGTATCTTTTTAATTGACTGATTGCAGAAAATCTTAAATAACTTGATATAATTTTTGCTAAAAAGATTTTATTCAAAAATTGTAAGAAATTCTGGTGTTCAGTGTAGTTTGAAATTTAAAAATTTATCATTCTTTAAAAGATACTACTGTGTAAAACAAGTCACTTTAATGTGTAGATAAAAAAGTTGAAATACATGAGAAAATTTCAAATAAAATATGAATAGCGCATTTCAACATAATAACTAAACATTGAAATTCTAAATTTATAAGCCTTTCAAGTGCACATGTATAGCCTAAATATCCTTTCAAAATTTTTCCCTGATGCTCAGTCAAATGAATATTACTCATTACGACACTATTAAGGCAGATTTGTTAACCACAGGTCATAAGTTCACATACATACCAAACATTCTATGCATATCCCCTTTATAGAGAAGCCACACATTTATTCTAGACAGACAAACATCTATACCTTATCCTGAATTTTGAACCAGAAACTTTTCATTCGAAAGCCAGTGTCCTAACCACTAGACAATTGGTCAGCAATAAATGAAACAATTGCAACAAATTACTATAATATAGAGTATTGAAAGCATGAAGAGCTTAAAATAAATACTAAAAATTGGAATGTTTTAAACCCTAATGGTGGTAAAGATAGTTTTGTGACAATACCTGAAGTTTGTCCCTTTTGAAAATGTATGATGAAATCATCTGTTATTCTGAGAAGTAACTTATGAGATGTAGAAGTGGTAAAAAACTAAATGTTCAAATTTTACATGATGACAACTGGGAAGATATTCTATTCTTCAGTGAGACTTATGTCAGTATTACTGATATAGACTCAAGAGTTTTGTGAAAAACTTAAAAATTATATTTGGATATCTATAAGGCTGCAACGTTCCTAGAGTTTGGTTGCGACAAAGATAAAAAAGAACTGGTTTGCTGTCCTAGGATAAAATGACTAAACAATTTTAGTATTTAACCTTTTAACTATGGCTATGGATATAACTGGTGCAATCCTTTCTTGGCACTATTCTTATAACTTTCAAGGTACAACAGCTATACTGGCTGTAGTCTAAAGGTTAATTCAGTTGACTTTCTCATCAAAGCGAGGTGGTTTGTTTTCATTAAATAAATAGGTTGAAAAAAAGTGATTTCATTCTTTTAATGCTCAGTTATTTAATGCTTTGTTTCAATTAGATTTTCAAAAATTTCGTATATCAAGAAAAATAATAACTCGGAACTGCTAGACTTAAAAACTATAAATGTTTCAATTGTTTTCAGTTTCTTTTAAAAAAACGTTATATTTATTTAAAAGTTAAATGTAAAATAAAATTTGTTTAGAATATTTCATTTATTTGTGGTTTTCAGTATTATAAATTTTTACAAAAGTACATAGGTCGTCTGAAAGCTAAAAAAGTTAGTTTTGTTTGTGTACATTTAGAATTATCCGGTTTATGTGATCATTTGACCTTGAGATTATGCAGACATTTGTTAAAGGAATACAAGCTAACCTTGCTTAGAAAAAAGTGATCATGGTACAAGTTTAGTCTGCAGAGTTTTAAAATGATTGTTTAAATTGTGAAGTTGCAGAACAAATTAGAAAATGAAATCTTATCAAATAGAGTTCAAAACAAAATTGAGTCTTTTTCTGCTTCTATGCAAATTCTCTTACAAGGTACAGAAAATTAAATTTAATAATACTTATTTTACTTCCCTAGTGTTTTCATTACTATAGAAATATGTATTTGGTATTAAAATTGAATTATTTCTTAATGTTTTCTTTTGACCTCATAAAACTTTAAATTGCATCCCTCTTTAAATTCATTATGTTTTAAATGAAGCAACATGTTAATATTCTGTTATTCAATGATATATTTTTGCATATAGTTAATATTGTAAACAACTTGTATGATGCAATGGTCTCATTTGTAATTGATTCATAATAAAGAAATATTTTTCTCACCCTTTTCATAATGCAGCATTTTAAAATATCTGTATAAGGTAAGATTTTTAATCTTTTGCTAAGGATAAAACTTTGTATTGCAGTCTTTTAAGCACATTTTTCTCATACTCTAAAAAAAACATTGTTTTATTTTATTTCTGTTGTAATGTTTTCATTGAATTTATATTGAACTTTTTTAGCTAATCACTCTCTAGAACTCTATTCTCTAAAATCTACTTTTCTCTTTTACTTGCACTCTAAATTTTTATCTAAATCTTCATTTGTTATAGTTTAAAATGTCAATATCTTTCAAAAGTCCTAATTTTTTGTTTTATCAGTTAACATACTTAACAAATGTAAATATTGTTGATATTACCCATGTTAGATTTTAGATGCATTGCAGAAATATGTCAAAGCCATCCATAAATGCTAAATTGTATTTGAATTTAATTTTCTTGAACCATTTAATTATATAAGCAATTAGGTTTAATTATGTTGTATTTTTCTTGTGAAGCTTATTTTAAAAAGTGTATTTTTTAAACGTATTTGTCGGAATCTCCCATATCGATATAAGAAATATTCAATGGAATTGGGCCAGACGATCATAAATTGAGAGTTGTCTATGCAGATACTTTCATTATTTTTTCTGAGCCCTAGCTTCAAACAGTGGTGATAGTGGGGAAAGTTCAAAAACTGCACATGTATCATGCAAAATCGTACATGTGCATTACCTCTTACTGAAGCTCGACTGTTGACTGGTTTAGTTATTTTTTTACCTGACCAACATTTGCATTTCTGCCTATGTATAGGGAAGCTGTGGTGAGAAGGCAGATAATTTCAGGGAAGTCCGTTTGTACAAAAATGGTTAAGCTCTCATGTAAAAGGGTAACTACACAAAATCATGTACGGCGATTGCCATTGCTGATTATTTGTTTTGCCAATTCATAATCACTGCTATCACTTCCAGCATCAAACAACAAATCGAGTTCAGTAACTAAAGACGGAATATTATGGAAACAAACTATGGAAACTCATTGTTTACGTTCAACCTACCCTCCAATTAAACCAATAGACTGGTTCAAAACCACATGACTCAAATGCCAACTCCCTGAAGCTGAATTATACTGCTCTTTAGAGTCTACTGAGTTCATTTATCTACAGCTATGTAATGCTATAAACCTGGACAAATATGAGTTAAGCTTAAAAAAAAAAAAATCGAAAACTGTTCTGTTGAAAAAGAACAATTTTTATGGCATCATTTGGAAAACTAAAGCTTTGCTTCGATACTTGAAGCCAGTGTAACATTTATAATGGTTATTATCTTTGACAAAAGTCACATTTCTGTTATCTACTATTATTATATTTGATCTATTGTTATTTTCTTGTTTTGATACTAAGGTCAGAAAAGTGTTGAAATTAGATTAGAGTTAAGTTGGAATTTAGAATTTTAAAGTGGACTACTAGGATCAAGGTAATATTAGTGTTACTAAAGCTATTGACAGCTGGAGTAACCTGGGAAACAACTACCTTTCACTGTAGCTTGATTTGTGCCCCTAGCTGATGAGAACCAAACAGTGCAGTTGATCACACTATCGGGTTATGAATGAAAAGCAAATCAGATCACTATGTCTCTTACCTAAGAAACAAGTTGATGATGTGGTACAACTTGTAAATTGCATATGAGTTGTAGATGGTCAACTGTCAAGCATGATTCATTGAGTAGGGCTATTCTATGTGACAGAAGAAATAGAAATGCATTTACCCACTGGGTCATGCTGCCCTGATTCCCCCATTTGTCATCAACCTTAGTCAACACACTATTCAATGTTCCCTCAGGCTATCAATATATGTTTAATATAAAGACAAGTATGCATTTGCATGGATATATTTTTGTGAGAAAAGCAACTTATGTGTTAATATTTATTTCCATTTTTAAAACCTTTAAATTTTTGTAACTCGTGAATTTTAATTTGCATTTTCTATTTTCAAAATATATATTTACTCTTTTTTTTTCATAGGGATGTAGAATTTTTGAATTTATATTATCCTAAAGATTTAAAATTGGATCATTGAATCAAAATACTTAATATTTTTGTTCTATTTTTCATTAGAGAGGCTCTACCAAGCAGCATTTTGACGGAGGATGAAGTAAATTTAGATGTTGGAACCCCAACTACTGTTACAGAATCCAAACCTAAGTCATCAAGTTTTTCGTGGATGCCCAACTTTCCCAAACTACATGCTTCTGGAAAAGAATCAAAAGGATTAGATGCAAGTGTAGCCCAAAAGGAAGAAGTACATTTAGATAAGCAGAATATTGTAGATACCGAATCCTCTCCTGTTAAAAAGGATGGTTTGCAGAATGTTAAAAAGTTTTTTGACAATTTACTTCATGATACCCCAGATGATAGCAAAGACAAATCTAAAATGCAAAGTGAAGTTCAGGAAGAAGACCTTGATGCCAGTATTAAAAAAGTTCCTAAGGATGAAAAACAAAGTTATTATAAAAAGATATTTGGTTCTAAATCTGAATCTGATACTGAGACAAAAGTTCCTGATCCGATTGACTTTCATAAAGAACCGGAGACTGTGTCAAAAGAGCCTCTTAAAGAGTCTAAATACAACATAAAGAAAATGCTTGATTCTTTTAAACATGATGTAGGTGACAAAAAGGATAGTTCAAAAAAATGTTCTGATACTTCACAAGCTGATATCAAATCTGATATACCTAGAGTAACAGCTTCACAATCTGTTATTCAAAGCGAAGCAGAGACTGTGCCGAAAGAACAATCTAAGGAATCTAAGTACAACATTAAGAAAATGCTTGATTCTTTTAAACATGATGTAGGTGACAAAAAGGATAGTTCAAAAAAAGGTTCTGATACTTCACCAACTGATAGCAAATCTGAAAATTTACCTAAAGTAACAATAGTCTCACAATCTGTTATTCAGAATGAAGCAGAGACTGTGCCAAAAGAGCAATCTAAAGATTCTAAATACAACATTATGAAAATGTTTGATTCTTTCAAACATGATGCAGTTGATAAAAAAGATATTTCCCCAAAAAAAGATCCTGAAATTTCACATGCTGAAGTGAAAACTGAATTACCTAAAGTAACAATAACATTGCAATCTGATATGCAAACTGAAACAGAAACTGTGTCAAAAGAACAACCCAAAGACTCTAAATATAACATTAAGAAAATGCTCGATTCATTCAAACATGATTTTGTGGATAAAAAAGATAACTGTCCTAAAAAAGAATCTAACATTTCACAAAGTGACATAAAACCTGATGCAACTAAAATGCCAAAAGATTCCAAGTCTGGTATAAAGAAATTTTTTGGTTCAATGAAACATGATGGGGGAAATATAGAAGAAGCCACTTCCCCCAAACCATCTGAGAAAACTGTGTCACCTGAAGGTAATAAAGTTCTTGATAATGAACCCATGAATATGAAATCTTTAAAAAGTGACGATTTTAAAGATCGCTATGGCAAAGATCTAGTGCTAGAGTTTGAATTGCCTGAATTGACTATTAGTTCGTTTCCCCCAGAAATCCCTATTGATCAAAATAAAGTGCAAAGTAATACTTCCAAATTGAAAGATAGTGAGAAAAACAAACAAAAAGAAAGCCAACATGGAGTTAAAAAGTTCTTTAGTAGTGCTTTTAAGCAGGATGGGCCTGGCACTTCAAAAGGGGAATCAGGAAAATTTCATGTAACGTTTATGGAAAGAGAAAACAGTCTTAAGCGATCCCATTCTTTTAAAGATTCAATACTCCTTAAAGACACCCAACAACCTGATGAGAATGAAAAGAAGTCAAAGGACAATCTGCAGGGTGTGAAAAAATATTTTACATCTTCCAAGCATAGCCAATCTCAAGAAAACAGCAATGATCTGGAAAAAAGGAAGTCAAATGAAATCAAACGTTCACAATCATGTCGAGAAACTGCTGCTGAAAAAGAAGGATTTCACATTAAAAGTTTCTTTGACTCTTTTTCTCATAAAAGTTCTTCAAAGGCATCTAGTCAATCCCCTGTTCCTCCAATCAATCCTTCAGATGAGCACATATATGACACAGTTGGGAAACCAGATCCTAAAAAATTTCCTGTTTCAACTACTGAGGATTTGAAACAGACACCTAAAAAGATAGTCAAGTCCAAAGATGATCAATCTGGTGTGAAAAAGCTATTTGATTCATTTCTTCACAAAGATCAATCCTCAAAAGCTAAGAGTGGTGAAGGAGGGATGCAAAAGGAACAGGACAGAGTTTTATCTTCAACTAGTCTAAGCAATGTGACAGAAGCTGAAAGAACTTTAAGTAACGTAAACGTTGAACCTAAAATGAAAAATAAAAAGCAAGACCCATCTTTTGCCAAAAATTCTGACCAACTAAATAAAAAGACTGTTCCTAAAATTGTGATGACTCCTTCAACTGAAGTACCAAAACCAAACACTGCAGTAAAACCACCTGTCCAAATAAGTAGTTCTTCTAGCCCCACAGACGGAAAAACTTCTGTGTTTAATACAATTAGTGATAACTTCATGGCAATTAAAGACAAAGTATTGCATTCGAAAGATAATAAAAAGAGTGAAGTAGAGGTGAATGATGAAAGATTTGCAGAATATGATCTTCAGCAAGCTGCTAACCAAAATGAATTTCAACCAAGTACTTCTGGGACTTATACACCGATCAAAGATGTTTCATTCATTGATAAAAGTCATGAAACAGAAGGTAAAAAATCTTCTAGTTTTGTTTCTAGTCAAAATAAATCGGTATCAAATGTTACAAAGCCGCAAGAAACTACCCAGCAATCAACAGCTGATTCTAAAAAACTGACTAAAGTGAGTATTAAGCGTCCTACTATAACTCCAGGAACTCCTGAAACTTTATATGATACATGTTGCTTAAGGCTAGCTGTTTTGTTAGGCAAAAAAGCAATGGAAATAGTATCTGATCAAACCAAGTCTCCACCTAAAAAGCCCCCTAAGCCATCAGCAGAAGCAATTGCCAAAGCTAGAGCAGCTGTAGTATCAAAACGTCTTAGGGAGATACAAAATAAAGGTCAAAGCATTGGTGATAATATTCCAGTTGGCTATGACGGCATTCGGTTTGCTGATGATGAGACGGAATCCTCATGTGACTACAAGGATGTGGATAATTTTGATTACATAATGGATTATGAACTTATCAATAGGTATAAATGTGACAGTAAATTAGATACCTTTAGTGATCCCAGTACTTGCAGTGGTATAAGTAGTTATTATACAGCTGACACAGTTACTCTAAAAGATGAGACTTTTTCTGATGCTGCTCTTGAAACGGTTAGTCTCAATAGTAATGATTCATATCTTTTTCAAAATTTGTCTCCACAAAACGCAAATGAAATCCAAACTTGGCCTTCTAGTAAGAAATTGAAGAATGGAAGGGAAAGGGTAAAATCAGTAGATAAATCTGAACCTAACTATAAGGATCAAAGATCTGTTTCTGGTTCAAAGTTAGCTAGCAATTTTAAAAGTTCGAGCAAAAGAATTCCACCTCCTATACCTCCAAAGCCTGTTTTATCTTCTAAATACACCAGTCCTAATAGAATGTCCACTCCTGCACCTGACACTGAAGGTAGTACGTCTCAGTGTATTAATGGTCTCTCACTGTCGCCTAGACTGCAGTCTAAATTTTCGAAAGATTCAGTTGCAACCAAGCAACGCCCACTTTTAGTTGCAGGTTTTAAAGGTACTGAATTCACAAGCCTACAGACTAAACCTAAAGATAGCCAAGGTAAACATATGAAAGACAGGAAATTCAATACTGTATTGAAAAATGAGTCTCTAAAAAAGGTGAGCACTTTATCTTCACTTGATCACAAACCCCTTGAGAGTTCTAAATCTTCTCCCTCTCAAATGTCAGGTCTCCAAAGTTCTAGTCAGCTTTCGAGTTCTAAAAAATTTTCTCCTCAAAGACCTCCTTTACCTAATGTAATTCAGACTAGTAAATTGAAAACTAAAGCTACTGCTCCCCCTGTTCCTGAAAAACCTAAGCGTGAGAGTAGAATGGCAGCTTCACATGTATCTGAAGAGAAAAGAACTGTATCGCCTCCAAGACCTCCCCCACCTGTCACAAATAAAATTAACATTCCTCCTCCAAGACCACCACCTCCTATTCCTAGGCTTAAACCCCTTGATAGACCTTTATATGAAAATTCTGAAAATCAACCTGAAATTAAAGATGTTTCTATATCGCAAGAAACCGCAATTGAGCAGGTGAACTATTTTGTCGATGCACAGAAAAATCACGAAGTTTATCCTCATGATCTAAGCCAGTCAGAAGTTGTAAGTGATCAAATTAGTGAAATTTCCCCTTCAGAAGTACCCTTTTCAACTGAAGATTTTAAAATTACGGATGAAAAAGGTTCAATTGATGGCATCTGTTCTCCAAGTGAGCAAAATACACAAATAGCTCATCCTCCAGAGACAGACATTTCTCTGAGTATTGGTGAGAAAATGCATTTGAATGATTCCCCTGAATTCAGCTTTGTGTCTGGCGGTACAGCTGTGTCTCAATTCACTCCTAAACCACCCCCTCGCACTCGAAGAATTAGATCAAGAACAGTAGAAATTGCCCCTAAAGAAAAAGTTCCAGAGTCAAATCTTCGTAGAAGTCAATCTTTATCTGATATTGATGTTCACATGCGGACATCTCATTTAAATATTAGTGGACCTACTGAAAAATCTGACTTAAAGAACTTGTATACATCTGTAAACAAGGATGGAAAAAGGACACTCTTCGATGGTGCTCATTCGCTAAGTCTAGAAAAAGTCTCTAGTCGACCCTTACCTGCACCCCCTCCACCTCCGAGGAAGTTTCGCTCCCTTGATCGTAAACCAAAGGAAAGGCAGACAAAAACAGAAAATGACATTCTCAAATCAAATCAAATTGACCAATTTGTGCTTGAAGCTGGTTCTTCAGACTTGTCTATTAAACCACCAGAAAGGAAAAGAAAAAGTGACCAACATAGATTCCATAGCCTTAGTACTGAAAGGAAAAAACATGAATCCAGAATTGGTTCTGATTTTGAAAGTCCAAAAATGCCTCGCTCAAACAGTGCTCCTATGCGACCAGACAGGAGGTACAGACATATTGAAACAGAGTATGATGAAAATGCAAATGTTGCTTTTCCCACTGTTGCTGAAGTGCATCGTAATGCTGTTGCATTAGATGAGTGTGGTAATGAAATTCTAGAAGCATCTTCAAATCTAAACATTCCCATTGAGGATACTATTGATTCCAAAAGAGAAAGAAGTCATTCTGAAAGAGTAACTCCTCATCCCCGACTAAGGAAAGGTAAAAATCCCAAGGTAAAATCCCATTCAAGTTGGTATGATGAAGCTCTTCCCAGTGAAGATTCTTGGGAGGTGGTTGATTATGACCCGAGTTTTGAAAATGCCAAAGATTTTAAAGATAAATTTTCCAGTGGTGGTGCAGTTCCTGTACGTCGCAGGTCAGATCCTTCAGGTTCGAGAATCAGACAAAATTCTAAATTTTATGTAAATGTGGATCTTGGAGATGGAGGATTACCTCTTTTGGATAAAGAGACTTCTCCTCTGCACATTGATTGTTCAGAAAAATCTGTTCAGACTTCTTTAGAGACTATATCACAAGGAATTGTTTCTCATGATGAGAGAAGTGAAAGCTCTGATAACACTGATAACTTGCTCAATATGGTAAAGACATTGCAATCTGAATTAAAAGTGACCTTAAGCAGGCATAAATCTTATGATGATGAGGATAATGATAGTAGTAATATTGGTACAGATTCTGAAAAACTGGACCCAAATGGGAAAATTTTGCTTAAGACTCCAAGTGCTCAATCTTCTACATCAGATCTTTGGCCATTGACATCATCAGATGATAGTGATGGAGAAGCATCTCATGATGGATCTGTCAACTTGTCTGAAATTGCTTTGACAAGAAAAAAAAAGAAAATATTTTACATTGCTCAAGAAATCATGACATCTGAGGAAGTGTTTGTTGACACTCTGAAATTGCTGAATGTTGTAAGCATAATTTTTTTAAATCTGATTTATATATTACAGTAATATTTAGAGAATGTATTTCATTTTTGTAAAATGCATTTTCTATTTACAGGATTTCAAAGCAGCTGTTGAAGCTGCCTGCAAACAAAGAAGTACTCCTGTTATACCAGAAGAAGTATTAGGCCAAATACTAAATCATTTACCTCAGCTACAACATTTAAATGAAAATTTAATGATGGAATTGAAAGATAGAATAGATAACTGGTGGGTTTCCAATGCACAGCTTTTTTCTATGTTTCCTTGTAACTCTTAATTTCAGAATTATTTTAATTGCATATCATGATTTATTTAAGCTAATTGACTAAGTAAATAAATTGGTTTTTTGTTTTCCAATGAAATACAAAATGTATTGATGTTTGTATTTTTAGAGTTTCTAATGTAAAATAGCTTATATTTTAGGAAATAATATCCATATCTCAAATTAAGTGAATAAACTGTTTTCCAAATTTGTGCTAAAAGATCTACTTTTATGATGCAGTAACACAATTGGGTATGTAACATTTACGATAAAGTAATTCAATGGTATAAAAAGTATAAGAACTTTTTAGCACGTAAATTCAAACATCTGCAGCAAAAGAGAAAATAATCGAATGTATTCATACTATAGCAATGAATTTGTTTGCACGTTGTAACTTTCCTACCTGTCTTAAAAATGACACGAAAGATTGGGGTCTGCCATTAGTGCTGCATATCTGGTTGAAAATATCTTGCTATTCATTCATATGAATAATAATGTAATCTGTACCACATACATTATTAAAATATATAAAAATTCTCTTTTTATTCGTATATTAATTTACACTGAAGAGCCAAAACATTTTGACCATCTACACAATAATGCGTTGTGCCTCCTTTGGCCTGCAAAACAGCTGCAACTCGCTTGGGCATAGATACCACAGGTTCTTGATACATGACTGGAGACAGGTTGTACCAAATGTCTAAGCAGCGGTCACGCAAAGTCGAGATATTCGGACATGATGGTATTTATTTAAGCTCTGAGCTGTTGCTCCTTGACACCCCAAATGTGCTCTATTGGATTAAGATCCAGCCAGTTAGGTAGCCAGGACATTAAGAGGAATTCATCAGTATGCTCCTCGAACCACTCCAACACAATCCGAGCCCTGTGACATGGGGCGTTGTCTTGCTGGAAGATTCCATTTCCAGTTGGGAAGACAGACGCCATGTAAGGGTGCAACTGTTCCGCAATGATGTTCAGATAGTTCGCAGCGTTAATGATCTGTTCTACCACAACTACGGGTCCCAGAGTCGCCCATGAGAACGTCGCCCAAAGCATAATACCTCCACCACCAGCCTGTGTATGACCTGCTGTACAAGAGGGAAGTGCCAGGCAGATGGCATATTGACATGACCATCAAAGTGATGAATGAGAAATCGGGATTCATCTGACCAGGCAACTCTCATCTATGGTCCAGTCTCGATGTTCCCGGGTGCACTGTAGGCGTAGTTGACGATGACGCTTGGTTAACAGAGGCACACGAGTGGGATGTCTGCTGCACAGTCACATATCCAACAGTGTCTGCTGAACTGACCGTTCCGAAACACTTGCACTTGGACCTGCATTGTATTGGGCTGTCAGCTGAGCCACTGTCTCGCGCCGATTTTGCTTTACCAAGCGGGACAGTCTCCGACGTCCATTTTCTTTGATGACGCATGGATGACCAACACCTTGGCGTCTACTGCTGGTGTCACAGTCATTTATCCACTTTGCATGAATACTAACAACGGCAGATCGTGAACAACCTAGCAGTCATGCAGTTTCTGTGATACTCGTTGAGAGTCTGCGGGCCATTACGATCTGTCCTCTATCAAATCCGCTTAGATCAGCAGCCTTTCCCGTCACTCGTAAAAGTAAGTGCAAGAATGATTACTTACCTTCTCCAGCAGCAGTTAAATACCATTCTCACTTAATCACGTGCCCTCCACGTGATCCAGATGAGTTCATTGAAAAATGTGGGGATGGTCATAATGTTTTGGTTTGTCAGTGTAAAAGAGCTAAAGACAAGTGTTGAAAAACACCTGTTTGGTTTCTATTAATTACTAGTACTATTAAATTAACTACAAAATGTAACTAATGAAGAAGTATAAATATATTCTAAAATGAATGTACTTAGAATGAATGTACTTAGCCTCTAATACTAATTTATATTATGAATTTTTCTACTTGTAGGGATAAAACAGAAAAAATTGCAGATATAATTGTGAAAATGGGCCCCTTCTTGAAATTATACTCTTGGTTTATTCATGATTTTGAATCCAATTTGTCTCTTCTGGAAGAATCAAAAAGAAAATACCCTTGGTTTGCCCAAGTGATCAAGGATTTTGAAGTATGTGATGCTTTTAAAATTCTGTGTTAATTTTTTATTTGTATACAGTTTGGCCTAAATTCAGTTAGATATAACTCCTTTTGAAGAAAAGTTTCTAATAGTTTTGTTGGGACTCCTGTTAAATTCACTTGAAGTTTCTTCGAATTCTTGAGAAGGTGTGACTTATGTTAACTTGCACTCAATTTCTTATTAAAATTAAATCAGATCCATGTAAATAATACAGTTTCAAAATACCTCATAGTTTATATTTTTACTACCTCACACTTACATCTGTTATACAATGTAATTTATTTGCTGTTTTCTATTGTTTTATGATCAATCCATAAGTTTCGTTCAAGTTTTTAAATTGTTAGTGCATTTTTTAAATCAAATATAACTGATTATTGTAACTTTTAAAACAAGTAGATGAGCAATTTGAATAGTTAATTACCCATATGTGTGATAACTAGCACCTTCCTTAAAATGGATTTTTTATAGTTATAAAAGTTAATGTCTGTTTATTTTTAAGTGGAAAGATCTATATATAGACAATTTAGGTTATACAATAACCCCTTGATATATTCTACATTTGGCTGTATAATTCTTTTTTCACCTGTCCTAAATGAATTTTTAGTTTGTAGAAGCTGAGAAATTCTCAGACTAATCTTTTCGAAATTGACAGTTCTTTGCTTCAAACAGTTATCTTAATCTTTGCTGATGGCTTTGCTCATGCCATGTAAAATTGAAGGGTACACATTAATGCCTCCAAGTTAAAAGTTGAGGTTCAATAAACATATTTGCTGTACACAAAGAAAAACTGGTATTGTTGCCAAAAAAATATGCAGACAACAGTGTAAATAAAGTCTACATCTTTGAAGATAACAGTGTATGCAGCTCCTCTGTTGTACACAGACAGCAACAAAGGGTTCAACTTATCTTCAGAAGTTAACTGAAATTAAATCAATCTTTTAAAACTATTCCTTTGCAGTTTGATATCATGTTAAGAACCAAGTATCACTGTAAATTACTGACTAGATAAAGGGAATGAAAAATCTGTCAATGAACTGGGGCAGGTTATAATGAACAATTAACAATGAATTGACAAGTCAACAGATACAGAAGCAATTCACTTGAATAGCCAAAAGTATTCTGAGTGCCAATTGGGAACATTTGTTACTAGTTAACATGTATTGCAGAATGTTAAAATGCTAAATTGAAATGAAACATACTTATTCTGCTTTTAAAAGTAGTCTATATTTGTTAAATTTCTCATTTGTAGGCAAGTGCAAGATGCAAAAGATTATCCTTAAATCATTACATGTTGAAACCAATTCAAAGAATACCACAATATCGTCTATTGTTACAAGAATATCTGCATCATTTATCAGAAGAGTCTCCTGACTATCAAGATACTGTTACAGCTCTGCAAATTGTTAGTGAAGTTGCTAATCATGCAAATGAAAGTATGAAACAAGGAGTAAGTATTGAATTTTTTTCCTATTTATATTTTTTAACTAATTCTCGTATTTATTTATATAAATATTCTGATTTTCTAAGTACTAAAAATATTCATAAATAATTTTTTTAAATGTTCTAAATTTCTTACAGGATAATGCTCAGAAGTTAATTTCCATACAAAACAGCATAATGGGACATAAAGAAATTATTAAACCTGGTAGAGTAAGTATACTTTCAAAAATACTAAAATCGAATTTATTTTATATTATTTATTAACTTCTGGGTTATTTTGTTTTAGTACGATTTCTGTTTTCTATTATACAAATGCTTGTTTCTTGGAATTTTTTAAAAATGAACAGATAATAAATCATAATAAAAAAAAAATTCTAAACTTTTATTTCATTTTTAGTAAAGTTTTATTGTTAAACTTTTATTTCGTTTTTAGTAAAGTTTTCAGGCTAAACTATTATTATATTACAGAATATTTATTTGTAATGTTACGTTTCGTGCTTTCTGGTGATTCTTGCATGATATACATTTCTGAGTAACGTCTTTTCTTCCTTAGTTGTTTTTAAAAGAAGGAGTATTGATGAAGCTTTCGAGGAAAGGAATGCAACCCAGGTGGTTTGTGCTTGTGAGTAGAAATTAATACTTTCGCATGATTTTTAATTTTAAACTTGGCTTTTTTTCTCCAAATGTACAGTAAATTCAGTGTAAACATGCTATGACAGCGTAGATTTTTAATTTTAAAATTTTAAGTTCGTAATCAATTTATAAAATTGAATATCATGATTTTACAAGCAAATGATGGATCAATATTGATATTTAGTACTTTTTAGTAACTTTGTTACAGTGGATACTGACTTTGGTAGGAAGGGAAAACATAATTATGAGCTGCCGATTGCAAAGAAATTTGCATTTGCTTGCAATCACTGTCCAATTTCAGAAATATTTTTTGTCTTTCTTTCAACAGTTCAATGATCTTCTGCTCTACCTTACTCCTGTCCAGCAAGGTCTGTATCGGATCAACCATGAGTTATCTCTTACTGGCATGAAAGTGGCAATACCTATTCAGCAAGATTATCAGAATGAATTCAGCATTATATCTGTGACTCGCTCATTTTCTTTAGCAGCTAGGTATTGTGTTTCGTCAGTGACTTTTCTATTTTAAAATGTTTGCATGTACTGCATTTATTTGCCTTGCAATGTAAAAGTTCTATGCTTAATAGCCATGCTAAAAACCCTATATTAGTTGCATTCACATGACATTACCTGAGAAATGTGTTTACTTGTGAATTTTTATTTTTTTTTTTTGAATAGCCTTTGCTTCTTAGAATAATTTTTTGACTGTTCATCACACATTAAATAAAATATTCAAAATATCAGGTAATAATTAAGAGTAATATAATATTATTGAAGCCTCTCAAACATTCTGTTGTGCTTTAAATTCCAAGTTTAAAGATTACGATGAGCATCATGTGTCAGACCGCATTATGTTGAACTCTATTTATCTTAAATGATTCCATGAGGATATTTGCTACTGTCTTGTCTTTGATATACCAAAACATGTTTGCAAAGTAGTTCAAGATACAATTTTAATAGGAGTACTTAAATTTTGCCCTTGTACACATACAAAAAAAAAGGATTTGGGACACATTTTAGAACAAAACATTGACAAGTGCACTTCATAATTTACTTTACAAATTGTTGCATTATCTTGCAATCACTATATTAGTGCTATTGGTACAAATGTGTAGCTGTATATTTACTACTATATGTGCATCACTTGATTTATAAATTAAATATTCAAATAGTAATTTTAAAGATATACTAGAGAAGTATGAAAAAGTATAAATTGTATATATATATATATATATATATACATATATACAGTGATCTCTCACTTATACACGCTCTCTTTTATGCGCATTTTTCAGTTATACGCGTTTTTTTCGCGGTCCCGGCCATGAATATAGGAAAACAATGATAACTCTTATTCAATTATACGCCACAATAAAAAACGAGCTCTCAATTATGCGCGTTGCAAAAAAAATTTCAGTTCAAAAAGTAGGTTCCTGAAGTCAAGTGTTGCTTATCGCAAGAACTTTTCCTTTTTTGTTCTGCTTCTAGGAATGCATTCCCTCGCCCTTCCCCTATCGTTTGGATTCCCGGAACATATTCCCCTACCATATACTCGGGTGTACCGGTGGGGTCTCGTGAAAGTCGCATTTATACAGTAGCCAATTAGAGTGGTTAGTACGGTACATACCACGTGGCATTGATCGCTAACGAAAGAACCTTCTTTGGAGTTTGGGTTAGATAGTTGCGTTTTAAAACGGCAAAACGAACAAAATTGTAGCTTTCGTTTAAAATGGATGTTATAAAAAAAATTCGAAGAACATCCTTGCAACTCGAAAAAAGCTTTAGCGGAGCATTTTAATGTTCCAGAATCGACATTGAGAGGGATTTAAAAAAATGAGGAGGCGTTTATAGTCGCTCATCGAGAATGTGGAATTCAGTTGAAGAAAACAAGGTGTAAAGTTCGAAGAATTTGAGAAGGTTTTGTTGCTATGGTTTAAAGAAGCTCGTCCCTCGAACATTCCTGTTAACGTTGAGCTTCTAAGGGAGAAGGCCGTACAATTGTCAAAGAGTTTTAAAATGGAAAACTTTTCTGCATCACATGGATGGATTGAAAAATTCAAAAATAGGTATGGATTGGCAACTCGTGTCCTGTCTGGGGAAAGTGCGAGTGTCAATAAAAACACTGTAGAACAATGGAAAGAGGACTTGGCTACTTTATTAAACGGATATGAACCGAAAAACATCTGCAATTGTGACGAAACTGGACTTTTTTATAAACTGATGCCCGACAGAACCTTAACATTCAAGGGAGAACCATGCCATGGTGGAAAAAAAAGTAAAGAAAGACTAACTGCCTTGATCTGTTGCAACGCTGATTGTTCAGAAAAATTCCCGCCATTGGTCATTGGCTGATCAAAAAAACCTTGCTGTTTTAAGAACGTGAAGAAGCGTCCTTGCAACTACACTAGCAACAAAACAGCGTGGATAACATCGCATATTTTCTTGGATTTCCTTCAAAAATTCGACAAGAAAATGCAAAAAGAAAAACGGAAAGTTCTGTTATTCATGGATCAGTGTCCTGCTCACCCACAAGATCTTCCAACTTTCAATAACACGAAAGTTGTGTTTTTTCCTGCAAATTGCACGAGCAAGATTCAACCTTTGGACCTTAGTCTCATCCGTTGTGTGAAAATGCACTAAAGAAAATTTTTAATCCTTCGACTTCTGGCTGTGTCAGAAATAAAACGTGCATTAAAAGACGAATTGAAGAAAATTACCGTCCTTGATGCAATTCATATGTTGTGTTCATCATGGAGAAACGTTACTGACAAGTGCATTAAAAGCTGCTTTGAGAAAGCAGGATTTTCGTTTCCAGCAGAAAATGAATGTGAGGAGCCAGAAAATGAAAGTGAAAATTGTGAAAACAACATAAACGAAGAAGATTGGCATATTGTATCTAGTGGACTCGCTACGTGCACTACTTTCAACGATTTCATTGATGGAGATGAAAATTTAATCACAGCTCAATTGCGGGAAATAGAAGACATTGCAGCTGAAATAAATGGTGGTGACGAAGATGAAGAGGACGACGATGATGAAGATGGGGCAAAAGTTCCCCCAACTCACACAGTAGCGTTTGAAGCTTTGGAAACTCTGCGTGACTATTTTCAGTTCGATTCCTGAAGTATATACATAGTATTAACAATACACTGTGTACACTGCATTGATTTTTCACTTTTAAGCTCCCTTTTGTGGTTTTTCACTTATGCGCGTTTTTCACTTATACACGTTTTTTTCGCTGTCCCCAACGCCCGCGCATAAGTGAAAGATCACTGTATATATATATATATATATATATATATATATATATATATATATATATATATATACATATATATATATATATATATTTGGCAAATTGCATGACTTGTAATTGAGTTGAGTACTTAGAACCATGGCATGAGTAGAGTTGTAAACACTGTTAATCTCTTTAATGTTTATAAACATTCTCCAAGTTGTATATTGGGTGTAAAAAGCGTAACTCATGGTCTGTGATTATTTGCTGTTTTATTGCTATCAAAAAGGTGTTTTGTTAATTATTATTTTCACAAAAGTGTGTTTTTAATGTAAATGATTAATTTGTTTTATTCAGGATTTTTTTTCATTTCTAAGAAAATTTAATACATTCTCTACAGTGGGAGATTCTTTTGTGAAACTTCTCTGTTTATAGCTAAAAAAATTCGTAAATTTGACCAGAGTACTTTTGACGTGTAGATTCATATTTGTTTTATAAACTATTCAGTGCAAAAACATGTTCGCGCATCTATCATTGTATGATGACAAATTCTTTTTAATACAAAAAAGTGGCATATTTTTTACATAAAAGTGGCATATAAATAACGCCTGGCTTACAATTTTATTATTTTCTTATCTGCCATATTTTTGTTTCATTAACAGATCTCAAGAGGAAAGACAAGAGTGGATTGTTGCACTTACCAAAGCTATAGAAGAAAATGCTTCCAAGAGGAGTACTTTCACAAATGTTATACTGCAACAAAGTGTAATTTCTAATTTTGTATTTATTAAATAATGACGTTTATTGGTTCAGGGGTAGAATTCACAGAAACTTGATCAGTTATGCTGGCCATATTCTCTTGAGATAAAAACATTCAGGACATTCAGATTGCAAAAACAATATGGGGATTATGTAATATTCAATATTTATGAAAAAGTGATAAAAGAAGTTTTTTATTACATAAGCATATTGAGCCTACAATTATTCTTCATTGACAAAATTCAGGCAGACATAGATGGGGCATGTACTTCACCATGATTGTACCATGAATAATTCTTCGATAAAATAACCATGTAGCAAATTTCAGTCTTTCAAACCTCATCATAAAACTCCTATCACTCCATGGCTTGATTAACCTACAACTAACATAGCCCTCATTTCATCAACGTGTAATTTACTATTATAGGTTATGAATAATAGTTTAAAATAGACCAATGTTAGTCATAATTTTTATTAAAACTGGAAAAAACTGACATTTTATTAAAATGTTGGAAATGATTGGTAAAACTTGAGGGAAACGGATCTGTCCCTTTCAGAATAGAACATGTTCAGCCTAAGTAGTCATGAGGGCTAAAACTGGTAAGTAGCAATGTGGTTAAAATTTTATATTGCAGTATTGATTAATGGTGGGCATAATGGCTAGAGGGTTGTTATAAACATTTGAATCTAGTTAATGAATAATACTTTAACAGTTGTCCACAGCTGGTATGATTTGACTATTTAAGAAATATAAGTTCTTTCCTTTTAGAGATGTTCCATTAAGGGTATGTGTATTAAGGTGTACAAATAATCTTTAACTCGATATTCTAATGCCTAGAAGTACCTTAGGTAGTGGTGAGACATATGGGTAATTTTTTACTGTGTGCAAAACAATCATTATAGTAAAAAGTCTTCATGAAATTAAAAGCTTGTCTGCTATTGGACCTTGCCCTATAAACCCAAATCAATCAACCAACCAACCATTAAATTAAGAGTGAGTTAATATATATAATGTCCTTTAGACTACAGACGGTACTGCACTTGTACCATGATCACGTCAAGAAAGAATCGACAATGGCCACTACAGCCGTTGTACCTTGAAAGTTATAAGAATCGCGCCAAAAAAGAATCGTGCTTGCTGTATATATAGCCATCAAAAGGTTAAAGAGTTGGAATTAACAAACTGTCCTTTTTTTATTGTCCTCATGAAATGTATTGATTAATTATAAACATGGAAATAATGTTTTGTATAGATTTGATACAGACTTTTTGTGGCAATGTTTTTGGTGCATTCTTCAGTTGCCAAGTAAAATTTTTTTAGAAAAACCCATGCACAATGCACCATTTTAGGCTTAATAGAACATAATTTTATAAATAGAAAAGTCTGCAACTGATTATTCTTTTTACTACTTTAATAAAAAAAATCTTTACATCTAAAATATGCATGTCCAAGTTTAAAAGTTTATTAGTTTTAACTCTTATGGCACCTGTCTATATAATATGAATCTTATAAAAAATTACCTTGATTGCAGCAAATTAGAGTGTTTGGGCATGGTAAAATAAAAAAAATAGATAAAGATTTACAAAAGTTAATATAAAATTCCAATAATTGCAAGGTTGTCATAATCCTAATAAAGTGGGATTGCCTTTGCCTGCCACAACTCACCACAAAAGCATGCCAAAAAAATACACCAAAAGGGTTGCCAAAAAAAATACACCAAAAGGGTTGCCAAAAAAAAGTTTTTATACCCAAGTTGTACTTAATTCTTTTGTGACATTATTTTTGTCATTGAAGTACTTCTCTTTTAGAAAGCTCAGGGCTTATAAGTTGAACTAATATTTCACAATGTCATACAGGTGCAAGATAGAAATTCTGAAGATGATGGTGATTTTGTACTTGGCAAAAAAGCACCAGTATGGATTCCAGATGCGCGTGTAACTATGTGCCAACTGTGTACAAGTGAATTTACTGTTACTTTTCGAAGGCATCATTGTCGGGCTTGTGGAAAAGTTAGTTATATTTGGATTTCACATTTAAATATTATATTTCTTCTGTAAAGTAATGATTCAGTTTCATTTGATTTCATATAATGCACTCATTCAAATAACAATTTCTTTTGCAAGAATTATTTTTAGAATTTGTCTCTATTTCAATAGGTTATTTGCTCAATTTGTTCTGGCAACCGCATACCATTACATTACTTAAAAGGAAATAAAGTAAATAGAGTTTGTGATGAGTGTTATGCTAAATTAGGCCCTGGTAAGTAATTATACCTTTATAAAACTATTCCTATTCCTTTATCAGTTAAAAACAAAATAATTTAGAAAACCTTTATTTTTAATTTACATTATTACAAATTACATTGTTTAACTGTATCATTTCTAATTACTGTAAATTTTAGAACAGATGTTAAAATAAGCTTTTTAATTGTTTAATTTTAAGGGGAGCTTTTTCTTATTAAAAAAGTTTTTAGTAAAATGGGATTATTATTGTGTGTCAGCTCTTCTCATAAAATATTCAATAAAAGAATTCGACGAAGTCATACTTGCCAACTTCTTGGGATTATCCGTAATTTTTTCGGATTTCCACTTCATTTTACGGATAGGACTGCCTTTTTTTTTTGTATGGATTTTTAATATTTCGATCGAGCAATTGAAATATTTTAATTCTCTGCAATCAGCCACTAACAGCTTCTATTGGGCTTGATGAGTGCAAAGACACAAAGCAATGGATGAGTTGGAAAAGGAGTTTTGTTGTCTTCAGATGGAAGATTTATCTGTGATAATAGAAGGACATGACCATATTGATGTGCAGTGGGTTGAAGTTGGTAAAATAAGAGGGACTGATGGACTTCTAAAATTCGCTAGATTAGCCAAAATTATGCTTTCTATGTTGCTCACCCCCCATTCTAATGCAGAGTGTGAGAGGATCTTCAGCCTCGTCAGAAAGAAACAAACTGAATAGCAGTCTCTCATTTCTAACAAAACGTTGAAAAGTTTTGTTGGTGTTGAAGACACAAAACCCTAAACCTTGTTTTTAGCAAAAATTCAGTGCATAATTATTTTTAAAGAAGACCAAAAAAGCTACTACAGCTTCATTACATTTTTCTGCAACCTCCTTTTTGGGATAAAACACTTTTACAGCATCATGTGAAAAATCTCTGTGTGATCACTGCAATAACTATGATCAACCAATAAAGCAGAGTTGGTGTCTGTGTTCTCTAAACAAATCTGCCCCAAATTTGGTACACATACTTTGGAACCCTACTGTTTATGTATTCTACATATTAATACCTGTTCTACTTGTCCTAGGGGGCTAAAGACAATTCAAAATCCCCACAGGAATAACATTGAGTATAAAACGATTTAGGTACACAACTCAGTTTGTTTTACCAGTATTACTTGAAAAACTATTTTTTCCAAAACAAGTTCAATTTTAATATATATGATTTTTATAAATTTGATTTAGAATCCCATGTTTGTGTATTTGAGTTAAGACAGTGAAATGTTGCAGTCATATTTGAGCATTTCTAATTTTCATAAATCATTATCATCTTTATCAATATTGGGTGGTATGTAGTATGCGGTGCAGCTGCGATTTTTCGCCCAACATGAGGACTTTGATACTACTTGTAGATTTATGGCAACCTTTACACTTCTATGTGTAACTAATCGAATCGCCAAGATGCTGGAATACTGACTTCAGCAACCTTCTTGTTTTGGCAATAAACATGCCTTGTATCTATATATATAATTCTCTTACGTGGCACGCAAAAAAGACGTTATTAGTTATCGCGTTTTGGCAACATTGTACGATTGTTTGCTTATCACGAAGCCTCGCGCTTCAATTGAATTTATAGCGTTATCGGATGAAATTTTATTGAAAAAAATTAATTTTAGTCGAGCTGTGCAGTTAATAATAGAAATCAAATAAAGCGGAGGATCTTTTCAGGGACATTTAAAAAAAGGTCCTTTTCAGGGTCAACAATTATAGTTCAACAAGACGCTTGCACTACAACTTACGACTACAAACTCAATGAAAAAGCGTGGGTGGCTCAAGTGCAGGGGTAAATGTACATACAAACAACATGCTGGGTATTCAATTTCCAAATCAGCGCTCACATTTCGAGTCAAAATTTGCTCAAAGTTTTCATTTGAATTCTGATTTCAGAGGTACTGTATATATCTTTTCTGGGTGGAGTGGTAGCAAACGGGACAGTCTTCTTTTCTCGCCAAAGTGGTAACCTTTCCTTTGGCTGTTATGGCAACACTATTAAGAAGATTAGGATTAAAGACGTTATCTGACTGGAATTAAACCGTGTTTTGAAGAAAAATTAAACGCGCTCTGATTGGTTTAGATTTTTTTTTTATCGCCCTCCACCCTTTTCTGGAAAACAGCAAAAAATTTAGATTTGAAAAATATTTTTTTTGGAATATCATATTTTGTAAACAATTCCTTCTGCTAGGACACATGTCTTCATTGATGCGAGCGAAGCGAGCTTAGGTTCGCGCAGCGATCCAATGCGGATTGCGAAGCAATCCTCCGGGGGTTGGCGAGCGTTAGCGAGCAGGGGGCGGGCCCCCTAGTACTAAATATTTACCTCAATATTTTTCAAATGTCTTTTGGAATTGCTCATTTCAGAATATACTCAGGAAGTCAAAATTCATCAACTTTGGTCATATCTTTTGTTTTTCATAATTCTGCAATTTTTCAATGATTGTAATTTCATTTCTGTTTGTATTTATGTGGTCCAGTATTTTACCTATTGCAGATATGTATTATTTTGGAGTTAAATTTTAATTAATTATTTTTATTTTCGGTTAAATATCACACTAGACATAGGTAATTTCTTGGTTGTATAAGCATATTTTGACCAACTTTCCTTTAAATCTTTGGTTGAATACTTAATGGTTTGTAAATTCTGTTTCATAAAGATAAGTAAAATATGCTAAATGAAACCTTTTTAAGTAATATGTGTAACTTCTTATTTTAAAATGACCGGTAAAGTAAAAAAAAAAAATTTCAAAATAAGATAGGTTATGTTAAAATTAAAACAGGGGTTGCCAGTAAGCCATTGTAGTTAAAAAATATTTCAAAATCGACTTCTGAAGTAGTCACCTTGGAAAAAAACTTCAGTGTGTCTTGCAGCAGAAGTGAGAATAAGAAATGGATTATACGAACAAATTCATAATGCATATTTATTTAGTGTCTGAAGTAAATTATATAAAATATGAAAAAGTTAAAATGAAAAAATTATTTTACATGCACTTATATGATGTTTGCATTTCTTTGAAAGATGTGATTAGTTCTGTTCACTTTTCAATCAAAATTTAGCCGGAGCAGCACCGGGTATTTCTGCTAATTAATTAATACAAATTCTAAATGTTTGTTTTGATTTATATTTTTAGGATTTTGTACCTCAATCTTTGATCTGTTGTAAGCAATTCATTACAATGGTTATAACTTATTCTCTAATTTTTATTATTACACATGTATATTATATTCTGTAATAACCTGGCACATTTTCTCCTCATGCAAAATAATTCTCCGTTTTAATGACATTGGAACAGTTGCAATATTGCTAAACTCAGTACATCTAATCTAATTAAATAATACGCATATTGTTCCAGCTTGGTTGTTTTGCTTAGTGGACCAATGTCGTATTGAAATGACACAGCTCAAACCTTTTTTACTAAAATTAAATTTTTATGTTATTAAAACTCCAAATTTTAATTTATTGAACGTTTTGTATTTCCTTTCTGAAATTTTTATGTAATCTAAAATGCATTAAAACCGAGAAGAGTTAACTCAATGTAAAGAGCAAAGAAATGTTGAGTTGTTGAGCAACGCAACCTGATTGGCATTCCCGCTGTCTCTTCTAGTGTCAGCTGCTTGGGTGGAAAACATACTTCATCTATATGAGTTGTAGTTCAAACGTTGTTTTCTTGAAAGGATTGATGATGGTTCCAACACATCAGTGTTAGGTTATTCCATATGGGTACTCCTATTGGGTGTTGTACCATAGTCATGGATTTTTTTTTCTTCAAATTTTTACAATAGACATGATAGTAAAAAAATTGAATCTCAATTATTAAAATTTTTACATGCCCCTATATTATCTGAGGTACAGGAAATTTGTTGATTTTACAAAATGACAGCCATCTTGGATTTGCCACTGTCCATACTTACCAACTTTTACGGATTTCCACTTAATTTTACTGATTTACAAATGGGTCTGCCTTTTTTTTTAAATGGATTTTTAATATTTTGATTAAGGAATCAAAATAATATTTCATTCTCTGCAACCATCCACTAAAATTTTCTATCGGCCTTGATGAGTGCAAAGACAAAGCAATGGATGAGTTGGAAAAGGAGTTTTGTTGTCCTCAGCTGAAAGATTTATCTGACAATAGTACAGGTATTGATTTGCAGTGGGTTAAAGTAGGTAAAATAAGAGAGGCCGATGGACCTCTTAAAATTCGCTAGATTGGCTCAAATTATGCTTTTTATTCTGCTCATCCCCCTTTCCAAAGCAGAGTTGGAGAGAATCTTCCAGCCTCGTCAAAAAGAACCGAACTGAATACCTTTCTCTCATTTCTAACAAAACATTGGAAAGTTAATTAATTGAGATATTAAAGAAGACCAAAAAAGCAACTACAGCTTCATTAACTTCAGCAACCCCCTCTTTTGAATAAAACACTAAATGAAACAACTTTGTAAATAGAACATTGATTTTTTCTTCCATCTACTTGTAAATAAGTTTTATGAACACCAATGATCTGTAATACTGGCACAATTTTAAATGGTATGTTACATACAGTTTTGTAAACAATATGTAGGGACTTGCAAAGTAATTTTTTTTTTTTTACAGTGGATGTGTTTGTTTAGTTTGGTTTTAAAACACTACTGCTTTGCAAGGTTTCTACAGTTGATAAAAATGTGAATTTTTATTTGTGCATTTTTAATTACAAATAATGCTAGTTATTCTGACATATACTGATATTTCTAATACTCATTAAAATTTGTGTATTTATGTCATGTTTTATGGTAAGGGATCGTTCAACGCAAAAGTTTTACTGATGCACAGTTTTCAAAGTTGGCAAGTATGCCTGTCTATAAATGACCCTAACTTGAAAACTAATAGTTCAAATTTAGTAATTTTGTTAAAAAATGAAAGCCATTGTGAACTTTCTATATGGATTTCCAACCTTTATTTCTGCATTACAGCAAATAGTGAAATTATGAACTACCATTTTGGAAAGGCAGTGCAGTCAACAAGTTGGCACACTGCCGTCCTTTTTTTTTCAATACAAGATCACGAAGCTGCTGCTGTATAACAATCCAGAAATTCCAATCCTTGTTTTGTACATTTCTTTACAATAGCCTATGTACCAATAAACAGAATTTCACCTTATTTTTATCACTTCTGAATAAAAATTTTTTATGGTATTTCAAAAAAACCTATCCTATATTTTGTAAATGACTAATTTTTGCAGTCTTAAGTCAATTTGTAAATACAGTCAGTATCGGTCATATGGTCAGCTCAGCGGTCCAGAAAAATCAGACCATATAAGCGGGGTGACCATATGTGGAACGATACTACACTATTTAATTATGGCATAATTATATTCAGCTATCAGAATATAGTGCTCATGAACGAACAATTAAACTTTTAAGAACATTTAAAAAATTAATTCATGAAGTAAAAACTACAGTAAGAAGTATGCAATATTTTTTTGGTAAAATTTATTAGCTTACCTTACCAATCTAAGTACAGTACGCATACGTATGTGCATCCATATTGAATGCACTTATGTCTACTATTATAAAAGGAAGTGTTTGTTTTTCGTTATCACAGTCCTGATTAATCTATGGCACTTACAATAATGGGATTTAGCACACAGGTAATCCGAATTTTTTGCAATTTTTGTTTCGGGGTGCAATCTAGAACATTTTAAAATGAATTTAATTATTATTGTTTTCTTTGGAATGGTAACAGCATAAAAGATCGCAGATGCTAAATTTATTATTTTCATTTCCGTTTTTATTTTGCGCAGAGAAACAATTTGTCAGCAGATTAAAAAAATATATAAATAATTTAAACGTAAATGAGCGTTCTTATTTGTTTAGTATGAGCCAAATGAAACGAAATTTTTCTTTACTCTTTTCGTCTCAATTTCAAGGAACATTTCAAATAGCAAGATATAACTTCAACCAATAAACAGACAGATGTCCACCTGTTGTGCTTTGGCAGGAACATAATTGAAGGAGGTGGGTAATGCCAACGATGATTCAACGCAAAAGAGAAATGGGCGGAAGGGAAGTAAATGTGTCAATTCAGGTCCTCTCCGGGGTCGCTAAGACTTCTTTTCTTCTGGTCATTCCCTGTGTTGCTCCCCACCTCTAGAAATGTTACAACAATCAATATTTTTCCTAAAAAAGCTGATAACCATATTGAAAAGATGAAAAAACTGACCATATAACCAATAACCTAGAAAATAAAATGACTATATAAGCAGTGCGCTTTAACACATGTTCCCTATTAAGTTAGATTGGACTTTAGAAAACTGACCATATAAGCAGGGTGACCATATAGCTGGTACTGACTGTAAATATACTAGCCACTGCGTTGCCCGTGGTGTATGTTTTATGAACCCCGGGCAGTGATGTAAGTTATTAATCTGATGTAAAATTTTCCACAGGTTTCAAATCTGTTGAAATTTTTAATCTGTCTTTAGTGATTCCGATTTTCCGAAAAAGAATTAACAATCCCAGTCAAAATGTTTATTTTTTGCTCTCATTCCCTGAAATGGAATAGGACAGGAAATATAATCAGTTTCTTTTTTTATTAAGGCGAAGGGCAGATGATGCAATCTGTTTCACGTGACGTCACAATCTCTTGCGAAAATATAAAAAATTTATTCAATTTAAAAATTCTTTATTTAAAGAAAATCATATTTTTAGGTATCGAACTAAAGGGAAATTTTCCGCAGATTTCAAATCCGTTGAAATTTTTTACTCTATCATTAACGGTCTAGGAGATAGAAAAAGGAACTACATAACTAAAGTTAAGACTTTTGTTTTTATCCTCTGCTGAAAAATCACTCCTCTGGGCAAAATGAAAGCAGAAAAAATAAATTTAGAATCTACTGCGATGAAAAAACTTGTCATGATTCCAAAGATTGATGGAAAGGTCATGTGTGTAGAAAAGTCTTGTTTCCGGTGTTTCTTCTCTCTCTGGTAGAAAGGTGTTGAAAAAACGATGGAGAATAAAACTATTAAATTCATTTAAAAATCTTCTAGATTGAATTTTAAAATTCGCTGTGACCCCAAAATTGCAAAAAATTTAGACTACCTGTGGGCCAAATCTCATTGCTGTAAGTGCCATAGAATCGTCAGGATTTTGCGGCCGCGAAAAAAGCAAATAGACAAACACTTCCTTTTATAATAGTAGAGATACATATATATATCTATAATTTTTCACTTTTCTACTATCATTAAAAATGTTTCAGACTTTTTTTTTATGAAAATATATTTCTAGTTAAAAGGGGTATTCAAAAGAAATGTTCATGCATTTGTTGATATCTACTTAAGATACTTGTGCCAAGAAAAATCCCTTCTTTTAAAAAAGCTTACAGTGTAGTTGAATTATGTTAGAGGAATAATTCTCCAAAAGATAATAAATGACACAAAGAAAGCACCAAAACCAAAAATATAGTTGTGTATTGTTTAGTTACCTTGTATCCTTAATTTTGAATAAAATGTCAGTTTTAAAAAATAAAATTTGTTTATAAAGCAACATTGCCAAAACACCTCATTCTTAAAACATAACTAAAAATCATATTTTGAATTTCTGAAACTTCAATTAGAGGGGTTGGCCTGGGGAATTGTAAAAATTGATAACTTCGATCAGATGAGTTATCACAACTTTTGTTTCATAAACATCCTTTTGTCATTTTTTAAGGTTTACCCAATTAACTGCCATTTTATTTATGATTTTACTTAGTAATGACTATGTAATATCATAAATAAACTTACATAAATGACTTGTTACAACTTTTATATTTCATGCTTTTTATGCAGATGCTGGTGGAAGTCCTGAAAATGCAGAAACTGACAGTGACAATCAACAAATAGCTGTGAAACCTCATCTGAGGACTGAACACCGATATGTGAAGAAAGGGAAACGAAATTTGCCAAGTGTGTTAAAAGAGGTAATTTCCCATCTAAAATATGAATTTCTATAAATAGTTATTTGGCTTCATATTTTTTAGTTCAACTAAAAAATAATTTTTACCCTCAGGTTTGTGCAAATGATCAAGGATCTACTATTAGTGGATACCTTCAAAAGAGATTAGGAAAGAGTTGGAAGAAGGAATGGTTTGTTGTGAAGGACAAGGTTCTTTATGAGTACAAAGCTAGTGAGGTATGAAGTTCTTGGTTAAGTAGCACATTGTATATATTTCCAATATAAAATTATATGTTGTATATAACTATTATTATTACCAATACCCATTGTGTTGCTCCTCCAGTGCAATGTTAATCAACTACCTTAAGCAAAATGTCTCGACTAACAGGATAAAAGTATGGGTTGTGGAAAGATTAGCATCCATTTCTTGAAATTTCAAAAGAAATGGTGGAGATTCCTAATCTTTTATTACATTTGAATCGAAATACATGCTTGTATTCTGAGAAAATGTGTGTGTACAATACATTAAGTCATTTTAAAAGAGAAATAACTTTTGGACCAAGAAAGGAACTATTTTGCCCTTTTTGTTTTAAGTTTCTGAAATAAACATAAGCCAATAAAATGTTTTTAGTATTAAGTAAAAAACATTTGGTTTCAAAATACACCCTAAGCTGAATTCTGGTATACTGTTGTTCATTTAGTACCATAGCTAAAAGGTTCTTAGGATAGTGTGGTTTGCATTATTAAAGGTTCTAAACTTGAATTAAGGACATTAACAAGTATTGCTATAAATATGTACTTAGGCCTATCTGTCCAAGTCAAATTGACATGTATGAGAATAAATTAAACTATTTGTTTCAACTAACAGTATTCCTATAAATATATGAACTGATCGCTGAATCAAAAAAGTGCATCTTGGATTACACTAGATAATCTGAACATGCAGTAAAGATACTTCTGATTTGCTTGGGTTTTGACTCAACTTTCTCAAATGTAAATTTTCACAACCACAACAGATAAATGTTATTACAAATACTATAAATTTTAAAATTTTGTACTTAGGAAAAATAAATGCAGCATTTTAAAATTGCAACATTTTATTCTACTTTGAAACCTCTGAAATGTTTTAAAAGATTTTACTTGGTTTTTAATTCAGATTTAATCAGTAGTTCTACAGAATGCTACAGTAATCCATACTGTTTTACATTGATTTTTTCTGTATATTTGTATTGATTAGTAATTATCTCATATTTATTGTTTGTTCTCTTTAGAGTATAAAAATTACTTGTAATTATATATAGTTTATCAGAAAATTAAGTGAAGTTCAACTTTAATGCTTTCCTTATTAAATATTTTTCTTCATCTTTGTTTCAAAAGAAAATCTGGTTAATTTAGCTAAAATTCCTGTTTTTAAATTATGATTTTGCTTTGATGATAATTGTCCTTTAGAAAGTATCTGCTTTATTGAGATTTTCCTGCCAAACGAATTTATTTTTTATCTGAATTTTATTTATAGGATGTAGCAGCTCTACGAAGTACACCACTTCTTGGATATCAAATTGAATCATTTTCAGAGGTAGTGTTATGAAGAATAACAACTAAATATAAGATTTTTAATATTTATACTTTTAAAATTACGCAATTAAATTAAATTATTTTTTTAATTGAAATTTTATGGATAGAAAATATTTAATTGTTTATTAAACATTAGGCTTATGAAAATGTGGACCCATCTTTACTGTTTCAACTTACACATCCAGGGCAGGCACCTATTGTATTTCATGCTGATTCAGTTGGTTCAACAGAAAGGTATGTTGTTTTTCAAAAAGAGTTTTAGTTGTAATTTTGGTTATATTATAAATTACTTTCACCATTTTCTTATAGGTGGATTGCAGCTCTCAAAGAAGCATCTGTCTTGGAATAAATGTTTATAAATATTTAAAATGTACAGGATCTTTTGTGATACATGATTTTTAGAGTGCAGCTAAGAAAATACTTGGGAAAGTATTAGTATTCCCAAACAGTTAGAACTTTTGGGTAGTTTTTTAATGGAATAAATAAATGTTTTCAGAGTTATGAAATGAAAGGATTGTTTATATTTATATACTTGTTGATGAGTTTGTGTAGTTTATTTTACCTTACAGTTATTCTGTTCACACAGGTTTCTGTTAAATAACTCAATAATAAATGAATCTCAAAAGAAGGTTAATTTATTATATTTTCAGTTATGTAGACTTTATATTAATTTTCTCTAAATAGAATTATTTTAAATGGAGTTTTTTCTTTTTTGTGATTCTAGTAGTATGAATAAGCACATGTAGTAATAAATCTTAACTAGACTTGAAAGTGCAATATGGACTATTGCTATAAAAAATTACCAAAGAATAGTTCCATTATTTTAACTACTAAATATATAAAAAAAAATATACGTTGATTAAAAAGCAAAATGTGATATTGCAACATTTTAATTAAGTGTGTAAGATTATGTGTTGTGTGCAATATAAAAAAATCGTAATTATGCACTGCAATGTAGATATATTTCAGTGATTTGTTGTACCTGGCAGTAAATTATATATTTGTTAATGTTTGAATAAACTTACTGATAATCAAATATGAAAGTCTTATTTATTGGATCCCTTGTATTTGAATGTTTCTTTTTTAATTCTGTGGCCTCACATGACAGGCCTTAATATTTGTTGTAAATTTTAAAAAACTATGGTCTTAGTTTTTACAAAGACCAAGATTGATGTTTCTTGCCCAAGGAGAAATGTTATGAATAAAAATGGTGTTTTAAAAACTGGGTCTTAGATCCAACATTATTGAAAGTTTTCCCCCTGTGCAAACGTTTATGAAGCACCAATGCTTTTAATCAAGAATGCCAGAAAAATTAACGCTGAATAACAGAAATTGTCAAAAGCTCTAAGATATTTTTAAAGAGAGTGAATTTAAAAAAGATGCCTGTAATCTGTCTTTAAACAGTCGTCAAAGTAGGAAATTATTCAATTTTGGAATAACTGATGTTAAAGTTCAACAAGAGCAAACATAATTCAACAAATGATTTTGGATGAAATAATGAATTGAAAAATAACAGACTACATATACATTAAAATGACAAAACAAATTGAAAATTTAGAAATGAAATTTTTTTAATGTACAGTTTTTGAAAGGTATAGTTTTTACTGCTGACATATAAAGTATTTTCTTACTGTCTTAATAAATCGCAAAATATTTTTAGTTCATTTGAAAAACTAAAAATATTTCGTGATTTGTGCCATAAAATGCAAACAGCCATTGCACATGAACAAATAACTTAAATATAATTTTATAGTTTTGGAAATGCTTAAAAGCAAGATTGCTCTCTTTCAGTTTATATTTCATGAAATAATATACTGAAATATGTATAGGTCGATTTTTTTTATTAAGCTGAGTAAAACTTAGCTGTATTGCAATTTGTTGCTACACAAGTAATAATTACACCAGGGCCTATGGCTAAAATTGGATTATGAACATCAGGATCCTAATTCTGCACTTGTTGAATCAAGGACCAGAGCACTAATCAACATGCCAGGAATTAGGCAATATTCAAATTATGTAAATTCAAAGGATTTACAAATGGATGAGTTTAAGCCAGTAAAATACTTTTTAATTATTTATTCATGATAATGTATTTAAAATTCCATAAGTAACAAAAGAAACTTAAAACTAGCTGTATCTCCTTATTCTGGTAGCTAGGATTCTACATATTAAGAGTAAATAAATGCATGTATATAAAATCTTGTTTTAAGGTCAAAAGCCCAAAACATCCTCTCGTACAAAGCATTTGTGTAACAGAATATCTGATAGTACAATGTCAAATGCTGGTAATAAAATACAGGAACAATTGTAAGTTACTAAAATAACGAGTATAGTAAAATATTTTATTTCATTTATAAAACCCTGTCAAAATTATAAATAATTTTCAAGTATAAAACATTAACTTAATTTACGATAGTAAAATCTAATACAGTGCCTAATAATCGCGTCGAGAATGATAGTGGCTTCCATCATGGCTATGTCTATTTCCAGAATAGGCACTTGACCCCGTCTGGTGGCTCGTGTTACTACTGCCCCGAGAATATACATTCCTCCCACGGGAGCTGTGACGCCTACCATGGCCTTTGTCTTTGTCCATCTCATATTCTTCCAGCTTCTGTAGAACATTAAGTTTTTGATGAACTGCTAACCTTAAAAGAGAATTGAGTGTCTTTTTTTGCTCGTCACTAGATGTTAGTTGTCGCTGCAGTTCATCCAACTGAGTTACATACTCTTCACAGCGAGCAGCAAACATAGCTCTTAGAGAAGCAAAAGTAGCTGCATCTTCCTTTAAAGCTTTTAATTCATTTCGAAGTTTCATCATAGTTTCACTGACAATAGCCTTCTCATTTTCATACTTACTTTTCAAGTTGGCCATTGCAACTTCAGCCGTTTGTTTGTTCGCTTTGAGAACAGTACGCAAAGTGGCAATTTGTTCCCTCTTAGTTGACAACAAGGACTTCAATTTTATTACTTGCTCCTGGAGATCTTCAACTTCAGCCAGGGAGGAATGTTCTTGATTTCCAGTATGAAGTGTCTTTTGACGATAAATTTCAATGGTGTTTTCCACAGCCTTTGTTAAATGACCCAGTTGATCTCGTATGGTATCTAACAAACGAGTGCTGGGAGTTGTGAAATCTCTTCTATTTTCGTTTTTATCTTCTTCTAATAGAATCTTAATAGCAATGTCACTTTTAAGGGTGTCTTTCAAAGTATCCAGTTTATTGGCATTTATATTAAATAATAAGCTGTAAGGTTGATCTTTGTTATCTTCTGGTGACTCAGAATTTGCAGTAGTTCCTACAAAGTGAAACAAATTTAAGTTCTTTAAAACATACAAAAATGACCTTATTCATATCCATGAAATCAACCACATTAACTTACAAACAAATATATTTGTCCTTGTCCTGGTGATACTTGAAGAAAATTTTTATGCCATAAAATATATTGGTTAATAAAAATAAAATGTTAAAAAGGTTAGAAAATCTGCTAATCGTAGAACATAGTTGTTGAAGGCATGGATTCTTAAGCGACCAATTATGATCCATCAGAAAATTTTGCTTTAAATTAAAAAATTATTTTAGAACTTGCCTTTTTTGGAGGAAATTCAGTATTGTGAACTATATAATTTGATTAATATTAGGTGTGAATTTAAACACTCAATTTACGAATTTTAGAAATGGTAATGGTTTTACTTCTAAAAGATTGTTAAATATATACTACAGCTCAAAATCTGATAATTTTTTTTTTCATAAATGAATGGAGTGAACAGACCTGCAATATGAGAGCCTTTGACATGATCTAGCATTATTCGACTTGGAGTTTCACCATTCACCATACAGACATGATGATAAAGTTGAGCTAGTTCCTCAGAAACAGCAACAAGATCATCCTAAAGAAAACAAATGCAGTTATTAAGATGTCTAATAGAATCTGAAAATTTTGTGAGAAAACTAAACTACATCTACACAGTGGAGCAAAAAATTACTGCACCACCTTAAATTTGACAAATATATGCAAATTGTTCTGCCAAAACTGTAAACTATTGCATAATATCCAGCTATTGTCTTGTATGCTACGAATTTGTAAACAAGTGAACAGCACGATTGGTTTAGAAGATTAAAGCCAGGTTATGGAGTTTTGCACATTCTTAAATATTTCACTGGCGAGAACTGGAAAAAAAGACAGCAGAAAAGTGCAGTTTGGTTTGTCACTAGTCGTTTTTTGCTACATGAGGCTCAAGAAAGTACATTCCACTCAAAATATTTCAGAGTTCGATTTCAACATCTCACCATGTGAAAAAATGGTAAGTACTGAACAAATGAATGTAAGATCAGGAAGAAGGTTTTCATATTATCTTTGGATAATTTTTTTAAAAGGTTAGAAGTAGAGTTACCATATCTACTGATCTGAAACTGGTTTATTTTACATGAGGCTCAAGAAAGTACATTCCACTCAAAATATTTCAGAGTTCGATTTCAACATCTCACCATGTGAAAAAATGGTAAGTACTGAACAAATGAATGTAAGATCAGGAAGAAGGTTTTCATATTATCTTTGGATAATTTTTTTAAAAGGTTAGAAGTAGAGTTACCATATCCACTGATCTGAAACTGGTTTATTTTGAATGATGAATACATAACAATTCATACAATTTGATATCAACCTAGTTGCTTAGGTCTCTGCATGCCAATCTTCCAAGTAGCCATTGTTGCAAAGAAAATGAAGTCAGTTCTCCTCAAGTGGACAAAAGAACAAAATCCCATACACAATTTAAAAAGATTGTATTTTCCAATAAGTCAAAATTTATTCCTTAAAATTCCAAATGAAGTACAGCATTGAATTTCAGAATACATCTCGATTGCATTAAAGGAACTTTGAAACATCCACCCAACCAAATGCTTTGGAGATGTATTTCACATGTGTAGCTTGGCTTTACCTTACAGATGGCATACTGAATTGTGAAATATCCATAATCCTTTATTGCTCCCTGAAGTATTATTCTATCGCATCCTTTTGGGGATGTATATTACGACGTTTTTCAAAACCTAGGTATCCAGTCAAAATAGCAAGTATTTAAACATGTATATCCATCCAATAGCAGTATAATATGTTAAGGTTCAGTTAAGACAGATTTTTCACTGCATTTGTTTTATCAAATGAAATTTATGCTAGAGTCTATTAACTGCATTTCTTGTCCTGTGAATAACCCTGACCTAACCAAAATCGAAAATAGATGGTCAGAAAACTAGAGAAAAATTTACAAGACATACCAGCCAAAAGGTAAGTTAAAAAAAAAAATTAATCATGTTTCATAACATAATTTGTGTGAAACATACCTTCATTATTTGATAAGGCCTATGTTGCACAGATGTACAATTATTATCAAGGAAAAGGAAGAAATTATTATAAGGAAAGGTATAAACAAACCTTCATTATCCATTATTAATGAAATATTAAGGATGTATTTTTGTTTAATAATTAAAAAAAAACTTCAATTAGCTCATTTGATTCAATTTATCAAACTCTTCTAGTGTTATTTGAACAAACAGGAAGTTAACTCGACTAATTTACCATTTCAAACATCATTGCTTTTACAAAGTTTCCACATGACGGCTGGATGGCAGAATATGCAACTTATAAAAAGGTGGTACAATAATTTTTTCAACAGAAGGTCAGGTTAAAAAAATTTTAATAAGAAAATAAGATTTAATTTTAATAACATTTTAATTAAACAATAATTTCACAGATTAAAGAAAATGAGAATTACCTGAGTGACACTCAAAGCAAATTTGGCTTCTTTTGCTATTTCGCCCATAATTTGTATGTCATCTTCCAATTCTTTAATTTTATTTGCGAATGTCTGAACCTATATTGAAACAAAAAATTTCCATCAATATTATGATAGGGATTTTTCCTGTAAAGCTAATCAGAGATTGCTTATAGTAAATTCTAATAATCAGAATCAATAAATCAGATTGGTTCTTCAACAGGATCTTTTCTTATGGTTGTTTGTTTATACTCATGAACAACCTTCATTCATAAGAATTTGTTTTAGCATATAAAAGTTGTTATTTTCCATACCATGATACAATAAGTCATTTTTTGAAGTTTAAGTAAAATAAAACAATTTGTCACCATGAACTTAAATGTATAGCTATTTCAAACAATTAATATAAAATTTAATCTGAAGTTGTATAATAACTGTTTGTATATGCACAACTTTAATTATAATTTCCAGTTCTGTAAGGGAGAAATTACAAATTGAAATCTTTCAATAATTATAAAATATGACATCCAATTAAATTTATTACGATACTAAAACAGAACACTTTAAGCAAGCATGAATTATTGAGTGTACTAAGATTAACTAATGGTTTTCAAAATGCAAACAGCGGATCATGTTAAAAGATTACCACTCTCAACATGATTTTCTTTGCTAGTTTATAGCAGTCTAATACACATACAAATCAGATGCTCAGAAAAGTTTTTTTTTTTTTAAAGGTTGGTTGGGATTGCCATATTATAAGAGCACCCCTATTAACAATTTATACTTAAAATTCAAAGAAAATAGTGATTTAATTACATCTACAACAAATTAAAATATTGAAAAAATATACACTGTATGCCTTAGGTCGGGACGGTTAGATATGTTTAATACAGATAAAATATGTGAGCAAAATTTCCTAATAAAAAATCTTATTCATAAGACAAAAGAAGCAAAAATTCCAACCTGTATTTTTAATTCTGTAATTTCGTTTCTCAATTTAGAATTCATTTCATCTTCATTGATAACAGCACCTTGTTCCTGTAGACCTTTCACATCATTCTGCAATTGTTCAACTTGTTGAACAGCAAGTTCATATCGCTGCTCATGCTTTGTAAGTAAATGTTTCAATCGAGAAATTTGAGGTATATCCTACAAATAAATACGAGACTATTACAATATAGTCAATGGTCACTTTAGAAAGTTGTTGAAGTATATTTAGAAAGAACCATCTTGAAATAAGACTTTCAATTGCCTTTTCCACATCAACAATTTAAATAATTATCAAAATTTAAATCATTAAATACTCAAATAAATTAATAACTTTAGTGATTTTTTTAGGACAGCACAGTGTATATATGCTTTCTGTCTGGTACTAAGACTTTAAGACATTATATATATGGTTTGTTTTGCAAAGTAACAGAATTCTAGAAAGTATAAATGACTAAATGTACTAAAAAAAATATGATTTTTTTAGAAAAGAACAATTTGAAAAATTAATAAGACAGAATTGTTTTTCTTGCATTAAAAATATCTTAGATAGAAATACTATCTATTTCAGGTATAAAAAATTTTCTTTTAAGTTAAAGAAGTAAAATATACCATTATAAATGCTACAACAATTGAAATTGTGATAGAATTTACCTTTTCTGTATCTTCTACTTTGCTACCATCTTCAATTTCACCCAGCTTACCATGTAGGGCAATTAAGGCATTAATATGTTCCACCATTCTATGAACTCGACTATTTTGATCATTAAGTTCTGCTTTGGTTTTTTCAAGCTGCTGCTGGCTTTCTTGCAGGCGATTTGAGAGCTTGACTTTATCATTTTCAGTCTATAATGTAACGAAAGAGAGATTAAAGATGATAATAAAAAAATACACAATGAAACCTAGTTAATTTCTTACTTGTCAATTCAATGTTTAGAGTTTGCTGTTTTCAAAGGGGCTCGCTTGGTACATTGAAATCTTTGTCATTATAGTATTGTACAGGGCTAGCCACTATGTGGCTAGCCCGGCGTTGCCCGTGGTGTAAGTTATTAATCTGGTGTAAAATTTTACGCAGATTTCAAATCTTGAAATTTTCAATCGATCTTTAGCGATTCTGATTTTACGAAAAAGAATTAACAATCCCAGTCAAAATGTTTTTTTATTTTTTGCTCTCATTCCCTGAAATGGAATAGGCTAGGAAATCTAATCTGTTCATTTTTTTTAACGCAAAGGGCGGAAGATGTGTTTTACGCGACATCATTAATTTCTTGCAAAAATATGAAAGATATATTCAATTTAAAAATTATTTATTTAAAGAAAATCATATTTTTAAGTATCGATCTAAAGTGAAATTTTCCGCAGATTTCAAATAAGTTGAAATTTTTACTCTATATTTAACGGTTTAGGAGGTAGAAAAAAGAACTAAGTGACTCCAGTTAAAGATAATTAGTTTTTATTGTCTTGTTGGAAAATCTATCCTTCACTCAAAATCAAAACGGAAACAATAATTTTTTCCATGTTCCTCTGCGATGAAAAAAACTTGGCATAGTTCCAAAGGCTGACGTCAAGGTAACGTGGGTAGAAAAGTCTAGATTCCGATGTTTCTTCTTTCGCGGAAGAAACATCGGAAGGCATTGAAAAACCAATGGAAGGCATTAAAAAACCAATGGAGAATAAAATTATTAAGTTCATTTAAAAATCTTCTAGATTGAATTTTAAAATTCGCCAAGACCCAAAAATTGCAAAAAATTTAGACTACCTGTGTGCCAAATCTCATTGCTGTAAGTGCCATCGAATCGTCAGGATTTTGCAGCCGCAAAAAAAACTACAGACTAACACTTCCATTAAAATATTTATGGTTCCCACACCTTTATTCAAAAAAAATTCAAGGACATTTCAAAACTAAAAAAATATTTTTCAAGGACCTAAATTTTTTTTATAACGACCTAAAACAAGGCATACTTAAAAGTTGTCAATTAAAAAAAAATGTGAAAAATATAAAAAATACATTTTTTAACTCTATTTTTATACTACTGATAATAAAAAAAAAGAAAGGTTTTCATCAATTTGGGTTACAATTTAGATTTTCTTTCTCAAAGAACCTGTGATTTTTTTTGTTGCTAAGTGGGTCTTTTCATCTCAATGCTAACTATCAGGCTACTTGCACACCTATCGACTTTGGTCATGCGATAAAATATTGCACGATAAATTATTTTGGTGACACGAAGAAGAGTATGGGTGCTTGCATCCGTTGTCCTTGCGCAATCTCCATTTTGCTACTGCCACTACAACAGACGGCTGTAATTGTTTATTGTGTTTGAAAAACAATTCAAAAGTTTTAACTGGGGAAAGAAACTTACACTAAAGAATAAAAAAGCCCTATCTTTTTGTGATCACTAAAGATAGAATAAAAATTTCAACGGATTAAAAATCTGCAGAAAATTTTACACATAAAAACTATCTTTAATGTAATTTTCTTAAAACTTTTTTTAAAATTGTAACTTTTATATTTTTGCAATAAGAATTTGGCTTTATTTTTTTGGTAGCGTGCCAGATTTCCAATGACGTCCTGACTGCTAAAGCTACGGTTTCCAAAGATAGGGGTGCTGTTATCTAGCAACTGTGATATGTCACGATGCGGCGGGCATAACAAGGCGGCAGTCTTGACGAAGACTAGAGGTGTCAACTTAGATGGACAGAATATGGTGGACAATGGACGATTTGGAAGTAGCATTATTAGTATATCACGTGGTGTCAAAGCACAAAACACAGGTTTCATTCAGTATGACGCTCAAATGCCGCACATAGTACTAGTCTGGACAAGTTCCAACGCAAGACGAATTACACAATTACGTACTAGTTTTAAAAAATCAAGTACTTTTTACCCAGTTCCATAATTTTCAAGGACTTTTAAGGGCCCCTAGTTGGGGAAAAAAATTCAAGGACTTTTCAAGGACCGTGGGAACCCTGATATTAGAGAAGAACAAAAGAAAACACTTAATGCATTAGTTAAGAGAAGAATTGCAACAAAACTGTAAACGTATCCTTTAAGTATTGTGATTTATACAAATGTTTTGTTCAAAATATTAAACTCTTAAATAAAATCTATCTAAATTATACAGCTGTAGTTATGCCTAAATCCAACATTTGAATATAAAAGTTGTTTAGTAGAGATATTCAAATTCTAACAATACAACCATACTTTGTACATATGCAGATTAAGATGGAGACAAAAGATCAGCAATGAGTTACTGAATTTGTTTGAATAGTTGATTACTATTTAAATATCAAAATAACTAACAAAATTACTGTACCTGTCTTGAAAAAAAAAATACATTCACACATATCCATCATAATTATTGCATAATGTAAATGATTATAAAAGGATATTAGCTGAAAATATTATGCCAGAGTATTAACTTGCAAGGAAAATAAAATTTTAAATGAATTAATTTTAAAAGCACACATAAAAATTATAAAATTTTAATTGCTTACTGCTTCAAGTTGTTTTTCTAGTTTATGTATTTCAGATAAGTGTAATTCACTGAATAGATCACCAACTGTGGAAGATTGGGGTTTTGAGACATTTTCATCTGAAATATATAGATAATATTAACAAAATTGTATAGCTATCAACAAATATTTCAAATAACAAATTTTGTATTTTTTTTTTATTTTCAAAAAGAAAAACTTGAATGTTTGATTTATTTAATAACTATAAACTAAAATTTACGGTGTCATGATCCTTGAAACCTTCTTTCAAAAAATTGGTATGTATTTTAAAATAATCATATCAAATATAAATGTATAAACCTTAGAAAACTTTTCAATTTTACACCACACATTTTATAATTGCCAAAATCCTAATGAGACAACCCCATGGTGAAACAAAGAAAGAAATGACGAAAAAACACATTGAAATAATATCCTTCCCAACAGCAAATGTACTACATTAAATTTAAATTGAAGAATTTGATTTATAAACATTCTTTAAAAAAAACTATTGAATACATTAATTTCCTTTCTGTTAGCTATGCTTAAAATAAAAATTAGGTTGAATAGTGTATATTTTTATAGAAAATTAATTACTCAATTAAAGAAATCATTATTTCATTGAATTGAAGTAAAACTGATAATATTTCGTGAAAATATATAACAAAACTAAATTTAAATTTGCACTGCCCTTGCAAATAAGTTAACAATTCATCCCCAGGTAGAAATGCAGACAGAACTACTACCGAAAGGCCATTGCTTCTAGGTGATCAGTAAGCCTTTTAAAATAAGAAAGATAACATGTCATATTTGATAGGGGTGTTTGTATCTTATACAGTATTTTAAGTATTTTCCAAATAGAAAGCAGTAAAACAATAAGCAAGCAATGAAATCAATTCTGTATACAAAATTTCTCATGCTCCTTGATTCAAATTTCACCACAATTTTTGTAAATGTAAATGAAAAGTAAAAAAGTTTTGAAACATTTCATTTTCGACAAATAAATCAAACAATTCTCTTACGGTAGCAAAAAAAATACTTTTATTTTCATAAATAAATGTTGCCTATTTCATTGCCACATGCACAGGGTATTGGATTGTTTAAAATAGCAATTTTTATGGTCTTCCTGAGGTAGATAGTTTACTTGGCTGATCTCGTGCACCAGTCCATAACTCTAAAAATATTCATAGGATAACAAATATTAAAAACCTACTTTTGGAACTAGGGGATAAGGGCAAAGATGTAAGAGTTGTATCATTTTCAGCATCTTCTTCGGATCTATCTCCATCATCTTGACTTAAACCTGTAATCAAAACAATATATCCACTACATTTGAACAAAGAAACTTTTTATTTGAGCATAAAATCACTTACCAAATTAATTGATAGATAAACTGCTACAAAAATAAGAAAACAATGGGTAATAAAATATAATTTTCAATAAAAATCTGCTAAGTTATGTGGTGGTTCGTGGACATTCAAATGGCAAAAAATAATTTCAAGCATTTACATTTTCACAGCTTCAGAAGAAAAAAATGTAACTGAGAATTATTACAATTTTATTCACTCTAAGAACAAATTTCCTGCATAAACATGCTCTCATAAATTACCTTTGGCAATGTTTTCTTATAAAAATAGATTTACTATTTAAATATTCACTAAATTGATATTACAAAATGTATTTTGGGGATGAAAAAGAATTTGCAATGTATTAGCAAAGAAATAAAATCGATATAATTAATTTTAAAGTTTTAAGAGCTTAATCTTATCAAGGTTTTAGTAAATGAAATAGAGGAAGGAAGAGTTATAGTTTAAATAACTGTCATACACTGGTTAAAATCCAAACCTTGAAACATTAAGATAACATACTTATCTTAAATAACAGATTTCGATAGATTTATTAATTTTGGAAATTATAGGATTATAAACAGTTAAAAGAATCATAAGTAAAGATTTTGCATCTACAAAAAATATGTTTAAATTTGCTGAGTAGTTGCTTTTCACTAGTTGCCATTCATAAATTTTTAATCTTAATACTTCCTAAACATTTGTTGCAGCAGTGTTAAAAATACTTGTAGAAAATATAAAATTAGTAAAAAAATTATATTTCTTCAAATATAGAATACAAAAAATTATACTTTTAAGATTAAGCATAAATTTACAATGATAAGATGTCATTTTTAAGTTGTAAAATAGCAGTCAAATAATTTTTATAAAATTGAGCATAAAATAAAATTACCAGCTACAGTGAAAGTTTTAATATTTTGAGTTTTCTACAAGCTCTAATAATTTTGGTTTACAATTCATTGTGACTATTGTTTAATTTTACAATTCATTATGTGACTAGGTTTAGTTTACAATTCATTGTAAACTAAATCTAGTCCCAAATAATATGAATTAATTTCATGATTAGTTATTATAAAGAAAACTATTACTTGAATGAACTACTATTAAATTTAACAACCATAAAACAGTATTGTTGGTGATGCTCAGATGCAAACATTGACTAATACAACAGAATATTCATAATAGTTAGAGAATCAGTCAAACTTTTAAAATGTTCATAGCTGAAGTTTTTCTAAAATGACAAATATTAATGTAATTAAAATTAACTCTTTTCTGTTAAAGCTTTTAATTTCAATCATGAAATCAGCTTAGACTGTATTTTAGTCAGACTTTACTGACAAACTAATGGCTTTCTTAGACTTGTAATTAATTTAATCGTAAACATAACATATTAGGATGGATTTATTATGCTTTATATATTTTGTGGAAGCATCGCAAATTTACTACTAAAGAGAATACGCAGTTTGAAATTTTTTGTAGAGTATATTTTTTACTGTTTGCAAACCTTTCAAAATCATGTATCATATGTGTATCACATTCCACTTTCTTATGATTTCAAAGATGTATGTTCATGGCTGCTAAAATTTACCAAGAATGTACCTATTTTAGCACTAGAAAGACACAGGGTCTGTGTGGTCTTTGTGCTGACAGACAGTAACTACCTAACGAATGAACGGAAGTTACTGGTGTTTTAAGAACTTTAATTACTGGATTTGATCTGGCTGCCATAGAATTGCAAACCTGTAAAAGGTATACCTAGAAAGACAGGAGGGGTCAGAATAACCCCTTAGGTATCCCCTAGCAATGACATTCAAAGTAGTGTTTTCATCCTTTATATCCTGTTTACAAACATCATATTCCCCCTCAGCAGTAAACAAGTGTATGGTGACTGACACACAGTCAGCATCCAAATAATTCTTAACATTTAGAATGTCTAATGCCCAACTAATGTGACACATTGAAAAAAATATATATATGCTTAGTTTTTCTGAAATATATTAGATACGATCACTCAAAAACGCAGTCTCACTCACAAATAGAATTACATAAATAATCTATAACAAATAACAATATCCAATGTGATCTAGTGCTCTGTAAAAACGAAGGGTCACACTGGCCCCCACTATAATCTATCTCTCTAGTTATAAGGCAACTTCTAGTCTTTCTAGTATTAACCCCAACATTGACTTAATCTGTAATACTTTCGATACTTTCAAATCAATAACTCAATTTTTATTAGAAACCCAAAAGACTAGTTAAAGTAAGAACAACTGAAAAAATTGAAACTATAAAATTTTTGATCAAATGAGTTTTAAATTGCAAATGAATGGACAATTATAATTTGGAGAGCATTTTTAGAAAACTTATTAACAAAAGTTTACAAATGCTTTAAATTTACAAAGAAACTGGAAATTAAACAAAGTAAGCTAGTATGAAGGTTTGAATTATTTCTGTTAGATAGATACTGTTTCAGCATTATGCATAAGCTTATTGCACTCCATTGAGGAAATATGTCTTAGTGAATGCATAGCCTAGTTAATAGAAGGCCAATCATATATAATAGAAAAGGCTATGCATTTTTATTTGATAAAAACGTATCTGATAAACTAAGCAAGGATTCCACTGAGGCAATTGGTTTATATGGCATTATTTGGATACATTTACTATAGCATAAATAATGACACTTTACCAAATTTTTTCTTCAAGAGGTGGGGTAAGTATATCAAAAGGAATATATATATATATATATATATTAATCTTGCAATACTATAAGAATTTCTATGACCCCCATCCCTCATACTATCACCAGAGGTCACACCGAAAGCATGAAGCAGAACTGTAAACTGTAACTTTATTCATTAAAAAAAGTTGAATTGAGATTATAACTGATCTGCATGATTCCATGAGCAGGTGGAGCGCTATTCCAAACAACTCATGAAACCATATGCCAGCAAGTAGGCAGTGCCATTATGTATGCATGTATCTTATTTTAGTATTTAATTAAATATTATTAGTCCTCATCTCCCCATATAATCCAGCTTCTTCAAATCTTCATCATCCCAGGACACTATACTATAGATGCATACTATATAAATATATAGTATGCAATACTGTATAGTAGTTTTTGTAGCTGTAATGAATGATACAGTTAGAAACAGTATCACAATTATTCCCAAATATTATATAATTTTTGTGGTTTATCTCTTCCTCATTTTCAAAGATTACATTTGATTCCAAGGAGTTCTTCAGATTTTCAATCAGTGAAGAAATATATTCGGTATAATCTGTAAGCATGTTAGCTGTAAACAGTTACCAAACCTAAAAACAACTATTTGATTTGCATTTAAAGAATCATTCACATCTTGTTAAAGCAAAAGCTCCTTTGGAACATACAAATAAATAAAAAATATTTTAATTGCAGTATTGCGTACTATAATAAGCTGTTTCATTACGAAGTGTGTAAAAAAGCATAAACTGAAAACTTGCATACAGCACTTTCAAAAAGCCGTTATTTTACTTTAAAACAACAATTTACTAATAGGCAAATAAATCTTATTTTATGTCATTTTAAAAATCAAATGTGTGCATGCATACATAAAAAGTGTAATGATAAAATTAGAATTTTCTCACATTATAGTTTAATGACTTTGAAAGTGAAATTGAAAGAAACAAAAATAACACAAAACTGAAGAAAATTAAAATTTAATTCAAACTTTTGACAAGATAAAATATACTAACAAATAAGTAAACAAAATTCACTAACATTTTCAGGAATGCTTCCAAGCAATCCATGCTAAAAGATATACAAGGTTGCCTCAGAATATACTTGGAAATTAAAGACTGATTATAATATTCAGCTAATTAAATCAGCTTTGATAAAATATAAAAACAAATTTGCTTGATTAGAAATGACTAAAATGTCTAGTGTACAGATCAATATTTTGATAAATGAATGAAAATAATCCTACTCTAGGAAAGAAAATGCTGAAAGAATAAAGATAGAAAAGCTGAAATAAAATAATTAAAAAAAAAATATGTTCAGCTCTTTGCAGTCATGCTTACAGATAATGAAAGAAGTGAACCTAAACCTAAGAAAATGGGAAAGGTTCCCATCCAGAAATAAAATAGTATGGTATATACTAAGAATTGCCAAGGTATAAGATAAAAGTAGATTGTGTACTCGGAAATAATTTGAAAGCTATATTATTTCGTAGCAAAGTTTTCTTTTTTGGAAATGTGTAAACCAATAGAATACAATAGCCAATAGGTAAATTATAAGCACCATCAAGTTTTATATGCAAAATCTCATTTTGTATAATTCATCATTTTAATTTGTATGTGCTAAATTGATTGTTTAAAGCAATGTTTATTAACCTAATTTAGACCTTGGAACTGAGAATGAAACAAGCATTGATGAATGAGACGAGCATTGCTAACAAATTAATGAGGAAATGTGCACTGTACAATGGAAATGGAGAAGTCTATGTGTAATTATAGGTCTCCCGTGGCAGAGGCACAAGTAGAATGTATTTCTGCGACATTCTACACGTGTACAGAGAAAGGTTGCCACAGTTTGAATAAAGATAAAACTTTTACTGTTCAAAAAACAGGACTAGAACCTTAGAAAGATACAAAATATTTATAGGAAGAAACCTTTGAGTAGTCTAGTCAGGAGTCGCATGTAATCACAATGGACGGCTAACATTTCAAAATTTGAATGTTAAATTGGCTCGGTAACAGATCATCATAAAACAGTTGAACTGGTAGAAGAAAATATTATAATTCAATTTGAAATTGTAATGCAACCTTTAAAAACGTTCTCAACATACAGAGTGGTTTAGCACATTGTTACACGAATCCTCAATGTGAACCAGAGACCAGAACAAATGATGCAGCTGAGGACCTGATATTCCAACTCAAAATTCTTAAGAGATATGAAAAAAAAAAAGGTGTTTCCTTCAACCCAAACATTAAACATCCATGGAGAATGTATTATCCAAGAAAAACTTAAAATTAACCACTTGAAGAGTAAAGCAATGGAAGGGTTCTTTGATTGGAAAAGAACTATTCATTATTGTGATTCATTCCACATTCAACAAGAACTATCGGCAAATGTGCAAGGGAAGCAATTCATGTAAAGCACCCAAAACATTGGTATACTAAACACTTATAATTTCACCATGACAATGCTTTTCCCCACTGTTTACATCTTTTACTTTTCTTAAGATCTAAGCTTGGGTTTCATTGCACACAAAACGTATCCGGCTTAGGTGTGCCAAACAATATCAAGTTAATGGACTATACACATAAGTAAAGTTTTACTGACATAAGAGAAATACACCTAACAAAGAATCCAATCAGTGCCGCCAACAACTGGCAGGTTCCTAGCACAGTGGGCAAACTCACCCAGGCATGGTAACCCCTTACCTAAGATGAAGGCACTGTAAAGGGTAAACATTTCCACTGTGAAGTTGCTATGGAATACGCTTTAACAGATACTATGAGATTATTGCCAATAATGAATAGGAGCTGGAATGGATACAGCTGCTCAAACTGCCAATTGTTGTTGGCAGAAGGAAAGTAATTTGAAGGGGTGAGTGGATTTTAAACATTTTTACACTACCCAATTTAGAAATACAGCCCTGGAATTGTTTGTATGTATAGTCTATATCTTTTGTAAGATCTTATTTCAAAACCAAATATGATTTTAAGCAATGTAATACAAAATAAAATTGCATATGTAGCCCTTTATAACTCTCAATTTAACATTTTAAAGTTAATATAAACACTAACAATTAAAAGTGCTAATAAAAATGCACCAAACAAATTTCATATTTCAATGTATTTCTTGTATTTAAAATTTCTAAGGAAATAAGATGTTATTGAATGCTAACATGAAATTAGTTTCTGTAAAAACCTTTTTTTACCTAACTAACCAATACCCAGGTAATGTACTGCTACTGAATTATAGGTACATACACAATCATGTTCATGCAACATAAAAATATAAGCTTTTGTTTAAAATAAGCTTTTAAACAGCTTAAATGAAAATATAAAAATTATTGAGTAAAAATCTTAAAAATATGACAAATCTCTAAAAAATTATCACATCTCATTCCCTCACACATATATTAAAAAAAAAAATTTTACATGAATACACTACAAATGGACTCGAGTAGAAACAAATTTTCTATCACTTAGAGAAAACAAAAGAAAAAATAATAAAATATGAGAAAAACTAGTAAACAAAAATAACAAAAGCCATGCAGATAGTTCAGCACAATGAAGTAATTTGGATTTTAATGCAACTAATTGTATTTAACCTTCCAAGTGGCATGCCTGAGTAGTTTAGAGGGGTGTGGTAAAGAGCAAAGCCAAAATATTTTGAGGTGCAAGCTGTCTGGGGGTTCAGGCAAGATGTCTGAATATTTGCCATGCAGGAATTTTTTTCAGGCTATATTAAAACTGAATTTTCCAAGTTGTGTGTTCAAGCATGCCGTTTGAATGGTTATTAAATGCCCATTAATTAAATGCATTAAGGTGCAAAAAGATTAACGATACCAGTCACAAGCATCTCAAAGGCAATTGTTAAGCACATGCATTGATTCTTTCGCATTTTCTTCCCTGTATTAGAGTTTGCATAGTTAAAAATTAAGGTGTTAATACTCTCATGCACTGTTAGAGATGAGGGTACAAAAAAACTATCAACACTGCCATAACTTTGATTCTTACTTCCAAGGCCAAATCCAGAAAATCCCAAGTTGTTTATATTGAAAATTGATTCTGAGTTTACACGTTGATCAAGTTCTTTTTTAAGAGCATATTTTTGTTCTCGTTCTGACTGTAATGCCTCAAGAGCCTCCTCTAGTTGCTTTTCAGCAATTCGTTTCAAAGACGTGAGTTCTTCAATTTGACTTTTAGCTGCTTCAATTTCTTCTTGCAAACATCTAACTTCATGTTTGGCACCCTCAAATTCAACCTAAGTATCAGAGTATAAAAATGTAACTCATTTAGAAATCAAACGTTTCTTGAATCACTTTTATGACTTAAATGAATTTGTTGCCTATTAAAGTACTTAACATAAATATATGAAGACACAAACAAATTTTTACATTTAAGAGTATTAACAATTTATTCATTAAAATATAAACCAATATTAAACAGAAGTTAGCAAAAAAAGTACAAAATGTTTTTGAAAAAGTAGCTTGTTACAAACAAGTAATCAATTTAAATTTTAAAATATACAATTTAAAAAATCAAGTTACTTATTGAGAATAGTTTGATGCAAAACTTTAAGTTGAAATTGGAAAAGAATATTAACTGCTACATTAACTGAAATATGATTGTTGTTGAGTTCTCAACTAGCTAAATTATATTGATAGAAATTAGATTGATTTAAAATAAGCATATCAATGCAGCAGAAATGCATTTGAAAACTTGCAGCACACCTTTTAGTTTTTTGAAATTAGAAGGCTAGTTTACGTTTCTATAATTTTAAGCTACAGTAGAACTCTAATTATCCGAATCGCTAATTATCCTAATCGCTTTCAGAATTTCAGGAATAAAAATTAAGACGGAAACGTATTGCGATTCGCAAAATAATGATTCTGGGTTTCAAATTCTAAACGATGATGAACTTATTGAAAGTTTGAGAGAAGAAGGTGTCGCTGAAGAAGATGACCTAATTGTCGAAGTTGAAGCAGACATGGGACCATCTGCTAGTGAAGCATTTGCCGGCTTAGAAACTGTGTTGAAGTGGATGGAGCGAAAGCCCGAGTGTGACAACATGCAACTTCTCATCATCAAGCGGATGCGCGACTTGGTTGCCCGAAAACGGATGAAGACAGTCAAACTGCTTACTTTGAACGAGATGTTTAGCAAGCAATGACTTTCATTTACAGTACGGTACGTACATACTGTACTTATGTATAACACTTGTAAGTACGCTTAACATGTAAAAGTATTGCCTTTTCATTTAATTAATTAAAAGCTCTTTTTGTTTAAAAATAGGTTTTTTTATATCCCATTTTCAATATACATACAGTAATTAATTAAAATACATACTAGACCCTTTTTTCGGAAACAATCCAATTATCAGAATTTTTGATTATCCGAATGGGGTCCGGTCCCAATTGATTCGGATAATTGGAGTTCTACTGTATTTCATTTTCCAACATTTTAAGAGAAATTTGCTCTACCTTGGATTCAACATAAATTCTAAGATAACTTCTCTAGATCAGTTTGCTGATATAATTTGATAAATCATATACTGTGCTCTGAGGACAGCATTTTGTATTTGATAACTTATGTGAGTTTTTGCTTACTTAAGAGTTGGCAATCTCCAATTTAAATTTTAACAACTATACAGATGAAAAGGATACATAACAGACACACAAAGATGTTGCTCACCTGAGAAGATCGAAGAGAAGAAATTTGTTTTTGTAGAGAAATATTTTCTTCTTCAAGTTCATTATTGTCACTCAAAAGACGTGCTTCACGTAGCTTCAGTTCCTTCAATTCAGCTTTATAATTTCTCTTTTCCCATTCACTTACGTCACAGTTTTTAGAAAGATCAATGTTTTCTTGAAGAATTCTCTCTTTCTCTACTCCAACACGAGAAACTTCTTGTCGAGCCTAAATAAAATTTTGATAAATATTTCTCAAATATAATTTTGCAATGTTATAAAATTCAAACAGTAATATTAGAATCTACACATAAATATTTATAGGAAATTTTAATTCAGGAATTGAACTGAATTTAATAATTCTTTTAACAAATACAGGCACTTACATATTCATAAATTCAAAATACTATATTATTTTGTACTTTTATTATATTTTAAGAAAATGGCTGACTTTTGGCTGTTTTCAAAAAATAATGTTTCTTTTTTAATGTTTTGGAAAGAAACAGTGAAACAACTTTGATTTTGTGACGCTAACCACAACCTTTTTCTTGTTTCTTGAATATTTAGTGACTTTTTTGACCTGACGAATAGATGCCAATAAAGAAATTTCAGAAGTATCTCAACAGAAAAAATTAAATAAGACATCAATTTGAGAATTTTCATACAAGTATCTTTTGTCATCAATATTTTTCTTAGTTTCTGTATTTCTTGTCAGAAGTGCTTGCAAAATTCAGACCCAAAAATTTCATGCCAAGTCTGATTTTTACGAACAATGCTGAAAATTCATTGCACCAACTCAAGTCTTTTTATTCCAATATTCTTACCTAAGCAAAAATTAATTCATAAGAATTTACTATGCTCAATCTTACTTGTTTTGATAACATGTAAATTAGTTCTTTTCCCAAATATTTATTATCATTCTGTAACGGACAGTGAATTTTCCCCCCTCTCGTTCCCTGTGGCGCGCGGAAATGATTCCAATTAGTTAGTCTGCGATGAACTGCCAATGGAGTGCATGCTATGTCTGCTAATGATTCGGAACCCCTCTCTGTAAATATTCTTTTTTTTTCCTTTGTTTTGTACATTGTTTGTAACTTTTCAAATAAATATATTTAGGTTAAAGTCTTTTTTTTTTTCTTTCATGTATTTTGAGCAGTTATAAATGTAAACACCCCTACCTCTTACAAAATGGCACCCTAACTTGCGACCGAATAAACGGTTCCTCGCAGACCTGAAATTTTATTTCAGGTAAAACCAGAAGTATATATAAACACCCATTCATTAGAAATCCTGAAATGAATTTGTTTTTGGACAACCTGTCTACATGGTAAACAGATATCGCCAGCCATTGGTTTCGAATTTATGTAAATACAGCTTACCCTAGTTTGTTAATTGAAACCAGGTATGCTTACTAATAAACTTAAAAAGTTTAATGCATGTGAAGTTTTAGTTTTATTCATAAAAAACAAAAGTGACGGTTTTTAGTAAAATACACCCTGCATTGAAATTTATTTAAATGATAGTTTTATCACTTTTAGATAGATTAATTCTAGTGTTTTGTATTCAAGATCGTGTAAATGTAAGAATCATACTTGCTGTGGATAGTATATTCGTTAGGCACTTTAAGTTTTGTCTGCTTGTGTTCTTTTTTCGAATCAAAAGCAAAAGTGTTCATATTTTTTTTAATTGTAAACAAAAGTATTAATTTTTAAATTGAAAGCAAAAGTGTTCTGTGCTCTGAAATAAAACTGAAAGTGTTTTTTTTTAATCAAAAGTGTCTTATTTATCAATTCTTATATAGGTACAAAAGTACTCATATTGCATTTATGTTTGTGATTATTTTATTTAGTGAAAGATATGCTGTCTAAATCGAAGTAGCACTTTTATTTTTCGCTTTGCTAACAATGAAAGTGGAATTTAGTTCTGATTGTTTTGAAATATAATTATCGATTGATTTGATTTAAAGTGTTATTTCTTGACATGCTGTTCAGATTTATTTTGTATAAAGTGTTTGAAATGCATCTTTAATTCATGAACACATTTGAAAAAGAAAAAATAATTATGAAAGTTTAGAATTACAAAGGTGTAAAGATTTGAAATAAATTTTGGTATTATTACACTCTTGCTAATTTTCTAGAAGAGTAATTGATTTAAGTCATTTCAGAATATATTATTTGTGTTATAAACTCTTTTGTATAAAAAACATTAATTTAGTGAAACAATTGTAAAATTTGAACATTCCTTCCTTGCCAAAGCGAAGAAGGAAGATTTGAGGATTTTGGCTGAAGAAATGGGTTTGGTCTTGGGCCAGAGTCTTAGAATTCTACAAATCACCGAACAGATATGAAAGTCACCGTCAGGAAGACTGTCAAGGTCGGCCTTGCAGTTGCAAGAGTTCAATCTCAAGATGGAGTACATCCCTGGAAAATGCAATATTGTGGCAAACATGATGCTGAGTGTCCGTCTGCCAAACTGATGAAACGCTCTGTGAAGTTTCCACTATTTTCGTAGACTTCCCTATGAGGACACCCAAAGAAATCCGAGAGGAGCAATTAAAAGATGAAGAGCTCAAGAAAATAATCAAATGCTTTGAAGATCCTGAAAAGGGAGTTGACTACTCGAGCTGGATACAAAGAGGATATAGTATGAATCAAGGCATCTTGTTCAGATATTCTCCTGCCTCAGAAGTTGAAGAAACCCAATTGGTAGTACCCTCACACGAAAGGGTAGAGATTTTCAAGTTACATCACGATGCTCGAAATGCTGGTCACTATGGATTGGATGGAACGTTCAATAGAATAATAAAAATATATTATTGGACTGGAATGCGTTCTTTCATAGTGGAATATGTTAAAAACTGTGCTGAATGCACCAGATTCAAGGCCAGTAATCAAAAACCTTGAGAACTACTGCACACACACAATATACAGTCAATGTTTTGAAACTGTGGCAATAGATCTCTTTGGACCACTGCCCATAGCTTAAGAGGAAAAAGGGTGGATTTTTATAATTGAAGATTGCACAACGAAGCGGGTAGAATTATTTTCTTAATGTGCCACTGTACTTTGGAAAAGATTTTCCTTTGCTACAGGATTCCTCGGAGAATCATATGTGATAACAGAACTCAGTTCGTCTCCCCTGTCATGCAGCAACTGTGTTTCCTGTTGAACATTGATCAGAAGCTCACGCCAGTATATCACCCACAATTCAAGGTTGAAAGGAAGAATCATGATCTAAAGCCACATTTGGCAATTCTTGTGGGACAGGATCACACTTCCTGGGATGAAAAACTTCCAATAATTCGGTTTGCAATGAACAGTGGTGTGATACTGCTAGTGAAACAGCTGCATTTCTTCAATTTGGTTGCGAGATGAGGACAATTGATCATGTAACAAATGATTTTTGTGCCATCGTCGACAATGATAATTTTGTGCCGGAAATCACACCATATCTTTAAAGATTGGCTAACATCTCCAATGACATCTGAGACAGAGTCGAAATGAAACAGGATCAGAGAAAGACCTACGCGGACCAAAAACGCCATAAATCACCACAGTATGAACCTGGGGATAAAGTGTGGATTACGTTACATCCTAAAAGTAATGCTGCTAAAGGCTCATTTCATGGATTTTAAAACCAAGGGCCCCAAACTTTTTTTTATAATAAACATGATTGTGGCATTTATTTTTAATGAAAAATATATGATCTTTCTTGTAATTGACTTTATTTTTGTTAAAAAATAAGAGGTCTCATCATAAATAGCATATTTCAAGACATATGACAAAAATTGTACGTAGTCTGTTTTATTAGAATGTTTCTCAAAGGCTTCAACAATTCCTTTACTTTTAATATAGGTACCTATCATATTTTAATTTTCAATTACTATTATATTTTTAGTAAGAATATATCAAAACATAACAAAATTATGTCCATTTTGGTATTTTTTAAACAATTAATATTGTGGGGAGTCACAAACATGACCATTAATACATGTTTTTTATTTCATATGTCATTAAATTAACAGAAAAATTCTAAATTATTATTTACAAAATATAATCATACTAATTGATGAAATAATGTCCAAAAATTAAAAAAATATTATATTTAAATTATAATTTTCAATGGTCATGTATGTGACATTGTGGTTAGGTATGTGACTTCAAGCAGTCATGTATTTGACAAGAAATAGTAAAATGCAAAGATTGCTATTGTATTGCAAGTAGATTTTGCTATGAGTTATTCATGTGAGTGGCAAAACGAAATACAATCTGCACTTTGGAGCATGTAAAATGTAACTTTGTTTATATCTGCGTTGTTTGAAAGTAATAAAAAAAAACACTGTTATCTTATTGTAAGTGATACCAAAGATAAATCTAAGCTATCTGTATCTGTTTTAATTTTATGGCGCAGCTTGTCCGTTCTTGGACCTTGCGCCATAAAACCCCAAAAATCCAATCCTGTTTTAATTTTAAAACTTGTTGAAATTATTAAATTTCAGGGAAATGAACCAAAATTGATCATCTGGAGTGATGGCCCCATCCAGCAAGTTTAAAAACAAATTTATTTGTTATTATTATTATTTTTTTTTTTTTGTTATCCAAAATACAAAAGCATTTTTCAGGTTTTTAATGGAAATATTTAGCAACTTCCCATGGAAAAGGAGTTGTTGATGGTATAGGTGGTACCATTAAGTCACGATTATATGCAGAAGCAAAGGCAAGAAGATTCATAATACAGAATGCAATCAACTTTGCTACAGTTGCTGCACAAATACCAATATACCAAACATTACGGCCATTTCTATGTTGCAGAATGAGATAGATAAAACCCAGATTGATTGGAATTTAGACAAGGATGTTCCCGAAATTAAAAAAGCACATATCATAAAAGTTCTGACGACCACATTTGTTTGTTTATCAGCCAGCAAAGTAAGTGTTTGTAATTAACTTCATTTATCAAGAAAATGATACAGAAATTATTCAACATGAGAATATAATTAAAGTGCTGCCAACACTAATAATTAATGGTTGCAATTTAAAAATATTTTCAAATTCAGTTATGTAAAATTGAACGATGTCACATACATGACATGCAAAATTATATTTGGTTAAAAACCGAAAAATATAAAATTATTTAAAATACTTTTAACTTGGCTTTGTCAGTCCTTTTTTGAATGCCAAAATTTTTAAAAACATATTTCATGAATATAATTTACTGAATTCTTTAATAAAAGTTAGTGTTGTCAAATCACACTTCTGTTTTTTGTCACATACATGACAAAAAAAAATATATATATATAAAAATACTATAATTTTTTTTAAAATACGATTTTCATTACTATTTACTAGATATTCTTTTAAATTGTTTAACAAAATGGATTTTTGTCCTTTCACTAAATTTATACATACATTTATCAAATATTTATACATATCTTGTTGAGTGATTGTCACACACATGACCATGGAATGGGCCACAAGCAAAAACAGCCAAGTTCATGCCAAAAAGAGACGGACCGTACATCATATGAAGTGGCCCACGTGGACAAGCCTCATGAACCAATGGGACAGTATCATGTGTCTGCATTGAAGAAGTGTCAGGACAAAAATGCAGTGCCTGTGTCACCATTACGCAAACAATGCAGACCTAAGGCCCTTGATCCTAACCCTAAACCACCACCAACCCCCAGACGGAGCAAACATACCAAAACTGTTGGTCCCTGCTGGAGTGTAACGGACAGTGAAGCTTTCCCCTCTCGTTACCTGTAGCGCCTCTAGCAGAAAGCATTCCAATTAGTTAGTCTGCGATGAACTGCTAACGGAGTAGCATGTGCTATGTCCTTTAATGATTCGGAACCCCTCTCTGTAAATCTTCTTTTTTTCTTCTTTGTTTTGTACATTGTTTGTAACTTTTCAAATAAATACTTAGGCTAAAGTCCTTTTTTTCCTTCATGTATTTTGAGCAGTTATAAATGTAAACACTCCTACCTCTTACAATTCTATAATAGTTTCTTATACAACAGAAGTATAAAGAATTCTGTTATCGAGAAGAGTGCTAATTAAACTTCCATACCTTTTCTTTGTCATCTTTTAGAGGAAAGTTTTTAGAATATTTCAGTTGTTATAAAAAAAAACACGAACTAGCTTATCTAATTTGGCAAACTTCCACATCTGTATGTTATCCAAAAAGAAAATCCTTAAAATAAAATTTTCGTTACAAATTTTTATTTCAAGGAAAATGTGTAAAAATGCGTGTAAGAAAAATATTTAGTTTTTATTGCAAAACAAAATTAATTTTTGCAAAAAAAGTGCACCTAATAAGACTCTTTTAATGCAATTTAATGTTTTAAAATCAAACTGCTCTGTGAGTAAAGTCTTGACAGACTACTTGGCACTAATGATTTGGCAATGAACAAAAGGTAAATTTTTATAATTCATTTAAATCTTTTATTTGAAATGAAACAGAATTTAATGAATTGTGCAGTATTAAAAGCAATTGGCATTGTGAAAAAATCAGACAATTTTTAATAATTAAGAATAATCTTTTTCAGATTAAATGTTTAAGTAAACTACATTCAAATCTCAATTTTGTTGCAGAAAAGATAAATATTTGCTCATTCAAATAAAGTTAATCTCATATCATAAATATTGAAAATTCAAGAAGTCAAAAATGAAATCTGGTCTATTACTTAGATTAATATTCGTCATACAAAACCTAATAAGGCTTTGTCTAATGAGGGTAAAATGTAGGTGCTACCAATTGTAAAACAAATCATGCAGAAATGAATCAATTCTTAGGATTGTGTGTGATGCTTCCTATTTAAAAATATAATATCTGTTCATAAGAATACAGCTTGAACTGCAATGCAAGAATTTGGCTTTTCCTCTGTGTAATTACACAAAACAGCTAAAGGGAAATTTACTTTTTCTGTAGTATGTTTTCCTGAAGAGAGCTAGTCAACTCAAAACACGCAGCATATTTTTTGGAAACAAAACTTAAAATTTAAATTTTATTTGTAAACTTTGTGGAAAATTATACAAATTTACTGTGCACTCAAAATCGTACAATTCAACTAAAATCCATACATTGGGTAGCCAAACCATAAAAGGTATATTGGCAGGTATGCAATAGCCAATTTGTCAAATTGCAAATATAACAAAATTTTGAATATTTATCAATTACTTTTCTACCAGGCTTCTTTGAAGAAGTAACAAGACTTATATTTGAAATACATAAAAAATATCTATCCTAAAACTGTCGATGTCAGAGAATACAGACATACATGAAAGTTAATACGTTGTAAGTATTTTTATAAACGTCAAGTGATTGATTGGGTTTTTATGGTGCACCCAGGGTCAAATCGAACCTACGATGCCTACAACTGACTGATTGCTAGCACTGTGGGCAACAGTGAGTTTGCCCACAGTGACTACTAAACTTATGTTTTAGCATTGAGAGGAATTTTTTTTAAATTCTACATAAGAAAACTATTGGAATGAATTTTATTCTGGTTTAAAATAATTTTTCATGGATAATATAGACTTAAAATACTTGCACAACTATACAATGTGATACCTTGGGTATAGAATTTACCAATCCTAATATTTAGCAATGATTTCACAATAGAGACCATGAAGTTAATACATTTCATCTTAATACTATCAACAGTGCTGGATGAATCACAGATGAAAAATAAATTTGGAAAAAAATTATATTGATATCCAAGTCTGAAATGGATTTAAACTTACTTGCTTCAGTTCTTTTTCAAGTTCTAAAACTGTAGATGTAAATGATGCTTCTTTGCTAGCTGTTTCAAGAAGTAAGCTTTCTTCTTGTTCAATACCACTTGAAGCAGTCACTTTTTGATTTGTTTGGTATTTAGCCAATACCTAAAAAATAAAAGTACACAGTGCAATTACAATCAATTTCTACTAACCCCTCCCATATTTGATAAGATTGTTAACAAGAGATTTCAAGGGACAGATTCTTTTATGCTTATGAGCACAGATGTGTCCAGTTAGAGGTTTCCATGGTAAGGTTGATTGCTTAAGGTCCTACCAGCAAATAAGACCAGGTAAGAATTCAGGGCTTAAAAATAATGAAACATGTGCACCACATCTGTCATGGAAAAGAGGAGAACAATCCTAGGTAGGAAAGTAAAATTTCTCAGATGAATTTTACAGCTTGACATCATGTGCTCCTGGTGTGTGTGTTGTACACTTTCTTCATACCTAAAGTGATTCTTTCTGAAGATTGCAATGAAGCTTTACCACTGAGTTTATCTTTGGATTTGATTACATGAATATAAGCAAAATAAAATTTTGTTCCCATAAAATTAAACATTGTAAAAATGAATTATTAACTTTCACCAATTCAGAGGAACCTTGATGCAATGCTCAACAGCATCCTGCAGAGAATTCTAAATTTGCGTCTTATATACTGTAGATGATGAAACAATATTATTACTCTAGTGAAAACGTCACAACTGGTACCTGTTGAGCCTCGCACATAGGACAGAGAACTTCAGTCTAAAGAATTAATTTATTAATGGGTACTATTGTTGTTTATTGCACACATCACTGTATCAGTACTTTAAATATTGGAGTGATATTGCTTTCTAACACGGAAGCTTATCTGTAGTTCAATGATAATATTCTTACCCTTGAAAACAGCATTTTATTTTTTATGGAGAAATAAGGGAACTATTTTGTTGGAAAACTTATTTTTAATATGAAAACACAAGTAAAGACAATTGCATTTCACTAAATTGTCTTCATTCTAATAACGGTATGATATAAATAAGTTGTCTGGGTTTTTTAATTCATGACAGAATTATTCCTGTATAAAATGTAACATTATTTTTCAAGTTCAATTTATTAATCTACAAGGTAAAATAGACTTTTCAATTGCATGCTTAAGGAACACATTCAATTTTCAGTGTTTAATTTACACTCCTCTTTTGCAACAATAGACACAACCTGAACATATTGCAAAATATGGATTCTGAACCACTCATTAACTGGCATGGTCAAAGACAAACGACTAGTTTCACTATTTGAGGTCATCCCTGGAATTGAGAAGAAAGCACATGCACACACACACAGCATAAAATTATGCCAAGGGTGCAGAAAAAATATGAAATACTTAACTATTATCTAATTATAAAAATGACCAAGATCTTTGTAGAATTTTTAAAAACTGGTAGGTTGGTTTGGGTTTTGTGGCACTAGGTCCAAAAATGGACAAGTTGCACAGACGTAAAACTAAAAAGATTCTATGAAAAAATATCAAAAATTAAAACAAGCAATCAAACTAACATTAGAATGTATGCTAAAACTATACAGGTGCTGAATTTCAAAAAAAAAAATAATAATAATAATAATATAAATTATGAAAACAATAAATGCTGGATTAAAATGTCATCAACACCAAAAGGTAAAACGTTGAATTAAAATATACCGATGTCACAGAATTAGTTATTCTATTGTACTTAGCTCTGAAGAATAAGATTTAATTACTTTTTCTTTAATGACTATATCTAGATTTAGACCAGCAATTTAAATCAGTGTGCCACAAGTATACCAATAGTGTGCCTTATGGATGGTGAAATTGTTTTTTTCATAACTGAAATGAGGTTTAGTTTTGAACTTTTGACAAGTGTGTTCACAAATAATTTCAATACTTATATTTTTAATATCTTTAGTAATTTTGAGAACATTTTATCACAAAGTAACATAAATAAAGTACTTCAGAAAGCTCTTTTGCAGTATAAAAAGGGTAGATAATCATTATTATTTTAGTAAATAAATTAAAAATAATACCTATTTTTGTCAGATCAGGCAGAGAAATTTTTTGGGATGTGCCATAAGTGAATTTTAGTAATTTGTTTAGTTGAGCAATTAGCTGAAAGAGGTTGGAAATTGCAGATTTAGACAGTGGTTGGTTGGTTGGTTAGTTTGGAGTTTTATGGTGCATGGGCCATATTTGGACATGCTATGCCAGACTTAAGACATACAATATCAAATAAGACACTCACACTGAGGGAGGAATGCACTTGGCAGGAATTAAAGTTTGCTAGTGCAGTGGGCATACATACTGAGCCACGATTAAGACACTGATAATTTATGAATTTTCCATTTCTTTGAGCTCCCATTTTTTTTTCAATTTAGGGAATGTGTATATTTTTCTCGTTTACTGGATGAAAGCTTTGCACGATTCTACCTAGATTTTTAAGGTCTCATTTTTTTTGTCAAGCTTTATAAATCCATTTAGATATTTCATGCCTACTGGATGAAGGCTTTACACAACCTAAACTAGATTTTGAGGTTAGTGACTGCTTGAGAAGAAAAATTATATTTGTTTGATTTCTACTGATTCTTGTATTGCATAAGACGATTTCATTACTATTGAATAGGGTGTGGTATTTTTAGGTTGGTTTGGGAGATATTTAGATTTTGCCTATGGATGTGAAAGTTTATCCAGAGTTTTGATTGATTAGATTTGTTTCTCCATCTGATATTGGGGACAAGTTTTGGAGAAGGCATTGTTCCTTATTGATGCACTTAAGAGTGAATGATTAGATTTGTGCCAGGTGTTCAATGCTGCCAATTTGTGCAGGCATCCCTTCCATAGCAGGAATGAACAGTAAGGGATTCAAATTTGGGATAGATGGACAATAGCATTTTAAGAAGCTGTGACTTTATCTTGAAAATCTGGTTAAAAGCAAGTGTTGTTTCTTTTTAATGTTTTCTCGTCATCTCTTTAATTACTCTTAAAACATCTTTTTTCTGTGAAACCCACAGCAAATTTCTTTATTTTATTTTATTGAGGAGATCAGATTCAGATATTACTGCCTCAATTGCATTCAGTATTGTGCAGTGACTTTAATTGGCAAGGAATGTAAAGTTTTTGCAGCAAGAAAATATTTTGATTGAATGGTATCAATGGTTTCGGTCACACAATAAATCTCACCAACCGAATTTTTTTATATTTGGAGGATAACTCTATTTCTTAAGCGCCTTGTGAATAGCTTTTTGAAATTGTCAGATTGATCAGTACATAAGTAAATATTTTAGATAAATATTTAGTGGAATTGAGCCTCTCCATGGGGTTTGAGGAGTGCTGTTCTACAAGTGTACTGCGATTGCTACTCAAGTTCAGAGCTGTGCCTTAGTATTAGTATTCTTAGAGTGAGTGGCATACCCAGGTCCCTTGCTCTAGGTACCTCAGTATTGCCACAACCTTAAGTTGAAAGGTGCCCCCTGGTGGCATTTTCAAGACTGATGCCTCAAAAAAACATCTGAATGATTCTTATGGTAAGACCAATTTTGTGTTGTTCCTTTTTACTGAATAAAATTTATGTTCTTCCCATGGCCACATGATTTTATATCAGACACACACACACAGAGATAGGCATCAGACAAGTATATATTGTCTGATGTCTGTCATATAAACTGAAGGCTTTTTCCAAGCACATTTGTATTGGGCTTTATGGACACAATGTTGTGTGCAAGTGAATTCATAGAAGTATCATTAAGTACAAGATAGCTTGTAGTTAACATCTAATCCCATGGCTTGTAAATTTGAACTACATAGAAATAACCACATTTATGTAATTATACATTACTCACCTCCCTCAATAAATCTAATTCTGCTCTAGAAGAATCATAACATGACTCCAACTCTTCACATCTTTGTCGCAATGTTTCCTTTTCATCAAGTAAAACAAGGCCATATTGAGCAGATAAGTTTTTCTGATGTGTTGTTTGTTCAAGCTCACAACTTAATCTTTCTAATTCTTGTTTCAAAAAATCTCGTTCTTCTTGAACTGTATCCACTACTTCATTCATTTTTCAGCGAGAAAAGTTCACATTAAAATACTAGTTAAAAAGTTAAGCATATAGTATAAGGCGAATCATGAAATCGGTAAATTTCACCATAACTTAGATAAAGAAAACAAAGCTCAATGTAATGGAATTGTTCATGTCTCAAACAGAAAAGTTAATTATTTTCTTTCACACAGAATAAATTTTTTAAACAAAATACTGCGAACACAAGTTAGAAAAAATTAAAAGCAGTTTGATTGGACGTTATTCACCCTTTCCTGAGAAAAAGAAGAAATGGTTGTAAAATTTTTTCATGAAGTCATTATTTGATTTTAAAATGGGAACGATCGTAAACAGAATCCCTTCGTCCTTCCATAATTCGTTGATACCGTTTCACTTTCAGCACATTCAGTCCCAAACCGAACAAAACATTGACCCGAACCCGACCTCGCGGTTTCCTAATAGTAATAATCTATCTTTAAATAAATATTAACTGTATCCGTGAAAACTAAAAAGCCTGTTCCTAGTATTGATATTAGAGGACAGCCAGCCGGCCTGGGTCCTCAAGAGACATAGGAACTGCACAAGCTCCTTATTATAATTTACGTTGTGTTGCTCCAGTGTGACATTAAATTAAAATACCAAATTCCTTAGTATACGCAAATTCAACTAACAACCGTAGTATTATTTACAAAGCTAATTATTACCAGAGAACAACAGTTTGCAGCACAGAGCTGTGTAAGATATGTTATTTCTGTGGTTTGAAGTAGATAGTTAAATTTATGTCACTCTGAGCAACACGAAGACTATTGATGACATTCCAAGATCAATCCCAAAGCGAAAGATTTAAACTGTTTGAGAAAATAGTATAGTAGAACACTGAAAGTTTTCACTTTTAAGGGCTGCGGTAGCCCGGTTGGAATAGTATCAGATTAGCAACCATAGGGTTGTGAGTTCAAATCCAGCCAATAACTGTCGGGTACAAAAATGCTGGTGCACGTTAAATCCGTCGTCGTCTCAAAGGTCTTTACGTTGGCGTGGTGTGGAAGTTCAGGGAGTGGTGTGACAGCTCCAGTATTGCTTCGTCATATATCGTGGTTCAAAATTACGTGGCGTTGTCCTCGGAAATGGTAATTTTAGTTAACGTCGTACTAGAGCAACACAACGGGGTATTGACGACGGTCCGGGATCAGTCCCTTAAGGGAAAGATCCGAGGGCAGCACCTCATAATTTTGAACCACGGTCAGATGACAAAGCCACACCTGAGCTGGCACCCCACTCTCCAAACTTCTACGACTGTCCGGGATCAGTCTCTTAAGGGAAAAATTCAAGGACAACACATCTTAATTTTGAACCAACGGTGCTTTCCCGTTGGGATCGATCCCGGACCGTCGTCAATAGCGCGTTATGTGTTGATACAGTACGACGTTAATTAAAATACCTACCTACCTTTCACTTTTAATTTATGCATTAAAAATAATGCTTGCCTAAAAATGTTTTTTGGTGGAGACTGGGCATGTGACTTTCCTCAATTTTAGGATGATAGATAGTTAATTAGTTGCTCAGGAGCAACACAACGATATCTATATCTTAAGATTGATGCCGACCAACCGGCATAGTGGTTAAGGTGTTAGCCTCTAGATCGGAAGGTTCCTGGTTCGAATCCGGGTCCCGGGCATGGATGTTTGTAAACGTATGGTGTAGAGGCGGCTGGTGCACCTTAAATCTGTCGTGGCCGAAAGTCCTCACGTTGGGTTGGCGTGGAAGTTTGGAGAGTGGGGTGCCAGCTCAGGTGTTGCTTCGTCATCTGACCGTGGTTCAAAATTACGAAGTGTTGTCCTCGAATCTTTCCCTTAAGGGATTGATTCCGGACCGTCGTCAATAGCCCGTTGTGTTGCTCTAGTACGACGTTAACTAAAAATTACCATTACCAAATTATTACCTTAAGATTGATATGGTAGGTAGGCATTTTAATGACGTCTCACTGGAGCAAACGAATTGGCTATTGCTATAGTGACGGTGAGAAATCAATCTCCAAAGGGAAACATCTGAAGACAACGCAATGAAATTTTGAACCATGGTCAGATGACGAGCCAACATCTAAACTGGCACCCCACTCAACAAACCTCCACGCAAGTGCCAGGATATTTGAGGCCACGACAGATTTTACATGCACCCCCACCCCACCCCTTATACATGACGGTCTTTGGTTGAATTCAATCTCGCAAGACTCCGGTTTACTAATCCGTAACCAGGCCACCACAACCCTCACTGTAGAAACATTACTGCCACCAAAAGTTTACGGAAGGCGCAGGGATCAATTCCTTCCTGGGTGTATTTCTCTCTTCTGTCTCGATAAGACTTTCCTTGCGTGTATGCCCATTACGTGATGTTTTATGTCTTGTGTTTCGCGTAACATGACCAAATATAGGGCCCTTGCACTATTAAACCCAACACAAACAGCCCACTCGATTACTGTTTCGTACTTTTAAAAAAGTTAACCAGTTAGTCAAAATATTTTTTGAACTTTGTCAAAAGAAAATCGAAGTCCAAGAGACTACTACCTAATACAAAATTCTATCGATGTGACAGATGGGTAGGTAGTTGAATTTATGTCACAGTAGAGCAACATAACGGGCTGTTACCTGTTAGCCACGGTCAAGGGATGAATTCCGATGGGAATTATCCGAATACTGCACCACAAGGTTGAACCACGATCAGATGCTGAGGTCACATGAGCTGGCACCCCACTCTCCAAACTTCCACACCACGCCAATGTGAGGACATTTGAGGTCACGATAGATTTTATGTGTATAAGACCTCAAGTACTTTGGGAAATTTCAACAGTTGCTAATCCACGCAACTCTAACAACTAAGTTACAGCGACCTTATCAATATGACAGAAAATGTAAAAGTTGTTTTAATACTATTTAAAACGAAACTAAAAATACAACTACAACGTATATTCAATGCGAATCAGCCAAATCAACAACACGACCTAACTCTAAAAGTACTAGCGCCACCTCTATTCAGCTTACCGAAAACGTACTGAAACTGATTTCGAAACCAACCCATTAAAGCGCATGCGTAGTTCTTGTTTCGGACGAATGGTTAAATTTTATGGCGCAAGGAGCCAGATGTGGCCAAACATAAGACAGACAACATCTTGGTTTTTGACATCATACACAAACACAAGGAAAGTTTATTGACACAGAAGTGAGAAATTACACCCAAGATAGTCACAGGAATAGAACCTGCTCCGCCCTCAACTCGCAGACTGCTAGCGCAGTAACCCACCGAGCGATTTCGGATGAATAAAAAAATATTTTAATTCAAATTTTTAAGAAAGAAATTACGTGTGATTTCTGGAGTTATCAACTGATTTTTAGTAAATATATTTGCTATAGCCCTGCATTAATTTGCTAGTGTGAAAATCTTTTAGCACACAAAGTTTTGACCTGCCTTACCTTATCTAATGAAAAGTAAAAAATCGAAGTATACCTTCTTGAAAAATTGTTACTTATTTTCTTTCACCTGAATTTTTTAATTTAACAGTTGGATGTTAAAATATTTGTTCAAAAGTGTTTGAACTACATTATCGATTAAAATGTGTTCACAAATAAAAAGCATTGTTTATTCTGTAAAATTGAATCATTTATGAATCATCTCATTTCTATAGTTTGCCTTCTTATGTTAAATAAATGCCAGAAATAGAGCATTAAATTCCGTTTTTTCCTCTTCTGATACACTCCGATGATCCATGAAACAGCGGAGTGATACAAGGAAGGAGAGTGCATTGGTTTGCCAAGTCGCCACCCAGTTAGCTTTTGTATTGTACAATCTACCGCGGGCGGTGTGGTTGGTGATCCTATCAAGAGCGACACCGTTGATTGTAAGTTCTGTAGTTAAAAGCCATACATCATGGATGAAGAATACGATGCCATTGTGCTGGGTACCGGTTTGAAAGTAAATAACTTACTTATGCTACTATATAATTCAACTTTTTATTCTTAGTCTGTTAGAAGTTCATTTTACTAATCATCTAGATTAAGCCTAATCTCATAAGTGTTATCAGCTTCTGCTCCTATAGTTGTCTTTTCTGAAATCATTCTGAGCTATTAAAGCAATTGCAATGCAACTTAAGGAAAAATTGTTATGCTTCGATATTAATTCTCTCTATCGTTAAGACTTGAAATATTTATGCAAAGAGTATGTGAGCCCCTGATGAGTCAAGCTGTCAATTTGGTTGGCCTGTTACACTCTGTTAATCAAGGAGGGAGTTCCTTAGTAGCTAGTGTCGATAAATCTCCACGTTTATGTTTGCTTTCCAAATTTTATAAAGCAGAATTGTGCGTGTGCTTATTGAATGTGCTTATGAACACTAAAAAATAAACATTTGTCTTTCTTTCATTGTTTTTATTAATTTAAGCATCAAATATCCTCAATTAATTTTACGTCATAATTATTGGTATTTAAATTCACCGCAACAAAATTGATTCTTCGAATTAATCGGTTTCGATTTGGCAAAAATTATTAATTTCTGTTTTGCATTTGTATTTCGAATCATGAATGCTTATTTTCATGTACTAGTGCGGGTGCCCTAAAGAAATTTTATCTTGGAAAAACAACAGTCCCTATCTGATTCAATGGTATCTCAGAAATTTAGGCTCATGAAATGCTTGTTTATTTGTCTCCAGTAAACTTCTAAGAATTATTTCCAGAGTAGTCACACATATACTATTGACAGATACTTTAACCAGTCAAAATCATTTTCATAATTTTTGCTTTCAAACTCAGAACATTGTGTTTGAAGTTTAGTTGTTTTAATATTTGTGGAGAAATTTAAACTTTAATTCAATGAATGAATAAAAATATTGTGAATTTAGAAACAATTCTTCTTAAAGAGTGTTTACAATTTATTGACAAAACAAATTATTTTAGAAAAATTAAAATTTGTGAATGCAAAATCAAATTAAAATTTGATTAATTGTTTTTAAACTAAATATAATTAATTAAAAAAAATCTTTTTACAATATTTTAATTTGAAGCCAAATTTAAATTGTTTATTAGCTGATAATATCTTTAAATTCATTAAATAAGTTGAAATACTGAGGTTCAATGGCCTGTTGTACTATTTATTTCCTATTGCATCCATTCACACAGTACTTTTGGCTTGGACTTTGACATATGCATCTTGAGACTTCATATAAAAATTATATAGATACTTCCTAAGTCACTTAATAACATGGCCATAAAACAAACTAAACTTACTCCTGGTAGCTGTTCAATACCCCTGACTGAATGAATCCCCATTGTTTGGTTTTGGAAATAAGTAATTTTTAGGGTTGAATAAGAAGTGTTTGCTTGTTTTCCAAGATTTTATGGCACATTATATAAAGAATTGGTTAAATTCTGGGTCATATTTATCTTTGAATTTAGTTTTATTTTTAGGATTTTTTGAGCTTTTTACTTCAAAGACCTAATAATAATTCATTTTATGATAAATGTTTCTTATAACAACTACATTACTTACAATAAAATAACTTAGTAGACACATTTTCAATTTTGTACTGATTTCATGCATAGTAAATAAAGGACTTTAAAAAACAGTTGCATAACCAGAATTTTGTTTCAAAGACCTAAAGGTAAAAATGTGACAACTGCTGATTTTTGTCCCAAATTGACTAAAATATACGCTTAGTCACAAACCTCACAATTGTAAAATTCAAAAAAGTTAAAAATTCAGTAAATTTAAATGGCTGGGATCATTTATCTCCACTACATGCGGAGGAATTGTATCACGAACCTTTGCGTTATATTGTCAAGAAACCCAAATACAACTTTCACTCCAAAGGAATATTAAAATGTGATTTGCAGGAAATGCTACCAAAGATATGATGAGATCAGAGTTCAATTCCTGTTATTTTATCCCTGGACTGTCGCTAATAGCCCGTTGTGTTGCTCCAGTGCGACGTTAAATACCTACTTACTGTCATTTTATGATAAGGTGCCATAAATACCACCAACACAACAACTAACCTGTTTTCAAAGTGAGCTAGTTTAACACATTGCTAATTTTTGTATAAATAACTAGCTGTTGAGTGTTTTTATAATTTATTGATTAACAGTTTTTTGACAAAAAATGCAAGTAATCCGGAATGGCAGAGGTTGGAGGATTTTGGACTTAGTACTGTTTTAATAACTGGCTGTTGAGTGTATTCTTGTAATTTATTGATTATTTTTACTATATTTGTATTGTGTGGTTCATCTTGTCTTATTCCAAATATATATATATATATATATACATATTTTCAACTGTACATTTCTGTAAAAATTACACATTTTTAGATTTTATAAAAATAGCTCCAACTTACAAATAGAAAACTAACAATGGTATTAGTCTGAATATTTTCTTGTTTGTCTGTTATTAAAGTTAAAGCAAATCTAATTTTCTAGGAATGTATTCTCAGTGGGATGCTCTCAGTGAGTGGGAAGAAGGTCCTCCATATGGATCGAAACAAGTACTATGGTGGAGAGAGCGCATCCATCACCCCACTTGAAGAATTGTTCGCCAAGTTCAACATGCCTGCTACTCAATTAGAAGAGTATGGGAGGTCTAGAGACTGGAATGCTGACCTCATTCCCAAGTTTTTAATGGCTAATGGTAATTTTTTCTGTGAAAGTACTTGTTGACGTGCTGGACATTGACTAGTTTTCAAATTGATGATTATTTTTTAAAGTTAAGACTGGGTAGTAACAGAACCAGGGAATTCTCAGGGAACTTTTTAGTTCTGTAAAATTTATGTGTATTTGCATTTGATTTCGATGTATAGTATGATAATGCAAGTTCAAATGTAATAAGCTCCTAATCAAAATATTTTGTATTTTTTCTCCAGTTTTTTCAAATGCAAGAGTTCCATTAAGGGTTCCAACCCTTACAATAATGGTTAAATTATCTGAAGAGAAAAATACAAAAGATTTGTGAAGAGAGAATGATCCTTTCATCCCATCTGACCCTGAATATTTAAAAATGTGTAGATACTGTATTTCGTTACCAATCGCGGATCACAATATCTATCAAGGGAATTGTAAAATCTGGGAACTTTTTCCGAGAATTTTGTTGCCATCCTGTAAGAGTTCAGTGATGCGTTTTATGTATTTGTAGATGAAAATTCTTAGTAATAATCTTTTGGAGAATATCCAAATTCACTCTCCAGAAGAATCTCTAGTGTGATAATAATTGAGAATTTTCTTTTCTAAATGCATGAAAAATAAAAGTACAGCACATATTTTTAAAATTCTTATAATAAATGCTTGCAGTGAAAAAAATCATAACAAAATACTGCTAAATTTTTAAAGTCTACCATTAAAAACAATTCACATTAAAATGATTAGAGATATATACAAAGATAAAAAGAAACATCTTAGTAAGCAATTGGTTAAGAATGACAATTCTTGACAAGTCAAATACTACCTCTATTAAAAAAAGTTACCCCAGTTGCATGATTGAAAACTAGCTTTTTTTTTGCTTGATTCTTAGACAGTTTCCCTAGGAAAGTACGGATAACAAAAATTTACAAGCTTTCTATGGTTTATTCAAAATTTTACAGGGAACAAGACGGAGAAGGTTTTTTTTATACTGTTATTAGTTTAGGGTGCATTAAGAGTCAAAGTCGAAAAAAACAGAATTCCTAACTCGAGTAAGCAAAGCACTTACAAATTTTCATTCTTCAGCCGTAAGTTTTTATTAGAGTACCTCCAAATGTGAATTTTTGCATCTCACAGCGTTTCTTAGAAATTGAAATTTGGTTCCTGATAATATTTTTTTGAAACTTGGGGGAACATCAGGACATTTTTGGAACCTTTTGTTAAAACTGTCATATTTATAGCTTAATACTATTAATTTTTAAATTTTAAAACATCACTGAAAACCTTAGAATGTTCTTTCTTATGGTATAATTATTTTTAAAATTGGTTCATAAATAAATTCAATGCAATGAAAAGTATAATTTGGTGATAGTGTACAAATGTTTCATCGCGGAGAACATCATCCATCGAAACATCATCCATCGAAACATCATCCTTCTAGCTGGCATTGAGGTGAAACTCACTGTGGAGTCATGTTTTGTAAAGCAAACCAAATGGGATTGCATAACAATCGCCCGGGGTTGGCAAGCAAGGGCGAAACTAAATTATTTGATCCCCCTCCCCCCTCTGAATTTTTAAATCTTAACATTTTATTTAATGTTTAATGTGATATAAATTGCAGATTTTCGTTTTATAATAATAAAAATAGAAAAGTCTTGCATACTTTTCAATAAAAAAAAATTTTGATAAAATAAAACATTACAATTTTCTGAAAAACTAGGTTTTAAATAGAAAATTCTTATTTTCAGAGAATATTCTCTGTTGCTCTACACACAACTCATTAATCAAGAGCCCAATGCAAATTCAGTAAACAATTTTATAGCATCAAAGTTAATGTTTAAATCTATTCAGGAAATGTTGCCCAACAAGGGGAAATTGCAATGCCGATCAAACAGTGAATCAGTTATTAATGTCTGCCTCGCTATCTCTGCACTAATCAGGCACAGATAATAAAAATATTTTGTTTACCAGAGCTGTTGAAGTGCTAAATGATTTATTTTTATTTTAAATTGCCAAATATAAGGTAACAATGTATGATGAAATTTTGAAGATTTAAACAAGACATGTTTTAATCAGCATTTTCATGGTCTTAATATTTACTATCAACTATAGTAAATTGGGACTTTAAGAATTTAAAGAGACGGTTAAAATTTTGGTTGAAGTGTGTTAACACAAGACCATTTGTTTAAACTGGCAATAAGTAAAACAGGTTTCTCAAGTTATATCATAAAACTACATTAATAAAAGGCATCAAAATAAAAAAATTATTCATCTACACTTTTAAAAGTTGGGAAAAAGTCCCTGCCTGCGCTTTCATTTTATTCTTTTTCTTCTCGTAATGATAATTCATTAGCTAGATTTCAAAACTTTGTTTATCATTTCTATTATCATTTGTTTTGTAACTTAAAGAATTTTTATCATTTGTTTTTATATCATTGCAGGTCAACTTGTTAAACTTCTTATACATACTGGTGTCACTAGGTACTTAGAATTTAAATCTGTTGAAGGCAGTTATGTATATAAAGCAGGGAAGATTTACAAAGTCCCTGCTGATGAAAAAGAAGCTCTGGGCTCAAGTATGTTATTGTTCGTTTATTTAATTCTTTGATTTTCTGTGTTATTGTATCAATCCTACAATATCAAGCACAAAATTTTATAACCACTGCGTGGCTAGCCCTGCATTGCCCGTGGTGTAGGGTATTAATCTGGTGTAAAATTTTCCGAAGATTTCAAATCCTTCGAAGATATATTCAGTTTAAAAATTATTTATTTAAAGAAAATCATATTTTTAGATATCAATCTAAGAAATTTTCTGCAGATTTCAAAGCTGTTTAAATTTTAATCCATCCGATCCACCAGGAATTCCGATTTTACGAAAAAACTTAACAATCCCAGTCGAAATGTTTTTTATTTCTTGCTTTCATTCCTGGAAAGCCGACCAACCGGTATAGTGGTTAAGGTGTTAGCCTCTAGATCGGAAGGTTCCTGGTTCGAATCCGGGTACGGGCATGGATGTTTGTAAGTGTATGGTGTAGAGGCGGCTGGTGCACCTTAAATCTATTGTGGCCGAAAGTCCTCACGTTGGGTTGGCGTGGAAGTTTGGAGAGTAGGGTGCCAGCTCAGGTGTTGCTCATCTGACCGTGGTTCAAAATGATGAGGTGTTGTCCTCGGGTCTTTCCCTCATCAGACTGATCCCGGACTGTCGTTAATAGGCCGTTGTGTTGCTCTAGTACGACGTTAACTAAAATTAGCATTCCTGGAAATAAAATGGGACAGGAAATGTAATCCGTTTCTTTTTTTTTTTACAGCAAAGGACAGAAGATGCAATCTATTTATTTTTGGAAAGAGAATGTTCACGGTGACGATACACTCTCTTGCTAAAATATAAAAGATATATTCAATTTAAAAATTATTTATTTAAAGAAAAATCATGTTTTTAGGTATCATTCTAAAGTGAAATTTTCCACAGATTTCAAATCCGTTGAAATTTGTACTCTATCTTTAACAGTCCAGGACATGGATAACGAACCTTTTTGAAACAAGTGTAAAAAAATGTCTTGAAACTATAAAAATCACATCGTGTGTCACTTAAATTATTATTTTTTTTTCTTTGGCTTTTGGAAGACTTTTGGATATTAAAAAAATTATAAGATGTATATTTAAAACGAAAACAAATTAAACTTTTTATTATGGTTCATTTAAAACTAGAATTATCGAATTTAATGCGACACTTGTTTTTCGGATGATAATTTATTTATACGTGGTTCGATATTTGAAACTTTTAGGCCTGGTGTACATATCCGGTTTTTCAACGTGCGGCGCTGCAGCCGCAACGCAAGTGCAGTCTGAGATACATTAGATCCAATGGTGGGTAGTGCCTCCGGTGATACACGTCCAACTTGTGTGCAATTTGTTTCCCACTTCTCCACAGTGCCACAGCTTGTCGCACATGCGTCTCCGTTCTGAAGTACTTTGTTTTCATAAATAAATGGAATATAAATAATAATAATTAACAAATGGTTGTATCCAGTAACGTCTATTTTGTTTCAAAATATACTTTTTTTACACCAAGTAAACGAAAACATGTTTTCTTTCATAAAATATTTTTCACAAATGGTGCGAAATGAGTACTTGCATTATTTTACGGTTATGTGTGCGTAGTTAGTCTTCGGTGATGCAGTGGCGCAGCACGTTGAAAAATCGGATGTGTGCACCGGGCCTTAATCTTACGCACACAGCAGACAAGTCGATGCCGAGGCGATTTCTATTTGTACTTTTAATAAAATTGTAAACTGTTGGCAAGCGTAGGTTGATCCAAACATTGTCAAAAGAGCTCTTGCTAACTTTTTCATCAACATTAGCAAATTAGGCAACAAGTTCCATTCAGTTAAAATAATATTTGGAGTGCTTGTTGAAATATATTCGTCACAATTTTCCAGAACTTGTCATTTTTTTTTGTTGTTGTAAGTTTATGTTTAGTTCTGCAAATTTATTCGTCCATACAACACTGTTTTGAATGTGCATCTTCATCCACAAATGAAGAAGCAGGATTCAAAATTGGTCACATGATATATAAAAATTAATATATATATATATAAAAGGAAGTGTTTGTTCGTCTGTTTGTTTCTTGCCGCAAAATCCTGACGATTCTATGGCACATATAGCAATGAGTTTTGGCACACATGTAGTTTGAATTTTTTGCAATTTTTGGGTTGCGTTGAATTTTAAAATTCAATCTAGAACATTTAAAAATGAATTTAATCGTTTTATTGTCTAGCACAAAGAGATAGTGATGTCATGTAAACTTTCTCTTTAAAAAACAAAACAAAAAACAGATTGCATCTTCTACTTTTTGCATTAAAAAAAATTAACAGATTACATTTCTGTCCCATTTCATTTATGTGGACAAGCGCAAGAAATAAAAAACATATTGACTGGGATTGTTAAGTTTTTTTCGTAAAATCGGAATCGCTAAAGATAGATTGAAACTTTCAATGGTTTTGAAATCTTCGGAAAATTTTACACCAGATTAATACCTTGCATCACGGCGTTGCCCGTAGTGTTGGTTTGCAAAATGGGCATGGATAACGCTGGGCTAGCCACGCAGTGGCTAGTGATGTATAATCACAAGGAATATTAAAAATAAAACACACATTGATGAACAGGCTTGTGATTGACGCTTGTTGGTCAATGGCTGAAGAGGAATATTTTTTACTTGTCGAGTAATTATGATATCAAACAACTTATACTGTTATTTAGTGTTTTCAAAGGGAGGATGATTGTTAGTGTAATATTAGGGGTAGAACTGAGTTGGAACCATAGTTCTTAACTTGTCCATTATCTTGTTCATAGCTTAATTTTCAATTCTGTTTAACTTTATACAAAGTCTTTAAAACTGTAATTTAAATCAGATTTTAAAAAATAAAATCACTTGATTTAAATAGCTTTCAATGTGTAGTAATATTATAATGTCGCTTGCAAATTAGCTGTATTTATATTTGCTTCACATTCTTAACTATCATTTTTTTTTATTTCCTTATTTCTTATTCTGTTAAATAAATTCTTTGCTATGTTCTCTATTTCAAGTATTGATGTTTATTGTGAAAAAATTGTTTTGCAGATTTGATGGGCATGTTTGAAAAAAGAAGATTTAGAAATTTCTTATTATATGTTCAGGAATATGATACCAAGGATTCAAAAACTTGGAAAGGTGTCGATTCCACTATTACAACCACTGCTCAACTGTATGAAAAATTTGGTTTGGATAAAGACACAGAGGATTTTACTGGTCATGCTCTAGCTTTATACCGTGATGATGAGTATGCTTTTTGACTTGAATTTTATGGCCATTTTCTAATTCCTGTGTAATTAATTATCCTTCAGTCAGTGCAAAAATTCTTAAACATACCTTAGTTACTTACTTTTTTGCAATTAAGGTAACATTTTTATTTGTAGTGCTGCCCATTAAACAAGAAAAATAAATTTGTATTTTAGAGCTCTTTCTAGGCTATTAACATAAGTAGTTCCATTTCTCATATTTTTGTTTGGTTGTATTACTCCTTTACCATGTCCCATTTCTGAAACTCGCTAATTTTAATTGAAATAAAATTACTTTGCTGAATTGAATACCTTTATAGCAACTGCAACATAGCGAGTGTCTTGATTTTGAATATTTTGTCCTTCTTGTTTTAGAAAAGATGCGTTTCAACCTAGTATAAAGAGCCTTGCTAAGTGTCTAATAATTAAGAAAACAAGATGTTTTAGTTATTAATATATATGAATGTTAAAATAAGAGTGATATTTATATATAGCTTTGTGTTTTTAAAAATAGTGTCGATTCAGTTTATGCTTATAGTGCTCTTTTTAACCTTGATCTATTTTGTACATGTTTTTCAAAGTATAATGCAATGAGATTTACTATTTTTAGTTACCTTTCCAAACCATGTCAAGAAACTATCAACAGAATCAAACTATATAGTGACTCCTTGGCTCGCTATGGAAAGAGTCCATACCTATATCCTTTATATGGCCTTGGTGAACTTCCTCAAGGATTTGCAAGGTGTTTATTATTTAAATATTTAAAAGTATTAATCTAATCAGTACACATGGTAAGTTGAGATTTCAGCTCAAACTAGATTTTTTTTAGTATATTTGCTTTTGGAACTTTTCTTATTTAACTAAGGAATTTTAGATACTTTTAAGTCGTCTCTAGTTATATTTTCTTGGCGACTTTTGATGATGAGACATCCTCAACATCATTTGCATTTACTTATGCTTTTCTACTCTTATTTTCTTCTTTTTGTTTATCCCCTGTCACATTTGAAAACTTCACAACTTAAATATATGTATTGCTGCAGAACAAGACATGAATCGGATCATCAAGGCTAATGCGTCACTTTTTTGTTCTTTTGTCACCTTTCTGACGTATTGTCACTTTTTCAGGTGTTTTCAAGTTCTAAAATTCTATTTAAACAAGAACAAGTTTTAGTGTGCAATTTTAAAAAAATTTCTTTTTCTAAAAAAGTTAAATGTCGGTTAAATTTGGAATTTTTTTTGTGCTTATGTATTTTTCTTCCTGAAAAAAAAAAGGCAAAAAATGAGATTAAGATCATGTAACACTAAATATTAATCTGAATTTAAGAGTTTTCAGCAAAATAGTAAATGGATTGCATATTGATATCGGGTTTAGAACTTCAGCTATATATTTAAAAGCTTATTTAAATTACATTTCTGATTGTTGATTTAATGAGTCTCTAAAAGTAAAGTAGAAGGATTCTTACCCTAAACAAAAAGAAACCAAGTGCAGGGCTCCTAACACGTCACCTTTTTATTTTTTGTCACCTTTTTGACATTTTGTCACCTTTTCAGGGGTTTTAAATTGTTAAATCTTATTTAGAGAAGAAACATTTTTGGTGCACAGTTAAAAAAATTCATTTCCTCTATAAAAAAAAACAGGGTTCGTACGAATTCAATTTTGAAATGCGCGCTACATTCCACCGCAAGAATGGATTCAAAAGCGTACCGTTTCAATTGTAAAAGGATACTTCATGTTGCTCGCGGTGTAATAGCAGTAAGTTCTGGAAATTTTCCCACAGAAAAAGGCTTAAAGTAAAACGAAGCGGCAAAGTTTAAGGGAAGCAGGGCCATCTGCATGTCCGACCCTTCTTACCTAATTACCTAACTTGAGTGATAGAACTTGATTGGCATTTACGACTAACGTTTTTCTTTCATAGAATTTTGTGGCGTATCATTTGGCGCAAGATAGATATCACCGGTCGACAGGGTCAAACAATAGGAGTAACCCTCCAAGAGGTCAGACGCTGACAGTTCGTAAATGGTGATCAATGCCAGTGGTCACTTAAAAAGGGGGATAACATCCTCCATACACAAATCTGAGAGTGGTCTCAACAGACCCATTTTTTTTTTCGGATTCTGGAATAAGATGAGAATGGAGAGGTCAAGAGACCGGACGGATCAAGCTGATATTAACGCAACAATAACCCAGGAGGATCCCAGGTATATTGTGGGTCTGATTATGGTCTAGAAGGTATAGATACGTTAGGGTAAACTCTGAAAGGACGATGGAACTTTCTATATGTATGATAATTTACACTCGAAGGTATCCTCGGCCAAGTTTTTAATTGGATACATCATCAACCTCTCACACATTCTAAGCGCTCGAAGCTCCCCATCGAGAACCCTGATGTTCCTGTCTACGGAACGGAGGCTATTCACGCGCTGCTCTCTTTGTGGCACAGAAATGAGGGCATGGAAATCTTAATGGACTTCAGCCGTTTCCATGAGTGGAAATTACTCGAGAGAATTTGAGGAAGAAGGATTTAGAATGAAGCATATTGATGTTTACTAGAACCATTTCTTCAGACTGCAAGACATTAGCAGAGTTGCCAAGTGCTCTAAAACTTCCAGAGTTTCTACACTAAAGAATCGAAAAATCCGCAACTCCGCATAATCACTGGTTCACTCCGGAAATCGCTTTGATGCAGAGAAAATAAATAATTCGTATAATCCTGAGAGTTGACTTTCCGGTCCGTGACGTCACAGCAAGGGCTTCACCCCCTCTTCGGTTATGTTTGATCACCCTTGGGGATTGCTACGTAGTCCCGTTTGGTTTGCTTCGCAAACTAATACTCCTTTCACAAGTGATTTCACTTTTTTTTTTACTTTACACTTATTGCACCCTAAACTAATAGCCGCATCAGTAAAAAACCTTCTACATCTTTTTTCCTGTACAATTTTAAGTAAACCGTGTTAATCTCCTAACTTTACAATCTGTACTTTGTCCGTAAACCGTTTGAGAGCAGAGTGAAAAACGCGAGCCCTTTTCCTCGCCGAATGAAAAGAAATCGTTTTATGGCAATTGTTGCTACAATAAATTTGATATTTGGCAAACCCGATGGTCAAAAATACAACCCACACCTGACTGCGAAACCTCCTCAAACTAAAAAATATGAAATTTGTGACTAACTTTTGATTGCATCGAATTTATTTATGAACCAATTTTAGAAATAATTGTACCGTAAGAAAGAGTACATTCTGAGGAATACTGCGATATTTTCAAAATTAAAACCTAATAGTAATAAGATATAGATATGACAGTTTAAAAAAAAAGTAACAAAAATGTCCGGATTTTTCCCAAATTTCAAAAAAAAATATTATCAAGAACCAAACTGGAATTTAAAAAAATACTCAACGAGCTGCAAAAATTTACGTTGAGATGTACTTTTTAAAAAAACTCACGGCTTAAAACTGAAAATTTGTTTGTGTTTTGCTCACTCGCGGAAGAAATTTCGCTTTTTCAACTTTGACACTTAATAAACCCTAAACTAATAGCCGCATCGGAAAAAAATCTTAATAATTGTCTAGGGAATACAATAAAGAACAATCAATGTTGATTTCATATTTTTCTGATCCGAACTTTCTAGGGAAACCGTCTAAGAATCGAGCTAAACAGCACAGTTTTTAATCCTGCGGCGGCGGAAACTTTTTTTTTAATAAAGAGAGATATAAAACGTAAGGCACAAGAAAATTCAGAGATGGACTGGGAAGAAAAATATAAACTGGAAGCAGAGGAAAAAAATTAAAGCAGCTGGCAAAGAAAAGAATGGTGATAGAAGAACAATAATTTAAAATTATGCGTAGGGAAGAGGATGAGCTGTTGGATAGTGCTTCAAAATTATTAAAGGAAGCAGCACTTGTTCAGGCAATGATTGAATGAACGGCTAAAGTCTCGGATGATGCTGGTCAGCAAAGACAGACTTTAAAAAAATGCTCATTCTTCTATTGAGAAGAAAAAGACAAAATTAATTTTAGTTCAAATTTTAGACTAAATTAATTTCAACAAAAAAAATTGAGACATAATTTTTCAAAGAAAAGGAAGAAATTCTTCAAGCTGTGTCAAAAATAAACAAATTAAAAAATCATAATTCCGATTTTAAAAAAAATTATGTTAATATTTTAAAATGTTGTAATTTTTAAATGAAGAAAATAAAAATATTCTTCCAAATAAAGAAAAAGAAAAGATAGGGGTAGCTTGGGAGGATCTTTTTATTTTTTATCTTTGTACTAGAATATGTTTAGCATTATTGTTATTTGTTACTTTTTTTTTTGCTCGATTAGTCACTTTTTCTACTTGATTAGTCACTTTTTGTCACCTTTTTCTACTCGATTCGTCACTTTTTGTCACCTTTTTGGTTTAATTTGTCACCTTTTTGGACCTTGAAACCTGTTAGGAGCCCTGCAAGTGAAGCCATAAAAAAAAGCATGGAAGGCATAATAAATACAATTGGTGCAGTGGTTGTCTCTTTCTGCCAAGAAAATTGTGACAGGAGATAACGGGAAAAGTGCCAAATTTTACTGTGTTGCTTTTAGATATTTTTTGTAGCAATCTTAAATTAATTGAATTCAAAACATGTCATCTTTAAACTTAATGCAAGTTATAAAAATCTATTAATTTTAAGGGGGTTTAGAAGATAAAGTGCTGGACATTAAATTTAAAAACATTAATATCAATAACAGTAACACTTTAAAAATATGTTGTAGTTTCAATTTTATGCTTACAATGTAATTCATTGTTTTAGGCTTAGTGCAATCTATGGCGGAACATACATGTTGGATAAACAAATCGATGAATTGGTCCTGGAAAATGGCAAGGTTGTTGGAGTTCGATCTGGTTCTGAAACAGCAAGATGCAAACAGGTGTATTGTGACCCCTCTTATGTTTCAGATAAAGTTGAAAAAGTTGGGCAAGTGAGTAGTCTATTGTTTCAGTGATTTATTTGCAAATTTGACATGCATTGACAGTTGTGATTCATGATCACTTAAGGCATAAAAAATTAATGCATTTTAAGTACAGACTAAGCCATAGTTATGCTAAATAATATTCTAGGTTGTCCGATGTATCTGTCTTTTAAACCACCCCATTCCAAATACCAAGGATGCTCTATCATGCCAGATTATCATTCCACAAAAACAAGTTGGCCGAAAATCGGGTATGTATCTTGTAGATTATAGTATTGTTTTCAATGCAATTAATACAATTACTTTAATCTAAATTCTGCAACATTTTGTAAACTTGAACATCTTGGCAGTAAAATCTTAAGTGCCTTATTCCATTTTTGCAATAGTTAAACCAAATTTTCAATTTCTATTACAGATATTTATGTATCTCTTGTATCCTACACTCACCAAGTGGCAGCTAAAGGTTGGTTTATTGCTATGGTGAGCACAACAGTCGAAACTGATAACCCTGAGCAAGAAATTAAAATAGGTTTAGATCTTTTGGGACCAATTAAACAGAAGTGAGTTATTTTAATATATAGAAACAATGCTTTTTACGTGTTCATCACTTTAAAAAAAAATATTTATTTATATTTTCTCTATTGTAGATTTGTAGGGGTTAGTGATGTTTATAAACCAAAGGATTATGGTGAAGAAAGTCAAGTAAGTTAACTCAGATATGTAATGATGAAATAAATATTGCATAATGACAAGCAGCTGCAAAATTGCAGCATTGTGCTGTCTGTAAAGTTGCATTAAATGCTCTTAAATCAAATTAGAATTGATGAAATTTCTTTAAATAGTGGGAGTTCTTAAAATTAAATACATCAACTCGGTTTTTGAAAATAGATTAGTCTGTTAAGTATGTAAGTTGCGCTCTTGGAACACAGCCATGCTTCTGCTAAGAGACAGGCTGGGTGTGAGCCTGCTTCTGGTCAATCGACTTGCCTAACCCCTCTGATATTCAACAGGTTAGAATGCTTTGTCCTCTGTCATGCTGGGTTTTAGGGTCTGTATTGCATGATGAAATTTATATTGATACCAAACAAAATGAGAATCCTTTTAAACAATTTATCTGTACACCGCTTCTGTCAAAGCAATCATCGAAACTTCTAGCCGTCTTTGCCTATAAACGGTGCATGTTGGTCCTGTAAATAAAGATGTAAATGAATATATTTTATGGAGTCAGGATAGTTGTAACAGTGCTAGTCTGATTCCTCCCTGGGTGGGCATTTCTCTCTTCTGTGTCAGTAAAACTTCCCTTGTATGTATATGTCTATTTATATTTGATGCCTATCTCGTATTTGGTGCACCTGGACCAAATATGGCCCTTGTGCCATAAAACCAACCAATTATGTTTGTAGTCATGATGCACCCAATTTTATATACAACACGTGTTAAAGATTACTAGTTGTAACTTGCATTTTTTAAGTAAACAAATTTTTAAAATGAGAATTGTTTTAGGGAACTTGCAAAGATAAAATACTTCACTGGGATTAATGACCTGATCTAGACAGCTTGTCATGCAAATTGCTAAGTTTAACCCGTGTACTTATGCTGCCTTTTGTACTGCTACTTATCCATTCTGTTTTCTCCCCCAGATTTTCATATCCCAGTCATATGACGCTACATCTCATTTTGAAACTACCTGCTTGGATGTATTGGACATCTTTCGACGAGGCACTGGCGAGGATTTTGACTTTTCCAAGGTGAAGCATGATCTGGGAGATGAACAAGAATAAATATAACCTTGTGCAGTGTCACTTCGCCTTGCTGATGCTGTGTCCCTGTCTATAATCTGCAGCAGGGTTTGATTGAGCATAGGCTTCTGTCGTTTTTGGGTGATGAAACATCAACTGCTTTCTGCCAGAGTGAACTTTCAATTATAAATTCAAATAGGCAAAATTGTGACAGTTTTCTTCAGAATATCTGGACTTTATAAATGCTTTAATTTTTCATGTGGTCTGTAGTTGATCAGTTTTAATATCTTAAGATCAGAGATTAGGGACAATATAACGATAGTGGAATCTATCATTGTTATAGTTTTGGTAGAAATAATCGCCTGCTTGCTCAAAAGCAAAAGCTGAATGTTACTTTTCACCCAGAAGGATGTATTTCTTGTCAACTGATTATTGTTTACAACTATATATTATTGTTTTGACTGTAAAAAAAATATTTTCAAGCTATCAGTTCGATGTGATATAATTACTGTCAAATTCTGTGATTGTGTCGTGGCACCTTGGGAAATTCCCTTAAATACACTTCGGCTTTGCTCTGTATGTCATCAGAATTCTTATTAAAAGGCACATTTGGCGACTCTTTGTTTTCTTTTGTCTTAGTTTTAGAATACTAGAAACATAAAGGTAATAAAAATAATACCATTTTTTAAATAACTGTTTAAGGTGCATATGAAATGAACTTGTTTAAAAAATTTTAATGTATTGTGTACTTATGATTAGCATATAATCAATGAAAAATTTATTATCCCATGTTAAGTGTTTTTATAGATTGATAACAATTTTTCAAATAAGATTTTCTCAGTGAATCCAATTGCATTGTTTTGTTAACATAACAATATTAATCAACCAATTTAATCAAATGTAAGAAATAGCATTCCATATATAGGAAATAAAAGCACCATTAACAAAAACAAATTTGTTCTTTACTTCCACTTTAAGAACTTTAAAAAAAGTTATTTCTGTGTATATATTAGATCTGTAACTTGTCAACTCTGGATTACTCATTAAACCCTGACACAAGTCAAGAAAATGAAGTTAATTGAAATTGACCGACTAAAGATTATAATTTTTGAAAACTAAGATTATGTAATGATTCCATGTACATAATTTTATATTGTTTAAAAATTTGGATGTAACTAAAGTTTAGGCTTAGTCATTTAGATTATAAGTTAAGGAAATTTTTTAGCAGCAACATTTACTTCAACTAATTATGAATTAATGACTTCTAAATTTATAATAGTTAATGGGATTTACAAATGTTTGCATTGACAAGGTCTTGAATTGCAGCTTTTAACAGAAGTATGTTAAACTTTCTGTGTCTTTTTTGGGACCAAATTCTGCTTTCATTTCAAGACTATTGGATAATGGAAAATCGTATCTTCATCTGTATTTATGCTGTAGTAACAGCTATGAACTGAGCTGTTGACATTTTAGGTTATTGCTGCTTTTACTACTATAATGCTGTTGTGAACTGAAGTTAGTGACTTAATTGGTTGCAGGATTCCTGATTACAAACTTTTTCCAATTTTTAATCTTTTGAACTATTTTTACCAAGAGAAAAACCATGACCAGAAGCTTTTAATTAGTTTTATTAACATATCAACTTAATCAAAATGAAAAAAATCTATACTACACATATTTTTACAAGAAACTATTACACATTTTTAGTAATGATAGAATAAAAGAACCATCCTGATCTATTTGAAGTTAAACGTGACTAGATATTTTAATTAGAAAACCAATGTGTTTGCTGTCCTTTTTTTTGTACAAAATTAAGCTCAATTTTATCATTGAAATGCATCAGATGAGATATAAAGAATTGGTAATTGTATCAAAATAAACTAATCTTAAACCAAATGTTTATTAATTTTCAGTAATCGCAAATTTCCAGTTCATTATGTGGAAATACAATTATCTACTTAACATTGATTCACAAGTTCAGGGAATAATTTAAAGCTAAAAATTGATCAAATTTCTTTAAAAAAAAAATAGGATTAATAGGCATCTAGGTAATTCACAAAAGTATAAAGTTTACTTATTGATAATACAATTATATAAAGAAATATGGTTTAATTTTATTTAGTATTGCGAGTAGATTGTAAAATGCCCTTTCAAAAACGTTTTTGTATATGGCTAAATTAGTACACTTAAAAGCATTTTTATTTTTTTACATTGAGCAAACGCAGGATTTCAAAAATATATTTGACAAGTCCTAAAACTACAAAAATATCTTAACATGTTATAACTATTTCTCTGCCATTACGGCTTTAAAAATAGCAATCTTTCATACAATTTAAATGTGCACATTATTACAATTTTAATACATTGAGGCACTCGTATTTTTGAAAAATAATATATCACATACAAATACATTTGGTTGCATCAAGATGAAATTTTCAAAATTTAGCTTATTTTATGCATTGCGAAGTTAAAAAATTTGAAATTCATCAGGGCAAAGCTAAATATAACAATAGCATAGTTAATAGCATAGCATAACAATAGCATAGTTTTACAAATCTCATGACACTAAGAAAAAAGTTAATACAAAAAGTGAAAATTGCAATTTGTTCAGGTATTTAGGTTGGATTTGATGAATTTTGTATTCTCTTCATTCAAAAGAGTACCAACAACTTGGAAAGAAATTGTGGTGTGCAGATTATAAATTTTGGTATAGGGCACAAGTTTGGTCTATTATATAAGAAATTAATTTAATAAATTGAATTAGTTTATAGTGAACAGAAAAAACAAGTTTTACAAAATGCTTCAAGTTGGTTAATTTACTTCGTATTTTTTTTATTGCTTATCTCATTCCTTATTTCTCATATCAAAACACACCATTTTCAGCTAAATTTCAAAAAAGCTTTTGTATATAAACCTGAATATATAATTGGGGTTCTGTTTAATTTTCTGCATCATCTTTGACGTTTGGTGAACAGAATAAAATTCTATGAAAAATTAACCCAAAGGTAGTTGATGTAAGAATTATCAACTTGCAATAGCCAAGTTCAATTGTAGTAAAATTATGCAATTAACCCCAAGGGTGCACATGCATATATATGTTCGGCAACCTGAAAATATATTTTATACCTGCATTACTTCTAACCAGTTTTGACTGCCCAATAGAATGTTTCAATTAATATATATATATATACAAGGTTAAATGTGATGTAGGTTACAAGCGATTCTGCACTAGGAAATCTTGTGATGATTAGAGGGTTAAAACAGGTTTAGATACAGGCTGAAGATTATGCATATAGATAGCTATGTAGCAGAAATTTTCTCTCAGAGATACTAACAATATTTATCAGTAAAGATATCTCAAAACTGGGATTTTTCTAGGTACATACTAAAAGAACATTTTGCAAGTTTCACAATGAATAGCACTGGAGCAACACAACGGGCTATTCGTGACTCACAATGCAGACCGAAAGTAAAATCCAAATTCTGTTTATAAGCTTGAATATTTTACAAAAACAATTATTCTAATAACAAAAAAGTTGAAAATATGCTATCTATTCAAACATTTTTTACTAATTCTGTTTTAAAATTATCATAGGGTCCTTGGCATAGCTACTGTATATGGAAGTGGCATTTAATTTGATTCAGTCAAGCAATATTATTAGTTTTAGTATATACTTGAATCTGAGTGAAAATGCATAAATTTATTCATTTATAAAAGTAGAATGTAACTTGTCAAACACCTTCATAGCTGTTTTTGTTTGATTGTAAATAATAATACAAAATTCTGAGTAGTCAGTATATGGAATAGTATACAAAGCTAAATACATCAATTCAACATGGTAGGAAAGGTCTCTAAGTAAACATACAATATTTGTATAAGCTAGTATGAAGAATTTGGCACAACATATATTTCAATCAAATGTTGTCTTAAGTTCTCTGGGTACATATATCATAAGTACTAAAACATTTTTACACCATTCACAGATTTTTACATAATCAATTCTGAAAAAATTGCTGCTCAATCTAAATTAAACTTAAAAGACAAAAGTCATTAGCTTGTCTAAATAACGCAGCTAATTTTCTACTAGTCAAAATCTTCTATACTAAGTACTTAAGCATTTACATATCCATCTAAAAAGGAAAATGAGAAATATACTAGATCCATTCTGTAAGCTCTCTTAGCTCTTTACATACCAAATAAAAATTAGCAATAAAAATCAAACAATTCAAAAATTTTATACTTCAATACTTTACATAGGTGACACACCAAACTTGGGGAAATGCATAAGCATTTCACACACATTTATTGAGGCCAGTACAAATTACTCATTTTAAAAATCGAACAAACATCTCAAAAACATAAATTGTTATATTTTTTAAGAATTGAATCTACAGCATCAATGAAATTAAATGTAGCTGACAATTAGTAAATTTCAAGATTAGTTTTTAAGCTAGCAATACTAATCAAATAAAGATAACAATTTAATAGTAGTGGATATTCAGTGATGAAATTGTAAATTAGTATCAGAAATAGCTTGAGCACTGATATTGTATTAAAAACATGGTAGATACACAGAAAACATACCCATCTTATGCATTTAATCATGACCATAGAGTGGTCAGGTCTACTATGTCAATAATATTAATACTTAATTAAACAAGACCTTTTTTTGTAGAAAAGACATTTGACACATAAAATTACAGAATTTCAATCACAAAATAAGCCAGTGTAACAGAATGATTACTTCTTTAATCTAAAAACTATTTTTAATACTACACTTAGTCTAAATTTGGCTTACAATTTACATAAATATATATCAAACCCTAGTGCATATGCAATTTTTATATAAAGAAAAAAATAACTGTAAGATAAAAACAAAGTATTTATCAAACATACTAAATATTTAATTAATAGGTTTATTTTGTGGTAATTTTTTCTACATGAGAGTTCATTACACGGTTTAATAGGAGTTACTAAAATAGAAAATGAAGAGTATCCACTAAGCATGAAGTACATTAAATTGACATTAGGAATTGATGTTTCTCAAGGTAAAAGTTTTTCTACTCATTGAGGAATATAACCTTACAAGATCTGATATAGCAAACAATTATTAAATCTCGCACATAATTATTCCTTTTTAAGTACCTTGTTAGCAGTTTTGGCCCAAAGTCTAATTCTGCAAAAATGCAATGCTAAAACAAAATTTAAAAAATTGTATGGTTTATGCAGTTTTACAAAAATTATTAAAGCTGTAATTCAAAACAATTTTGAATTCTTAAAAATAAATCAGTACTCAGAAGATAGCATAGGAAAAATATTCATATTCTTGGGCACTCAAAGAAATTACAAAACTGCAGGATAAAATGTAAATTTAACAGTATCAACATTATGTATAAATTACACCAAGTGAGCTTAGAGGAATAAAAACACAATTATCAAACATTTTCAAAGGCAGCAATAAATAAAGAACACAAATATTGTAACGCTAGTAAAATCAGATCGATCATTGCATATAGTGAATGAATTTAAAATAAACTTACAAAGGTTTTAGCAGATTTTTTAAAAACTTTTATATTAGAATTGTATGAAATATCTGAAAAATCTATGAACCGTGACTAGAAGAAAATGTATTAAGTATAAAATTAAACAAGAAACCACAGGATGTAATTTGAATAGAAATCTAATGGGGTTTTAAAGTTATATTTAAACTTCACACATCCAGATTAATTTGGATCGTAGGTCATTTGAATAAGTAAAATTCATTGGATGATTGTTTTCTTCTAATGGCTTAATATATATATATATATAGTTGGAAGAGTAACAGACTAGCAACAGAAGGGTTGCGAGTTCAAATCCAATCAAAGACCAAAGTGTATAAAGGGGGCTGGTGCACTTTAATTCTGCTGTAGCCTCAAATATCCTCATCTTGCCGTGATGTGGAAATTTGGAGTGCTAGCTATGGTGTGACCTTGTTTATCTGACCATAGTTCAAAATTATGTGATATTGTCCTTGTACCTTTCCCATTAGGTTTGGTATCGGTCCATTGGCAAAAGCCCAATGTGTTACTTAGTGCAAAGTTAATTAAAATACCTATCATCAAGACAGAGCTAAATCTAGAACCTTAAATGTCTTGTTATCAGAACCAATGTCTTTTCAAAATCATTATATTTATATATCACTGCTACAATTCAAACATATCTCAAATTGGTAAAAAGCTTAAATAGTTTACCACTCTCTGTTGTATTTATATCACAATCTTCACCATGACAAAGGTCTAAATAAAGTACTATTTAAAAAAAAAAAATTCAAAAGTAACAATCTCAGTGGAAAATAGAATACCACTGGATATGTGAAGTTCTTATGTAGTTACATTGTAATAGAAGCTTGGCACATTAACTAAGCCTTTGGAACTCTAAACAAATGTTAATTTTCTATAGATAAGAAATTTCAGGTATAAAATATAGTATAATTTCTTAAAACCAATGTATCTTGAAAATAAGCCCCTCTTTTATGTTCTAATTTCCTCCACTGTTTGACATGCTGTATTTTATAATCCTTACCTTCTCATTTTGTATTTTTAATTATTGTTTTGTTGTTGCATAGAACAAGCAATAACTGAAAATTCATGATTTTTATATCACATGTTCTAGAGTCTTTTTTGAGAAGGCAGTCAAATGTAGAGCAGATTACACAGAAAGTTTTGGTACAGTAGGAATACCAAAACTGCGAAAACACTTTTACACTTACTCCTAAGAAATGCAGGCCGACCAACCTGTATAGTGGTTAAGGTGTTAGCCTCTAGATCGGAAGGTTCCTGGTTCGAATCCGGGTCCGGGCATGGATGTTTGTAAGCGTATGGTGTGGAGGCGGCTGGTGCACCATAAATCTGTCGTGGCCGAAAGTCCTCACGTTGGGTTGGTGTGGAAGTTTGGAGAGTGGGGTGCCAGCTCAGGTGTTGCTTCGTCTTCTGACCGTGGTTCAAAATTACGAGGTGTTGTCCTCGGATCTTTCTCTTAAGGGACTGATCCCGGACCGTCGTCAATAGCCCGTTGTGTTGCTCGTTAACTAAAATTACCATTACCATTACCGAAGAAATGCAGAGAATTTCCTTGCATCATACTTGTATTATGTAGTCCCAGTGAAGTTTGGAGCTTACAAACTCTTTCTCAATTAGAAAATGTATAGAACATTCAGTACTGGGATAAACATGAAAAATATGCTAAATTGTAGTAAAAATGAAACCTTAAGATTCATTAACTACAGGATGTAAAAAATCTTCACATTCATCCTGCAAACTGAATTATTACTTTAAAACACCTCATTCATAACTATCTTTTATTTCTCCCCCAATTTATTTAGTATAGGGAGGAACTTTTATAAGGGATTCCTAGAAAGTTCCACTTTTATAGTAAAATAAAAATTCATTCCTTCAACACACAATTTAATACACATTTTTTATTTTTGCACAAGTCAAAGGGGCTGATTTTCAGGATTTTACTTAGATATTTATATTAGCAAATGACATGATTCGTTTTGTCTCAATGATAATTTACAGAATGATTAAAAATTTTTTTGATAAAAGGTTTGATATAATTTTCATCTAATTTTAACAATAATTTTGATAAATAACATTATGTGCTTTCTCTTTTCTCACTTGCTATTAAATTTTATGATAATTCTAAATTTGTGACTACTAATGAACAAAACTAAATACATAATGCAGAGGTATCATACAGAGATAATTGTATTATTTTTTTGAAATACGAAATACATGCCTTACTTTTTATTTACATTTTCAATCAATACCTTTTGGAAAAATGGAACATGAAGTCAAAAGTTAAATATTTGATACGTCTGGCCAAAAGAGGACATGAAATTTATAATGCTGTGTGTGTATTGATATTTTTTCTAGATTTTATGTGAACTGTTTACATAAAAGTTATTGCATTTTGGGTAAAAAGGTGAACATATAAGTTTCTATTTAAAATTTTTCACATTCATCTTTCTATTCATCACAATATCTGTGTTTCAAGTAATTATTCAAAATAAAATTTTAGGAAATGATTACAACAGAATAAACTTTCCAATTTCCTGAAGAAAGTAATAAGAAAACAAACAGTACTAAGGAAACTATAACAAATCTTCAATAAGTCATCACTCAGATAAGAACCATAATTCTTCAGTTCAGTCTAGTTCTCACAAATTAAATAATGCATTTAAACCTTCATTATGCTACTTCAGATAACTCAACATATGAAAGATTAATAAAGGCAATGTGATGTAAGAACCCAGTTTCCTTCTATGTTGAAACAGGGGTTGGAAAGAGAATCAGTATAATCTTAATCAGGTATAAAATTTTAATATTGTGCTTCATTGGAGAATTTTTTGAGCCTTTTCTTTTAAAGATACGTGTATCTTTACAATGCAAACTGAAATACATTAATTTATAAATTTAATAGATTGCTAATTAATTAAAATTTAATATATTTTAATCCTTTATGTAATTTATTAGTACTTTTCCCTACTACTAGCCAATTATTATATGTTTTCATAATGACACTTGAAAAGTGGATTTTTTAACCACTTTGCATAACCTTGGTGCAACATGGAGAGGGGTCATGTTACTTCACATTTTTACTTGTATTTGAGGCACAACCCCTTTATAGAGGCGATACATTGATTCATGATGTACAAACATCCATGCCTTACCCAGGAGTTAAACCATGAACTTTTTGATCCAGAAGCCTGGCCACTAGACTGATTGGTCAGAAATTAATTGGTACTTTTATGTAGTAATTTATATCAATGTTATTCCACGATATACTTATAATTTTTTTTCGTGATTATAATAGTACATAGTTGGAATTTTCCAATATTTCGCTTAAAACGTCCAAATTCTTGGTCCTTTGAGTGACAACTTGTCAATATTTTACTGTAATACAAAAAGATAGTTTTACCTTTAAAACCCTTAAAAAATTCATATTTAGTGTATTTTATTCATGAACTGTCTCATGTTCAATACCTCTGCAATGATCTAAAATAGGAATACATGAGTACAAGTAAAAATGCACCAAAGAAAATATCACATAAAATGTCCAAAAAAGAAAATACTTTTTGGTATCAGTTCTCAAACAAATAACTTAAAACCGAAATAATACAAGAATTTTCAGAATTTATAGCTGTTGTCATTTGAATGAGTAAAACACAAGTTTAAAGAGATCAATAAAAAAGTACTGTACAGGTGAAATAAAATAAGTTTAAAAAATGCATACATTAATAAAGTTTTTGTCATTGAATGAAGTTTAAAAACTTGCTTGAATTAAGCAGAAGTCAATAAAAATATACTGAATATCCTTATAGCTCAGTACTATGAAGAACTTTCTTTTCTTCACAAGGTAAATCCAAGGTTCCATCATCACCATGGTTATCGGTGATCTCATAAACTGCTCCAAGTTCCATTGCCCCACCAAAAAATATGTGACGTTTTCCTGGAGATGCTTGAATGGAATGCCACCAAGCTTTTACATCAGGGACAATTGTGCGCGCCGTAATGACAACAGCTAAAATATTTTTCAAAAGAAAGAGAGTCACATCATGATCATACAGTGACCACAAGTAGACTCGGATAGCAAAATACGGAATATTTACTAAGCCAAGGTGTAGGCCTTTATATAAAAGCTTCAGCCCTAAAGAGCGAGGTTGATGACCAAACTCTGATATGCTCAATTTATACAAAGTTAGAGTAGGAAGGATGAAATTAATGCATGAGAGTATCAGAACAGAATTTTCTAATCCATAAGTTAAAACAATCCTAGATTGTGTAGGGAAAAGGATACCCAAGAAAGTTACACTATCAAATATTTCAAATACAGTTGAAGTTATTAGAAAATAAATGTAGGCTTGATGATCGGAGTTTGGTTCAGAATTGTTATGGGTTTCCACTAGAAGCAAAAAGACAACTGCAGATGACGCTATAATGACTTTGAGCAACTGGGGGCCAAATGCAGAGTCTGCATCTAAAGACTGTGCAACATCCAGTTTAAATAGTAAGACAACTTTAGCTGTTAATAAGGATGAATAGATAAACCATACAGTATATACAAGCGGAAGAGAACCCAATCTTTTAGATGAATGAATAGCAGATGTGCTCTTGATAGTACTTTCGGTTTTTCTTTGCTTACCCTAAAATAGAATGAAAAATATACACATTTATAAGAAATTTTTAACTGAAGTACACACATTATCGAATACTAAAACTACCAAAATCACAAAAAGTTTATAAAAAGTTCTCATAGACATTATTTAATAATTTAATATTAATAATAATTCAATAAATTATTTAGGGTAAAGTGGGGTAAGTGCATTTTTGGGGAAAGTGTGTAGTGGGTCTATAATATTAGTGCCGAACAATTCACCAAGCTGAAGTCTAGGTGATTCTACAGAATAATATTTACACATTCATACTTTCGACACTAGAGTGTGCAGAAGCGAGGCATAACTTCAGGGAAGGTTTCAAGGCACACCTGTTGATTCCATTTGGTGTATGAAGTTGTAAGTGACCTTTGAAATTCATGAACATTCACATCGATATTGCCTACTTTTTTTGTATAATTAACTAGTTTCTACCTTTCTGTTTAAGAATAACACCAATTATTTGCCTTTCTTTATTTTTTACAAGAGTTAGGCCCTAGTCTGCACGAACCCTAAGAATAATATGGAGGGGTTAGTGTTTGGATGTTGCCACTGAGGAAAGTGCAAATTAATCTGCACTTGCCTTGCTTTAAAACAGCAGGGCAGGAGAACATCGGTCTGCACTTCCCTTTGATCTATAACTGTTTATATTCCAGAGTTGGGCATAATTACTTAAATTAATCTCCAATTATATTTTTAGTAACAAAACAAGGTAAACCAAGAAAACAAAGGAAGCCAATGGATCGGAAGTAATAACTTCAGATGAAGTTCTTAAAAGTCTCCAGGATCAACAAAAAAAAGAAAATGGAAAAATTGAAGAAAATACAAAGAAAACCACAGAAAAATATTTAAAAAAAAAGAGAGAGAGAGAGAAGCTAATTGAAAGTTCATCAGACTCTTGATAGTGAAATGTAGACTGTGAGAGATTCAGATGAATTTTAAGACATGGACACTTTTATGAGGGCAATAGTTGAAAGAGATGTTAATAATAGATTTCAAACAACAGATGAGTTAGAAATTGGTGATTGGATTATAGTTCAGTTCTTGGGGAAAACCAGTATTAAGCATTTTGTTGGGAAGTACTATATATTGAAAATGGTGATCCAATTGTAAGGTACATAAGAAAATTGGCTCAACTACTTTCAAACCCCCGTACAAAGAAGGTATCAGTTCTGTAATGAAAAATTATTTAATTTGCATACTTCCTCTTCCAGTAGCAGGAGGACGAGAAGTACTTTTTAAAATTGCATCATCAAACTACAATGCACAATAAATTCGCATGTTTTCCCTAATCACTTAATTCATGATTAAGGCTCGTATTCATTTTGAGGGCCTAAAAGTTTTTTTCATTTTTTATACATTCTTTCTGATGGTCAAACTTTTTAAAGCCAACATGGTTGTATTGTACCAAGAATATTTAAATGTTTATTTTTTTATTTATCTAAACTTTGGATTGTAACTAGTAGTAATAAGTAATTATTTATTTTTTAACAACTTGATTTGTACATTTGAATTTTAGGTATAATGACTGCTATTCTCTTTGATTCTTGTCATCTTGGATTTTGTGAAACTGATAGTGTTTATACTCTTGTTCTGTAGGTTATATTGAAAAACAGTATGAAAATGACCTTTTCTAGCTTTAAAGAATAATGAAAAAGACTGTTTTTACAAACTATAATTTTTAATATAATTATAGATAAAATAAAAACGTCTCTGCTGTTACATATTATCAGTACTTTTCCTACCTCCATGTCTTCATATCCCAAACGATAGAAAAATGTATAACCCAGTAAATTTTTTCTTTAACCAGCAAAATTACCTTTAAAAACTAAGCTATTTGTACTTGCGTTAACATCCTTTTCCATTCAAATGGGCAATCATTAGAGGCTGGGGACACATTTACCCCACTACAGTAGGACAGGTATGTACCTTGGACTTTCGATAACATTTTGAATATTTGAACCTTATTTAATAGTTGCTTTAGAATAATATAATAGAATCTTATCTCTATTCTGCAGCAAAATATATTAGTTCAGTGATAAAATTACATTTTGTAGAACTTTTAAATCAAACTTGGAAAACTTTGGTATGCACTTACTTTAACAGCTAAAATATTTGCAATATATTTTGGAACATACATGTATTTCAATTCATTGATTGACTCAATTCTATCATGTATGTATTTAACATAGGGGAATGATCCAGGACCGTTGTCAATAGCCCATTGTGTTGCTCTACTATGACGTTAATTACAAATTACCAAAGTATCTAACATAGAATGAAATCTTAATCATTCAGAATTACCATACTACACAAATATTGACTATTAAAAGGACACTTATTTAAAAAATAATCTAGAAAGCTTTAATTATTTGTACTACAGTTAATATATATATACATACATACACACTAATAAGATAAATTAGCAAATTTGGTAAGAAAGAAATCATCCCTAGAAACACATCATTACCTTTTTCTGATAATATCGATAAGAGATTACTGCAGCTGCCATAAATGCTATAAGAATAAGAAAATCGGCCAAAAACCAAAAGTACCAAGCTGCATTACCACCATTATGCAGAATTAAATAGTAATCCAGAATACTTCCTTGGAGAACAATAATTAGCAGAAGTCCTAAGCAATCCAGAACATGTTGTACTAGTTTAATAGAACAAGCACAGGACGTTTCTGTTTGAGTCATGTTGATTCTGCAAAAGTTAAAATAAATAAACCTTGAATTTTAATATAAATTAAATAAGGCAATACTAAAGTTACATTTGTGGTAAGAGAAATCTCTATAAAACTCTAGAATAGCTTTGAAATAGTGCTTGTAACAGAACATAATCATTAATCAGGATCTAATGGCAAAATGTAAGTTTATTTTTTAAAAGTATTAAGTTCTATGGTTAGGATCTACTATCCATCTTTTTATTAATTCCTCAAATATTTCATGCCCGAGGGAATAGGTAAAACTTAATTTTAAAAACTAACTTTGGTAAAGCAACTTTCAAATTTTGAGTCGCACATTTTTATATTCAGTTTCATTGGAGTAAAATGCATCAATGAAAAATCCAGTCAATGAAAGTTGACTGTCATAATTTTTTCAAGTATTAACTTACAATAAAGACATCTATTTGGTACTCAAAATGAAACCCATAGCTGAATTCTTGCTTTCAGCTAATTGTTTTCAAAACTTACCACAGGTGTCAAATGAAGCCCTTAGATCAATCCCATTTTTGTAAACATAGAGTAAAAAGCTAGCAGATGAGACCTTGGTGCTATTCTGCAAAAGCTTAGCAACATTCCACATAGCCCTAAATGCCAATGTGGAATATTTTATTGAGATCCTGAAATCTATGATTTCAATTCCACTTGATTCCTCTTAAACTTACATATATATTTAGGACAGCATTCTATCACCATTAAAGTGGGTAGATTAAACAAGACCACTAATTGTACCAACTTAACAATTAATATTAAATTTAATTTTTAAAACTCAAAATTATCCCTTTAATTACATCTTAATCTATAGTGCACACTATCCTACAACTAACTGTGGTACTAGGGTCAACACTCAGAATTAACTAAATCACCAATAAAGTAAAGCACCTTCGGACAAGTTTGTGGCACTTGGGAGAGTGACCGAGTAAGCTGCGAGTAGAGGGTGCCGAAGTATTTTTGAAGTCACTGATTAATTATAGTATTCAGCCCTTTAAATTAAAAAATTTAATAAAATATTTTTAAAGAAATTTGAAACAATGCTTTTGATTCTATGAAAAGTTGGTGATGAGCAGTTGCAAAAGCATAAGTGACATGTAGTCCAGAAAAAGATACACCAATAAGCAATTTTTTGGAAAATTGGATTTTTTTTCGAAATGGATATCACTTGGAAATGGGGTAAGAAATCAGATTAGAGAAAGTGTATTTTTGCTTTACATGTAAATAATTGTATTGTTACTGACTGCAAACAGGACCACTTGGATATCCATTACACCTTTTACATAGATATCACTTGGAAATGGGGTAAGAAAACAGATTAGAAAAAGTATATTTTTGCTTTACATATGTAAACAATCTTATTGTTACTGACTTAAAGACAAATTTTTGTAAAGCAAAAGCATGTGTGCTGTCGTAAGTGTATGAATATGGGGGATAATAGCTAAATTGCTTTGATCAGAAAATAGAAAGTTGCAAAAGATCCTAAAATCCATTTAACAGATATTGAATATACATTTCATTACACTGAGTGCATGTAGTGAAATGATTTTCAACCTTTTTCATTCCAGTATACAAAGCACTAAAAAGTTGAAAACTTTCAAAGATACATTTAATAGGATTAACTTTTTAGAATTGCATTTTACTCTAGAATAAGAGGCATTTTTTATACTTAATGCATCCATTAAAACAAGATAAAAGCCCAAATAGCTTTTACAAACTAAAAAAAAATATTTAAAAGGAAAGAGCTAAGAGGCACATTGCTCTATACAGATATACCCAAAAGATCTGCACCACATTGATCACTAAATTTGGAATCCCTCCTACCATTGAATGTTATTATTTTCAATTACATGTTTTCTTTAATGATGCTTTCCATTGGGAATGTTTTTTCGTGAATTCTCCAATTCTATAAAATATGATACTAATCTTAGAAAGAACTTTAGAATAGTAACTCTCACAGATAAGAAAAGTGTATTTCAAATTTTCCCATTGGTGCATCCCCTTTTATTTCAAGGGAAAAGAAAAACTGCATAAAATTATTTATTTGTCAAAAACAACATTTGCCACATTGTGGACAATTTTCTCCAACACAACAGTCTATAAGAATAAAACAAAATTTTTTCCTTCTATTTGGAGAAATGAGGTTAAGTCCTCTGTTAAAAATCTAATACATCGATTTCTTACTCTTTCTCTTTTAGCAAGAGGTGTAAGACACACCAACTTTGTCTGAGAAAAAAGTACATGGTGAAGATAGGTTACATTACTAATTCTAAGTCTTCAACATTGTAGTCAATCCACTGGATGAGTATAATTTCATGTGTTCCAGTAACAGTCAAAACTGATCAATTCCTAGAATTTTAGGCAAATTTTGATATTAAATTAGATATTTTATGATGAATCAATAAGAACACAGCAATTGTTTGTGGAAATTTAATATAAAAATGTTCCTACATCCAATATTTGTCTAAGTGGTTAATAAGGAAGTTGGTCTAGTACTAAGGATAAATGCAGGAACAATGAACTTTTTAGTGAGGAAAGAGTCAATATACATATGGTTCTCCAATTAAACCTTCTATTAGTCCTGCACCCTAGATCATGTGCCCTACCTCAACATAAAAGTTCAAAATAGATGAGAGTGACCCATGCAGCTGCATCTAAAAGGTGGTTATTCTATTGTGAAAGAAAGGATAAAATGAGAAAAAGTGTTAAGGGATAAGAAACAAGGCAGGTTACATCCAAACAAGAGAAAACAATTTCAAACTGATAGGAAAAAAGGGGAAATACTTCCAGTTAAGTGGCAAAATTGATGAATATATAAAAAATATGAAGGTAGCTTGCAAAACAAAAATAAGTATGGTATGATGTCACATGCAGTAAATGTGATAGGTTGCTACAAAATATGTATAAAATCAATTTTAAAAAGAAAAAGGCTTTGAAGTAGGACCAATGTAGGAATTGTATGATTTGTTTAATGACAATCAAGATGTTGAATTTGGGTTATGTTTTGGAGAAACTGAATGTAATTTGCAGTGACTGACTTAAGCTTGTTATAAACAATGCCAGTTGGTTTGGGTTTTATGGCATGTGTGCCATAATTGGCCATGCTGCACCAGATACAAGACATACTACATATATATCAAGTAATAGACAAACACACAATAAAGGTTTTACTGACAAGAGAAATAAACCCAGGGAAGAATGCACATAACAGGAATCGAATTTGCGCCTCCAATAGCTTGAAGGTTGTTAGCGCAGTCAGCATATCAACAATAATCAATGCCAAAATACTTTATATTATTGCCACATTAATAAAATCATTAACCACTTTATCATGTTTAGTTGTTAAAATTAAATAGTTTTTTTTTGTGCTAAATTTTGTTTAGATCATGTAAAAAGTGTTCAGCCAAACTATACTTCATAAAAATACACTGATGAATGTTAAATTATTTTTGCACAAATGAACATGTGAAATAATATAAGGTGGTCAATAGCTGATGGGTAGTGGTCAATTATTGGATGTGTGGTGGTCAATTACTAGATGCTTGGTAGTCAATTACTGGATGCTTGGTAGTCAATTACTGGATGCATGATGGTCAATTACTGGATGTGCAGTGGCCAATTACTGGCTGTGTGGTGGTCAGTTACTGGTCTAGTCATCATTCTAAATTTCCAGGTAAAAAATTCTACTTCAAAAATTTAAATTTTTTACTTTATTTATTTTAATCTTGAAAGTGCAATTGCAAATTAGCTATAGGGAATTTTTTTCATAAAAAATAGTCACAAATTGGTCAATTACTGAGTGGTTCACCTTAGTAATTAGCTTTATCATCATAAAGCAGAAAACAAAAATAAATCAACGAACAAATTTCTGAGCTTAGTTGAGACAAGAAAAAGATTTTACAACTTACTGTAAATAATAGCAGAAATCTCAATTAAAATGTTTTAAAATGCTTCTTAATAATTTATAGTTCTGAAATAAGAGCCATCTAGTTGTTTGAAAATAATCAATATTCCGGAAACATTAAAGCATAAAACAATGGTTTCTATTTTTAAGAGACTAAATGCAAACTTATATGTTTTGACAAGTGGACCGACACAAAAAGGAGATACAATAACAATAAACAACAGAACAAGATTACAAACAATCTTTTCAGTTACAGTTAATTTTGGAATTGTAAAAAAAAATACTGCACAATAAACAAGTAGGTAGGTATTTAATTACGTCACCCTAAAACCACTCTGTGCCTAGAACAGTTCAACGACATAAGTAGGTGATAGGCGTTGAATAAAGATTGTGAAAAAAACCAGACTATGCTGTGTGAGGCCAACTAAAAGAGAGGGCAACACAGCGGGCTATTCACGAATATCCAGGATCAATCTTAACGGGAAACATTCGATGACAACACCACGTAATCTTGAACCAAGGTCAGATGACAAGGCAACACCTGAGCTGGATCCCACTTTCTAAACTTTCACACCATGCCAACGTGAGGTTACGACGGATTTAACGTACAACAGCGCCCCATCTTTGGCTGGATTTGAACTCGCAACCCTTCGATTGCTAATCCAATGCACTTCAAATCGGGATAACGCGAGACGCTATGTCGGAACACGAAAGCTAAGTTTCAAGCGTTGAATACGTCAGTGAGGCCATATGATGAATGATAATGAGACAAATTAGTACTACACAATTTTAATTTTACACATCAAATGTTCATCGCTCCGCAGATATATCACAAGTGGTTCACTCGCTATTGATGTTGAAGGTTGTGGATCACACACCAACCTCTATGGATTGAATTCCACCATTCAATTATAAAACTGTTAAGTCGTCAGATATGCAATTTGAGTCGAACTGAGTGATGTAGGTACTTGGCACACTCGTATCAGGCATTTGTTTACCCTGAAGGTGCGACGCCTATACTTTCAAGAAAGCCCTCCGAGCCCGTTGACACTCAGCATCGAATGTCCGGATCTGTTTGGATTCCTCATCTCTCGATCTTTCTTCCTGAAGAAGTTTTCTATGGTTCTACTGGTGTTTATTATGCATATATTTGGACATTTTTGAGATTTTCCACATTTCGAAGTCCGATATCTGAACAAGTATTAAATATTTAGGTTTTTCTATTATTATTTATAATGCGCAAAGAAACGAAACAAATGACACTTCAAACTTCGTGCTCGCATAAAAGAGGCTTGAGCTAGACTAAATTATGTGAACGACGCGGCGCGACGCCTCAACTTTGAGGAGACCTTTCCGAGCCCGTTGACACTCAGTAAATGATATTCGGATCTTCTTGGGTTCCCCATCTCTTTATCTTTCCTCCTGTTGACGTTTCTATAATTTTTCGTGTGTTTATTATCCATGTATTTGGACATTTTGAAATTTTTCCAAATCTTCACACTTTGAAGTTCGATATTTAAACAAGTTTTAAATATTTAGGTTTTATTTCTACAATCGCTAACATTATAAAAGGAAGTGTTTCTCTGTGCGTTTGCATGCAGTGTCCTGACGAATCTATGGCACTTAAAATAATGAAATTTGGCACATTGGTAGTCCTTATTTTTTAAGCTTTTTGTGTGCTGCTCGAATTTTAAAATTTAATTTGGAACATTTTAAAATTAATTTAGAGGTTTTTCCTCCTTTATTCTTGTTTTTGGGAATGTGACGTCATAGCTTCCTCGATTGAAGAATAAAAATGATTTTGACCTTGGAACTGTGTCAAGTTACGACAAAGCTGACGTCACATTGAAGAAAGGACAGAGATTCCGCGTTTATCGTCCTATTTTTTTTTCTTAGCGGATTTTTGATTCTAGCATTTGATTTACGTTATTGATTATAGTATAACTTTCTTGCTAGCGATTCCAACGTTGTCACGGGCAAAGACTATTTGAGGTTTTCTATCTTCACGATCGTTAAAGATAGAATAAAAATTTCAACGGATTTGAAATCTGCGGAAAATGTGATTTTCATCAAATAAATAATTTTTAAATTGTAACCCGTGCCATGTCTGGTGGAGGTCTTTTAATGTTTTCAGTATGAGTAAAATTTAATGTGTGCAGCCCGATTTTTAAATTTTAATCTAAACTATTTTAAAATTAACTTAATGGCTTTTATCTATTACTAACCACTTCGAGGTCATCCACATAGACCTGCTTGTGGTGTAGGTTTGCGAAGCAAACCAAATAGGAATGCGTAGCAATCACCGGAGATTGGCGAGCGTTAGTGAGCTGTGATCACACTATACAAAAGCAAGGCCAGTTGACAGATAGTGGTGAAAAGGGGTTTATACACAACCAGTGATTACGTAGCGTCAGGTATTAAAAATTTATTAATGAATTTGACCCAAATAAATAAATTTTGCTATCACTCGTCGCTAGCCGGGCCATTTATCCTAGTTATTTATAAAACTCAAAGAGACGAAACAAAGGACACCTGAAACGTCGTGCTCACACAAAGGAAGCCGGAGCTAGACTAAATTAATTAGAGCGGAAGTGCGTATTTTCCTGACTTAACTTTGCGCTGCAATTGCATCACCCGATGAAGTCAGAGCAAGATCAATGAGCATTTCTAGGGTAAGGCGGGGTAATTGCAAACAAAATTTGTATGTTCATTTTCAATCCCTATTTTCAAACTCTTGATTAAGTAATTAAACATTGTTCACCCTACTAAACTAACTTGTCACTTTTCTACTTTGATATTTAATTAGTACGAAGATTCCAGAAAAGTAATTTAACACCGTACTCGGTTGTTTACAATTACTCCGCGTGTTTGCAATTATTATGAATATTGAACAGGTGACAGCATGAGCAGTAGTCATGGCATTAGAAGGAACTACAATGGTATTTTTACCCTTCTAATACCATGTTTACAATAACCTCGTTTTGATCTTTACCTTTACCAAATACTCCCACTTCTTCCCTCCAAAAAGTATAAAACTTGAAAGTTGCATTGGTCATGAGGTGAACTTCCAGGAATACATAAGAATAAATGATTCAAACATTTACTGAACAAAGAATGTATTTAGTGTAAAAAACAGAAAATTAAAAAAAAAAACCTAAAAATTGAAAAATACAAACTTAGGGAAAAAAACAAACATTAAATTTCTAACATATTAACAGTGCCCTAAATTGGAAAATTTCTTTGCGGCCTTCTTGCCTTCTTTGTTGGAGTAGGTAAAATTGCTTTGACATGGTCTTTGGTAACACAGAATTAGTCTTTTTAAACCCCTGTGAATTTAGTATATGCACTGCCGATGCATTTGAGTCAGGTGATCTCAAACTACTCTTCTGAGACAGCATCCACCCTTCATACATTCGAAAAATGGGTTTTCTAGATCTTCTCCTCCTGCCTCAACAAATACAAACGTAGTCGTTTCAGGTCCGGTGCACACATCTGTTTTTCAACGTGCGGCACCGCTGCAGCAACGCAAGTGCTGTCTGAGATACATTAGCTCCAATATAGTTGTGCACACATGCCTCCTCCGGCCACGCTGTGGCGACGCACGTCCAACTTGCATGCAATTTGTACCGCAGTTCTCCACAGCTCCACAGCTCGCCACACATGCGTCTCCGTTCTGAAGTACCTTGTTTTCATAAATAAATGGAATATAAATAATAATTAATAATTGGTTGAATCCGGTAACGTCTATTTTGTTTCAAAATATACTTTTTTTACAACAAGTAAGCAAAATAAACACGTTTTCTTCGATAGAATATTTATCGCAAATGGCGCTAAATGAGTATTTGCGTCATTTCACGGTTATGTGTGCATAGTTGGGCTTCGGTGCCGCAGCGGCGCCGCACGTTGAAAAACCGGATGTGTACACCGGGCCTCAATGTCTTCCATGAATGGATCCAAAATATTTAACTTCCCATAAAAGGTAGTCTTCTATATTTTGCTTGATTGTTTGGAGAACTTCAAACTCTCCACCGTCAATGTTAATCAATTCTTTCAATAGTTCCTCAACCTCGCTGTCGTTCAGCTGTCCTTTCCATTTGCTTCTTTTTTGGTTTCTTGCTTACTTCTGCCTCTTTCACTATCTTCTCACCAGGCTTCTTTTTGTTCTTTTTCTCTTCTGCCACCTTCAAGCGTGACAGTACTTGGTCAGTTGTAAGAACTTCACCATATTTGTGAAGTTTTAGTAAATTAGTCTTCCTGCTCCCCAAGAACGCGAAAAAATTCAAACGTACTAAATACGATTAAATATGAAATTACACGGGAAAACATATTGGTTTTCCATCCAAATTGAACAAAACTACTATCAAAGTTATGTTTACAATTACCCCGTCCCTTGAAAAATGTGGGTTAATTGTAAACATTCAACTGTAGGTGCATTAAAGTTCTTAGAAGCAAAAGTCAATGATTTTCTGTTCGATAGAAACATAACTGACGGTAGTAAAGAATCGGAACAACATACCTTTCAATATAGTCTGGAGGGCAGCAGAAAATGCAGCACACAAAAACTTGAACACCCAAACTTTTCCACCACAAATTTTTCAACTAAACATATTGTTATCAGCTGTGTGTCAAATAAATACGGGATCACCATATTGCATCCTCAGGGTTGCCAGCTTTCATATTTCACTACTTTTTAGTTTCTCGGAATCTCATGTGGGCGTTGGTATAGCTTGTTTACAATTACTTAATTATTAAATTTATTATTTTTGCTACAATTCTCCAAACTTATGATTGAAAAATATAAAATCGATTAATTCAGAATCGATTGCTTAATAAACGATTTTGCGACTTAAAAGTTGGGTTTGAATAATCGATTATTTGATTTTAAAAAAAATTCGGGTTTATCGGATCCGGACGGATCCGATAGATGTTGCTGGATCCGGTAGGTAGCCAAATGATGCCAAATCCACCGGATCGGATTGTAATTCCTATTGGTGACGTAACTTTTTAATATTATCGACCAAAGTGTGTATTATACGTTCTAAATATTTATTACTATCTTTAGCTTATTTTTGTCCCAGGAACATTTTTAACTAGATGGAAGTCCTAGAACCCACTATGAGATTGTACGCTGCAGCAGTTAGTTTTTCTTTCGTTTTAATGGATAATAATGCGCGTCCCCATAGAGCTGACATCGTCGACGACTACCTGGAGAGTGAGGGGATTGCGCGTATGGTTTGGCCAGCGTGCTCACCTGACCTTAATCCCATTGAAAATCTTTGGGATGCCCTCGGCCGAGCTGTGCCTGCACGTTTCCCACCCCTAGCTACTCTCACAGACTTGCAAACTGCTCTGCAGGATGAATGAAGATTACTTGACTCTGGGGTGGTTGATCACCTCATGGAAAGCATGGTCACGCGCTGTAAACTTTGTATGAGGATGAAGGGTGGTCACATACCCTATTAATGTCCGTTTTGTTTATTTGTATTGGATTTAAACATCATTTTGTTACTGACTCCGATATGACTTCATCTCTTAATTAAAAAAATTCAATATTGTTTTCATCTTTGTATTTAATTTTTTATTTTGTTTTATGCATAAACCTATTTGCTACTTTCCTACCGCATTTCGTGTCAATCAAAGCTGTACTTGTAGTTTTTCTCGCATTTTACCTTTCGTGCTTAACTTTTGGGAGTGAGTGTATAAGTGTATAACTGACACGATTCTTTCTTGGTGCGATAGTTATAACTTTCAAGCTACAACTACTGTACCACGGCTGTAGTCTAAATTCTTTCTTGGAGAGTGATTCTTATATAGCTTTCATGATACACAACCACTGTACTAACCGTAGTCTAAATTCCATCTTGGCGCGATCAAGGTACAACTGGCTGTACCGGCCGTAGTTTAAAGATTAAAAAACTTTCTGGGGTGACACACAGAGGAAGTCAGAGAACAGTGGTACTTGAGATTGTGTAGGAAAAGTTAGAAAAATTTGTCTGAATTCATGAAATTGAAGCATCAGGTAAGCAGCATAAGAAACACAATTGCAGTCTACAGGAGATGACCAATTTTACAGTTAAAAAAGACTTTAAACGGTATGCGATTCAAAATTCTGTCTATTATGTGTTGTTTAAAATTTATATCCTTCGGAGAGATCGTTGGAAGCACAGATTGAAATCATGAATGACAATCGATGATTTGCAGAACGATGAAAACTCTTGAACTATTCATGTGAGCACTTCATACGTGCAATAAATAGTAGCTCATACTAAATGTATTTTGGAGTTTTGTTTGTAGATCTTTGTTCGTGATGTTTACGCATAAATTGGTTGTTTTGAGATTTATGGCGTAAAGGCCATATTTGGCCAAGCAGCTCTGAACACAAGACAACGCAAAGTAATGGTCATTCACAAACGAGGAAAGCTTTTTTGACACAGAAGAGAGAAATACACCCAGGGAGGAATTGAACCCGATGTGAAGCATCGCCTTCTATTGATGACGTCAAGTCGTTTCGGTCACACAGATAGAAAGGCTTTCTCTTCTAGTATGCAGTGACCTGCTCCGCCTATAACCGAGGCCGTGCGCGAAAGCAACCATCAGAACTGAAGGCTCGTTTTCTGACGTCAAATTGGACAGCCTCTCCGTAGTTTAGATGCTGACGCGCCTTACGGCAAATGTTCATTACTGAGTGAGTTTTTAATGTTGAAAAAGAGCTATACTAGATTGCAGCGTTTCTTGGCACAGACGCCCCGACCTCGTGGAGGGATAAAGTGAGTGATCCGTCTACTGTTGGGTTACAGGCAGAGGTTTCGAGGAGACGTCACACTTGCAAGCTTCCAACTTGGCGCATTAATCTAATTTGGCCTTAAATTTAGCACCTAAATGTTTTGACAGTTTGCCTGTCAGTTTATATAAGAAAAGCACAATTACAGTAGTTTTAATACATTAATATATTTTTATACAATTACTAATAGATAATATCGAAAGATAATTTTGAATTTGCAATGGTATTTGTTTAAATTATTGCCTCTTAAAAATTTTCCAAAAGTATCCCAGGTAGCAAACGAAATTTTTGAGGTTTTGTTTAAGAAAAATATGTGTGAGGTGTGCCCCAGCGTGTAATATTACTGTTCGAAAGAATATAATAGAATTTACCGCAATAAATACTTGCCTGGAAATTAAAAGAAGCTTGTACATGGTATCCTTAAAGTTGATTTTTCTCAAATGCTGGAATTTGGAATTGTCACTTTTCTTGCCGGGATGCGATATGTATGTCAATATTGCCCAGCGTAAAAATGACCCCCTGGAAATATTGCTCAGTATCGGTTTTCGACATTGATAAATATTATTTTCTGACATTGCCCAATGAATTTTACTATATTGCTTGATGTGCTTTTTTGTCATTGCTCAATATCAGCTTTACGATACTGATCGATGTTCTTTTTTAACATTACTCAATATCTGCTTCACAATATTGAATTATTTTCATTCAATATTAATCAATATACTTATGGCTAATGTGATTGTTTATTTAGAGGGCACACAAGATTACAGCTATCTTAAATTTTAAGTAGAAAAATATTAATCATTAAAAAATATAATACAATAGTTTTATAAAATTGAAGAACGTATAATTATTTTAAACATTTAATTATTAGAACTATATTTATAACAATTTTTGTAAGTAATGTATATTAATATTTTTTAATGATTATTGTTTACTTATTTATTACAAACTTTTAATAGAATAAAAAAAATTTAGAGGAATAACCTTGAGTGTCCTGTAAATAAATCACCACATATTCCATAAATAGGATATGAACCTCGTTAAAAACGCTTAGGGAAAGTTATAGACTTCACAGTTTCAGTAGTTCATGAATATCCTTCTGAGAATCGTTGGGATGCCATTCTATCAATTTATGAAACACATTCATAACGATTGTCTTTGCAGAGCTTTTCAGAGCACTGCCTTTCTTGAGCGGTTGAAAAACGTAACTTCTAATAGAATCCGGAGTTAATTCCATTATTAATCACAAAATACTCAAATATGGAGGTTCAAAAATACTAACAACAAATGCAATGCACGTTAATCGAAAGATAAGTAAATATCTGCCAATGTCGCCAAGCAACAAGTATCAAGGGCGCGTGGGAAATACTGGTTGGCTCTTATTGGCTGGCGCGCGATTCTAAATGAAATTACTATGCCGCACGTAAAAGGCAAAATATTCAACATTTCACGCTAATTACGACAAAAAATCGTAATCGTAAATCGTGTGGGGTTAACAAATTAGTCACATTTATAAGTTCCAGTGCCTCATTGCACTCAAATATCGGACAAGGCGCTGGGAACTATTTGTTTTGTTTGCTCTCAGCGTATTCCTATTGTGCCAAGAAAGCCTGTAACTGAGTATAGCTACATTAGTATTGTATGAAAAAATAACACATGTAGCACATTGAAAACAAACATGAAAACAACTTATATCTCAAACTTTAGAGTAATCTTTTTGTATTTAAATTGAGGCAAAATATGCGTTTTGGATTTTGGCAATGGACTTATCCAGTGTTTGTTTGATAAAGAAACACGTTTGCTTCTTTCGCGCTCGGCCTCGCTATAACACACGCTTTCGGAGTGGGCAAACCCATATGAGCCACGCGATCCCCTCCACCTACAGGACATTCTCTAATAAAATTTGCATCACTTTCGAGAGCAAAAGCTTTCCATTGTCCTTATGCCTGTTATTTGTCGTCATGATGCATCCAATGACACATTATAAATCACAATTAAAAAAATAATTTTTGATTTCTCGGAGAGTAAGATATCCAGTCTTAGAGTTTAAAGATACAGAAGGCAATTATTACATGCTCAGAAACTTTGTCCTTCCTTTGATAAATGATACAGATCGCATACGTTTCCGGAAGTTTCATATTTCCGGGAATTTTTACATTTCCTGTAGATACATTCAATGCGCTGATTGCAGACGACTCCGTTATATTATTTAGTTCGCAAGCAAGTCATGTCTGTAAATAAAAGCTTCAATAGTCAGCACAATTCTAAAGCTATTCATAAGTAAATGGAAACCGCCGTTCAGTCAATAAAGTAAGTACTCTGAAAAATGTCTTCGTTGTTTAACAATGTTACCATTGCTTTTTCCTCTCTCATATAATTTATATGTTAATTTAGAAATTTGCTTAGATGTTATTTTCAATGATATTCAAAATAAACTTTAAAATTGGGGCAGTTTTTAAAAAGAAGTGACGCAATTCCGAAAATTCATGAATAGAAAAAACTTATTCTTATCCTATTATATCATGTTAACTGTACTATATTGTTGTGAAAATAGAAAATGCCAAAACAAAATATCTGCAATTTTTTCAAACGTTGATTTTGTTTCAGCTGATTGTGAAAAGATTGTGATAAAAAAAATATATTACAATATTTTTTTGTTGGGGGAGGTTAATTACATGCAAGGAATAAAACATTACATCCTGGGAATAAAAATACGTAAAAAAGTGTGCTGTAAGTACTCGTTTTTTACTATATCATGAAGGTACTTCAAAACGTTTAGGAATGACCAACACAAAGGACATTATTGCAAGGCATTTCTTTTGACCTAATTGCTTCAAGTAATTGAATAATTTTGAACGAAGTTGTGACAATTGTCAGAGAGTTGGAAAACCGCGTAAGAAATGGCGCCTCTTCTCGGCTAGAGCATGCTGTGTTAGGGATATTTAATTGGATCCAATTACTTCTTATTTCGAATTTTTTTTATTAATAAGTAGCCAGTGATGAATAAATCAAAGAAATACAGGCTATACTTAAAGGTTCTGGGAGAAATGGTTGTTTGGAACTGCCATGAGAAATTTAATTGACTGAAAACGCGTTGAGGTTTTTACAGATATTGAAGAATCAGATGAAACTGATTCCTCAACGACTTCAAAAAGTAGTAAAGGTCTAGGGATTGTGGTTGGTCATGCATTTTGTTGCAGCACAAACTAACTTGCTTCTGCCTGTCGCTCCACTTCTACTCTAGGGAGTTAAGATATTTGTTAAACTACCCATAACTGTAGGCCCTTACCCAGATGCTCCGTACATTGTCTTCCGAAATATACCTTACTTGCCTATCTCCATATGGGTGCACCACTCTTCACTTGTCCTCCATCTGCGACTGGAGAATAGGGATGCGACATCGACAACAAAACATCGATGTTTAATATTAAAACATCGATGTTAAAAATACATCGCTCCAAAACCATAGATGTATTTAAAATTTTATTTTCTCCATTTCTTAAAACTGGTTTAGTACTGGTACAAAAATAAAACATCGACAGCGTAAAAACATAGACAATGTAAAAACACGCTGTTAAACAAACATCGGCTCCAATAAATCATTGTTTTTTAATAAAACATCGACAGCGATGTCGCATTCCTACTGTTCGCTGCTAGGGGCACCGTTACCCCGTTTATCCTAGTCCTTTTCAGACACTTCATACTTGGCCTCTTTGGTCTAAAAGTATGTTCAATTTACTGATTATAAAAAATATGCTACTTTGTTATTTTTTAATGGTAAATACATCGATGCTTTTTATAAAACATCGATGTTACATCCCTACTGGAGAAGCGAGTCCCTACGGGAAGTTTGTGTCCGTTGTCCCGAATGGACACCAGAAATTCGTTGGACAGATTGAAGATGAATCTAATAGAAAAAGCTGGGTGACTGCCGAGAAGCAGTTGAACAGACGCAAGAAATAGCCCTCCATCTCGGAGTATTCTTATGCCTTAGAATTGGTTACTGTCCCCTTCTGTGAGCACTCGTTACTTTTTCATTTTTTTCATCAACTTTTCTGCGACTGAGATCCGCAGAAACGTTTTCCTAGAGGGGAGGAATTTGTAATATCCCGTCTCATCCTCTGAACTGAGCACTTAATGGGGGCACTCTCTCCCGGTCAATCTGTGCAGATGACGTCAGATATTACGTCTACAGGAGTTGATCTAACATCTAACATCTTGATCTAACATCTTGATCTAACTCTTCGCTATTGTATTGTATCGGTGATGGATCTCATCCGTAAATTTTTAAACTGTGGCTTGTAAATATATAGTAAACATTTGCTATATGCTAATATAAGAATTTTAATATGGAAACTGTTTTTTTTAAATCGTCGATATGGTACAGCATGGTGTTACGTGTATGCATGCCAGTCTAACGTTAATCGCTTGTAATGAGCTTAGGATACTCTTGCGGTGAGATACTGAATAGATTGGTGTTTCTTAATGAGTCACAAGAAAAACTGTGATAGATGATTATTTATCCTTTTGAATTCTTATAAATTTACATTGTGCTGACCAATCGGTCTAAATGTACTGTTTTGTGGATCAGAAGTTTCGTGGGTCAAATCCGGGATTAAGGCACAGATGTTTGTCCGTCCAGAATGAATGTTTATTCTCTATAAACTCTCTATATTCGCTCTATTATTCTCTATAACCAAGATGTGACTAGATTGTACTTGAGGTGTAAAGTGATCTAATATCCTGTGGTGCACCAAGGTAACACAAGTGGTTCACAGATCAACCCTTGTAGTGCATAAGGTATATTCCATATCAATTCAGGCAGAGAGGGGTTACCTTCATAGTCTCAGATGTTTTTGGATTTAACCTATTGTGAGATCGTGAAAAACTGGAGCCAGCTGTAACCCAACTGTTGTTTTTGCTTCGCGAATTTTACGAGCGACAAAAAGGAGTCTGAAACAGAGGCCGCTTCTGCAGGTGTTCTTTCCGACGGATCGCCGACTGGCCTTTGACCTTTGCCGTTGGGGAAACTTGGAGACTGTGGGGGAGGCCGAAGTCGACGGGGAGAGAGCGAGAAGCGAGGTTGAGTTTTCCTCGCGCTGACCCGTGAGATGCACATCTCGATACATGAATATTGATTCTTTGTAAATTGTAAATAATTCTAACTAATAATAAGAACGTGATTTTCTTAGCTGTTGGTTGTTTTCTCCTCATATACGATTTTCTCATGCTACCATTTTTGGGAGACGACACCACACTATGTTAAAATTCAGGAAAAAACAAGAAAGGTGTATTTTTTTTGTTTTGTTCATAAAAATTCCTGGCCCGAGATACAGGCCGCCAAAGATGGGGCCACGGGCGCCATTTCTCATTTACGATTTTCGGCAAAATTTTAAAACACTCTATTTCTGGAACTGTTCAAGATATTTTGTTGCGGTTAATTTTGTTTGAAACATAATATTTTTCTGATTAAAATAATATTCTCCGTTTGAAAATATGTGTCCAAGTTCTCTTGCTGTAGCCATATAAATTTTTTTTTTTAAAAACCTAAAATAATTTTTTTTAAATTCAAATTTTCAAGTTTAATTAAAATTTATTTTTTATTTTTTGACTGTTTATAAATATTATAGAGTACCATATTCCAAGAAAAGGAGAACTTCCACTTTTGAGTTTAACATGTCTTATAAACAAGTAAAATTTAAAAAAAATTGAAACATACATTCAACTAGTTTTCGTTACCACATGCTCACATATTGCTCTCATGAAATCAAAATCTAGTCTTATTTTACATGTCATTTTAATTCTTACTAAAGATAAGTAACAGACACAGCTTTTAAAACATATTAAAACTTCTAAAATAAATGTGCATGTTTAAAAACATATCACAGGTTCCACAGCATACCACTTCGTGCACTCTGCCTAGAACTGAGATTAGCAATTCATTGAACTAAAAAAAAAATTTGTTCAACTGCATCAGTATTTTCTTTTGATATTGAGTGATGCCTTCCTGTTGAATCCATAGGAACTGGGGCACAAACAATCTTTAAAGCATCGCGAATTGGAAGTGAGCACTGGTGGTGTTGCTGTTTTGCAGCTGGAAATCTATCCAGCAGCAGGTCCATGTGGTAGCATAAAGTTCACGATGATTTCATCTAACTCACAAATGATATCTATACTTCTGCAATCCACCAGTCACAGTCACACAAACATCACTCTTTTGTAGGTTGGAAATCTGAATATTCTGTCGTTTCTGTCGTTGGTTGGACAAATGAAATTTCTTCTTTCTTGCTCGTTAAAGTTCGTGCAATCAGGTTCGCCCATCACTTAGTCTACACATGGCTTCTGAATTCCTTCACAGGGGCAGTTTGGTTTGATCATTCTTTTTTTCTGCTGGAGGAATTCTTCAACTTCCTCTTTGGGCAACAGGATAAGGACTGTTGATGTAAAGGACTTCACCACTCTTGTAAAATCCTTGGCATTCTGAATTGCAGCTGTACTTGGGCTGGAAAGATTATATTTTGTAGCGTGGTACTTCAGCAGGCCTCTTACACCATCGCAAGGCCTCTTACCATGGCCAGTAATGCTGTATACCCACTCCTTTGGCACAAGCGACTAAGTCCCTTCAAAAAGTTGGTAACGACTTTTGAAGTGACTAGGGGCACCATTAATAATGATCTTTTCTGGCTGTGATTGCAGCTGCCGTTGAATTTTGCGTATTGCCAACAATGCATCTGCTGAGTCATGTCCTCTGTCATCACTTATAACTGCAAACACTCGTGGTCTTGTTTCGAAAATATGTGACACCTGTAAGAATTGGAACTTGGTTATTACTCCAGTGATACCCTTGTACTTCTTGTGGCTGAATCAGACCAGTTCTCAGCAAAATCACAGGAAGCCCTGAACATAGTTGTTCAGCATCTAGGCATCCCTTTACTTCTGCAATATGTTGTTGCAATTTCTTCAGATGATGTGTTACTGCTTTCACTGGTCATTTCCTAAGTTTGTCAATGAAGGTTTCAATGGCAACAGTTTTCTTAATGAGTTGATATTCCTCTCATGTTGCATATGCTACTTAAGAAGAGTTATCTGAAGAGTTAATTGAAAATAATCATTATAATGATTATTTTCAATTGGCCAGGCATCAGCAAAAAAAATACTGTACATGAAAAAATAATTGCATTTTACAAATTTATCGGTATTATAATAATTAATTAAAATTATTGTAATATTTAATTTTAACGATATTTATTTAAAGTTAGACTAAAGAATATAGGCCATGAGCGCACTAATCAAAAATTAGAGTTGTCCAAATCAGCTCGATTTTTTTTTCAAATTCTTAAATATAGAATTTTAAATCTAGTTCCAGCCATTGAATTCATACACACGTCTTATATAACCTCTTTCTGTTTTTAAACAGGAGTCTATTAATCTTTAAAATACGGCAGTGTTTTCATTTCGTAGTTCTGAGGGAATACAAGATTAAACTAATATGCAGGATTCTTATATTTAGTATATGAAATTGTATACCAAAAAGTATATACGTTACTTCATATTTCTTTTCATTTCAGAAATTCAACATCAACGTAAATTCCACCACAAATATCACACAGGTAAGCATCATTATTTCTACTTGCGAACATTTAAGAAAATAAATTAGCTTTAAAATTCCAGGATATAAGAAACAAATGAAACGATCATTGTGCAATAATTAAGTGTTCATGAATGCATTTCATCCCAAATAGCATGCGATACCCGACTACCAATCTAGATTTTTTTGTTGCACAGTATAAATCAGATGTTCTCAAACTTTTTCAGTCACGGAGCACCTTTGAAATTGGAAATTCAACGTGGAGCACTACATTTTATCTCGCAGCTATATACTGTACTAGCCACTGCTTGGCAAGCTCGGCGTTGCATGTGCCAGTTGCATTTGTGGGGTTATTGGTTTGTTTGGGAAACCAAATTCGAGTTCGTAGCCTATTGGATAACAGTCATAAAGGAGTTGCTCGTGGTGTTGGTTTGCTTCGCAATCCAAATGGGCGTTGCCCGTGACAGTTCTTTTCGTGGAGCTCACATTGCCTGTGTGGTAGTTTGTCTCGCAAACCAAACAAAAAAAATATACTGAATTGAAAAATGTTTTTATTAAAAGAAAACCAAACGTATAAGGTATCTATATGGTGTGAAATTTTCCGCAGATTTCAAATCCGTTGAAATTTTCTTTAACGACCCCGATTTTACAAAAAAAGAACTAAATAATGCCAACCAGAATGTTTTTTATTTTCTTTGCTTTCTTTCGCTGAAATCGTAAGAGGGTTGGAAATGTAATCAGTTTATTTTTGGAACACGAATGTTAGCGTGAAGTCACATTAACTTGCAAAAATGTAAAAGATATTCAATTAAAAAAAATATTTATTTAAAGAAAATCATATTTTTAGGTATCGATCTAATGTGAAATTTTCCGCAGATTTCAAATCCGTTGAAATTTTTACTCTATCTTTAACGGTCTCGGAAATAGAAAAAAGAACTAACTCCAGTTAAAAGATTATTTGTTTATTATCGTCTGATGGAAAATCATTCCTCCGCTCAAAATCAAAACGAAAACAATAAATTTAGAATATGTGATCTCTTCTATGCTGTTGCATTCAATAATGATTACATTTCATTAAATTCATTTTGAAATGTTTTAGATTGAATTTTAAAATTCGCCGCGACCCTAAAATTACAAAAAATTTTGACTATCTGTGTGTCAAATCCCATTATTGTAAGTGCCATAGATTCGTCAGGACTTTGCGCGCAAGAAACAAACAAACAGACAAACACTTCCTTTTATAATATTAGGGATTTAGTAAATAGAACGACAAAATAGCATTGACGATACAAGGTAAGTTTCGTCATTTAAACTTGCAGGACATTAGATTTCACCATTTGATTTTTTTTCTGGATTTATTTCCCATTGCAGATTAAAAACACACATGAAAAAAAAAAAAAAAACTTTGAAAATAAATTTAGGGCAAATATTGCAGATCCACAATTTGTTATTCAGATATCTAAAAACAATTTTAATTCCAAAAAATGCCAAGCCGATTCTGTTTTTGCTGGAAAAAAAATAGCAAAGAGGAACATACCAATTTTTCTTAGGAACATAATAGCTCGTTATGTGGCTCCCAAATGAGACCTAAATTCAAAAAACCTACCTACCACAAGAATAATTGCTAAATTTTCATTTAAGCCACTATACGGTATGGTTACTTTTACACATTAAATTAATCACACTATGGAAAAATATCTGCATTTGGAATGAAATGAACCGAAAGTAGAATTTATATCCAAGAAAATCGACGCATTTTATCAATCTACTGATAAGGAGGAAATCGGCTTATCTCAGAATCCTCGGTCAAATTGCATTTGTGATGATAAAATGCAAACACACTCTTCACCTTTTTTTCATTACATTTCATTTCTAATCATATCATTTCAAAACTCATGGGTACTTTCTCTTACTACAAAGCTGTTTTAAAATCCATTACAAGGTATGTTTTGTTTGTTCCTCAATTATTTTAGCTTCAACATGATTTCGAATGAATTTCTAATTGGAATAAAAAAAAAGTGAATAATGTAGGCGTAAGCATTTCGTAACATAATTCTTTTGTATTGCCGAACGTTACCTAAAAATTACAAGTATTGAATTATACTTTGGATCAGATTGTCAAGAGGTACATAATTGTAATGCGTCTTGTCTTTGCGAGTCAAAGATATGGAATAGGTCGATAGATGGAATAGACCACCTCACCTTAGAGCAAGCAACACAGAATTATTTTCTAAAGTAGAACAAATATAAAAATCACCCAACTCACACGACGCCAAGATTGGCGTATTATCGCTCGAAGTGGCAACGAAAGGCTACTACATCCCGCCTCAAGTTGAATGATTACATTCAATAATTTCTACATTTTTTAAACAATTATAATATTTGTGTTTAGAACTTTTCAATAAAACACTCAAAATTTTTTCACAAAACACATTCTTATATCCCAGCACCATTCTTAAAATATTGAAATAATCCACGATTGCATTTTTTGACTTATTAACTAATTAAAAACTAATACAAAAATAAACACAATTTTCAAATCAATAGTAAATGAGAATAAAAAAATTAATCCTAAAAATGTTATGGTTTCAAGCACTGAATAACTGTTATTGTTAATAGTTTCAACTGTCAAAATACATATTTTGGAAATTGGTCTTTTTAACAACCCATGAGCAAATCTTATGTGACATCATTTTCAGTTTTACTTCAGTGCTTCTTCCCAAAGCCCATTACAACTGGGAAGGTTATTTTTCTTTAGAATGACCATCATTTATGGTTCTACATTATTTTTTACAATTTGCCGTTTTTGGCTTTGTAAAAACTGCTTAAATAATCCAATTTTCATTTCTTCCAAATAACTGAGATAGTTTTTCTGTTCGTTGCTACCTTGATAATCTGTTGTCAGGAATATCTATATGGTTCTGGCTTAGCTATTGCATTACTAGGTCGACATATTAGAAAAAGGCCTGGATTTAATACCTGAAAATCATTTACATCCAATGTGACATTAGGTAAGTGGTCTGGAATTCCCTCAATTTCCGTAGTTAAGTGCCAAATTCCTTGAAAGTTAAATTTGCCTTACCCATTGCCCATTTTAAATGATGTTTGAAAGATTTTACTCCAATAAAATTTTGAGTTTCAGGAGGAATGAATTTCCAATTAATGCCCATCTGAGCCCAAGTTATTACCTAAAACTTCATCTGGATGTTTTACTAAATTATGTAATTACTTGAATTCTGATTAGGCTCCTACCAAATAGTGCGGCATTGTCGATGAATAATGGGGTGCATTTACCTCGTCTAGCAAATAATCTTTTTAATGTTACAATAAAGAATTCTGAAGTTAAATGAAGTTGAATTAAAAAATTGCTCTGTAAATTTTATGAAGGATGCCTTTTCTCTGACCTATATATTCTATGACCATCTAACCATTTCTATGACCTTTATATTTGGCAAAAAATGAGTCATTAAAGTCAACACCTGTGTCAATAAATGGACAACTAACATTAACCTTTTCTGCAGGAGGATTACGTATAATTTGTTGAACAATAACTGGCTGATTTTTTACACATGAGACACATTCATGAACTACTTTCCTAGTTAAGTTTCTGCAATTTATAGGTCAAAATAACTGTAACATAGAATAATAATGCTTGTGGACCCATGCGATGAAATTTTAAATTAAAATATTTCATAATTAAACGAATAGTATTATTTTTAGATGGCAATACAATCTGGTGTTTTTATTCAAAACTTACATCTGAGTTAGCAAGCCTTTCACCAACTCTTAATGAATTACTGTTGTCACAAAATACATTTAAAAAGATTGTAAACTGCTTTTACCTGGAAGTTTTACCTCTCGTTAACATACAAACTCTTAAGACAAATCTGTCTGCGAAATCCATTGCATTAGTACAATTTTAGCATGTTGAAATTCCTCCTTAGAAATAGGTCCACTATATCTTTACCCTTGTCTAATGAATTATAAGTAGAAACCTAAAAGATAACTACTAATTCTAATTAATTTTCCATAACCATTAGAGACAGAACTAATGTTGGATAGTACTGAGTTACTATCGACCAATCAATGTTGCTTCCACTGGCTGTTTCAGTTCACAAGTCCGAAGTCACATGTTTCGACTGAAAGTCCCTTGTTAGTTCTTGAATCTTTGCCACTCGATGGTTGACAAAAGTTTTCATCAAATGGTGAGATTTTTTAATTCATGCCAGTACAATGGTCGAGTTGGACCATAGCACTCCTTTAATCGACATCTTGATGGCTTCCAATACTTTAACTGTGAGTTGTGTTAACAACACTGATATACATAGCTCCACGCGAGGAATCGATACTGTTTTGATTGGTGCAACTCTAGACAAGTTGCACTGTAAGTAAACAGATTTAGCTTCACTGCATGGGTTCCTTTTCGCATAATCTACTGTACCATATGCGGATGTAGATGCACCTACAAACCCATGAATCATTAAACTACCACCATTGGAAAGTGTCTTGGAATGGTAAGATTTTCTAAACCATGAAGTTCAGATACGAATTCCTGACACTTCTTAATGAACTCTTCAGGAAGGGGGCACCATAGTCCAATTTTAGAAGCAAAGATTTTGAATAAGCACTTTTACTTTTGTTATGACTGGTGCTATCGGTCCCAGAGAGTCAAAAATTCTAGCAATTTCCGAAGAACTGCTCTCTTAGTGTAAGTAGGTTGCAATTGGAAGCTTAATTTGTATAAAAAACAGTTTTTATTGGGTTTCCACAATAGGGTTTCCACCAAGGCTTTGACAGGTTTTGTGTCTTTTGAATCATCAAAAGAGTAATGTGCATTACTAAAGTTTATTTGAGACGTTCAGCATCATTTAAATACCATTTGTGGAGAGTCGTTCCACTTTTATCTAGTAATTCTACTAATTGTGACAGCAAATTCTTAGTAGTTTCTAAATCGTGCGATCGTGTCAAAATGTCCTCCATGTAGAAATTTTCCCGCGCGATCGCCGCTGCTTCTGGAAAGTATTTCTCTTCATCATATGCTATTGTTTCAAAGTTCTTGTTGCTAAGTAGGGAGCACTTGTTGTTACATACTTGACAGTACAGAGTTTGTAGACCTTGACTTGGTTGTTACAGACCTTCCTTCCACAAAATTCATTGTAAGTCTCTTTGCGAGGGATGAAATAAAATTTGTCGGTACATTTTCTCAATGTCCGCAGTAAACACATAGCGATGTTTTCGGAAACGAAGCATAATCAAATATAGATCTTGTTGTACTATTCCTCCATTTTGTTGAAGTGCATTCAATATCACATTGGTGACTGCTGCATATCCATTAAATACAACTTGAAATTTTGTTATATTTTTCTCAGGTCTATAGACTCCGTGATGCGAAAGATAATAGCAAACATTAGGTTCATGATCCTCAGAAGCTTCAATTATGTGTCTCAAATGCTCATATTCATGAATGAATTCTGTGTACAGACATTGTATATTTGGGTTTAGCGATAGTCGTATTCACAAGGCGTCTAACATTCAAGATGCCATCCTTTTTGATTCGTCCAACACTTTATCTGTATTAAATGGCATTTGTACAAAGTATCGACCATCCGGGGCCCTAGAATGAGTTTTCTTGTAATGAATCTCATAATTATCCCGCTTGGTTCTACCGATTCAAATTCTCAAAATTCCCGGAGAGTTTTCTCACTATTTTCAAATTCCTTCAAAAAGCCGCAATACATTTCATCCTAACATTTTTATTAGTAATTGGACTAGAACCACTTGCAACATAGCCAAATGCTGTTTTTTGAAACATTAACCTGGCTTCCTGCGATATAAATGTTTCCCGATTTTAAAAGATCGAAAAACAATTCAGCTCCTAACAAACATCGATTTTTCCCGGTTTGAGGAATGTCGGGTCCGCTAATGGAATGTGAGAAAGTTTCCTAATACACTACTGTTTGTGAAAATTGCAACACTATGAAAGAATCGTCAGGAATAAATGAAATTCATTCCACATATTACTTATAGTGGTTTAAATAAACGTTCCTGACAGAGCAATAAAACAAAAATAATGCCGAAAATCAATATCTTGTGCAGCCGCCACGCGCAGTGATGAGAGCCTGTACACGTCGTGGCATCGAATCATACAGATTCTGAATGTCATGCTGAGGAATGGCATTCAAGATGGGCTTTATCTGATGACAAAGTTCAGCCGTACTCTCTGCCCGACGAGAGAGTCACGAGAGAGTCACCGACTGATATAATCCTCGACTTGCTCAATTGGTGACATATCAAGGGAACGTGCAGGTCATGGAAGAAGCGGAACCTGTCATGCACTGAAGAAGACTTGTACCTTCCGAGTAACATGTGGACGGGCATTGTCTTGCTTAAATACAGTTCCGGGAATGCGTTGCAGGAGTGTTAGGACCTAGGGCTTCACACTTCTCTGATGTAGCTCCCACTGTTTAGGGTCCCACAGTTTGGAGTAGGCTGGATTCCCCATAATACCCAATAGCGCGCCAGACCATAGCGTCAGGCGTTCGTCCAGTATGACGTTAAATAAGACACTCCAGGAGAAGGCATTCACCTCTGTAGCGTCTGACGAGTACACGTCCATCGTTATAGTCCATATTGCAGCAGGACGCATCTGAGACGAATTGTTGCCAATAGGCCCGCCATTGTCTGTGTTAGTGAGCCCCCCATTGTAGCCGGAGGCGTTGATGGTTCAGCGTCAAGGGAATTTTGCATGGAGGAATCCTTGCATGTAGTCCATGGTACAACAGACGTCGACGAACTGTGGGGGCAAACACTGTAGAAGTGCTACAATGTTGAGACAGCGCACAAGAGGACGATGTACTGTCCGTCACGCCATGCGGATGAGGTGTCTATATTCCCTAGTGAAGTTATATTGCGTGGTCTTCTTCGGGGTTTGACTTGCCTGATTCTCCATGGTCAATCTCTTCCACACATGCATCATCGTTGTGGCATTACGCCTCGTACGAGTGGTGATTTCACGATACGAAAGTCCACCTTCACGGAGGATGATCATGCGGCCCCGTTCGAACTCCGTTTGTTGATCGTATGGCACTCTACGTTTTTGGCGAGGCATATTACCTTCTAATCAATCATTTACAGCAGTCAAACGACGATACACACATTGCATTGCCTTAAAGTTTAGTTTAATTTGCATGATTCCTTCATTGTATTGCAATTTTCACAAACAGTGTATGTTCTTAAGGTCGAAAATTGAATCGTCCACAAACATGAGCAGAATTGATAACCTTGAGAAAACATCTCTAAATTGATACACTAGTTGCCGCAAACTCGGATGAAACTATACTGATGTTGAAGACTGAATCGAGATTCGTCTGAAATGACAATGTTATGACACTCGTTTGTACATGTATAGCACCATCTCAGAGACTGACGTCTTGGTTTAGAGTCAAAGGCAGTCACAGGAATACACTTAAAATAAATTCTTCGCTGTTACAGGTAACATCGAATTGCACTTGCTGACACAGTTTGTTGTGAAATACACCCTAATTCTTGAATCATGGCTCTTGATGTTGCAGTATGCATCCGGAATAGCTATGTGAACAAAATATCTGTCCTCTCTTTCGGTGGGCTAATTAGGCTGTTGCAGTCATTCACTCCGGTCAATTCGGCCCTCCCTGCACAAACAAATTTAAAATTCCCGTCACTGTGGCTTGCTTTTGTCCAACATGAACATCGATTTCCCGAAATGATATTGTTTGATGTCATTGTCTCGATAAGCCACAATTCTTTCTTTTTCAAACTCATAAAGGTACTTGTACGATTGTCGTATTTTTCGATGATGCATAATTAAGCTTTCTGTTGTGAACTCGCAGCGATGTGTCGACATTTGGTGGTTTGGCGACTTCTTAGGTTGATTGAATATTCCTTGTTCACGCTCATAGTAAGGTCCACAGCGAACTTCTTTGTTGTATCCGTTATGGTATGGCCCATAACGTACTTTCGTTTTATTATTTATACCAGCTCATGGGAGCTAATTGAACCAGATCATGGGTGCTAAATGTACCAGCTCATAGAAGCATCCTCGTAGAGTTTTCTAAATAAATAGAAAAAACAATTTGATCTTGTTGGTAATTACACTTCCTATACACAGGAACAAGAAAAAACGCAATGACAATACTTAAAACCGGCTCTTTGTTCGTCCCTTTTTTTCTGCTTACAGAGGATATTAACGGCGCACATGACTTGCATATATTCTTTAGTGTTTGTGGAAAATTAATAAGTAGCTCGGCCAATTAGAGCTGAGCTAGGTGGCGTTGACGCCCTCCTGGACTGGCGGGAATGTCTTGTAGATGTAGACAATAGTTGTAGATGTTATTGAATAAGATCTTTGTGTTGTTGTTAAACCTCACATCTCTGTACATTTGTATATAATATGCCTAATCTTCAATAAATAGTGAGTACAATAATTATTACTCGATGCGTAAATTAATTATGCAAAGAAGGTGAATGGGAGAAATAGGTCATAAAGTGATGACATCGTAAGAACGAAACACCGAAGACAAAACGAAATGGTGTTGTCACAATGGTGCATCAGCCGGGAACCTATTGATTCGAATTTGCCTTCGTAAGTAACGGTTTGGATTACACGTTAGATAATTGTTGAAGAAAGCATAAGAAAAGTGGTAAGTGGAAAATTTTTGTTTCCTTGAATTTGAAAATATCTTACCACAATGAGTAATACAGAGGAAGATCTTAAAATGAACAAAATCAAAAGAAGAATTATTCGCACTTCAGTAACTAAACTTATTAAAAAGATTGATGATGAACTTAATAAGGACATTGACGGTAACCGAGATCTAATAATAGATTCTCTCTCGGTTCTTATGGAACACAAAGCAACATTGGAAGATTTAGATAAATCTATTGCAGCTCTAACTAATATGTATGATTTAGAGGCTGAGATGGAAAGTTCATTAGAATATAATGAATCGATTGTATTCTGTAAGACATAAGTAAGTAGATATTTGGGAATCAAATAAAAATCCGACTGATGTCTTGTCTAGTCCAGTTGTAAATCGATTCAGTACGGATATTGTATCAGATGTCAAAGAAAAAACCAACACAAAATTACCGCGTATTTCTTTAAATACATTTTCAGGTGACATTTGTCAATTTCAAGAGTTTTGATTCAGTATGAAGCTGTGATTCATGAAAACGAAACTCTTTAAGATATAGAAAAGTTTAATTATCTTAAAGCATTGTTTAGTGATTCGGCAGCAAGGGCCATAAGTGGTCTTCCCTTGACAACCGAAAATTATGTTAAAGCAATTGAGATTCTAAAAAGTCGATTTGGGAAAAAAGAAGCTTTAATTGCAGCTCATATCAACCATTTGTTAAATTTAGAACCAGTGCGCAGATCAAATGATATGTCCGCATTAAGAAAATTAAATGATTAAATATCTGTGCAAATAAGAAGTCTCGAGTCACTCGAAATTAATTATGATTCATATGGTTGTTTATTATTACCCATTTTGTATTGCTATTTGACTTCAAATTCATATATTGCAATGTTTTAAAATATGGTTAAAACTGTACAAGTATGTACTCTTACAAGAGTCCAGGTGGGGAGGATATGGATGGTAATTATAATTTTAGTTAACGTCGCAATAGAGCAACACAACGGGCTATTGACGACGGTCCGGGATCAGTCCCTTAAGGGAAAGATTCGAGGACAACGCCTCGTAATTTTGAACCACGGTCAGATGACGAAGCAACACCTGAGCTGGCACCCCACTCTCCAAACTTCAACGCCAACCCAACGTGAGGGGAGGATGTGGAAAATTAATAAGTAGCTAGGCCAATTAGAGCCGAGCTAGGTGGCAATGCCACTATACGACGCCCTCCTGGACTGGAGGGAATGTCTTGTAGATGTAGACAATAGTTGTAGATATTTTTGAATAAGATCTTTGTGTGGTTGTTAAACCACATAGCTTTGTAAATTTGTATATAATATGCCTAATTTTCAACAAATAGTGAGTAGAATAACTATTACTCGATGCGTAAATTAATTATGCGAAGAAGGTGAATGGAAATAGGTCACAAAGTGATGACATCGTAAGAACGAACCACCGAAGACAAAACGAAATGGTGTTGTCAAAGTGCTACGCATTCGTACGTCCTTCCATAATCTACGTATCTTAAAAATTTCAAAGCTATTGGATGATTCCTTTATGGGGTGTTGTATTTTAGATGGCTAGCAGTGTGTGTAACATAGGACATTGCATATATACGTATGTATGCCTGTTGAATTCACAGAAATTACTGAACAGTGGCGAAATTATCCATGGATATATGTAGTATTGCAACGAAACTCAATTATCCTAGTTTGACCCAAAATATTGATTAGTTGACAATTTTAATAAATTATCTGTCTGTGATTTAAAATTAAGAGGTTTTATCTTCGGATCTTTCCCTTTGGCATTGATCTCAGACGGTTGCTAATAACCCCTTGTGTCGCTTCAATACGATGTACATTCCTTTACCTCAACATTAATCGTTTCCGAAAAAAGGTGATCTAAATGTATTCCTAGTTCTTTTTGGGGAAACTTCCATACGTCGCAACGTAAAGTAACCAGGCAACTCCAAATAGCCTGCCCGATATTGACACATGTGAGGATCGAACTCACAACTGTCTCAGGTTACTTTACTCCAAACGAGTACGCAATCAGTAAGTGGTAATGGGATTTTCTGACTTTTAGAAGTTTTAAATAATATATTAAACAAATAATACACTGCTGGCCAACCAAATTGCAACACCAAGAAAGACAAGAGATATCACAACAAAATTTATTTTGTAGATAACATGTTGACCAAGTATCAAATGATTAAATTTAGAGACTTCTGTGAAGTGTGGTTCCTGCTAAAATCAGTAGTCAGAGTAGCCGCCATTGTTGGAGATCACCGCTGCCACACGCCTCGGCATTGATTCAAAGAGACTTTGGATGTGTTCTTGGGGTACAGCAGACCAAGCAGCTTCCACATGTTGCCAAAGTTGATCTGGTGTGGCAGCTGGGGATGTAATCTGGGTCAATCGTTGAGCAACCATGGACCACATGTTTTCTATCGGCGAAAGATCCGGAGAGCGAGCTGGCCAGGGAAGCAATTAAATCTGGCGATTGACGAAGAACCCTTGGACAATGTGTGCCACGTGTGGTCGCGCATTATCCTGTTGAAATATGGTTGTGGGCAAGACCTGAAGGTAAGGAAGGACAACTGGCTCCAACACCTCGGAGATGTAGCGCTGGCTGTTTAAAGTACCGGCAATGCGTACTAGAGGAGTGCGAGAGTGATATCCAATACTGCCCCATACCATAATACCCGGTGCAGGACCAGTGTGGCGGTGCATAACGAAGCTGTTCAGCATCCTCTCTCCACGGTGTCTTCAGACTCGAATCCGACCATCGTGGTGTGGCAGACAGATGCGTGACTCGTCAGTAAAGACAATTTCATTCCATTCTGCCGTCCACATCCTTCTTTCATCGCACCATTGGCGGCGGAGACGTCTGTGATTCTGCGTCAAGGGTAGACGAAGCAATGGACGTCTTGCGGACAGACCACTCGCTGTAAACAGCGTCGAATGGTACGCGCAGACACTGGATGATGCGTGCGTTACAGACTGAATGTGCTGTGCTATGGTTCGTGATGTGGCTGAGCGATCCGTCACTACCATACGCACAATATGCCTGTCATCATTTGAAGTTGTGCACTGAGGTGGATGCGATCGAACACGTCGGTCCGTCGTACGCTCCTGCATCCAACGATCACATATCCGCATTCAATTGTTTGGTTTCGTCCAACACGACTACCGATTTCCCTGAAAGATAATCCACAATCTCTGTAAGCCACTATCCTTCCTCTGTCGAACTCGGATACTTGATAAAAAGATGATCGATGTTTTCTACGAGGCATAGTAGATCGTTTTTTTGAAAAAACCACAAGAAAAACACAATTGCCGTACTTGAAATCGTCGAAATCTCCAAGCCTTAAATAGCGCTTTGAAGTGGCGTCAAAGGCGCGCGTGATCTGCGTCTGCGCTGAAATTCAATTCATTTGCATACCTCACCTCCGCTAATGCATGTTGTAAATTTCATATTATTTGCATGTTTCATTCAGTGTGTTGCACTTACGGTGGCCAGCAGTGTATTTAGTTACCTTCTTACTTCTAAAGTTTTTTCATTACTTAAAACTACATATGTTGCCCTAACCTGTTATGCATTCAAATCAGTGACATTTGAAAGCAAAATCGCATTCTTAAACTATGTCACAAAAATGTGCTATTCTGTTTTCAATGATCTTAAAATATGCCCTTATAAAAATAACAACGGTTGACCAAAAAAAAAAATGAAAAATTGCCATGGAAATTTGAGTGGAAAATTCCCTAAAACACATAATTTAGTTTTTTTTTAATTGAAAAAAAAAATCATGGACTCAATCATTACATAAACTAAACAGGGGCTTGGCATAAAGGGTAATGTGGTATTCACCTTGTATTTTTTACCACAGTGATTTCAGAGCGGTGGAATCGCCACTATTTAACTATACGTGTATGTTATATCATCTACTCTAGTTTCAGTGTGATAGAACCTTCCAGAGAGAGAAAAAAACCCGCATTCGTGTTATTTGCCAAGTAAATTTTTTTTTTCTAATTGAAGAGTGGTTTCTGGCGTTTTAAAATGATGCCCTAGAATAGGCTGAGGCGTTTCCAATGGTTGTGTTAGATAGTGTTAGCATTAACAATTATATTTATTTACTGAAATTGCTTCTAAAATATATGTGGGAGAGGCAGCCATCTTGTCTCAAAAATCCTGGTTGGCAAGTTAGTATTTAAGTCGTGGGGCATGTTGGCATAGGAAAGATAGTGGACATCGACGGTGATGAACTCTATATTTTCACAGTCGTGAAAACACACAAACTTTGGAGATGGTCAGAAGTCTCGGACACAATCTGGTACAACCGCAATAAAATTGTACGAAAATTAAAGCCACCAATCCAAGTGAACGGTGACCCTACTTTCTTGGTGGATATGAAGCGTTGAGATTTCCTTGTTCTTTTGGGTTTTTTCCCCTGATTTTCCTAATTTTGTATTCTTTACTATTATAAAAGGAAGTGTTTGTGTGTCTGTTTGCGTGCAGGCATTGTCCTGACGAATCTATGGCATTTACAGTAATCAAATATGGCACACAGGTAGTCCGAATTTTTTGCATTTTTTGTACGAGCCCGAATTTTAAAATTCAATTTAGAACACTTTAAAATTAATTTAATGGCATTTAATATTATTATTGTTTTCTTTAGAAGGGCAACAGCATAAAGAAATGACATATTCTAAATTTATTTTTTACGTTTCCGTTTGATTACGAGGAGGAACGATTTCAGCCGACGAAATAAGAAATGAAGTTTTAACTGAAGTTAAGTTCTTTTTTTCTATCTCCTATATCGTTAAAGATAGAGTAAAAATTTCAACAGATTTGAAATCTGCAGGAAAATTTTACATTAGATCGATACCTAAAAATATGATTTTCTTTAAATAAATCATTTTTAAACTGTAACTTTTATATTTTTTCCCATACGATTTTGACCTCCGCTGTCGAGAAATCAACAGATTCCATTTTATGCGCTCAAACAATTCCAGCGAAGGAAAGAAAAACAAAATTTTTTTTTTGACTGTCATTGTTTAGTTCTTTTTTGTAAAATCGGGATCGTTAAAGATGGATTAAAAATTTCAACGGATTTGAAATCTGCGGAAAATTTGACACCAGAAAGATACCGTATAGTTTGATTTTCTTTTAATAAATAATTTTTCAATTAAATATTTATATTTTCGCAAGAGATTTTGACGTCACGCCGATTGCATCTCTTCGCAATTCGCATTTGGCCACATTTGACAATGGCAACGCCGTGATAACTGTTATCCAATAGTATACCAATTCCCATTTCGCAAACCATATGGGAATTCGTAGCAATCACCGGGGTTAGCGAGCAGTGGTCACACCTGACCCCATGAAAAGAACTGTCACGGGCAACGCCGTGCTGGCCACGCAGTTGCTAGTATAATGTAACTTTCAAAGTGATCAACTCGCATTATTGCTTAGATCCTATAACCATGATATGCACGTCAACTTATCCCAGGTGTTATGCCAACCTACCCCTCAGCAAGGGTAAGTTGGCATAGTTTGAAAACTTTCGCAAACAATATTTAACGAGTAAACTATACTATTTTTACTGATGATTTCTTCATTAGTTTGTAGCCAGTAAGTTGCACTAACAGCAGCATGGGCTATATTAGCTAAAAATATTCCTGAAAAGAAAAAAAGAAAAAACCAAAAAACTATACTAACTAGTCCCGGTCTCCCTTAATTAAATCATGAATTTAAAGAGATAGCGATTTTTGAGAATTCATATATACAATTTGTGTATTTTGACTATGTCTTCAGTCTGGTCCTTTTTGAGTTTCGTGTGTTCGAGTTGCATGGAACTTACTAGTATTTATTTAAAAATCTTCGATCTCTGCAATCGCCAAAAACACTTGATTTAAGACTAGTATTATACAATAGACATTTGGAGACTACATATATTTCTCTCAAAGTAAAAATAAATTACTAGAAAATAGTAAGCTCTCATATTGATTTTGCTATATGCGATTGGTCAATCTCTTTCAAGCAGTTACCACAAATTTAAATTTCGTTCTTCCTTTTAAAATGCGTTACAAAGCGTTAGATGAAAAGAAGAAACAAGCAAATAGCTTTTCTGCCTCCAAAAATGTCACTTTAAAATATAGACGGTGGAGATTTTGTTTTACAAAACTGAAATGAAACTGGAAAACTGAATGAGTGAAGAATAAAATTAATGTAAGCTTTTTCATCTCTTTTGATGTTGAAATTTTGATAATCTTAACCTAAATAATATATATATATATTATACTAAGAAAAGTAAAGCAATGTCCCCAAACTAAAAAGCTCGTTAAATACAAAAATATTCTTAAAATACGGTCCCCAAACTAAAGAGCCCGTTAAATAGAAAAACGTTCTTAAAATACGGTCCCCAAACTAAAGAGCTCGTTAAATACAAAAATGCTCTTTAAAAATACGGCCCCCAAACTAAAGAGCTCGTTAAATACAAAAATGTTCTTAAAATACGGTTCCCAAACTAAAGAGCTCGTTAAGTACAAAAATGTTCTTAAAATACGGTTCCCAAACTAAAGAGCTCGTTAAATACAAAAATGTTCTTAAAATACGTTCCTCAAAAGCAAATATGAATGTAAATGTCTTTTAATTCCGTTCCAACTTAATGCAAAGTTTTTGTTTCAGGTTTAATGTGAAACAGTGAAGGCACACACACAACACACATGGGAAATTGCTGGCAATCCAAAGAAAATAACAATCCTGAACAAAAAGAAACAATATTAATTGATATCGGAGAACCGGAGCATCAGCCGAACAAAGGTGAATAATTTATATCTTGCGCCTTGCTTTCATTCTTCTGAAAATATTTATTTATTTATTATCATAATTTCATAAAATTTCACTGCATATTACCATACAATATTTATTAGATTTTCAAAAGTTAACTCTTGCGATTTTATTTTGTTTGTTATAAAATATTTTCTGTTTAAAACTGTATTGTGATATAGTTTACCAAGACTGCTCAATTGACCTCCATGTAGTAAAATGCTATTATTTAAACTCGCATTTTATGATCGGTATGATAATGGTCATGATATGATCATAGTAAAAGTTCTTGCTTGAAAATCTGCTAAATTACGGAAATGTTTGTTGCAGGTACATTAGCAATCGCATTATACTCTCTACAAACGCAAAATAATGCCGTATTAGATTTTGTAAAAGGTGATAAACTCGTCATAGAAGATGACAGGTATGTCTATAATTCCAATTTCTTTCACGAATATCATATTTTATCCTCCAAGATATAATCCGCAATGTCAAAGCGATCGAGGAAAATCCGATTCAACTACGTCAGTATTTCACTAGTTAAAAATACAACACATGGTAACTGTACCCACGCACATAAATATAATGATGCTGTGGCAGTAATTTTCCTTTCAGTTCTTCGAAGGAGCAAAGTGCATACTTTTCGCACCGGTTATTCTCAGGCAGTCGGTTCAAAACGTATCCGAACACCTCTTGTTATTAATGTAATCGTATTAACCACGTAGTACTGGAATAGTATATAATCAAACGAGAAGTGTTATTTGACTTAAAACAATACCTACAATAAATAAATGTGATTTTATATGTATAAGGGTCCATCTTTATGTTTATTTAGATATTATTTCTAAAATTTCCAATAGCATGGTCCACTTTTATTTTATTCAAAGATTTCCCACATCATATTCATGCTAAATTCTATAAATATTTGTTCGTCTGGTCATAATTGCAGGAAATATAGAAGAAAACCTATTCGGGATCTGTTTCAATGTGGAGATATGTTAAATGATGGTCACACAGTTGAACGTCCCAATTTGATCTCGACTCACCAGTTTCTTCGAATAAAAAATCTTATTTTCAACAAGCAGAAATACCCGACCTCACTCGGATTGAATTGGTTACTTCTAGATCGAAGAAAAAATATCAGAATATATAATCACTTTCGTCTTTCGTAGAATAACTTAATATTTTAACACCTTTTCGACATCTTTGTAATGTGTACAACTTACTTTAAACACAGATCTTAAACATACACATCCATACATGTAATATACATCGCACCCTTGCTGAATGAGAAAGCTACAAAATGACGAAAGTTCGTTTGTAGGTTACTTCTACAAACTACAATTTTGGGGGATTTGGAATTAACTTTCTTAAGGTCTTTTCATGCCTAACTCAAGTCAAATTGTCTTATATACGGCGAGTGCTCTCGCAATCATAGTCAACAAAATAATATATTTTTTTCTTGTGCACTCTTGTATCAGGCATGCCATTGTCGTTTTTTGCCATCTTTAAGGAAAGGATGACAAATTAATTTGATAAGATAATTATTACTAAATGTTTTAAGGCAAACTAATTTTTTCTTGAAGATTACATTTTGTGGTCTAATAATAAAAGAACTTATTTTAAAATTGAAAGTCCTCAGTACAGAATTACAAATGTAACCTATTACCATTTAAAAGAATGGTAAACCGATTCGACCGAAAATCATTGTTTTTAATATACTTTTAACATGTATAATAAGTTGTTTAGATATAGCTTCAACTCGTAAAATAATATAATCCAGGTTAACATCCTGTCATTATGACAAATAATCTTAGTACTACGGCAATAATTACACTTAAAATTTGCTTTATTCTGACCTTTTTAATACTTTGAGATGGTGTTGCGTGTGATCAAAGGAAATGTAATTTATAAGTAATATTTGAAAGAGAAAACAGTGAAAAAAAATAAAAATAATAAAAACTATCGGGTAAAATGTTGTTCTTTGCTTTTTAAGATGTTTTAGCATGAAACTCAACTAAGTATGAAAATACAGAAAGGTTTAATATTGCATTCACTAAACTAATTTATGAACTACAAAATAAAACACATTGTACACAAATATATATAATAAAATTCATGTGATGCCCGTACAAATACACAAACACAAAATCGAACATAAAACGGGAAGACGAACAGACAGACTTTAGCAACTAAGTTCAGTCACTAAATGAATGCAAATACTCACAGTATGCAAAGTTTCAGGAACATATATTAATCCATAGGCTCACACATACACAGACACAAAACGCGTAAGAGACGGATTTGGCATCAGAAGAGTCCAAAACGGATAGAAAACTTGAAATGAGTCGAAAATATTCAATGGTGTACAAATAAACACTCCATTCTTATTTTTATAAATTGTACAGATGTCTTCGTAACCGAGGACAGAAAATAACATTTAAAAATGTTTGTAGCAATACAACCATTGAGAAAAAGGTGTCGAGTTATAAAGGGTATTATGTTATCAGGGATCAAGTTTTAAATGAATATGTTCAGTGGCTTTATTTTTATGTCAAGAAGTGGAATACTTTTTTATCCGACTTGATGTAAGTGCATTTGTTCTCTTTTTTACGACATAAGATGACTAAAATTTTGAATCTGGTTCAATGAGTTTAGAAACCAAATGGCGAAAGAATGATTTACTTATACGGACTGTACTTTGAGTTCGATATAAAACTGTAAAAAGCACTATATTTAACGATAGGCTCTTTTGTCAAGTTAAAAGTAGAGCTTTTGCGGCGGAACATACTTCATCTATGTATTACAAATGTGATATCATATGACTTGTTTTTCGATTACGATTTCAAAACGTTGCCATAAATTTACTTCAAAAGAATGAATTACGAAATGTCATTTTCAACGCCAATTGTAATATTCGCCAAACGTAGGCAAAAAGTCTAAAAACTACATTTTAAGGTAACCCCGACATTTTAACATGCGAAAGCACTCGGATAACAGGTAGTTAAATTTCCGTTTTCCATCTGATTTGTTGGTTTACACTGAAAATCAATCTCTAGAGAAATTAGATAAATTGACATTGCACCAACTATTGCGAACTAGCTCTATCTAAAAATGAGTTGAATCTTTCTTTTGTTTTGTCTCCTTGGGATATGACGAATCATCTATATTTTAATCAAATGTACATTCAACTGTCATTTCTAACCAGAAATAACCTAAACAGAAAAGTGTAGTACAAATTTTGGAGAAATTGTTGAGAAGTGGAATCTTAAAATCATCAAAAGAATCATATGTTCGTTTTGAGACTGTGTAAGAAAGAGGGCCGGTTAACTTCTCATAAATGCCAGGAGTTTAGGTCAACAATTTTAATTAGTCTTTTTTAGTATCTTCTTGTGACACTATGCTTCCATCTGAAACAACGCTCTGTAATGTTAATATGGCCTAATTTTATTCTAAAACACTTTAGTTGACCTGAAAGTACAATTAGAAACAAATAAAGTAATTTCCCATTTTTTTTTCTAAATCATGTAGTATTGACTGACATTTAAACTTCATTTGAAGAATTTAAATATTAATTGTACTGAAAGATAAAAATATGAGCTATAAAGTGCAATAACGGTAGTTGCAATGGCTGGAAAGTGGAAAATATACATTAATTCGGAGTAAGTTTTCACATTTGGAGCAGCATGCGATAGAACTCAAGACATGCTCATGCTCATTCTGTGCAGAAAATATAGTAATATGCCTGTGTATTTCAGTCAATTTAGTGCCGGTGAATTTATGTTGGACCAATGTGTGGTTTGAAAAAGGGCGATCCCGAGTTAATCTTTCGGCGGCGAGCGATTTAGTGTTGAATATAAAGTGTTATTTGATTTGCAAACCAAACTAATGCAACGAAAATGATAATGTTCTATCGTTAATTGTGTGTGTGTGTGTTCACTGAACTTACTCATCTTTTTTTCTTCTAGCGATCCAGATTGGTATTTGGTGAAACATATTAAAAACAACTCAACTGGTTTTGCCCCCAGATCGTACTTATTATTAGACACAAAAGACAATGAAGAGTAAGTTCATGGCATTTCACACTCCCGTTTTCCATACTCCATATTAGTCTACATTATTAGAGTATATTTTAAAGAACAATTTTATTAAATGTCATATGAGGGTTGCCGTGGCTCAGTGGGTTTCCACACTGCACTATCACCATCGAGTTGTAAGTGTGTCGATTTTTGTAACTTACCCTGCGTGTATTTCTATCTTCTGTGTCATCAGTAAAACTTTCCTTATGTGTATTTCCATTACTGGAAATTGTGTTGCTTGTGCAAAATTTGAAGTGAAGACGTCCCCTTATGCAAATTTCATTTCCGAGTTGAAATAAGATAAAATGATTTAGGAAAATTGAAAAATGGAATCAATGTTTCAGAAATGTTAAAATTTTATTCTCTTCCTTATGGCCTTGAGAAAAATAAATTTGAAAACTGGTGGGGTCAAAACAACGCCTATTGATGCCATGTTGCACTGTACGGGGAACAAACCTATTGGGGCATTTATAGAGTAAAGGGCTCTTCTTCTCAGGGAAAAAATTTTAAGTCCTGGATACCTTTCTTTGTTGAACTGTGATTTTCAAACTTGCGAACGAAATCTGAAAACTCAATATGGCTTTTTGCAGATTGTTCTTAAGTTGAAGGAACATCATGAACTTAATTTTAGACATGAATATCTACCACAATTACTTTATCCAAGTACAAATAAAGTGTTTCGAATCTGTACTGAACTTATTCAGCATGTCCTTAAAAGCAACACAAATGACTTGGTTTTGAGATCTATGGCGTATGAGACTATTAATACTCTTGATCCTGAAAGTGATTGGTTCCGGGTTTATACCGGCGGCTCTCGTGTGGATAACTGCATTAATAGGGAAGCAGATGTCTTCTGTGACTCCTTTGCTTTCTATTCCCCAGTTGGGCGATATAGAACTGTTTTTGATGGTAAGATTGAGGCCATTCGTATTGCCCTCTCTCAGCTACAGTGTCACTTGGATCATTTTTTCAGAGTGGTCATCTTGTCGGACTCGAGAGCCGCCTTGCAAGCAATTAATTATACTGGAAACCCATATTCTGCAGTCATTGTGAATTGCCGATCTCTCTTACGTTTTATGTCTCGAAATCATAAGACTATTTGCCTACAGTGGATACCAGCCCACTGCGTCATAAAGGATAATGAAAAAGCTCAGCTGCTGGCCAAAAAAGTTGCAGCGATTACTCAAACTGTTAATGATGAAATCCATTTTCATAATGTAAAGACAATCATTAAATCAATTATTAAGAAGAACTTGGAAAAAGATATTTCAGAAAATAATTCCCAGAAATCCTGGTGGGAAAAAATCCAAAATCTTTCTGACTGGCCTAGAATAAAATCCGTAGCAGAATTCCGCCTAGCTAATGGAAACGACTGCCTTGCAAGGCATTTACATCGCATAGGCATTCTTGACGATCCACGCTGCAAGCTCTGCAACCGTCAGGAACTCATGGACTATACTACTCCCAGCGACACTGTCCTGCGCTCTCCGCTACAAATTTGTGGGAACGATACAGGGAAGCGAGGGACCGAATGGGTCCATAGACTTTCTTCTGTTGCCTTTTTTTCATTGCTTTTGTTCTGTTGTTCGTCTTCAGTTTTGTCTTTTGAACCCGCCATTGGAAATTTAAAAAAATATTTATAAGAGTAAAGGGTTTTTTGAATTCAAAAGATCGATCCACGCGTTTGGAGTAAATAAGTTAGTATTGCTTCATTCAATTTTACGAGGAAATAAAAATGCGATTACCTATTTTGAGCGTAGGTCAAAATTTAAAAAAAAAAAAAAAAAAACATTTTATGCAGTTTCTTATATTTTATGTCTAGGTTTAAAATGAATTTTTGTCTATAGAGACAGATATCACAATTTATTATAAGGTTATTTTTTTCATGAGCCTATATTTAGACATACAAAAAAGCAATGCTTATATTGAAAGTATATCCACCATCGGGCTAGTTATTATAATTCTGACTTCAAGATCGAAGGGTTCCTGATTCGTATCCGGGTAAGACATGAATGTTTGTCCGTCTGGAGTGAATTTACGACCTCTGTATAAGCAGATTGTGCCTTGAATGAATGGTATGTACACTGACGAACCAAAACATTATGGCCCCACATTTTTCAATGAACTCGTCTGAATGACGTAGAGGGCACGTGATTGAGAATGGTATTTAACTGCAGCTGGAGAAGGCAAGTAATCATTCTTTCCTTTACTTTTGAGAGTGATGGGAAAGCTACTGATCTAAGCGAAATTGATAGAGGGCAGATCTTAATGGCCCGTAGACTCGGAACGAGTATCACCGAAACTACTCGACAGGTAGGTTGTTCACGATCTGCCGTTGTTAGTATTCATGCAAAGTGGATAAATGACGGTGACACCAGCAGTAGACGACAAGGTGTTGGTCGTCCACGCGTCATCAAAGAAAAAGGACGTCGGAGACTGTCTCGCTTGATAAAGCAAAATCGGCGCGAGACAGTGGCTCAGCTGACAGCCCAATACAATGCAGGTCCAAGCGCAAGTGTTTCGGAACACACTGTTCAGCGGACACTGTTGGATATGGGACTGTGTAGCAGACGTCCCACTCGTATGCCTCTGTTGACCATGCGTCATCGTCCACTACGCCTACAGTGGGCCCGGGAACATCCAGACTGGACCATGGATGAGTGGAAGATAGTTGACTGGTCAGTTGTATCCCGGTTTCTCATTCATCACGTCGATGGTCGTGTCAGGGTACGCCGTCTGCCAGGCGAACAGTTGCTCCCCTCTTGTACAGCAAGTCCTACACAGGCTGGTGGTGGCGGTATTATGCTTTTGGAGACGTTCTCGCGGGCGACTCTGGGACCCGTAGCTGTGGTAGAACAGACCATGAGCGCTGCGAACTATCAGAACATCATTGCAGACCAGTTGCACCGTTACATGGCGTCTGTCTTCCCAACTGGAAATGGAATCTTCTAGCATGACAATGCCCCATGTCACAAGGCTCGGATCTTGTTGGAGTGGTTCGAGGAGCATACTGATGAATTCCACTTATTGTCCTGGCCACCTAACTAGCCGGATCTTAATACGATAGAGCACATTTGGGGTGTCATGGAGCGGCAGCTCAGAGCTCAAACATCACCATATCCGAATATCTCGACTTTGCGTGACCGCTGCTTAGACATTTGGTACAAACTGTCTCCAGTCATGTACCAAGAACTTGTGTGATCTATGGCCAGGCGAGTTGCAGCTGTTTTGCCGGCCTAAGGAGGCGCAACGCGTTATTGAGTAGGTGGTCATAATGTTTTGTCTCTTCAGTGTATATGAGTATCAACGTAAATCCACAGTCCTTGGACCACCAGAATAACGCCAAGTTGTCTATTAATGCCTTGATGCCTAAAAGCACTTCTAACAAGTTGAAATTGGCCAGGCATTGATAAAAAAAAGTATTGTAAGTACTGTGGAACTAGGTTTAACTTTCCATACATGTTTCTCTTTGTTTTGCAGTATTTATAAAGATAAATGCTCTCCTTCACAATATATATCTTTTGTATTTAATAAGAATTATATCTAAAAGAAACAATCCTTTTAATTTCAAGGAATGAAATTCAGTGAGAGTTTAAACTAGTATATTAGAAAAAAAAATGATTTATCATATATTTGTAAATGTTAACAAAGCTATTACGTTAGTTTATTAGTTAGCAATCGTTAGTTTAATTTTAAACATAAATATAGAGCATAGAATATACATTTCAGGTGGTTTTTCGGAGACACCACGCGAGCTGACGCCGAACGCCTGCTTTTACAGTCACAAAATGCAGCTGGTACCTTTATGATAAGAGATAGTCACATTTCAGGTACGCAATTTTCTTTTCAGCAGTAATTATTATTTTTTTAAGAGCTATGTCTAGCTTAAACCATAACAATGAATGTTGCTTTCAGGCACTTATGCTTTGTCCATAAAAGATTTCAACTCCGAATCTAACGAAATAACAGTTAAGCACTACAAAATACGCACTTTAGACCAGGGCGGATTCTTCATATCGTCAAGCATTACATTTTCTTCACTAAAAGATTTAGTGGCATATTATTCAGGTGAGAAAAACACTTTCTTTTTTCTAATGAAATGATACAATTTCTGATGACCATTTCAGAGAAATACTTATATTTTACAATTTTTTATACCTTTTTTCCTTATTATTGCTAACGAACAACGTAATGAAAGCTCTGCGTTTACTTTTCGAATTTTAAATGGAGTTTATACTTGCATAGATTTGCATGCGTTGGTATTTACTGGCACGAGAATGAAAATAAAATGCAAGTGCAAAATCCTCCTGTCGTACAAGTTCGAACTGTGCATGCATGGATTTCCTGGGGACAAAAAGATAGAAGCATTTTAACTGGCGTTAACGAAGGGGTCGGGGTTTTCTTTCTTGTCTCAATTCTTCTATTTTGTCTCATATACAAGTCACACTGTGTTAAAGGGTATAAAGAGCCGAATGGTTATAATTGCTGTGTCTGTTGAAGTCTTGAATGTCTTGTAAAACGTTTAATAACATGATAATTGCTACTTGACGAGAATTAATCGAGTTTGAACGCGGAATAATAGTTGGTGCTCGACGCATTGGGCCTAGCATTTCAGAAGTTGTTGAGACTCTTAAGATTCCTTGCTCCTCTGTAGTGTTAAGTGTGCATTGAGAGTACATTCCATTTCATAAGGGTCAGCGCAGCATTTAGCATGATCCATCGACTTGGGATCAGGGGGGAGGCGTTGATGATTCCCGATTCAGCCTATGATTAACCACTGATAACCACTGATTCTTGACGTACGTTCATCTAGAGAGAACCAGGGACCCATTACCTGTCCTATAACATCCGAGAGAGAGACCACTATTACAGCGAAGGTTAGAGGGTCTGTGTCCGGGTATGATGTGGATTTGAGCACAGACCTCCATGTATTTGACACAGGCTCTGTGACTGCTATGAGGTATAGGGATGAGATCTTTGAGACCTATGCTCACTTTTCAGGTGAAAAATAAGGATTTTTTTCAGCCAGATAGATTGACCACCCAAATCTCCAGATCTAATCCCTATAGAGCAGTGCTCCCCAACCATTTTATCGCCGCGGACCGGATCAACGTTTGATAATTTTAACGCGGCCCGCTAGGGGGGGGGGACTTTGATTGTTTAGATTTTAGATTGTTTTTATTTAATAATTTTAATTTAATTGTATTTAAACATGCCTTTAAAATAAAGTACAGTTGCACCAAAAAATTAATATAAAGTGATTTAATATTTTAACTCATTAGAACGCTAAATCAATGAGAACCCTGAGCTTGTTTCTTTGCAACGAGACGGTTTCATCTGGGGGTTATAGGAGACAATGACACCCGAAGTGTGTTGCTTAGGTCCAGTTTATTCCTTTGTTTTGTTTTGGTTGCTATCACTGCAGAAAACCCCGCTTCACACAGATAGGTTGTCGGAAATGGCAATAGGGATTTAAATGCTGTTGTGGCAATCTCGGGGTATTCCTCCATGACTTTAATCCAGAACACCAGCAGAGTTGTTATCTCGAACGTAGTTTTAACGCCGCCTTCATTTGCAATATCCAGCAGTTGATATTCTTCTTGCACAGACATGCTAAATTCGCCTGATTTGTTGACAAATGGTTCGCGGATCAATTCCTTACTAGTTAGTGGGTCTTTTGTGGTTGGGAAGTAGCGCTCGAACTCTTTTAAAAGCAAAGACAGGTGATCGTGCAACAACTGGGAGAATGAATGAATGTCTCGCCTAAAATCCCCGCTAATGTCTGAAACATGTCCAAAATGCCTCTGTTCATGCGCCGTCCCCACAACTTCAGTTTGGCTTTAAATGCAGCTACTTTGTCTGCCAACTTGAAAACAGTTGTCACATTTGTCAAAATTGGAAAATAGAGACATACAGAATTCAGAAATCATAATTGGAGCTCTAGTAACAAAACAAATTTCAAGTTCAGATTTACCGCCTCCTAATTTGAGTTGACATTTCATAGATTAGAACCGCACAAACCCGAGAGAAATACACCACAGTAAATAAAATGGAAATAATTTAATATTCCTTTGGTGGCCCGGTACCATTTGATTCACGGACCACTACCGGTCCGCGGCCCGGGGGTTGGGGACTCCTGCTATAGAGCATCCAGGACCTGTAAACAGCATTGCTTGAGGAGTAGGACCGACTGCCACAGGGATAAACTGCCTCATTTCCAATATCCATTCACGTTGTGACAGCTGTATAACTGTAAGAGGGGACCATACCCTCTATAGACTCATTTTTAGTGTAGATATTTTAACCTCTGTTTTAGATCTACCTGCGCTGGTGAATCAAACGTCCACATAGACCAAAAATGTTGTATGTTTATTTTTATTTTTTATTATTTAAACTTATGTACAGTCACAGAAAAAATTACGAACCATCCCTCTTCATTCGAGGAATTTTAACTGTAGAGCAAATTCAAAGAGGGCATTTGACAGGAACTAACGTCTTCTATTAATTAAAATTCATAAAATTTGAATAAGGGGTCGCCCTCATATTAAATTGAGCACCAACTTCCAACTCCAATACGAACTCCCCTATTTTGACACACAATTTCGAATCTGTATCCCAATTTAACTTCAGATACCAATTTTCATGTCATTAGGACTGGCAGTTTCGAAGTTATGAGCACAGAAAGATTGGAGCTCCTAATGTTAAATATATTTTTTTTTTCCTAATGGCGGGCACAATGTTAAATATTAATGTTTAAAAAAATTATTAATATGAACCTTATTATATTAATAGAGAATCGATTCAGAAGTACTTATTGCCAAGAAAAATTTCAGTTCTTTCCAATAATCTGTTTTTGAGCTACATTAAATTTTCCCAGTTGTTGTGATTTTAGGGACAAACCAAAAGTTTATGAAAAGCCTGACAAACCGCGGATAATAGTTCTCGGATCGTTTGCACTTACATAATAAGTATAATAATTCTAGGATTGTTAAAAAATACGTTTGAAATAGTGTTCAAATTTGCAATTCGGCGGGTAGAGATAACTACAATTAATCTCGATGGACGAATAGTGTCACTCTATGTGGAGATGTTCCCTAAAATTGAAACTTACTTTGAAATTGAATATCTTGGGATATATTGATTGAAAAATCATGAAATTTTGTATTTCATGACTTTCAAGACTAATTTAACTATGCAGAATATGATTATGGCATCAAAACACGGTGTTTCTATTAGAAATTTTGTGGTTTGTGGAAAATTTGATATGAAGACGTCCCCTTGTGCAAAGTTTTTGTATTTGAATTTGTATAGGACGTTATTCCCCATTGAATGATACCTTTGAATTTGCTCTAGTATGAATAGTGCTCGAAATAAAGGAGGTAGCTCGTTTTTTCCCGCGAATTTACGTAACTAATTTCATTAGAATATGTCCTGTAGTTCTGGAGATAAACGGCCAAAAGTGAAAATTCTCTTAATTTTGAACACCATTGTAGTTGTTTTCACATTTTAAAATAATTAAACTTAATTTTTAGAAGATACAAATGGCCTTTGCTGTAAGTTACAGAATGCATGTCCGAGACCTCGACCAACGATTCCAGGACCGTTACCTGGTGCCAGAGATGAGTACGAAATTCCATTCGAAAGTTTGCAGTTCATCCGACAGCTTGGGAAAGGAAATTTTGGTGAAGTATTCTATGGTGAGAATAAAACGAAAATGCATTTTGGAAAGATTTATTGATACTACTCTGAAACCTGCTTAATTTCATAAATAATAACATCAAAGCACTTTCTCCATATCTGCATAAAGTAATTAAATGTGTTCTATTGAAATCTAGGCTGAAAAATTTATAGGTTCAAGTTGAAAATCACTCACCGTTTGCGAAATTCCTTCTCAATGAGGGAAACTCATACAAAAGAGCAATACTAAACATATAAGTATTACGAAATATGTAGTTATTCTATAGAAAATCTAAATAACTTTTTCCTCCAGTCTAGTATAAATAGTAAATATAATAAATTATATTTTGATAAATTTTTTTGAGTCATACAGTATCACACTAAATACAACGCTTTTTTAATTGTTTCCAAGACTTCTTTTTAAAAATTTCAATCCACAAGAAAAATCTTTTTCTTTTTCTAAGCAAATAGGTACTTACATTTATGGTACAATGCAGGTGTTACCAAATATAGATTTAATTCTTGAGCCTACTATTGAGAGCCAATTCATTAAGATACTAACTTAATAATAGCTAGCTTAAATGAATCTGAAATATTTTACGAAAATTTTATTCACTGATGTTTAATGTACTATTTTGAGTTAAATAATTTGGAACATATTTTCTCTTCTGCTAAATAACAAGATTGAGCAGTATACAAGTAAATTGACAATCCCAACAACTAAATGAGGTTCAGGGTAAATAATTGCTAATGTTAAGTTAAGCAGGATATCATCTCCAAAGTATTGGCATTACAATGACGGATAACGTAACCAAACATAATTTCTACTTAATTCAGAAATATTGAATTGAGATGAAAGCTATGAAGGACATTAAAACGTCTTCACTTCTTTAAATTCTGATTATCTCAAAAATTGTATTGTTTCTTAATAATCTTAATAGGAGAATCTACGAAAAATAGAGTCAATTGTATCCTAAACCATACGTCAAATTGTACATTAATATACAATTTGACAATATACAATAATCAAATTGTATATTAATATACAATTTGACGTATGACTTATGATACAATTGGCTCTATTTATTTGTAAGTACCTCTAGTGTCTAAGGGCTATTCTAATATTAATTAATCAAAGCCCTTAAACACTTTTATTTTTATCAAGATGCAACTTAACACATGACCCGACTTTTCCAAATTAATTCTTACCATGTTGTCTAATACTAAACCCAAAAGATCCAACACAAGAAATAACTAAAACAAATAAATATAGTCTACAAATCAAACCGGGAGATTTTAGAATGAGCTTGTATCCTATTTTCCAATAAGTGATTCTTTAAACAAATAAAAACCTGCAGATTTATGCTATTGCCCAAATCGTGAATTAAAAAATAAATATTACAGGTTTTTGGAATGGAACTATGGAAGTAGCCATTAAACGCTTGACGAGTGACGGCGTACAAACAGATGAATTCCGCCGTGAGGTTGCTGTCATGAAAGCAATTAGTCATCCGAAGATAGTTCGTCTGTATGCCATCTGTACAGAGAGAGAACCTTTTTGCATCGTCATGGAATACCTATGCAACGGTAATTTGCAACAGTACCTGAGAAGTGTCCACGGGAAGCAGTTAAGGTTACCATCTTTGGTAAACATGTCTGCCCAGGTTAGAATACTAAATCATCTACGGTTTAATAGTTCAGTCCAGTAAAATTTTTATCTTCGTTATGATGTATATCGTTTTGATGTTTGAATGGTGATGAATCACTCTTGTGTGAGTGTAGTTCATAAAGTAAAGATTATTTTAATGTTGGTTGTATGAAGTAAACGTACTTGCGATTCAACATTTCCTAAGTATTCTTTATTGACTTCAATGTCCATGCCCACCTTGCCCGATTTCGGAAGGTGAGATGGAAGTCTTTCTTTGACATAGTGTTTCGAAAATATCCAGTTCACTTCAATACCAGGAATACTTCAATTCATTATTAAACGTTCTATGACGTAAATTTTCACTTGAAAAAAGTCAAAACGGTCTAGTTCTAAAGAATAGAGAACACGTCATCATTTTGATGCCCAGATTTTTAATACCCTGCTGAGCAGGCACATAAATTTATCTTATGTACAGCCATGTATGAATGGAGAACCCTTTCTAAAGCAAATTTTCTGTATCTCAATCGTTTTCCAACAATATTAACGTAACCAACAGACCTGCATCTCATGAGCTATTTCCTCCTTATTCATTTAGTTGTCTTTAAGAAAGAGTAATTTCATGTTATTAAATCTAACCTTTGAAGTTGGTGTCGTAAGCACACCATAGCGTGGAACATATCCCTTAGACTCTTCACCACCCAAATATTTTTCCTTTCATTCCTCAGAAACTCTTGCAAAGAGAAAGCATTATTTAGTGTCGGTCGTTTGAATTATTTCCTGCTTTCTGATGTGATTTCAAATACCGTACTGCAAAATGTTATACCTTCTGATAGCTTATCTTATATTGATGTACCGTATCAGAACTATAGATCATCTACAAGGAGAATACATTAGCAATGATATAGAATCGTCATGGTTACTGAGATTTACTAATCGATACTTTCTATGTGCTACCCGCGTTGCACATTTATTAATTGGGATATTTCACGGAAATCTAACATACTAAATGTGTTACTCTCAAGGCATTTTTTAAGAGCAAATAAAATTTCCTTTTGTGATAAAAAAAAGTTCTTGATTAAGCCTTAAAAAGTTAAAAGTTGTTTCTTTTTCGATCTGGGTTGATGTGGGGTTTTCTATTTTGTGAGCACTATGCTGTTTTGTGAAAATTTTATTCTTACCCAATCTCTTAATCTTGGTCACCAAACAAAAACTACTGAAACCAAAGTTCATAGACTAGAACCCCTCTGCACTCTCGACAAAAAATAATACACATAAAATAAAAACATGTTTTTCAAATTGAAGAACATGTGGGACGTGATACCTATACAAAAAATACACCAAACTATACTCCAATTCAGAACCTCTGGAATTCTATATAATTTTGTGTTATACCGTTCAAAATCCCCTTTCAAGTTACTTCCACGACAAAATTTTAGAGTTTGTGGCTATAACAGAATTAGCTACATACTTCGAAATAGTTATGTTTATTTCTAGAGCTAAGTTTAACTTTGTTTTAGTTGATGAATGAGAGTATACACTAAAATCAGCTATTGACTTTATACATAAGTTTATCTGACTCAAACTTAAAATTAACTGTCCTTAAATTTGTTTTAGATACAAAACTAATTTGAAACTGAAATAACTTGTTTTTTATAGATAGCTGATGGAATGATGTACCTTGAATCCAACAGTTTAATACATAGAGATTTAGCAGCTCGAAATATATTAGTTGGAGATACGAACATTGTGAAACTTGCCGATTTCGGCCTAGCTAGAATGATGGACGAAGCCATTTATATAACAAAAGGTGAGAAAATATCACAGTATATTGAAGACAGATTTCATTTCGACGGCACTCAAATTTATTAATAGGCTTTTTATAAAAAAAATAGGATTTTGACATTAGAATTAAATTAAATTACTCTGAAATTTGTCATATCATGAAGAATTGATTTTCAATTAATGGATTAAGTAAGAAAAAGTAATTCACTTCAGTTTATCTACAGAAAACAATTGATTTTACTAAAGTTTGAGGTGGTGTTTGCCAAAAACGGTCAATTAAGTAAATATTCAGGTATTGTTTTTCTATAAATTCACTTTTCATTTCTCGACGAGAAATTTAAAACGTTGATACGAAAGTAGATACCAAATATGTGAGATGGTTATGTCAATGACCTAAATGATATTTCTTTACATAATTCCTAGTAAATGATTAATTTAACCAATCATTAAAACCTAACAACCAACGAATTTCATTATTATAAAAGTACTAGCAGAATTATCCAGCGTTTCTCGGGTTGAATTGGTTAAATATTGATTGGAAAGTGATTAGACTAATCCCTTTCCTTTCATAGAAAAATGCAAACATCATTAAAGTGTACGGAAAATAAAGTTTAACGTCGTTTAAACTTTTTCATAGTTTCTACAATTTACTTCAGATATAAATATGTATACATGATACTTCCATCCATATAATCCATTCTATATTCATCGCACTCCTGCTGTAAGACAAACTATAAGTTTTTTCTAAGGTGATTATTTCAGAATGCGGTTTGGAAAAATATTTGAACTACAACGTAAGACTAGTCTTTTTAACTTAGCGTAACCTATCTTATTTTAAAATAACTTTATTTTAACTTTACAGGTCATTTTAAAATACGAAGTTACACACCTTAAATTAAAAGATTTTGTATTGTATATTTCATTTATTTTTATGAAACTGACTAAAGGAAAGTTGGTTGAAATATATGCATACTGACAAGAATTTACTCATTTATAGTGATATTATGCAGAAAATAAAACAATTAATTAAATTTTAGCTCTTAAATAATATATCTGCAATATGTAAAATACTGGAACACATAAATACAAACACAAACACAATTCCGATCATTGAAAAAATGGTGAATTCTGAAAAATTAAGATACGAGCAAGCGTGTTGAATTTCGACTTCCTGAGTACATTCCAAAATAGAGAAATTCGAAAAAAGACGTTTAAAAAATATTGATAACGACAATAATGATTTATTTTCAAAAGCAAACATATTTATAACACATGAAAATGCTCAAATATGACTGTAACATTTTGCTGGCAACTCAAAAACACAAACACAGAATTCCAAGTCAAATAAAAAATTTATCATTAATTCTGGTGTTGTCAGATACAGAATAGCAAAATTACGCTTTTATGAACAATGGATTTTTCGCTTGAGCTTTCAGTGTTCCATTAAAAAGTGTAAGTTATGTAAAATTAAATATTTTAGATATCAGTTTGCATCAATAATCTATTCATAAATTACGTACCTTATGGCAGGAAAATGTTATTCCTATAGAGATTTCAAATTGTTTTTGGCCCCTTCTGCGCACCTTGGATAAGTAGAACTGAGGTTAAGAATTAACCTACCATACCTGCAGGGTTCCAAATTATAAATGTACGAAATTTGGCTTGGATTGTTCAAACGGTGTAGATTTGTATAGAGAACAAACATACACCAACTTTGCTTTATATATAGATAGATTCTACGTAAATTAATATTTTGTGTAAAAATGCATAATAATAGGAAAGTAACACTTTTATGGGATTTTAGCCTGGAGCCCTCCCTTCCCCCGTGAATTCCTCCCCCCCCCCTTGTCTGGTTACGCCACTGGTTTTTTGATGGCACTGTTTTTCTGTCTTTCTACCAAACAGTCTATCATCCCATTGCCTTTCAGATCAGCGTGTAGACACCAGCTGTGACGGAACGATGTATTTCATTGTTAGTAAAAACTTTCTAAAGCACAGGCCCAAATTAAATGTATTAGTCTTAAATAGAAAGAGGAACTTTGAGAGGTTTGATATCTAAATATTTAATGTGTTTCAAGTATCTTTTTCTTGCGCATCAGACAGTTAAGACCATACCTGTGTGAATGTCTTCAATTTAAACAATTTGTTTAACATAAATTATCTGCAACAAATGTGTCGCTCTTTTGAAGTAAAATGCTACCTATAAACTCAAGCAATTTTATTCTACGCTGCAAGTAACTATCAATGGAGATATCAAATTTTGAAATGCCTCTATTTACGAATGCATTGAAAAATTCCTGAAAATTGTCTGCAAGAAATATAGGTAAAAAGATTTTTCTTTCGCGAAAAATAGCCAAATAATATTATCTTATTTGAACAAGGAAACACTTTTAAACCACCGTCATTTTGAAACTGAAGGGTGCAACGTAAAGAAATATTTAAATAGTTGCGTTTCAACGACGTCCAGAAACTATTCAAGAATGTCTTCAAAATTCACTTCTTCAGGTAAGCTCATAGTGTCCAATGGAAAGTTCCGTAATTGCAGATTTGATTTCCACAATTTTACTTCTTTTGTAGTTGAAGAGAAATCTTTGTTTTGTATGAATCTCCGCCACCATCCTCATTTGATTTCGAGTTCGAGAATATCTTCCACGCGTTTGTTTCGTTTTAAGGGTGCTACACGTTCAATTAAGTTCGGTAAACTGGCTCATTTTGCGTAATTTTATTTTTACTCCGGTTCGACGGACCATAATTTTGTTCCAATAGCTCGCGATTAGTAGACTGTATTAACACAATTCATTATAACAAAAACAGTTTTATTGGTAACAAATATAACAAGATTGTAGAAGGACCACTTTTTCATTAGGTCTAAGGAAGCCTAATTTCGTTAGGGTTAACGAAGCCTCAGTCTCATCAAGTCTGATGCCTGAATGCCACTCATACCCTCACACAGACTTCCCTCCACAATATGTGGGAAAATTAACAACGATTTTATCAATCTTTTTAAAATATAGTTTTGTAACTCAAATCTCAGTATTAAACAATGTATTTACGCCAAAGATAAAATTTTTACAGTAATGCAAAATTGATAATTTGCTTCCAATAACTGCTTGTTAAAGATCGTTGATGTAATAGGACAGGACATCTGAGCATCAATGAATACAATGTTTTTCCAATGAATAAACTCAAAGTGCTTTAAAAGTACATTGTGAATTTATCAGATTTTAAGGAAGCTTCAAAACAATTTTCCTCTTGCTAGCAATATTTGATTTAATTCAGGGCTGTCATTTTTTTGGATGGATGGTATATCCAGTCCTAACTTTCAGATTTCAATACACTCGTCAGTCACCGTTGTGAGAAAGATATCCTCCGAATGCCATCACCCCTCTCCCAAGGAGTTTTACCAAATCACACGTCGATAATAGTTTTCACTGAAATAGATAAGAAACTACTTAGGTTCACCACTAATCGTATTTTGAACTAACATGTGACTTAGAATTAAACCAAACCTTTTAAGTCCTAAGCATGTATGTTGCAATTTTTATGTCTTGGATAATTCTTTGGTTTTACATACAATCACAAGATCTTATTTGCCGTTGTGAGCCGCCGTATCTGATGTGTTTTCTGGCCATACTTTCCCGTATCGATACATCAATGCCTTTTTTTAATCGTGATGCAAGTGATATTGATCTCTACTCAAATCTGAAGAAATTTTGGGAAATTTAGAATTGATGAGTAGGAATTTTATACAATGGAGAGCGTTTCACAATCATAGATTCTATTTCTCGTAGGGTCTAGGTACCCCCCCTCCTGATTAGGACCTCATTCTATCATCAAGATGAATAAACATGGGATCCAAAGACGACTCATGTGTGTGTGGGGGGGGGGGAGAACAACAAGTTTCTGATCATGAGCTCTTCAAGTTTTCTTATAATTTCTTCCAGTATGTGTCTAGTATTTGTAAATTCTCCATTCCGTACCATAATATCGTAGGTTTTTGTCCATTCCTTGATTTTTCAGGAATCCCACTTCGTAAGCAAAGTAGTTCGTATGTTAAAGGAAACCTAGCATAAACTTAAATAGAAGCACATTAGTCGTTTCAGGTCGTTGTAAGGTAAATTCACGATATGTGTCCTCTTATACAAAAAGTAAGCTCTCTAAGTTTGATTTTGTTTGACATTAACTGAACCTCTTAAACCGTTTTAAGAATTTCTACTACTGCAATCCGTAATTTTAGGCCACTGTAAAATGCCAATGTGAAAAAACACTTGGCTTGAATGATTTCCAGGGGTGTCTTGTGGGACCGTCAAAACGGTAGAATTCGAAAACTATAGCCACCGGTTTCTGCATTAAGACATTTTTTTAGTTATGAAACAGCAACACATATGTTCATCTGAAGTGAACAGACTTTTTTCACTATTAGAATTTGTTTCGTTGAAATTCGATATTTTCTGCTCACCCTAATGCTACTTCATGGACTGGTTAGTTCTTACGCGATTTGAATGGGTCTGTCTTGGTAATTTCACTATTCTTATTTTGTTTAAACTGTGGCAATATTAGTTTGTCTCCTCTCGAAGTTTGATCTTGTGAAAAGGCAGTCTGAGTACAAAGTAGTGATTCAAATATGACATTTTTCGTACGCCCGGGGTTCCTTTCAATTATCACTTCCGTTTTGGAAGATGTATCATAATAATAAAAAATATTTATTTCAGCTAATATAAATTAATACACTTTTATGGGTTTTATTTAGCAAATATTTTCGAAAGCAAGTCCATTTAACTTGAGTCATCCAAAAGGTCTACATTGGAAATTTATCCGTCACATGAGAGTGAGTTTGGTGACTAATCCTACGCACTGGATTGAATGGGACTGTCTCGATTCTCCCCCTAATCTTTTTGCTTTAAAACCGTGGCCTTATTAGTCCCATCCTGCGTTTTGATCTTGTGAAACGGCAGTGATGTAGGATTACTGTGTGGCTTCTCTAAGGCTTTAAGATTTTATTCAGCGTCAAATTTTCCTCAAGAGCAAATCTTATTTAGCAATTTATTTTCGCCGTAGTTTACTTTTACACGTTTTACATATTAATTGGTATGTTACATAATTTTATGACCCGATAAAGCAATTAAAACCAAGAATAATTTTAGTTGTTTTATTTTAATCCAGTGAATTATGTTTTAGGTGGAAAACTTCCTATCAAATGGACAGCTCCTGAAGCTTACACAGATGGACATTTCACTATAAAATCTGATGTGTGGTCATTTGGTATTGTTCTATACGAAATCTTTACTCACGGGGACACGCCTTATAAAGGTAATGACGATAATAGGATATGATTCCAATGAAATTTCATTAAACTAAAACGAAGTGAGATGCATTAAAATAACCCAAGAAATACTTCAGTTAAGGAAACTTTCAATCAAAAACAAAGTTTTTCGCACTTGTTATCGAACTGTTCAGATAGATTCCTTAGATCCTAAAACGTCGTGATGAAAAATTTGGAAAACATAAACTCAAGCATAAAATATCCAGAGAAATATAAATAAAATTAACAAACAAAAAATTTGAAATATTTAATATAATTTTTTTCTGATGCCTTTTTTGACTGGATTGCATTTGGTTAGTGTTTTGTCACTGCGTTGTTATCAAATCTTTATAACATTGAGATCTGTGTGTGTTACAGTCGATTATAACAAATATTTTTTTGGGTAGAAAGGTATGTAAAATTTGGAGCATTTCGCAATATTTTTTGCTGTTGGATTTTGCGAGTATCTTAGTATACTTTCTGATACATGAGATATGTTTTCTGTAAAGTTAACCAGAAGCAAAAATCTTTTTTCCGGTGGTTTGTTAAAACAGAAAATTTATCTCATCATACAAACTATTGAGAGCAACATCCTTATATTGTAAATCGACAAACAATAAAATTGTCAAAAACAAAAAAATTGTCAAAAACAAAAAAATTGTCAAAAACAAAAAAAACCTAACGATCGAGTTAGGCTAAAAAATTATGAACATGTGATTGCTAAGGATCGAAACAGTAAACAAAACAATAATAAATCTTTTTACCTTTAATCCAAAAAAATTTAGAAATTGGAACATTTAAAATTCTCATTTAGATTTAAAAAACTTAGATAGCCGAATTAAGCATGCACAAAAATTAAGAGCACGTAACTAAGCACTCAACGCATCAAGACAAAAAAACACTACGAAAAAATTAAATTAAAGTATCGAAATATAGCTTATAAATAGATTAAAATATCGAATATGAATAACTGCGCATAAACATAATCATAATCCTTGTTATTAACAAGGTCGAAGAACGAATCGTAACGTAAAATACATCAACACAAACAAAATACTAACGGTAAACCAATCAGATGTTATCCAGCCAAAAATATATCAGGAATGAACTGAAATATTTTTTACCGCTTTTACACTGAAATTGCAAATATTTTTCTCCCCCTTTTTCTTGTGGAGGACGTTTTACGTTCCCCTCTGCTGACCCCTTATTGACCCCCCACCCCGGTGTAAACGGCTTTGTTGACAACACTAAGGAGTGAGCATTCTTCTCACCCCTTTCTAGAGAAGAGTTATCACTATTCATCACGCCATTTTCTCGAATAGGTCACTCACTGACAGTTTGGTGGGAGATGTGGTCAAGGCAAGCGATGAAGGCAAAATGTCACAATGAGAGAACAAAAGGCGGCGTGAGCAACTACGGGGTGCCGAAGAAATGTCCCTCAAAAGTTGCAATAATTTGATCATTACCGACTCCTGGTGATAAACAAAATTGGAGTAGCAAACTCGCCACCCAGACACGAGATCGTGACGATAAAATGAGTGCCGTTTTTCGGAATACCTTTGATATTTGGAGTTACAGAAATTTGCAACTTCGGTGTAAACGCAGCTTAAAAAAGTATCAACTGTTTCACTTTGCCTGCGAAAGTTTAAATCGCACCCCCCCCCCTTTTTAAAAACTAAAGTAAAACAATTTTTTTACAACGAAAAGCCGGAGCAAAGATAGACGTACAGCCTTTCTATGCAGCATATCTTTACGTAGAATAACATGTGAGCGGTACGAGAGATGTAACAAGGTTCTGTATACAATCACCATTTATTAGACGACAAATCAACGGAACTCTACAGATTGAACGGAATCATGCACTGCTAGAATATGAGAAGAATTCAACTGAGTCTTTGATACCGTTGAACGCATATTTGTAGTTCAGTTGGAGAAGTAGCTTCCTCACCATGGTGTTGACATTGAGGAACAAATCAATAACTTGTCAGATTATCATGCAAGTGGTGGTCTCCTGTCGCATCAACCGCTCGCTGATTGATGGGATTTAGCAGTTAGTCGAGCGAAATGTGTCACCAGCACGCTTCTAGCCTAGCTACGAAATGAGGTGCTGATGTCGACGTTATGATGTGTGATGCAAACGTATTGACACCTATAGAGACACAAGACAACTCGATAAAGAGCCAAATGTGGGACATTTTCTCGACGTTGCCAGATCTTTCGATCTCAAGCGGTAGTGGTTGTAAAAAGTCCCAAATCCAGACGTCCGAAATCCGTAATTGTCAAAATCCGGACGTGTTGCTAACTGGCGTTTTTTTTTCCCTCACTTTTTTACATCTTTTTTTCAAGTTAATCCCCCATGGGAAGAAAGACGTAATTGTACGTCAAATATTTGTCTAAGTTCAAACATTAAGTTTTGTTTGATGTTATGGTTTTACACAAGAATGCTTTTCTAAATATATTTTCATCTCGTGTCATATTAACGCTTCTGTTAAACTTCCGAATTCGTTTTATTTAAAGAATATATCATAAAGCCATGGTATATGCAAATAATTATAACATAAAGCTTACCATCTAAATGCGAAGAATAAGCTGCCATTAATAAATATTGTTTGAAAATTAAATGCATTTCCTAAAAGTTTAAAAGCGCGTTTTATACGCAAAATTTAAAAAAGTTTTGCGAACAACATTTAGCATAATTTTCAGACTGTTATACCATATCAACAGAGATGCCAACCTTGCGATGGAAGTTTTCAGTAGTACAGAAGGAAAAATCCGTAGTTTAAGAATGTTTCCGTAGTCAAGTAAAAGTTTAAGAAATCGGCTTTAATAACACGCATATATCATTAATTCAAATATTTAATTTCAAATTTGAAACATTCAAGGGGATTCTACGGTCAAGGGACAAACTTGGGGGTGGTACAGCTTACTAAAACATACATTTTTTGTATAGGAATGTATGGTCGGAAGTGACGCGTGGAGGCACGAACACAAAAAATGAGACATGAACAGAAAAACATAATAGATGTTCAAAATTGCGGCCACCAACAGTAATACGAACTCGGCAGCTGCGATTGGCTGGCAATGTTGAGGGTAGAGGGCTTACATTATCGTATTTTTCTGGAAGAGGTTTTACCAGAATTGCTGCAAGATGTTATGATTTTCGGTCGTAATCACATGTGGTTTCAGCATGATGGAGCGCCAGCCCTTTTCAACATGGTTGTCCGCAATTTCCTGGATGCCAGTTATTATTATTTTTTTTTGGGGGGGGGGGGCGATGGATTGGGTTTGGTTGACCAGTCCGATGGCCACCCCTATCGCCAGATTTATCGAGCATCGATTGCTTCTTATGGAGGCAACTGAAGACTATCGTTTAAGGTACTCCAGTTGACTCAATTAAGGATCTCGTTGTTCTGCTATCCATTGCGGCTGCAAGCGTGCGCGAAATGCCTGGCATCTTTGGAACTATTCGCCAATCACTTCTTCGACGCTACCAAGCATGTATGACTGTTGGTGTTCGCAATTTTGAGCATTTATTGTAAGCATTGCTGCAAAGAAGCACTTTGTAAGGATGTTGTAAATAAAAAATGTTTTTCACTTCATGTCTCCTTTTTTGTGTTCGTGTCTCCATGCGTCACTTCCGACCATACATTCCAAAACGAAAAATGTATGTTTTAGTAAGCTGTACCCACCCTTCCAAATTTGTCCCATGACCATAGGATCACTCTGCATATGCAACACATATTATTTATAATTAGTAATTTATATGATACATGAAAACACATATATCCAACCAATAATTGTGTATAAAAGAATTATATATGAAGAATATTTAATAATTAAACTTAAGCACTCTCTCCCATTTACCAAAAAAATAAAATAATAATGAAAAAAAATACAGAAATAAGTAAACTAATTGGTGTGTTGTGAAATATAAATAAAATTGAATTTTTCCGTAGAAAAAAATCATTGATTCCGTAATCCGCGTAGTACCCAATTCACTTCCGTAGAAACTACGGAGAATCTGTAGTAGTAGTTGGCATCTATGCCTCAAAGAGGGTGAGAAACCGTATAAATAACACATTATTCGTGCTCTTAGAAATGCTTACTACAACCTAACTAAAACTAATTAAAAGTATTAATAAAAATTAAAGCATACTATTTGTCAAAGTAATTTCAAATGGATTACTCTCCATTTCATATGCATTTGTTGGCCTTGTTGCTATTTTGTTTAGTTATTTGATGTGCTTGTTTGAATAACAAAAAAATAATATATATATATATATATATATATATATATATATATATATATATATATATATATATATATATATATATATATATATATATATATATATATATATATATATATATATATATATATATATATATATATATATATATATATATCGATTTCTTCCATTATGGTGTGTACTCTGTTTGGTTCTCGGTTCGAATGTCAAGTTATGGCACTGACGTTCATAGTTTGGATTCCATTTTATGCTACAGATCCTGGTTTAACTATCCTTCGTATAGCAAAAAATTATCGTAGAGCGACAAACTAAAATCTCTGGTGCGAAAATCGAAAGTATTTATATATTCCTAAATCAATATTTTAATGTCAGAAAATAAATTATTTAATTTTTCTTGTGAGTTCTTTGTTGTGATTGCTCTGCATATTTTTCAGGTTTGAAAAATCCAGAAGTCTCTCATCTTATAACAAAACAAAACTATCGCATGCCAAAACCTAGTGATGCTGAATGTCCAAATGCAGTTTATGAAATAATGCTGACTTGTTGGAAAAAAGATCCTAAAGATAGACCAACTTTTGAATACCTGCATCATTATTTTGAAGATTATTATGTTACATCAGAAGCGTCATATAAACAAGCCCAAAGCTGATACAAATCGACTAGACAATATTTTAAGTTTCGCAGCATTTCAGAAGTTCAATGTATGTAAAATGAAGTAGTGAGGAACTGTGAAATTGTTCACACAAGAAGTGATAGCATTAAAAAGTATTGAAATCTATACAAATATGTTATTATCTGGTATCAAGTTTAATCCCTGAAAATAATTACGAAATACAGATTATTGATGTTAGTATTAATACGATAAAAGTTTATATATTTTTATGTTTTTCTGAGTGATTATGGTATATTTAGTTTTTTAGCATAGCTGATAATTAAATGATTCGCAGTTCTTCATTGCCGTGTTTGTAAAACTAAATATATTTTTGTGCTTTAAAACTATATTTAATTTATTAGCATGTCTAATACCATTGGTCAAAATGCATATTGTGTGCATGTATAAATGCATCCCACCTCAATGAGAGCAGTTCAAACATGACTGTAATGTGAGAACAGGAAATTCTTTTTAAACTTCTGATGCGTTCACTGATATAGGTAGACAAGTATAAAAGATACATACATAATTTTGTATTTAATTAATCTATTTTAAATTTAAAATGCCACACCAAGTCACATAGAAGTATGCACATCCCGAAATGCAAAGCCAAATCGTTACAAGTTTAAAAATACAGTAGCGAATTAAAAAGCCGACAATTGATTCGTATGTCATTAATGCACTTTTTATCAACTTTTCCTGATTTCATATAATGGTTAAATTTGAGTTTTTGTGTTGGGTTCTTATCCCAGAAATTTAGGAAAATAATAAATGTTTTTATGATTATAATTTGGGTGCTAATTATTCACGCACCATGAAATAATGTATTGTAATTAATTACTACAAAAATTTCAAATTTGTGTATTTATAAAATACAATTATAGTACAACAATTTCAAATTTGTGTAATGTTAAAAAAAATTTCCCTTGAGTTTAATTTCAATTGAAATGTTACGCTAGTGTAATATGATTATAAAACAAAACTTTAATGCATTGAATTAAACAAAAATAATACATTAAATTCAATAAACAACTGCAAATTGGAAAAAGTAGTAGAATATAAAAGTTTGTGTGTGTATGTGGAGGTCTGGTGTCTAAAGACGAATCTACACCACTTACAGTACTGAAATTTAGCACACAGGTAGTCCTAAAGGAGACTAACAGCACCTCGAAGCCCGAATTTTATAATTTTATCTGGAACATTTTAAATTAAATTATTAGTTCCCCCCCCCAAAAAAAAAAATGTTTCTTCACTCACGGATTGACGTCACAGCTCCTCGATTGAAGAAAGTAAATGGTTTTGCGTTTTTCGACCTTTGGAACAGTGCCAAGTTATGACGTCATAGCTTTTCAATTGAAGAAAGCGCGTTTTGATTTATGTTGTTGATTAGCATAACTTTCTTGCCCACGATGTTAACTTTGTCACGGGCAAGGACTATTTGAGGTTTTCTGTCTTCGTGATCGTTGTGAAAGAGTGAAAATTTCAATAGATTTGAAATCTGCGGAACATTTAACACCAGATCGATAACTTAGTTGTGATTTTCTTTAAATAAATCATTTTTCCACTGTCATGAAGGGTGAAGGTGGGACGCATTCTTAAAACAACTGTTTTTTCTTTATGTTTCAGTATCATTTCTTATGTTTTCAGTTTTATAAAAAGACACGAAAAGAACTGTCACGGGCAGTGCCGTGCTGGCCTGCTAGTATTTAATATTTTCAAGTGTCACAATAATGCAATTCAAAAACTTGTAAAGGTAAATTTTTTTAATTAAAATCTTAATGAGCAGTATGGCAAATATTATTTTTGACAACAAGCGTTTAACAGATACCTCTAATCGTTTTACAGTACCTTAAACACATTTTGAAACTTAATCTAAAATGTTAGATCAATAAATAAGCGTAAAAACAGATTTTATTAATGAACAATAATTACGAGTAAGCGGGATTCACTTACTCCTTTACATAAACTGATGAAAAGAAAGCGTACTATATATATATACTTAAAAAAATTATCTAACACTTGATTTTTAAATACATTTGCAATTGTAAAATCTTAAACCTACATTGCAAAAAATCTAAATCTAATCTCTACTTTAAAAACTATAAAATGTTATTTTTTTCTTGCATGAAATAGATAGCATATTAAAATAGCAATCTATCAACAAGCATATTTGTGCTCTAAATTTTAAAACATTAAGTACTTTGAAATACTGGAATTAGCGGTTTCAAATATAAATATTTTTCATACTAATCTTCTCTAACTTTATAAAAGGAAGTGTTTGTCTGTTGGTTTGTTTGTTTGTTTCTCTCCTGACGAATCTATGGCCCTTACAGTAATGGGATTTGGCACACAGGTAGTCCAAATGTTTTGGAATTTTAGGGTAGCGGCGAATTTCAAAATTCAATCTAGAACATTTTAAAAGGAATTAATGGAATTTAATTAGTATTGTTTTCTTTGGAATGGCAACAGCATAAAAGATCAGATTCTAAATTTATTTTTTCCGTTTTCATTTTGCGCTGAGGAATGATTTTCCAGCAGACCATAAAAAAAAACAAAGTTTTAACAGATAGAGTTAAAAATTCAAAGGATTTGAAATCACATTATTTCGATACCTAAAAATATGATTTTCTTTAAATAGATAAAAAAATTTTAATTGAATATCTTTTATATTTTTGCAACAGAATGTGACGTTACGCCAACATTCGTGTTCTTCAAATAAACAGATTGCATTTTCTGCCCTCTTACGATTTCAGCATAAGAAAGCAAAGAAAATAAAAAAACATTTTGGCTGGCATTATTTAGTACTTTTTTGTAAAATCAGGATCGCAAAAGATTGAAAAATTTCATCGGATTTGAAATCTGCGGAAAATTTAACACCAGATAGATACCTTATACATTTAATTTTCTTTTAATAAATAATTTCTCAGTTAAATATTTACATTTTCGCAAGAGATTGTAACATGTCGCCGAATTCCTATTTTGTTTGCCAAGCAAACAAACACCACGGGAAATTCCATTATGGCTGTTATCCAATTTGTGAAACAAACCCTAGTTCATGATATCCATAATTTGGTTTGAGAAGCAAACCAACACCACGGGCAACGTCTTTATGGTTGTTATCCAAAAGGCTACGAATTCGTAGCAATCACTGGGGGTTAGCAAGCAGTGGAAACACACCTAACCCCATGAAAAGACTGTCATTGGTAACGCCGAGCTAGCCACGCAGTGGCTAGTGATCAATATGTAAAGACAATCAATATGTAAAGACAGTAGATATTTTTCTTGCAAACGTTAAATGTTACATGTTTTTCTTATGTTCAAATTTATTTGGATGTAATTCCAAATAAATTTGGAATTATATCTTTATAAACACCAAGAATAGAACCATTTTGAGTTTTCACTTTCAACGTACTTGCTCTAGAAAAAGTAATGCGCAAACTATATTCGTGTGGGAGAGAAAAGTCTAATAATAAACGTGACTACTGTTTTAGTCACACATGATCGTGAGCATATGAAAAGGTTACTATAACTAACTCTACTTCTACAGTTCTGCTATGGTGCCAAAATGTCAATAGTTTTATCCACAGAGTATATGAACTGAAGTGCTATAAAAACTGGTACAGACGAGCGTATGCAAATAAGGGAGAAATGCAATCAATCAACTTAAGTCGATGCGGTCAGCAGCGCTTCTTTAAGACAACAGGCAGCTAGGGAAGCTGTTAGATCGGTTTCTGCTGATAAAATTGCAGGTTATCCCGATTTATGTGACTTTGAATGTGGCTTAGTAGTCTTTGCTGATATATTTAGGCAATTTTCATGCTGGAACATTTGAGTAACTATACTTAAATCAGCCATAATTTGGTAGTTTTGGAGAAGCTTGAAGGTATATTGAGCATCGCAATTACTTGGAACAAGACTTAGAAAACACGTTACCAAGACTTACGCAATTAGTGACGATCAAATTAAATTATTTTCCCAAAAACTATTTTTACGGAATTTAAATTCTAATACTTTATTTAGAGTCTTATTTTTCTTTACGAGATATAAAAAAAATTCTGATTATTGGGAACAGACGATAAAGAGAATAAAACATTGTAAACAAAATATACGAAACAAGTTCTTTTAAAATAAGACTGGTAGGTAATATGGCAACTGTAATTAAGTAATAGTTCAGTTTTAAAAACTTTTTTAATCATTATATGATAATTTTGGGAAACTCCTTTGATTTTAAATGTCATTTAAGGAATTTATATGGATACTCTGAACTATTCTATGTTTTCTGGGTAGCATTGACACACCTCTACAGACTTTCTATCTTACTAAAAATTTAAATTCTACAAAAATGTAATATGTTAAATACGACATTTATTTACTTTTGTGAAATTTTGTAGTTAACAATTATGCACCTATTTAGCATTAACAATTATGTACGGTGGTTGTTACATGTGATGAATAGGAACTGTAATTTATTAACGAAAGCGGAAGATAAGTTTACGAATTCAACCCGATTAACGTCGAGTAATTCTGCTTGTATACGATATAAGAATGATATAATAATTTTTTTGGAGAGTGAAAAATTTCACATGAAATTAATTTTGTGACTCCTATTTTTCGTGCTTAATACAAGAAATGTTTTTTCAATGAAATAATCATATATTCTGTGGAAAGTTCATTTTATTAGTAAAGTCTTTTTGATGTGTTTATATCCTTAGTAAAAAATGTTAACACTAACACTATTATTTGCGAGTACTAAATCCTTTTTGTAAATATTAAGTAATGCTAGGTACACTCTATAACAAAAAAATCGACGCACCAAGAAGAAATCATCCGATTGCTTTGAAATTTCGTATGCAAAAATATTTTGACCAAATATGCAAATGATTACAATTTGGTGTCCAATGAATGAACAGTGCGATCTCCAGCGCATCGGAACTGCGCATCCAGCAGATGTATATAAGAAGTTGTTCTTGAACTGTTGTTAAAAATTTCTGCTGCATTGCCATTTAGGAGCCCTTTTAACGACTGAAAAAATGCCTCGCCGCAGGATTCGAGCTCATTACGAGCAACTTTCAGAATTTGAAAGAGGTCGTATCATTGGATTGAAAGAGGCAGGTTGGGCAAATCGGTGAATCGCTCGTCATGTGAGTCGAAGCGATGCGGCGATTAGAAGATGCTGGCAAGAGTGGGTGGACAATGGCTGATTTCAGCGTCATGATGGTAGCGGTCGACGTAGGGCCACATCAGATCGCGAGGACAGAGTGATTGTCAGATCAGCTGTTACAGCGCCTGATTCATCGCTATCAACCATCAGTGGTGCGACCCACACACGAGTGTCCACCATGACCATTCACAGACGGCTGATAGAGCGAAATCTACGCTCGTAAAGACCGTTACGCCACCTGCTGCTCACGCCTGCACACTGTCGATCCAGATTACAGTGGTGCTTTGCTCGATCAGGCTGGAATGATGCAGACTGGGGACGTATAGTCTTTAGCGACGAATCGCGCTTCCAACTGTGTCCTGACGATCATCGAAAACGTATCTGGAGACGCCCAGGGCAGCGTGGCGATCCTACTTTCACTATTGCAAGCCACACGGGCCATCAACAAGGAGTTATGGTCTGGGGCGCCATTTCCCTTGATAGCCGGACCTCTTTGTTCGTCATTAGAGGTACAGTTACTGCACAGCGGTACGTTGACGATATTCTGAGACCTGTTTTGCTACCGTTCCTTTCGTAGTACCCTAGGCTTATTTTAAAGCAAGACAATGCCAGACCACATTAAGCACGTGTTGCTATGAACTGTCTTCAAGCTTGTCAAACACTTCCTTGGCCAGCCAGATTACCAGATCTCTTACCCATCGAGCATGTCTGGGATATGATGGGAAGGCGACTTCATCCGGTAGGGAATGTTGATGACGTATTCCGACAATTGGAGCAAATTTGGCAAGATATACCGCAGGAGACCATCCGTGAGCTTTGACGGTCTATGCCACGCCGTGTGGCAGCTTGCATCCGGGCTAGAGGCGTTTCAACATCTTATTGAGCTCGTTACTGTAACTCTGAAAGAAATCATTCAATTATTCTGAAATTTTAATCATTTTCTATTCTGTACATAATTTTATTATCCACCAATTTTTGTCTCCATAGGACAATTACTTCTTGGTGCATCGATTTTTTTGTTATAGAGTGTATAAACACCCTTTCCACAATCTAATAAAATATAAACTTAATATAGAAAATTATATATATCGTTATTACCAAAACTGAATAGGTCTTAATTGGCTAGACACATCACTAGATTCGAAGCAAACTTGCCATATATTGATCTGTCCATCATCAAAAAAGTCGGTATACACTCTATAACAAAAAAAATCGACGCACTAAGGAGGAGATGTCCGATGGATACAAAAATTGGTGGATAGGAAAATTATGTGCAGAATAGAAAATGATTAAAATTTCAGAACAATTGAATGATTTATTTCAGAGTTACAGTAACGAGCTCAATAAGGTGTTGACCCGCCTCTAGCCCGGATGCAAGTTACCACACGGCGTGGCATAGACCGATAAAGCTCCCGGATGGTCTCCTGCGGTATTTCTTGCCAAATTTGCTCCAACTGTCGGACTACGTCATCAACATTCCCTACCGGATGCAGTCGCCTTCCAATCATATCCCAGACATGCTCGATGGGTAAGAGATCTGGTGATCTGGCTGGCCAAGGAAGTGTTTGACAAGCTGGAAGACAGTTCATAGCAACACGTGCCGTATGTGGTCTGGCATTGCTGAAAAATAAGCCTAGGGTACTGCGAAAGTAACGGTAGCAAAGCAGGTCTCAGAATGTCGTCAACGTTCCGCTGTGCAGTAAGTGTACCTCTATTGACGAATAAAGGGGTCCGGCTATCAAGGGAAATAGCACCCCAGACCATAACTTCTTTTTCAGGGCCCATGTGGCATGCAATAGTGAAAGCAAGATCGGCACGCTGCCCTGGGCGTCTCCAGACAAGTCTTCGATGATCGTCAGGACACAGTTGGAAGCGAGATTCGTCGCTAAAGAGACTATACGTCCCCACAGTCAGCATCATTCCAGCCTGATCGAACCAAGAGCTACTGTAATCTGGCTCGACAGTGTGCAGGCGTGAGTGGCAGGCGGCGTAACTGTCTTTACGAGCGTAGATTTCGCTCTATCAGCCGTCTGTGAATGGTCATAGTGGACACTCATGTGTGGGTCGCACGACTGATGGTTGATAGCGATGAATCAGGCGCTGTGACAGCTGATCTGACAATCACTGTGTCCTCGTGATCTGTTGTGGCCTTACGTCGACCGCTACCATCATGACGCTGAAATCTGCCATTGGCCACCCACTCTTGCCAGCATCTTCTAATCGCGGCATCGCTTCGACTCACATGACGAGCGATTCACCAATTTGCTCAACCTGCCTCTTTCAATCCAATGATACGACCTCTTTCAAACTCTGAAAGTTGCTGGTTATGAGGCATTTTTTCAGTCGTTGAAAGGTATCCTAAATCGAAATGCAGCAGAAATTTTTAACAACACTTCGAAAACAACTCCTTATATACATCTGCTGGATGCGCAGTTCCGATGTGCTGGAGATCGCACTATTCATTCATTGGACACCAAATTTTAATCATTTGTATATTTGGTCAAAACATTTTTGCACACGAAATGTCAAAGCAATCGGATGATTCCTTCTTGGTGCGTCGATTTTTTTTGTTATAGAGTGCATGTAGATACAATATCTATATTTGAGGGGAAAAAATAAATAAAAACTCCCAATCTCACACCCAAACAGTGACGTTGGAGAAATTTTGCCCTTTAGAGAAGTTGCGATAAGATTCATTATGTAAAAACTGTTTAAAAGAGCTTCCTTTGCTTAATGATAAAAGTTAGAGTGGTACTTGAGAGATTGTGTTTGGGGGAGAGTTTGAATTTTTTTTCAACGAAATGGCAACCCCAGAGAAGCAGTACGAGAGACAAAAAAAGTCTACAGGAGATTGAGAATACACCCGTTAAAAGGTCCGTAAACTCAGTATGCTGAAAAGTTATGGTCTCCTCCGTGTATGTACTAGTTCAAAATGACGTGGCATTGTCCTTGAATCTCTCCCTTAGGGAATGGTCCCGGGCCGTCGCCAGTATCCCGTGTTGTTCTCCTGAGCGATGTTAATTAATCACCACTACCACTTCCATGTTGTTCAAAATTTATGTCTCACAAAGAGATCGTTGGGAACACAGACTGAAACGAAAAAACGGGGGAATCGATCTTTTGTAGGGCAATGAAAATTCCTGAATTATTTATGCACACACTTCATACGTTCAATAAATCATATATCATACGAAATGTATATTGTAGTTTTGATCGCATATCTTTGTTCATGTGGTTGAAATATAATAGATTGGGCATTGTGTTACATTATTAACTATACCTAATATTTCATACTTATAATCAGTGAAATTATTGTTACAATATTTTTCTCAAATTATGTCAACTACTTTTTTAAAGCTTTTCATCAAGTAGTCACAACTAACGAGAATGGTCCTTAAAAGATAAGAATTCTCACTGAAGATGGGCTTCAATCCATATTTAAAAACTATTCGTAAAAACTGACAAAAATCAGTAAAAGCCGTGAAAATGTTTGAAATTTCAAAGTACATACTTGAAACACCTAAACATTACCGTTTCATCTCAATCGATTCTGAAATTTGAGTGAAAACAATACTACCAAGACTAGTGAATTCAAAAAAGACTGCTCGTGTAAGGCCTAGTGTTCTTTATAAGTAGCGTATTTTGTTCTTGCAATTGTGCCACAGCATGATTGGTTGGTTTTGAGTTTTAGGGTGTTAAAGCCATATTTGGCTAAGCTGCACCAAACTCAAGATAACGTCAAGTAATGGACATACGCACACAAGGAAAGTTTTGCTGACATGAACAGAGAAATACATCCTTTGACGAATCTGGATTTTATGGCACATGGGTCATATTTTTAGTTAAGCAGCGCCAAACAACGTCAAGTAAGTGGACACATAAACAAGGAAAACTTTTCAGACAAAGAAGCGAGGAAATACTCAAGGAGGAATCGAACCTGCTCCTCTTACAACATGGCGACCCCTCCATCTTCAGGACATTTTCTAAACAAATTATATAACTTTCTAGAGCAAAAAGCTCAATTTAACTGTCCTCAAGACTATTTTATTAGTAATAGTGTATCAAATGACATACATTATAAAATAAAATAATAATTTAAAATTTAACAGTTACACAGTTTTTGTGATTTCTCGCGGAGAGATATATATCCATTTATAGAACGAAGATTCGGAAGGCAATTACATGCTGAGCAATCATGTCCTTCCTGTGATAAATGATACAGATCGCATACGTTCAGGGAAGTGAAATTTCCGTAGATCTTTACATTTCCTGCAGACACTTTCAAAGCTCTGATTAACATTAAATTCCGTTATATAGTTTATTCCAAAAGCTATTCACAATGTTTATAAATCAAAGCTTCAAAGCTAGAAGAATTTGAATGTCATTCAAAAGAAAATGGGAAACGTCGTTTATTTAACAAAGTAAGTGGTCTAAAAATGTCTTTGTTGTGTAATGATATTACCATTGCATTTCCTCAAAGGATTTATACGTGAATTTATAAATTTCAATTAATTTCCTTTCCAATGTTATAGAAAATAAACTTTAAATTTGGTGGAGTTTTTAAAAAGAAATGCCACAACTCTAAAATATATTAAGAATAGCAACATTGGGCATGCTTATGTGCAAATATTTATTACTTTTTATCCTATCTATCATAATAAATTAACTGTACTAATAATAATAGTTGTAAAAATAGAAAAGTACCGAAAACAAAATTTTGGCAATTTTTTTTTTCAAACGTAGACTCAGCTGCTCGAGAAATGCAAGTATAACTATATTGTAATATTTTTTTGGAGGGAAGGGGGAATAGGTGTTTTTTAAATGTCGGGAATGAAACATTACATCATAGGAATGAAAATACTTGTGCGTACTATCCGGCTTCAGAAATAAGTGACTAAGCATTTCCCGACATTTGTTTTACTATTCCAAAGGTTTTCTCGTGGTATCTCAATCAGGAAAAAATGGGTATATATATATATATATATATATATATATATATATATATTATATATATATATACTTACTGCTGTTTTAAAAAAATGCAACACCATGAAGGAGTCATTATGAATTACATGAAATTTAATACACAAACGGCTTGTATTAGTACAAATAAATGAATAAATTTTCAAAGCAAAAAACCAATATTAAGTGTCCGATCAGTATTTGGTGTAGCCACCACGCGCTGCAATAAGTGCTGTTATATGGTGTGGCATAGAGTGAAACAGATGTTGAATGTCTGCTTGTGGAAGAGAATTCCATATTGTTTGTATGCGCACTCAAAGTTCGTATTTTGAAGCTGTAGCACGCGGATCACGAGTGAGACGCCGACCAACCAAATCCCACACGTGCTCAATGGGCAACATATCCGGCGAATAAGCAGGCCAAGGAAGAAGTTGCATGTGTTGGACTGAAAAGAAATCTCGAACATTCCTTGCAACATGTGGGCGTGTATTATCCTGTTGAAAGATACCTCCAGGGATGCCTTGAAGGAAGGGAACGACTTCGGGCTCTAGCACTTCACTGACGTACCTGTTGCTATTCAGATAACGCTCCATTCGTAGCAGCTGACTGATACGAAATCGCACCATAGACCATAATTCCGAGTGTTCGGCCATTATGACGTTCAATAACGCACTCTGAAAGGCAGTTTTCACCGGCATAGCGTCTAACACAAATGCGGCCATCATGGCTCTACAAATTAAAGCGGTATTCGTCAGAAAAGAAAATTTGTTGCCAATCAACCCGCCAGGCTCTGTGCTCATGAGCCCATTGCAGACGCAGCCGTCGATGGTTTGTCGTGAAGGGGATCCTGTATAAAGGAATCCTTGCACGCAGTCCACGGTGCAGCAGACGTCGGCGAATTCAAGAAGTCGACATTAGTACACCTGTAGAAGTAGACCAAAGTGCTGCCAACTGCCTGGAGGAAGCTGTACGGTCAGTCACCGCTATGTGGACCAGGTGTCTATCATCGTCTTACGTCACCTTCCATCGTCCACTCCCAGTTATTCGAGTTGTCCGGTTCTCGTCGGTCCACTGCTTCCAAACTCGAATCACTGTGGAACTGTTCCGCTGCAACATGACTGTGCGATAGGAAAATCCTCATTCACGAAGGCCGATGATTTGACCCATTCAAACTCCGTAAGTTGTTGAAATTTCACCCTATTTCGTCGTGGAGGCATACTTAGGTCTCACTAAACGTTCGCCACTAAAATATAACCATGCACTATTTTCAACGTCGCGCTACAGCCCTCTATTTATACGCTTTTAGCATCAGTTCACAGGGCGATGCTCACACCACGCATGAGTAGTGGCTCTGAAACTTTACTACTTTGCATAACATCCTATAATTGACATTTGCTGCAAATTTTTCTTTTCATTCGGATGATTCCTTCATGGTGTTGAATTTTTTACAAACAGCAGTGTATAATTTTATAATTATTACGAATTACTTACGAATTTTCAAAATTCAGAAAAGCATTGGTATTTCGGGAGCGCGTCTCCCGTGTTTACTAGAGAAAGCAAACCCCAGGGAAAAGAAAAGATCACTAGGGTACCTCCGGTTCGGAAAGCCTGTATACACCTAGAGGAGATATACCCCCGAGGTGAGCACAAGAAGAATTGTGAGAGATAATTATTGTTCCTGTTTTGTTACTTTATAAATGTACGTTATGCCAACTCATCGGTCTAGCGGCATTGGTTACTGGAGCAAAAGGTTGCTGCTTAGAATGAGTGGTTAAGGCATGTATACGGCCCCTCTATAAACGGGTTGTACCTAGAATGCATTTGAGGTGTAAGGTGAATTCCCCCATGGTGCATCAGAGTAACGCTAAGTGATTCACAAATCTGTGCCCTTGTACATTATAATATAGCATCATCATAATGATTAGATTCAATTGGCCAGACATCAACAAAAAATCGTTATTGATAAAAATTATATTTATATTTTTTATGTTTTATATATTTCTATTTATATAATATTGTATATATTTATATATTTATGAGTATTTGCGTCATTTCATGGTTATATATGCATAGTTGGGCATAGGTGCCGCAGCGGGGCCGCACGTTAAAAAATCGGATGTGTGCACCGGGCCTTAGACAACGTCACTTCATGCATACTTGTTTATTTTCTTTTAACAAATGTAGCTAGAGATGCTGTATGTGTAAATAACACCAACCAAAATAATAAAAAATGTAATAATTCAATAATGGACAGTATCTAAAATCTGCACTTCTATATAGAATGCAACATGAAGGACAGGAGATACCAAAGGCATATTTGTTATACAAATAATATCAAGCGCAAGGGTTGTCGGGACATGGCGTGGCCATCCGAATCTACTTTATCTTCGAGATAAAGACTCGCTCAATTCCTTTTTTGGATGATCAGAATAACAGATCGATTGCTATAATAGCTTTTCGGTTGCGTATAGACGAACGCTTGTTAAAAAAATTGAACATTTAAAAAATTATAGAAAATACGAATAACAATCAACTTTTTCACTCTGTCTCGAATTCTTTGGAGAGTTGGGTGCTAGCACAGGTCTGGCTACGTCATCTGACAGTGATTCAAAATTAAGAAGTGTTTACCTAAGATCTTTCCTTTCGGAATTGATCTTGGGCCATCTCCAATAGCCCGTTATGTTGTTCCAGTGCAACGTTAATTCAACTATAACCATCTTATAAATTCGAAATTAAATTTTTAAAACATTCCATATCATGATTAGTTTGTGTGCAAAATTAAAAAAAAATACAATAACATTGTTGTTTGTGGGTGCATAGCAAAAAATACATACATACTAATATTGTCTTTTACAATGCTTAAATAAATATAATAACGTTTACAAATACAAAAGTAGCAGTTGCAAGCACAAAATAAAAGGTAAATTCTAGGATTATTTCCACGTGCAAATGCTGTTATTCCAAAAGGCTGACCTCAAATGTAACGCTTCATGTGCAGGAACAAACGATAGTCAGACAGTGCTAGGTCTGCGCTGTAGGGGGATTATCGAACTACTGCCAACCGAATTCCTCAATTTGCCTGATTGACACCAGCAGCATGAGGCCAAGCATTGTTGTAAAGTAAGACAATTCCTTGACTAAGCATTCCTCTCTTTTTATTTTGAAGTACCCACCTAAGTTTTTTCAGTCTCACAGTATTAAGCAGCATTGATGGTTTGACACCTAGGAAGAAATTCAACAAGAAGAACTCCTTTCATATCCCAAAACAAGGTGCACGTGATTTTTTTGGACTGACATGGTAGTTTTAAATTTTTGCTTTTTGGGAGATCCTGTGTGCCTTCACTCCATCGACTGCTGTTTTGAATATGGGGTTACATGACGAAGTTTCGTCACGTAAAATACTATCCTAACATCATCATTTGAGCGTGCATAGTACAAAAATATACTTACTAATATTTTCGTTTGCAGTGCTTAAATAAATATAACGTTTACATATACGAAAGTAGAAGTTGCCCGAGTACAATAAAAATTCAATTCTAGGATAGCTTTCATGCACTCACAAAGATGAAATGGTTCAAACTACAGCTCCGTTCAACTTGCGGCACGCGAAGAAATCAATATTTTGTGTCGCCGTCATGGGCGACAAAAATTGCTGATAGGCCTCTCCGCATTGAAATAAAGAGGCTTTGGATGAATGCTTTGAGTATGTTAGTTCTGCTTCCACAAGTTGCTAAAGTCCATGTAAAATCATGTGACGTAGCCTCGGGTGGTTAATGGTGTTCCATTTGTTAGGCGATATTTAGCCAGACGTGTTCTATGGGTGACAGATCTGGTGAACTTGTGTATCATAGAAGAAGTGAAACTTGGTGGACATTGAGGAGTTGCTGTTGCTGTTGTTGCTTATGCCTACACTGGCAGATCAGAGGAGTGCCAGGCCCGTCGAAGACGGCAAGAGGCGAGGGGGGTGCGCTTTCCATGTTATTGAGCCCCATTGGGAGGAAGTCCGACTTTGCTCGACATACATGACACATTCGTTTTACAGGAAGGTCCCTTTCATACATCCATTCACTCACACATATCGTAATTTAGATCCCAATCAGAGGCCGATAACCCCCTGATCAGGTACCCCCAGAGGTATTGATTGGAGTTGCTGTACATTGCATGACACATGAGATCACACATTGTCCTCTTGAAAACTGTCCGCAGTCAAGCCCTGAATATAACAGTAGGACAGTAGGCTCCAAAAATGATGCAACGATGGCTGTTCAGTGTATCGACAATGAGTGTTAGGCGGGTACGGGTGTAGAATCCGATGGTACCCAATTCCATAACGAGAGGTGACAAACCGGTATGGCGACCATAATACAAAAGTCATACAGTCAGCGGTGGCACCAGACTAGGATACGACCTCCATGATGCTGCAGACAATATAGAGATTCGACTGAAAAAACGTTGTTATGCCATTCGTTTGTCCATGTGTAACGTTCTATGCAAAATTGTAGTAGCCGACGCTTAGTGCAGAGTCAAAGGTAGTCGCAGCAACGGACGCCTTGAAAAAATTCCCCATTGCTGCAGACAATGTCAGATTCTTGTAGTGTAACATAACCTAATTCTTAAGTTAGGGTTCTTGATGTAGCAGTGCAATCCGTAATAACCATGCGCACAAAATGTCTGTCTTTTTTTTTTTTTGGGGGGGGGGGAGTGACTTGGCTGTTTTAATTATTCACACCGATGAGTTCTTCCCTTTTGCACCGATCGATTCCATATGTTTATCACTGTGACTTGATAACGTCGAACTCAAGCACCGATTTCTCCGAATGATAAATCTGCAGTATCAAAAAAGGCCACAGCTGTTCTTCTAACAAACTCAGAAACATGCTCGTATTACATCGTATAATTAAGCCTCCAATACACAAGAACAGCGAAAAACCGCAATTACAATATTTACAACCGGCACGTTGTTCTTTTTATGCTGCTTACAGGGAACATTACTGGCGCACACATGATTTGTATTTACACTTCAATGCTATTCATTTGCATATTCTTCCAAGATCTTCGCATCGTGCAAATTTCAAGCTATTGGAAGTTTTATTCGTGGTGTTGCATTTTCGATGGCCAGTAGTGTATATTATAAAAATAAAATCCATGTCTGTGGAATCCTAAGAAAAACTTACTGAACAGTCTTGAAATTGTTTATGTATAGTAAACGAAACTCAATTATTCGAGTTTGTCGCAAAATATTTAATTGTTAAAACATTTTTAATTGATTATAAACTCCCATCTCGCATACAAAATATTTTTTACATAAAAATTCTACTATTTTCAAAATATATTTTAGTTTACAGATTCTGCTCCAATTTGCATGGATGATGTGTCTTAAATATTGTGTACACATGTGGTTCGTAGGAAAAGTTACATGTTTTTCAAGAAAAAATATTGCAGAAAATTGCTGGTGTCCTTTTAGAAACAAAAGTATTAAATGGGTGGTTGTTTTGGGGTTTTATGGCACAAGGACCATATTTGGCCATAATAGTATTAAATGATAAAACGCGCAATAAATTTTTGATTAAAAAAAACAAACAATAGTCTGTATAGCTGAGCCTTAAAAATATTTGCAAGACTCGAAATACAAAAACGCTTCTATTTAAAATAAATGAAACTGCTGATCTTCAAAACAGAATATAGGTACCTCCTAACAAAAAATTTTACACAAATTCCGATGACTCTGAATATTCAAGGTACCACTATGTTCAATATTACGGCTGTTTCATATTGCGTGCACTGACCATCGAGATTATTTTATTGATTACTTTAATGGAACACCATTCTGTTTGTCAACGTTTTACAAATTTCAAAACAAGTTTATAGTAATAATTTTTTTTGAAACTATCCCAATTATAGCTAATAGCCCAAGAATAAATAACCAACCTAAAATAACCGCCACAGTTGTGGCTTTTTATTTATGAAAATAACTTTCCTTTCAAGATCTCCACGATTTTTTTATAAATCAGGTCTTAATAATAAATTAAATTAACTATAATGAAATGTATAAAACTGGAATTGTAATATAAAATTAAAAATTAATAATATACCAGCAAAAACTATTTAGAAAAGAGAATATTTTGTGTATTAATATGATAGACGATTTTGTTTGTCCTCACTCAACAGTGTATAATGAACAACAATGATAATAGGATGCCAACTCAATTGTTGACCTTACCACCTGATCATGGTTCAAAATTACGAGGTGTTGTCTTCAGAACATTCCCTTCGGGATTGATCCCTGACCATCGCCAATTGTTCAGGAGACGTAAATTCAACTACCTCAATGTTAACCATTTCCGAAAAAAGGTGGCCAAAATGCCCTCCTAGATTTTTTTTAGAGTAAGCTAGACAGCATTTACGTGTCGACTTAATTAACCAGGAAACTCCAAGCAGCGTGTCAGATATAGCTACCTTTCAAACGAGAACGAGATCAGTTATAAATTAAGAGATGTTTTTATAAAACCTAGAAGTTTTAAATACTTTTTTAAGAAATGTTATATTTTTAACTTCGTACTCCTACACTTTTACCCTCTACAATTATATTTTCATACGAATGACTTTTGGAATGCAAAATCGCATTCTTAAACATCGTCACAAAAAAGGACTATTCTGTATTCAATTATAAAAATATATCTTTTAAAGGTTACAGAAATTGACCTAGAAAATAGGATTGCCGTGGAAATTTGAGTGGAAAATTCCCTAAAATTGTTGGTTTAATTGTTTTTTAATTGTAAATTAAATATACTTAATCATTATATAATTAACTCATGAACGTAGCGTTTTTGAGAATTCATATATTTAATTTCTGCATTTTTACTATGCCGCTGGTCTTTATTCTTTTTTCAGTTTCGCGCATAATGCAGTATGTTCATGAAGCGAGTTGCACGGACCCAACCCCCTTTTTACTATTTATTTAAAAACATTCCATCAATGAAATCGCTGGAAACAATTGTGTTATGACTATTATTTTTAATCAAAATTTGTAAACAGGTTGTACATATATTTCTGTGTGTAAAATTAAATGAAAGAAAATACAAATTTCTCCCACTGATTTCGCCACAGGTGTTTGGTCGATCTTTTCAAGCAATCACTACAAACGTGTTTCGTCCTTCTCTATAAAATTCGCTACAAAGGTTCGGAATAAAAGAGAAAAAAAAAAGCAAATATCTCTTCAGTCTCTCCGAAAAATCGCTATAAATTTTATTTTTCAAAAATAGAATGCTCTGATGAGTGTTTTGAATGAAGTAACTGATTGCTTTTATCTATGCTGTTTTCAAATTATGGTTTTAATGTTAAAATTTAAAATCACTAGAGAGAGAGAGAGAGAGAGAGAGAGAGAGAGAGAGAGAGAGAGAGAGAGAGAGAGAGAGAGAGAGAGGGGCTGCGCCCCCTGCTCGCTTACGCTCGCCAACGTTGAGAGGTACTCTTTAAAAAAAACTCACGGCTGAAGACTGAAAATTTGTATGTGTTTTGCTCACTCGCGGAAGAAATTTCGCTTCTTCAATTTTGACACTTAATAAACCCTAAACTAATAGCCGCATCGGAAAAAAATCTTAATAATTGTCCAGGGAATACGATGAAGAACAAATCATGTTAATTTCGTTTTTTTCCGATCAGTACTTTCTCGGGAAATCGTTTAAGAATCGAGCTAAACAGCACAGTTTTCAATCCTGCGGCGGTAACTTTTTTTTAATATAGAGAGATATCTTTCAAAGAAAACAAATTTTATACAAAAAAAAATGAAAAACAATTGTTGAGATCAAAGAAGCTCGTTAAAAATAAAATGTTTACAAAGAAAATAGATCACAAGCGTAAAACAGAATGCAAATGCTATACCATTCCGGCCATACTTATTGCAAAGTATTTTTATTTTAGACTCAATGTGAAATAAATAATAAAGTTATATATGGGAAATTACTGTCTTCCTAGAAAAAATTTCAAAACGGAGCCTGAGCCGAACGAAGGTGAGTAACCTATCTCTTGTATCTTGACTTTATTCATTCTGAAAATATTTACCAATTTACTACTAGGTGCTTTCGATTTCAGTGCAGATCAACGAACAATATTATTAGATTTTTAGGCTAACTATTTTGGGGTTATCGTTAATTGACTAATTAAAACTAAAGGAGTAATATAAAATAAATACAGCTCAAGATTGAATAGTGATACATTTTTATAAATTTCTGAATTGACCTTCACATAGTACGAGGAGGGACCCAAAAGAACTGGACCGAATTTATAAGAAATCAAGCATTTATTTTTACAAGTTCATACTTTATTCACCCTCAAAGCACTATCCGTTTGACTCTATACAATGGTCACTAAGTTTCTTCCACTTATGAAAGCATTTCGTCAAAGAGATGCTTCTTAAAGCTTGTGTTGTTGTTGTTTCTTATGCCTACACTGGCAGACCGGAGGAGTGCCATGCCCGTCGAAGATGGCAAGAGGCGAGGGGATGCGCCTTCCATGTTATTGAATCCGTTTTACAGGAAGGCCCCATTCATACATCCATTCACTCACACATATCATAATTTAGATCCCAATCAGAGGCCGATAACCCCCTGATCAGGTACCCCCAGAGGTATTGATTTGGTATGGGAATATGGGAGACTTTGTGACCACGACCTATTTAACGTGCCCCAGTCACCATTAGTGAACACGACGGTCTTTAGCCTGGTCGAAGCACCGATCTCGCAATCATCAGAATTGCAGGCTCCGCCGAGGACAGAACCCACAACCCTTCTGATGCGGGGCCGACGCTCTACTGACTGAGCTACCGCGGCTCAGCTTGTGTCGTTTTTTTGTTTAACCTCATCCACGTCAACCAAACGTTTTCCTTTAAGGCCTTTTTTTATCCTCGGGCTCAAGAAATCGCCGCACAGAGCAAGATTGGGTGAATAGGGAGCGTGAGGAAGTGGGATCATGCCGTTTTGGGGCAAAAACTGCTTGACGAGCAAACAGGTGTGTGCATGTGCGTTGTCATAGTGGAACCACCACTCCCCACTTTGCCACATTTAGGGCAATTTTCTTCGACTGACATCTTTTCTCCTTTCAATTCCTCACTCAAAATGAGCTGAGAAAAACTCCAGGACACTCTAAACAAATCCAAGAGTTCGTCTATAGTTGTCCGTTGTGACGTCGCAGACATCGCCACTGACCTTTGATTCCAAATTCCTGAAACATATGTCCGAACCTTGCTGATGAATGTCGCAACAGCTGTCCCGTTTGTTTTGGGGTGCCAGTGATTTGTGGCTGTCGGAATGAGGGGTCAGCCGACAAAGGAGATACGTTGGAGAACTCGATGGAAGCGGAGGTTTTGGTTTTGCGATGCTCGTTGATGAGGCCGCGGCTGTTTTTTTTTTCTCCTGTTTCGCACCACCCATGTCCTAGGGATGCAAATCTCTAGTGTACAAATAATTAATTGCAAAATAAAATGCAAGTTATTTTTAAACTAGGCTGTTTCATTTTGTAGAAAGGCACACCATTCGGCCCACTACGTTACACCGTTGGTCTTCCATCACCAATTCGCCAATTTTCTGGATGTTTTCGTCCTTTATTGAGGGTGAAGGCCGACTTGACCGAAGTTGATCTTTAATCGACATTTCACCCGTTTTTAAGATTGCAAACTACTAAAAACTTGCATTTTCTTCATAGCATCATCTTTGTAAGCTGTCTGTATCATTTAAACCATTTCAGTACCGGATTTTACCTACAGAACACAAAATTTAATTGCAACGCGCTATTCTCGCTTATCCGCCATCAGAAAAAATTGACGAACCGATCAAAACTTGATTTAGAAAAGAAAAATCCACTCACTTGCTCAAGGTCAACACATCGCACACAAGAAAAGTGACACAATTCAAAATGATTGAATTTGAGAAACATCAACTTAAAGGATAGTATAAACTTATATTGAAATTGTATGAGCTTCTTTTAAATTTTATATAAGTATTTATAGTGTTAACTATTATATTCTATAAAATAGTAATACAACACGCTGGGGCACCTCATACATATTTTTCAATGACATAACATCAATATTTTTATTTTTTTAGTTGGGTCACTTTTCTTGCCGGGGTGCGAGATGATGATGCCGCTTAACTGACTGATAGTTGGGGCATTCTCAAAATATGGGAACACTAAATGTTAACTATGAATAATTTTTAAAATTTTGAAATTTAACATCAATACTTTTTTTACTGCATTGTTTATAGGCCTAGAATACAGTATACAATCATTCAAAGACAGGAACTGATTTGAAAAATTACTAAGTAAAACATTTAATTACAAGATCTGTAGGTTATAGATTTTTGACATTGCTATCCTGTAGGTTATAGATTTTTGACATTGCTATCCTGTAGGTTACAGATTTTGGACATTGCTGACCTGTAGATTACACAACTTTTTCATTTCCCAAGTCTAATGACTTTTGGACATTATATTATTGAATCTTGAATCATTTATGTAAAGAGACTGAGACTATGATAAATTGCTATTATATTACGAAATGCATCTGATCTAAACAGTTTACAACTGATATATAACAGGATACTTAACTGAATTCCACACAACTTTTTTTTTAAAGAAATTAATATATTTAATGTCTAATAATAGGTATAAAAATAAGACATTAGTCATTAGTTATAAACTGTCACTATAAAACTATAACATTAAATTAGTTATAAAATTAGTTATAAACTGTTAAAATTAGAGTAGATTTGAATATTTTAAAATTAGAATTTTGTTTTTCCAGATTTTCAAATAATGGATTTGTTTGATTCTGTAAAGTTTTATTACTAATTCCAAAAAATTTGGGGTTTGGTTGATTTTTGTGATTTTTTAAATAATATATATTTACACATACAAAAAGGAAAACATAGTCATAAAATAAAAATAACTTTATACTTGAAAAATGCTGGAAAAGTTATAATTCCTATAGAATTAATCAGGGAAAAAATGGACTTTTCTGCCAAGAGTGCTTTTTTTGATGAAAATCCTGTTTGTGTTGACCTATGTACATTTCTAGTTCGCATTCAACAAAGAACTGTTAAGTGCATATTTCCTCCAAATTTCTTGTTTCTATGTTCATTCATTTTCAAATTCGACAAGAAAACATTCTGTACCTTAACTTTTGGAAGGCAGTGTATTGTACCATATGGTACTAGCCGACCCTTTTCCTAACACGTGGACGCTGGAATGTTTCGAAATGCAAAAACAACTTCAGACTTTGCACGTGCGGCTCGTCGGCGGCCCGGCGTTCCATTTGATCCATACACAGCTGGAGTTTCCGTCGGTTCCCTAATCCCATGTCTGAGATCAAGTTTTGCTGTGGGGGACTCAAGTCGGCATGACAGACGGTTTTCGCATCTGTGTGGGGGTGTTTCTGTTCTGGAGAGGACATAAACATCTCTAGAGGGCTCGGAATTCACCCCCCTCTCGTTGTCAGCGGCGGTTCTGCGAAGCGAACGTGGATTTTAGGAGAATTCGGACTCGAGATTCAACGAGAGACAGACGTCTCTGTTTGTCAATTTTTACTTTGGCTTCAGGCAGGATTCGGTTGTCGATGGCTGTGCCCTTAGTTATCTTTTTAAACTTTCTTGTAAATATTTAATTTATGTAAATAAATAGTTTAATTTTAAACCAGCTGTCCTTCAAATTCTTACATGACGGTACAGTATTAAAAAAAACCCGAAGCTTTTTACAATCTTATTGAGATTGTTGCTACATCACTTCCAAAACTGAGTAACGATCGACGCCGTCGCCATTTGACATCGATCGTACACACATGTGCCTAGTGTACATGTGTGTGCATGCTGGACGTGTGCTAGTAATAGTATTAATATTGTATCTGCTGAATTCACTTATTTTTCGATAAAGAACTATTAATCTGATGAAAGAAGATTAAAATTAATATTTTTTTTATGCTTTCGGTTATCGGCCCCTTTGTAACACAAATTAAATCGGCAAAAAAAAAAAAAAAATCGGCAGTTCGATTGTTACGTGATTTTAACATCGCATTTTTAAAAATAAGAAAAGTATATTTACGGCAAAGAATATGCACAAAAACCCCTAAAAATGCTTAAAAACGTTTAAAAAGTTATTTTAAAGACAAATAAATGCACTTTAAAGTACTTACCAATATATATTTTTTTATTCAGGTATAAAGCTATTTCGATCGCTACTTTTGGACATCGCAAAACATGATGGATGGCTTTAGTATTGTTTCCTTGTTAATTCTTCAAAATTTTAAACTAATGATACCAACTACTGATCAAAACAGTAAACAAACTATCCTTATACTCTATTATTTTATTTTTTTCTGCCATTCTGGAAAACATATTAGAATTTATTTTCTTGGTGATGTAATGTATCAGTTAACATTATAGATTTTCAGAGATTTGTAACTAAAAAATTTAATTTTAAGGATATTTACACTAAACTGTTGTAATAAATAATACTAATTCTTGTCTCTGAACACAACTAAAAACCCATTGAGAAAAAATAAATTTTTAAGAATAAAATTTATTTGCTGTCAAAGCTTAAAGTTATGAAATGTGTCTTGTTCCCACCTTTTGAGAACTACCCATTTGAGATCCACCAGTACGTCCACCAAACGTCAGAACCCAGTACTACATAAGCCCTGCCCACTAGAGTCCCCCTCGCATATGCTGTAAAAAAAACCTCACATTTTTTGGTCATGATTACTATAATGCATAGATCATACTATTGTCATATTGAAAGTTCTCGATTGAAATTCTTTTAAATTATGTTAATTTTTGTTGCAGGTACATTAGCAATCGCATTATACTCTCTACAAACACAAAATAATGCCGTATTAGATTTTGTAAAAGGTGATGAACTCATGATAGAAGATGACAGGTATGTCTATAGTTCCAATTTTTTCACGAATATTATTTTTTATCCTTCAAGATAAGATATGATCTTCAATGTCATAGCAATAGAGAAATAAACAGATTCAACTAAGTCCGTATTTCAATAGTTAAAAATATCACTCAAGGTACAAGCACATAAATGCAACGATACTGTGGCACAACAAATTGTATACTTTTCGCTGCTGTTATTGTCAGGCAGACGGTCCAAAACATATCCGAACACCTCTTATTATTCACGTAAGATAATGAAACCAAAAGTGCTATTTAACTTGGAATAATGCATTCAATAAGGAAATGTATTTTTTATTGCATAAGGGCCCTTTACATTTCTTTAGGTATTATTTTTAAAATTTCGAATAGCAAGACCCACTTTTATTTTATTAAAAGATTTCCCCTATCATAATCACACTAAATATAAATTTTGTTCAAGTCTGGTCATAATTGCAGAAAGTATAAAAGAAAACCTATTCGGGATCTGTTTCAGTGTGGAGAGAAATGTTAAATATAAAGATCACACGCAATATCTGCGGTCAATGGAAATAATTTGATGTCTAAATTTCGCTAAAATAAGACAATTGCGTTTGCTGGAGTATTTGTCTTGGGGCTTTACTCTCTGTGGAGAAATGGACAAGTAATGCGCATTAAAAAAAAAGAGTACACAAAGAATGCAATTAAAATAAATTATTACAAAACTCGATTTTCAAGAAAAGAGCAAATCTTAAAAACGTACTCCTTAAAAGTAGAGTTTTTAGACTTATCCAGTTCTTCCTCTTAACCACAGATATAGTTTCCCGATCTGATCTCGATTCACCACACCATCTCCTTTGAATTTTAAATCTTATTTTCAATAGTACATGTGTCTTCGGAACCCGGGACCGAAAAAGAACAATTAAAAATGCTTCCAGCAATAGAACCACTGAGAAAAAGGCGTCGATTTATAAAGGGTATTTTCGTCAGGGACTAAGTTTTAATTAAATTTGTAAAGTGGCTTTATATTTCAGTAAGAACTTGATTACTTTTGTAATTATCATACTTAGTAAAAGTGCATTTATTCTCATATTTTTACTACATAGGATGACTAAAATTTTGAATGGGGCTCAATGAATTTAGAAACCAAATGTGAATGCATGATTTACTTTTATGGGGCTGTACTTTGAGTTTATATAAAGTTATAAAGGTCATAATCTTGTAAGAGGCTTTTTTGTCCAGCTAAGTGAAATTACGGTAGGGTTATTCCATGTGAAAATACAGATTTCAAAAACAAATTGTTGGAAAATAGTCACCGTTTTTTTTTTTTTTCAAAATTTTGCCGTAGGTATAGACATGGCAGTGAAACTCCTAGATCTCAATTTTTAATATTTTGTCCAACATAAGTGAAATACGAAAATTAAAGAAAAAGATCAATTCTACAAAATTGCGGCCATTTTGGATTTGCCACACTGTTTATAAATGACCCTAACATGAGATCTAATAGTTCAAATTTAGTTATCTTGGTACCAACTGGTAGCCATTTATTTCAAAAATGTATATAAACCACAAAAACAATGACAAATTTACATTTTAGTAGGTTTTTTACACGTAAAGTGAAAGAACTCACTTTTAAAAACAGACGACTTTAAAGGGCTACAGAAAAAAATAAACTCCATTTTTTTAAAACTTTGTGGAAGTATTTACTAACATGCATAGGTACTTGGATCTGACAAAAATTCAGAGAGGTAAAATTCTTCGTTACTGAATAAAAACTACTATAGTGATAGCATATGTATTTCAAAACGGTAGTTATCTACAGTGTAAAAATTAGTACAGTAAGTTAAGAAAATATGGTCAAACTTCAGTTTTTATGAAGTACTAATTCAAAGCAAGCTCACATTAAATGTAAAAATATCAATAGGACATCAAAGTACAAAAATTATCAAATTATTATTATTGTATTTTATCATTGCTAATTTTCTTAAAAACTCATTGTTTTATGTGCGCATCACTTTTTTTTGAAAAATCTTAATGCCTTTATTAAGAAATAAGATTAATTGTTGAGCCTGGATACATATATACTGTTATCATAGTGGCAGATTTTTATAAAAATTATTACCTGCATTATACAAGATGCTATTTGAAATATTCATTCAAATAAAAAGAAGGCTTAAGGATCTTTTAGGGATCTTGTTTGTGTGAAATCTGTTTCTGTGTGTCTTATAAGTAACCATTTAGTGCACGACCCTTCGATGGGTACTCAGAGCAATACAAAAATAAATTTGAAAACTATTTTTACCACAAAAGTCATGGTATAAAAACTGAATGGTACTTTTTTTTGCCTCTTGTCATGGAATAAAAGTTTGTGACGTTTTGTATTGGTGGAAACATAAAGTGTACGGTAACTTTAAGAAACCCATAAGCGTCTGTGAAAGGATATAATATTAAATACTTTTGGACAACTTTACAAGAGTTCATAAAAAATAGAGACTTTTTGGTAGTGAGTTGTAATAGTAATAGTGATATACTAATCAATTAACATAGGTACGCAATGGCAAATACAATAACAGGAACAAGAACGAATCACTGTTTTACTCCAATAAAAAAGTTTGGTGTTGATTTCCAGTTTGAGGTTCCTCAACAACATTTGTTGATACCACAGGATTGGAGAAAATCAAATTACCAACATTCCTAAATGAACAATATCTTGCATGCTTGTATGGAATTAATTAGTGGGTGAAAAAAGATTCATGATTATTGCGAGGAATCTGATTACATAATTATGTTCATGCTGCCATTGTTTTTGTGGCTTATATACATTCCTGAAATAAGTGGCTACCATATGGTACAAGATTACTAAATTTAAACTACTAATTTTCATGTTAGGGTCATTTATATAGAAAATGTGGCAAATCTAAGATGACCGCAATTTTGTAAAATCGACCGCTTTTTAAAATTCCCGTATCTCAACTAATGTTGGACAAAGTATTTAAATAATTAAATATGGGTTTCACTGCCATGTCTATCTATGGTAAAAACTTAAAAAGAGAATCCATGACTTTGGTGCAACACCCACCAGATCTACCACATGGAATGATCCGGTACTGCTTTTGTGTTGTTTTTAAATACGATTTCAGAACGTTGCAATAAAAATTCCAAAGAATGAAATCCGAACTGTGTGTTGGTCAACGTCAGATTATTCATCAAACATCGCCAAAAAGTCGATAAACTACATTTTAAGGAGAACCTGATATTTTATCATGCAAGAGCATTTGCATAACAGGCAAATCTGTTCTTCATATGATTTATGGGTTTACCCTGAAAATCAATATCTATAAAAATTAGACGAGTTGACACTGCACCAACTATTGAGAACCAGTTCTATCTAAAAATGAGTCGAATCTTCCTTTTGTTTTGTCTCCTAGGGTAGAACGGATGTTAAAAATTTCAATAGAAATGTACATAGAACTGTTATTGCTAACGAGAAATATCATAGGAAGATAAAGTGCATGGGTATGCATGAAAACACTGACGCCTGTTATTTTTTGAGCAAACAAACATAATATCAATTAACAAACATAATATCAATTAACAAACATAATATCAATTAACAAACATAATATCAATTTTGAATTAATTGCTAGTAAGTGTATCTAAAATCAGTGCAAGAATCACGTGTTCTAGTTTCAAGAATCTGTGTATAACAGACAGCCTATTTAGTTCTCGTACATACTGTGCAGGTTTAGGTTAACAATTTGAATTAGTTTCCCCTGGTATATTTTTGGTACCCCCTGCCCGCATCTGAAACAGCACTCTGTAAGGCTAATACCGTTAGGTTTTAATCTGTAACATTTTAGTACTGCAAACACAACGAGAGAGAAATAAAAGATATTTCCCATTTTCTTTACAAAATTAAGCTTTATATAGCGTGTATTTACATTTTAACTTGATTTGAATAATTAGTTGGAAGTGCAAAATTTACGAGTACATTAAGAAGAAGTAAGTTCACAAACTGGATCACCGGCCACAGCAGAAAGTGACACATCATACGACATGTGCATGCCTACTCCATTTCTATAGAAAATATGATGGCATGTGTATTGCAGTCAATTTATTGCAGCATAACTAATATTGGACCAATGTGTGACTTGAACAGGGAAGATCAAGAATCTATCTTTCCACTGTATGCGATATCACATTACGTTTAAAATTCTATTTGATCTACAAACAAAAGGATGCAACGAAAATTATAGTGTTATGCAAGCAGAATTTCTTGGCGTTACTCAGGTTGAATTGGTTAACTAACTTCCGGTTTTTTTATCGAATAAATTGTAATTCCTATTCATCTCATCTTACAACTAACTACCTCACTCTAATAAAGGAACACATTAACAAAATAACACAATTGTTAAATACACAATTTCAAATGTAAATATAAAAGTCAAATTTAACATTTTACATTTTTGTAGAATTAAAATTTTTAGTTAAATTCAAGAAAAGTCTCTAAAATGTGCCAATATTACTCAGAATGATCGAGATTGTGCGAATGTTACCAGTCATTTCCAGAATTCTGTCATTTCTCGGGAACCAAAGCAACTCCTAGATTCAAATATTCACTAAGAAGATTAGACTTAAAGGAGTTCTGGTATGTGATTATCAGAGTTTGACCAGAAAGTAAAAATTTTATAATGCTCGTACAAACAGACGTAAAAGGGTAAGACAGACAAACAAACGCAACAAGTTCAGTCAGTAAATAAATGTGAGTACTGAAATTATGCAAAGTTTGATGAAATACTATGACTATTGGATGTAGTACGGGCACACACATACAGACACAAGAAGTGCAAGACATGGATTTTGCATTAAAGGGTCCTAAAACGAATACCTTTAAATGGGTAGAAAACAGTCAAAGAATAAAAGCAAACCTTCCATTTGTATTTATATAGATTGTTAACTCTGTTCACTGAATCGGTTTATCTTTTTTTCTAGTGATCCAGATTGGTATTTGGTGAAACATATTAAAACCCACTCAAGGGGTTTTGCCCCAAAATCATACTTAGTGTTAGACACAGAAGAAGGCAATGCAGAGTAAGTACACGTGATTTATGACTTATTATTTGCACACTCTATAAATTGGATCGATGTCATATAGGGGTAGCCGTGGCCCATAGTGTTTGTCCTGTAGGCAACCAACTTGCGATATGTAGGGGAAAGTTGGACAAAACCGGGTCCCAAAATGTATTTTTTTTCTTAAGCGCCTACGTGAATAAAATTACATCAAGTTCTATTTGAATGATAAATTAGTTCTTTAGTTCCGAAAATAAATATTTTTCAATGTGAAAGAATCATATTTAGAGGGTAAATAAATTATTTTTTGGAAGTATGCAAGTACCCGGTTTTATCCGATCTAGTCGAATAAAACCGAGTGTATATAGAAATAATTAAAAAACGTTGTTGTTTTACTGCTAAAATATTTATTTATAACAATAAGTCAGTACAATGGCCTTCCTACACTGAGGAATATACGTGGGTTTAAAAATCACGGAACATAAGTAATTTTGAATTTAATGTGTTTGTAATGTATAGCAAATTAAGTTAATTGATCATATTTGTAAGCAGTTTTAAGAACAGAAATCACAAATAAAATTTTGATCATGCTCCTCTGCATTGCTACAGGCTTCATGCGTTCATCCTTTACAGTTGAGACACTGTATTCAATCTTCCAGAGATTTTTGACCTGGCGTACAATTTCGTCACATTCCACGTCGTCTTCATCTGATGCCGAGCAGCCTGTATTAATGTTGAACTTCTTTTTCTTCCGTGTTTTGACAGTTCTTTCTTTCCCCTAAAAAACAGTTTAAAACTTTCTTAAACAGTTTCTGCTTTAAGTTTTTATTTTCTTCGTGAATCAGAAAAGAAGGCATAGCATATTTCAAACATGAAGCAAAAAGTGGTTTAATAATTTAAAATAATAGCTGAAAAAGGTGTTATCAAATGTTGTACTTACCTAAAATAAATCTTCAAGCATTTAGAAATTACAGAGCAAAATCGGTGGAGTAAAAATCGAACATTTTCTACTCGAATTGTTTAAATCATCGGCATCGACAGACACATAATCTACACTGCCTTTCATTCAACTCCAAATAACATAGCGGCTGTCTGCATCTAGTTTCATGCGTTATTCACCAGAGGCCAGTAATAATCTAATAATAATCCTACCCTGTTTTGCCCAACTTTCCCCTAGACGGCGCAGGTTCGATCCCCGTAATTTTCCTGAGTGTATTTTTCTATTCTGTGTCAATAAACCTTTACTTTTATATCTGATCATTTACTTGATGTAGTCTGTATGGAGTTAGGAGCAGCTTGGACAATTATAGCCTATATCACATATAACCCAGCATACCGCCCATGTCGTATATAGAACACAAAAAAGCACGATAAAGGTAATTTTAAAGAAGTGTTGAGAGGCAATTAATATAGAAAAACGTTTCAAGAACCATTTTACCCTTCATTGATTAAGTTTTCTTAAAAAAAAAAAAAAAAAAAAGAGGGACAACTGGGTGTTTATTTTATTTAAACAAAATTAATTTAACATTAAATGTACAGTAACGAGAACAAAGAAACGAACAACCCCTTATTTCGAGGAGCACTATTCAAAGATCAAATTCAAATATATCATTCAACAGGGAATAACGTCCTCTACAAATTCAAAGGCAAAAACATTGCATTAGGAGTTGTTGTCCTATAACATTTTGTATAAACAACATAATTAATTTCTAATAGAAACACTGTGTTTTGATGCCTAAATCATATTCTGCATTATTAAATTAGCATAAATATGAATTTCATGACTTCGCTATCTTTATTTTCCAAGATAGATAAGCTATCCAAGATATCCAATGTTAAAGTTGCTGAAATTTCATGGATCATTTCCATATTGAAAATCGCTATTCGTAGATCGTATATATAGCTCATTATATACATTACAGGTGGTTTTTTGAAGACACCACGCGAGCTGAAGCCGAACGCTTGCTTTTACAATCAGAAAATGCAGCTGGCACCTATATGATAAGAACTGGTCTCATTTCAGGTACGCCTATGTCCTTAACAGAAATAATCTTCTTTGAGCGATATCTAATTTAAACTATAACTATGAATATTGCTTTTAGGTGCATATGCTTTGTCCATAAAAGAATTGAACCCGGAATCAAATGAAGCACAAGTTAAGCACTACAAAATACGCATTTCAGATGACGGCAAATTCTTCATATCAACAAAAATTACATTTTTTTCTCTAAAAGATTTAGTGGAATATTATTCAGGTGAGAAAAATGCTGTCTTTGTTAAAACAATATACGAATACTTCTAATGAAATGACAAAGTTTCTGCAGTTTGGTGGCCAATTCAGAGAAATTTTACTTCTTTTCCTTACTATTGCTAACGAACAACATAATGACCGCACTGTGTGCGTTTGCTATTCGAATTAAGAGGGACACTTGCACAGATTTGCATTAGGCGGTAAAACTGGTTTATTTCTTATATACTGTCACGTCATAAAAATTAAATGTACGTGAAAGCCTCCAATGTCTTATAAATTCGAATGATTGCCAGAATGGATTTACTGGAGTTTAAAAGTTAGAAGATTTTTAACTTCACTGTGGAAAAAATACAGGGGTCGAAATTATTTTAATCTAATTTTTTCTATATTATTTTATTTAAAACTTAGGTAATATAGGGAATATAGGGCTTATATATATATAGGGAATTTTATTCAAAAAATAATTAAGTTTAATAAAGTGAAACTTAATAGGAAAAGGTAGGTATATAATTAACGTCGCACTGGAGCAACACATTGAAGGAGTCAAACCCGAAGGGAAAGATATGTGGACAATACCAGAAATTTTGAACCACGGTCAGATGACGATTACAAGAAAAGAGCACATATGTGCATAATTAGATACCAATCACATAAAATATGAGCATATTAGAATCAGTCATAATATACTGGAGCAAGATTGAGTGAAATTTATACCACCTTAGGACAAGTGCAAAAACGCTTCGTTGAAAAAATATATAAAATATACTACTACTTAGATATGCAAAATTTGATGCAGAAATCGAAATTGCTGTATCAAGATAATATCAATTAGTCATTACAATTTATTCCATGGTACATAATCATCAAATTTTAGTTAAATCGCTGCAAATCGGCATCTTGGAATGTATCGAGTTTGGGCTGGTAACACAATTTAGTTGGGTGGGAGAAGTAGCATAACGGTCGAACACAACACAACAAAAATTAATTTTGTACGTAACTTCAAAATTCCTTCTCACTGCCTCTAAGAATTTAAATTAGCTGTTTTCACATTTAAAAATAATTATACTTAATTTTTAGAAGCTGCAAATGGCCTCAGTCGTAAGTTACAGAATGCATGTCCGAGACCTCAACCAATGATTCCAGGACCGTTACCTGGTGCCAGAGATGAGTACGAAATTCCATTCGAAAGTTTGCAGTTCATCCGACAGCTTGGAAAAGGAAATTTTGGTGAAGTATTCCACGGTGAGAATAAAACGAAAATGCAGTTTTTAGAGATTTGTTAATACTACTCTGAACCCTGGCTAATTTCATAAAGAATAACATAAAATCTCTTTCTCCATATATGAATGAAGTAGTTAAACGTTTTCTATTGAAATCTATAGACCGAAAGATTTATAGGTACAAGTTAAAATTCAAACTCGCCATTTGATAAGTTACTTATTGATGAGAAAGAAGCATACATTATAGAGCAATTCTAAGCATGTGTACAATCGCGAAAAGGAAAGCCGAAACATCCCCTTTATTTCAGGCATCATTCAAACAAGAGCAAATTCAAAGATATCATTCAATAGGAAACGACGTCCTCTACAAAATCAGATTCCGTAAAATTGCAGAAGGGCCGTCTTCATATAAAATTTTGAACAAACAATATTTCCTATGAAAACACCCTGTTTTGATGCCTTAATCAAATTTTGCATAAATTTTTCTACATATTAAATCTCATGACTTTCCTTTGTTTATATATCTGTATATATTCAATGTTAAAGTGGGTGTCAATTTCAAGGATAATGTCCACATTGAAAATCGCTATCCGTACATCGAGATTTAACTGTAGCTATAGCTAGTTAGCTACCCAAAATTGAAATTTGAAGACCATTGCAAACGTATTTTTCTGCAAATGCAAACGATCCGAGAATTATATTTATTATACGAGCTCAAACGATAATATTGCGAAATGTAACCATGATTAAAATGTGATAAAAGAAGAATTTTGGCATTGGGAACAATTCAAAAGGGAGAAGGTGTTGATCGATGCTCTGTATAATTTCGTGTCGTCTTTTTTTGTGTTCTTAATAAATGTTAATTCTTTTTCATTAGCGTTCATCTCAATGTATGCAACCAAAAAGCCTACCTGTAATTATTTAATACATTCGAACTCATTCCTATCATCCAAAAAGTGAATAACGCGAGTTATTCAATGGATCATTGATTAGTAAAGTTAATCTATACAACACGTCACTGGTAAAAGGCAATGTAATTTAAATTAGCAGAATTCCCCCTCGTTACTCAGGTTGAATTGGTTAACTATTTTCTGCTTTCATTAATAAATTGTAATTCTTACTCATCACATGTAACAACTATCATACTCCAAAAAGGTACACATTGTTAAATAGTACATAATTTCACGAATGTAAGTAAATGTCATATTTTACATTTTAGTAGAAATTAAATTTTTTTAGTTGGAAAGAAGTCTCTAAAGTGTGCCAATGTTACCCAGAATACATAGGACACTTCAGAGTATGCATATAAATAATGCTTTGTATGTCATTTAAAAACAAAAGCATGTCCCAAAATTATCCCATCACATCATTATCATCTCGTTCTGTATTTTTATTTACAGTGTTTTATTCTCTTCATCGTCTCTTACAAATATTCCTAATTTTTTTATTTTTCGTTAAGAAAAAATAAGGCTTAAAATAAGTAAAGTATAAGAATTTAAATTCCGCAAAAATAGTTTTTGGGAAAAATAATTAATTTTATTAGCATTGTTAAAATTATCCTAGCAATTTCAATGCTCAATATTCCTTCTAGCTACTCCACAATATATATATATATATATATATATATATCCCATCCCGGCAAGTAAAGTGACACAACTCAAAATGGCCGAATTTGAGAAACATCAACTCAATGGATACTATAAAACTTATATTGAAATAGTATAAGCTTCTTTTAAATTTTAGTTAAGTATTTATGGCGGTAACTTTTATTATATTCTATAGAATAGTAATATAACACGCTGGGGCACCTCATACATATTTTTCAATGACATAACATCGAAATTTTATTTTCTGACGTGTCACTTTTCTTGCTAGTGGTTAGTTTATAATATTTGAGATTATGACTATTTCATGAGTTGTAATATTTCTTAATTTAATTAATAATTTTGATATAACCTTAAACCAAAGATAGCACCAAATGTATCATAAGTTAAATTGTATAAGCCCTTAGCCACTTTTTTTTTCAAGATACAGGTAACTTTGGGACACTTTTTCCGTTTTTTATTACTCCTGTCAACACGTATTAAGCTAGATTGCTGAGACTGGTATTATATGAAGTTAAACTTCCTCTTACCAAATATGGACATGATTTTACTCTACGACCAATGACATCCTAATAAACGTCCTCCATAGTTGTCCCAATCTTACCCCATTAAGTGGGGTGAATTTGGGACATTACTGTTTTTTGCTTAGAAACACAAGGAAATCTTAATCTGTCTCAATGATACATTCAAGTGTTTTATTTCAGACATCAGACATAGTATTAAAATTTTTACAAGAGGTTTTAGCTCTACTATGTATGATTATTTTGTAAATTCGAGTTGTATTTTGAAAATAATATCCTTGTCAAGAAGATTAGCATTATTTTTACTTAAATTAATTGCTTGCAAGGGAATTTAAAAGCTCTTCGTAAACTATTAGTTCTTTAACTTTGAAAATTTTTCGTCGGCCAATTAGTTCAGGCTGGTTGATATTTTGGACTATTTCGTCCTTCGAACAATAAACTTCATCGGACTCTGCTGTCATTTGCATTTTAAGGCGTGCCTTGATGACAGATATATTTCTTCATCAACTTATCAGATTTCAACTTCTTTTTCTCTGACTTGCTACTCGCTGCTGTGCTCCCGCACCATTCGATGTCGATGGTTGAATCAGATGCAAATTTCCTCGTAACGCTACAGCTTTTAAGTTCCTCCGCTGAAATACTTTTCCCGGGGGAACATTCAGCTACTTCTTTCTCTGGATTTTGCAGCATTTGGTCGCTTTTTCCCTCTTCATCGTAATCTGTTATAGGACGCTCACCACGACGAGGGAAGAAATGGACGAATCCAGGCTCCCTCAAGGCAACCTTTTCAGGACCGGCTGTCATTCAGTAGGATAAATTCCCTACTTGCGGAACCCGGAGATCAATTTTTCTGGACCCTTGAACAGGATATTCCAGAGGTTTTTAAGAACTGTGGTAAATTGGCCAGTCCCAATTTTACCCCACTCAGTGCTGAAAATTTGCAATGTTGGGGTTATAAAACAAAATACAAGTATTAAAAGTATTACTATCTCATGAAATAGATGTCAAAGCATGCACTTCTCAAAATGCATACCTGCCTGTAGTGAAACATTTGCTGTTTTTTAAAGGTGTATGAAAATTTACACAAAATCTAGAAACTTGATAAAACTTGACAAGACTGAGGTTGAAACCAAATCGAGATGCCTTCGGACGTAAGTGTAACTACAGCTTCAAATAAATGCCGCGAGATAGCAGCCATATCGGCGGGTTCGGTAGTGGTGATTACGCGCCAATTCGAAACGTATGGCATTGGTTCGAAATTCGAAAATTACCCGCTGTCCCAAAGTTAACCCAGTCTACGGTAATTTAACAAATAAACATGACTTGTTAATCGGTATACTGATCTGTATCCTAATCGCCCCCCCCCCCCCTCCAATAAGTGCTTCTTTAAACAAATAAAAATATGCAGATTTATGCTATTACTAAAATTGTGAATTAAAAAAAAAAATTATTGCAGGTTATTTGAACGGAACTTTGGAAGTGGCCATTAAATGCTTGAAGAGTAACGGCGTACAGACAGATGAATTCCGCCGTGAGGTCGCTGTCATGAAAGCAATTAGTCATCCGAAGATAGTTGGTCTGTATGCCATATGTACAGAGACAGAACCTTTTTGCATCGTCATGGAATACTTATGCAATGGCAATTTGCAACAGTACTTGAGAAGTGTCCGAGGAAAGCAGTTAAGGTTACCATCATTGGTAAACATGGCTTCCCAGGTTAGAATATTAAAACGTATAATGGTTTTTAGTTATTTCCTCTTCTCATAACGTTTTTTTAAATCAAGTATTAATCTAAATGATATCGAACAGAAAAACTTCCATTTGAAAAAATATATTTATCATTAAGTCAAGCTTAATTTTATCTTTGTTCTCATGCACATCCAATGAATGTTTTACAATGGTCATACAAAAAGTAACTAGATTTTTTTAAATGTGGGACAGAAGTGTATGAAGTAAACGTACTTACAATTCCATATTTTCTAAGTGTTCTTGCTCTACTTGAATACACCGGTCCCACCTTTCTGTCCTATTCCAGAAGGTGAGATGGAAGCCTTTCTCCGATATCGTGTTTGGGATATCCATCACATCATTATTCAGTTCAGTATTAGATTCAAACAGACAATCATGAAGTTGTTTTTCATTTCCGAAAAAGTCAACATGGTATCAGGTCTGGAGAATAGAAAATGCGACATCATTTTGACACCTTGAGTTTCGTTACCTGGTTAAGCGCATAATTTGCTTTGTGTTAATCCATTTGTAAATATAAGAACCAACGGAAGCAAATTTTCGAACCCTTGTCGTTTTCCTACAATATTAAAGGAACCCACACCTGTATCGTATTAACTATTTTCATCACTGTCATTAAGCAGTCTTCATGCAGGACTAATTCCATGCTATTAAATCTAACCACTGCTATCAATGTCGTAAGCATCGTGACAGCGTGGTACATTTCCCTAACTCTTCACCAGCCACAAAAAAATTTCCTCTTTCATCACTCAAAAACTCTTTTAAATGGAAAGCAATTTTCTTGTTGTAGAAACTTCAAACAATTTCTTCCTTCTGATATGGTTTAAAATGGCGCACTGTAAAATGTTATAACTTCTTATAGTACCGATTGTAATTGCATTCTAATGTACGGATCAGAAATACAGGTCGTCTACAACGTGAATAAATAAGTAGTAATATAGAATCGCCATGCAACTAAAATTTAATAACATACACACTTTCTATGTGCCTCCCACGTTGCACATTCAATAATTGCGATACTTCGCAGAAATCGAACAAGATAAATGGGAACTCATTTTTTAGGATTGATCACGGACCGTTACACATAATCCTCTTGTGTTGTTCCAGTGCGACGTTAATTAACTACTAACCTACCTCATAGCACTTTTAAAAATAGATAAAAATATAATTTGTGATGGAAAATTCTCTAAGATTAATCCTTTAAAAAGAAACGAGGTAAAATTGCTTCCGTTTCGATAAGGGTTAATGTGTGAATTTAAGTAATGTGATCATTACAATTTACATTACATTATTGCTTCGTGGAAATTTTATTGTTATTCGAGATGCCGTCACGAAATAGAAGATTCTGAAACCTAAGTTCATGAACCTAAATCTCACCCCTCTCCCAATTCAGAAGGCATCATATCATCATGTAGGTGATTTAGTGTTGCTCCATTCAGAAGCATTTCAAGTTACTTTCACGGGACAATTTTAGAACCAGTGGCTATTAGAGAATTTGCTACACATTTCACAGTAGCGATATTTATTTCTAGAGTTGAATCCAGCATTGGTATCAGTTGACGAAAGAGACTATACAGTAGTTACAGACTAGGGATGCGACATCGACCACAAAACATCGATTTTCAAAGCTAAAACATCGATGTTTTTAAACATCAATGTATTTGAACAACCCCCCCCCCATTTCTTAAAACTGGTTTAGTAACCTCAAATATTAATGTTTGCCCTGGAAAGGGGAGATTTAACTTGTCATTTGCAGTGTTTATTAATTTATAGCTAAGATTTTTTTTTTTATTGTCAAAACAGAGTAAAAAAATTTGATATGAACAATAACCAAATCTTTTATTTTTAAATTGAATAATATAAGAGAAAGTAATGTTTACATCAATTTGACATAGGTACTACGAACTATAAGTATCATTATGTAGGTGATTTAGTAGCAATAATATTGTTAGTTATTATAATCAGCAATAATAATTATTGTTAGTTATTATTTATTATTTATCAACTTATGGGGGGGGGGCATAACAAACTTTTTTTTTCTTCTGTAAATAAAAAATATTGGGTCCAATAATTATTATATGCTCTATTATTTGTTATTTACAATTTGTAAAAAAGAAGTTTGTTAACTTTCTCCACCTTGAGCTGACTTCTTTTTTCACTAACTATCCCACCAGTTAGGGAAAAACTCTCTCTGAAGGGACAGATGTTGCCATCACTGACAAATACTTAGTTGCGCGGTTATTTTTCTTAATTTTTACTATGGTGTTTTGTTTTTTTTACTTCAAAAATAAAGCATTGACAATGTTAAAACATCGATGTTAAACAAACATCGGCTCCAATAAATTGATGGTAAATACATCAATGTTTTTTATATAACATTGATGTTTTGAAAACATCGACATTGATGTCGCATCCCTACTTTTCAGAACCCTTCACCCTTGGCCACTTGTGTCTAAAAGTATGTTCAATTTACTTATTATGAAAATTATGCTACTTGGTTATTTTTTAATTTTTACAATGGTACTTTTTTCATTTAAAAATAAAACATCGACAAGTATAAACATCGATGTTAAACAAACATCGGCTCCAATACATCGATAGTAAATACATCAATGTTTTTTATAAAACATCGACATCGATGTCGCATCCCTAGTTTGGAGTGTTTTTCGTGGTATGGCCTGGAACCTTTGGATGTTGTTCCTGGTAAATTGACGCCTACATGAACATTTTGGACTGTCAGGTTCTTCCTACGCTCTGGCAATTTTATGGAACGGACGAATGTTACTTCCAGGACGACAACGCTCCATGTCATGTTGCAGCCTCTGTCAAGCAGTGGTATCAAGATATGGGTGTTCAACGTCTTCCCTGGCCTGCTTAGAGTCCCGACCTAAAACCAATACTTTGATGTTTTTTTATGAAACATCGATGTTTTGACGATATTGATGTCGCATCCCTACTACAGACATCAAACATAAGTTTATCGGACTCAAACTTCAATTTAAATGTCCTTACATTTGTTTTACATACAGAACTAATTTTGACTAATTTTTTATAGATAGCTGACGGAATGAAGTACCTGGAATCCAACAATTTAATCCATAGAGATTTAGCAGCTCGAAATATATTAGTTGGAGATATGAACATTGTGAAACTTGCAGATTTCGGCCTTGCCAGAATGATGGACGAAGCCATTTATACAACAAAGGGTGAGGACAAATCACAGTTTATTATAAAAAAATTTCACTTCTAAGGCATCCAAAGTTATTAATAAGATTTTTATACCAATTGAGGTTCTTGACATCAGAATTTCAATTTCACTCAAAGTCTTCATATCATAAAGAAGATTAATCTTAAACTATTGGATTAAGTAAGAAAAGTGACTCACTTCAGTTGATCCGAATACAGAAATAATTTAAGGTGGTATACATAAAAAAAAAAGAAAAGGTTTGATATCTGCATACTTATTGTACAAAGTATCTTTTTCTTTCGCATCAGACATTTGGGATTATACCTGTTGAAATGTCTTCAATATAAACATTTTGTGAAACTTAAATGATCTGTGTGCAACAAACATGTCGATCTTTTGAAGAAAACTGCCGCCTATGAACTCAAACAATTTATTACTATGCGACAGTCATCCATTCATGGAGATTTCAAATTTTGAAATGCTTCTATTGACGAATACACTGAAAAATTCTGAAAAAATTATATAGTCGAAATAAACAAAAACGATTAAACGTTTTTAAGTTTAGTGAAAAATAGCCAAATGAGATTATCTCAAAATTTGAACAAAGAAATATCTTAAGACATTGTCATTTTATAACTGAAGGGAGCAAAGTAAGGAACAAGATTACATTTTTCATTAACTCAATTTTAAAATTCATCTTACGAAAACTTATTTCTATGGCCTAAATTAAAAAAAATTCCTCTGGGTGCTAACCACACCTGGTATTATTACATACATATTATATTAACAGAATCTAAACAAAAATTTTTTTTATCTATATTAAGTGGTCTCTGTTGGTTTTTCTTCTATATAGACTATTTTAAAAAATAAAATAATATGATTTTACTAATATTTAAAAAATAACATTTAAACTCAAATCACAGTATTACACAAGGTATTTATGCAAAAATTAAATAGACAGTTTTTCAAAATGAATATTTTGAGCGTCGAAATTCTCCTGTTCAAAACAGCTTGTATGTATGTATGTACTTGTTTGAGAATGCTCAATTTTAGATGGGCCCAAAAATCGAATTTCCCCGGAACCAATTATAATATTGAGAAACGTTTGCTACTCCACCTCAGATGAATGTACCTTTTAATTTTTTTGAAATTAAGAAATCTCCTAGTCAAGAGACCGGCGTTTGAATTTTTCGAATTCTGGCGTTTTGGCAGCTCGTAAGACACAACAGGAAATCACCCTAGTTAATGTTTATTTAACATGGAACTGATCTTATATATAATTTGTTACGATCTTCGGACTGGTGTCATGGATACATATAAGAACGGTCGTTCTTGTGGCTCCTGTTCTATTCCTCTCTCAGTCAGCATTACCCCCCCCCCTTTACAGAGTGTTCGGTGGTTGGCCCCCGACCCTGGAGGACGAAAAGAAGGGGATGAGGACGACAAGAGAGTTGGGAAAAGACGGTGGAACCAGCGGTCTTGGAGTAGACGTGTTTTTTTTGTAAGCACCTTCCTTCCTTCGAATGGAAGCAGACCCCTCCGTACCGAGTTACTGAAAACCCACAGCGGATTAGCCGAAGCTAGGGAAAGCCTCTAATGAGAAATATTAGAAGTGGGCCTAGTGACACGCCGTCCGAAAAACCCTTATCTGCCCAGGATGAACACGATAGGGCGTGGACGTGGTCGACCCCGGAATGTGTGCGCTGAAGATATGTGGTCCGGCTCAATGATATCAGTCAACCTTAGGTCCGTTTTGAGACGGAAAAGTTTTCTTCATAGATTTTTTGTAAGCACCGGACGGTGCGGTGTATATATGGAAAACTTCATTTAATGTTATACAAAATAAACGTGGATGTCCAAATTTGGTGAGCAGTGTCCCTCTGTTCTTAGCCACAACTACAAATATTGTCTTGCAAAGTAGACATCGCTCGGCCGCTCTGACATAATTGTTTTTAGTATTAGAAATTCATAAAACATTTTAGGAAGTTCAATTCTCTTGTCAAACATTACTACCAATCTTGGTCCACTTTCTGCAGATTGTACGAGGCTCGTATCAAGGTACAGAAGAATTCTGTGGAGAACTTAACCAGGATGAATACATAGTATTTTCAAAAGTAGTCATTTCGTTAAAGATCGTTGATGTAACAGGGCAGAAAATATGAACATCAATGGAAATAATTTTTTCCATTGAATAAGCACAAAGCATTTTGTAAGTATTGGGAATTTATTACTCTTCTTATGGAAATAATAAATTCCTAATACTTGCAAAATGTTGTATATTTTTTTTATCCGAATATTGTCGGAAAGAGAAATTTTCAAAACGATTTCTCTCTTGCCTACAACATTAGGTTTAACTCACGCTGACATTTCGCTCGATGGATGGTAAGTCTAATCCTAATTTTGAGATTGCGCTGTGCTCGTCAGTCTCCGTTGTGAGAAAGATGCATTCTTGATGTTCCCCCAAAGAGTTTTTCCACATCAAGAGTCGATTGCACTTTTAAATGAGACAAACTTAGATTCATTCATCATTTACCACTAGCATTCTGAACTAGAATTGCACATGCCCCCCACATGGGAATTAAAATTAAACCACACAACTTAAACCCTTAGCATGTATATTGCAATTTTTACACATTTCTTGGATGGTTCTTTGGTTTCACATACAATCACAATACCTTATTTGCTGTTGTAGCACCCGCATCTGAATTTTACGGCCATATTTTTCCTCGTCATTACATCAATGTCTGTTTTTACTGGTACGGCAAATATGTTTTGGTTATATTGATCTGTACTCAAATCTGAAGGAATTTTAGGATGTTTAGTGTTGAAGCGTTTTAGTTTCACAACGGTGAGAGTCTCACAATGATGAATGCCTTTTCCGTTAGGTCCTAAGTATGTCTCCTGACCAAGACCTTATTCCAGCATCAAGATGTATAGACATGAATCAAATACCTTAAGTTACTGTGAATGTGTGCCCATGTGAAAAACATTTGGCTAGAGCGGCGTTTTTGCGGGATTGTCAAAACACTAGAATTTGAAAAATGCAACCAATGGTCACTTCATTAAGATATTTGAAATTTTGAAAAAGTAATACACGTTGATTTGAGGCAAACAATTTTTTTTCACTGTTCGAATTTGTTCCTGCGAAATTCGATATTTTTTGCCCTCCCTAATGCGCATCAATGAGCTGTTACTTCTTACATCGGTTTGAATGGAACTGTCTTGGTTCTTTCCATGTTCTCTTTTCGCTTTAAGACTGTAGTAATATTAGTTTGTCCCCTCTTGCGGTTTGATCTCATGAAAAGGCAGTCTGAGTACAAAGTGATTCAACTCTATCGCATTTATCATTTGTGTGTGGGGGAGGGGGATGTGGGTGTACTCTTTCCCCCCCGTACCTTTCAATTATTAAAATGGTTTAGGATTGTATACCATAATAATAAATAGTATTCCTGTCAGTTAATATAAATTGTATCTAGTTTTATGAGTGTTCTTTGGCACATATTTTCGAAAATCCGTTCATTTAACTTGAGTCACCAAAATGGTCTATATTGGAGATTTATCCATCACACGAGAGTCAGAGTTTGTGACTAAGCCAGGTCACAGGAGCAGCATACGACAAATCATACTTCATGTGCACGCGCGTACTCCGTTTCTGTACAGAAAACATGTCGGTACGCATGCGCATTTTCAGCTAATTTAGTGACGCAGTACTGATATTGAACCAATACGTGGCTTGCACAAGGCTTTAAGATTTTATTCAGCGTCAATTTTTCCCTATGGATAAATTGTTTTATATACATATTAAAATATGTATATTACATAATTTTATGATTCGAAAAATCAATTAAAATCGATAGTAATTTTATTTGTTTTATCTTAAACCTATGAACTGTTTTAGGAGGAAAACTTCCTATCAAATGGACAGCTCCTGAAGCTTACACAGATGGACATTTCACTATAAAATCTGATGTTTGGTCATTTGGTATTGTTTTGTTCGAAATCGTTACTCACGGGGAAACACCATATAAAGGTAAGGATCTTAAATCAATTGTATTAAATGTCATTGAACAAATCGAAGAGTGAGATGCATCTTTAAACATGAAATATTTCAGTTAAGGAAACCTGTAATCTCGAAAGTTTCGTTTTCGTTATCGAACTGTTCGGATAGATTCCTAAGATTTTGAAACGTTGTGATGAACGTTTTTGAAAAACTTCAAGCATAAAATATCCAAAGAAATATAAATTAATTAATATAAAATTGAAATATTTAAAAATAATTTTTTTCTAAAAATTCTGGTCGATTATTAGGTACAAAGAGTTTTTTGGATTAAACATTTGACATTAATTTTGCAATTGGTTTTTTCTAACCTCCCACATTTCCTGTTGATAAAATTCATTTCGTTATTATGTAAAACTAGTCACTGCGTGGCCAGCACTGCGTTGCCCGTGATAGTTCTTTTCGTGAGGTCAGGTATGACAACACGTTGCCTTCGTCATTGACAAATGCGGCCAAATTCGAATTGCGAAGAGATCCAATTGGCGTGACGTCACAATCTCTTGCGAAATATATAAATATTTCATTGAAAAATTATTTATTAAAAGAAAATCAACCGTATATGGTTCTGATGAACGCCAGTCATAACTTTAATTATTTAATTTTCTTCGTTCGAATCCGTTTCTCAGGAAATCAAAATGAATTAATCTCGAATCCAACGAAGGTCATTCTTTGCGGCGGGTTTTGTATTTAAAAAAAATATGAAAGTTTCAATTTAAAATTATTTATTTAAAGAAAATCATATTTTGAGGTATCGATATAATGTGAAATTTTCCGCAGATTTCAAGACCTTTGAAATTTTTACTCAATCTTTAAAGTTCTAGGATATAGAAAAAAGAATCACATAATTCCAGTTACAACTTTTTATTTTTGTTCTTCGGCTAAAAGCGTTTAAACAGAAACAAGGAAAATAATTTTTTCAGAATTCTGTGATCTTTTATGCTGTTGCCATTCTAAGGAAAACAATAATAATTTAATATGTCATCAAATTAATTTTAAAATGTTCTAGACTGAATTTTAAAATTCGGGTTTCGAACAAAAATCGCAAAGATTCGGACTATCAGTGTGCCAAATCCCACTACTGTAAGTGACATAGAATCTTCAGGACAGTCCATACACGCAGACAAACACTTCATTTTATAATATTATAGATGTATAAGCGCTAGTATATCTAGGGTGGAATAAGATTCCTGTAAGCATTTTGCATTATTAAACCGGAAGTAAAATCCTCTTTTTCCGATTGTTTGTTTATACCGAAAATACGAACTCGTGGAACGCAGCAAAGTGAAAAATTGTCTGGCATTCAGCCATTTAAAAAAAAAACTTCATTAACCATCCTGAGCATGAATGAAGTGATGCATGAGGAAGAATACGAATGGCAAATGAAATATTTTCGTTACTTTTTGTTAAAATTGTCATACCTATAGCTTAATACTATAAGTTTTTAAATTTGAAAACATCACTGAAAATCTTAGAATGTACTCTTTCTTATGGTATAATTATTTTGGAAATTGGTTAATAAATAAATTCGATGTTATTGAAAGTTTGTCATACAAATTTTGGAATATTTAGATCGTAATTTCCTATACAAAACTAAAACTGTCATATCTATAGCTCAATACTAATAGTTTTAAAATTTGAAAATTCCAAGTGAAAGCTTAGAATGCACTTTTTCTTATGGTATAATTGTTTTTAAAATTGGTTCATAAATAAATTCGATGCGATAAAAAGCATAATTTCGCGATAGTGTACAAATTTTTCATATCTTAGATGAAACGTTATATTGTTCAAGCTGGCCTTGTGAAGCTCGCTGTGACGCCATGGTCCGGAAAGACGCTTGCGAAAGGAGTGTTGGTTTGGGAAACAATCCAAAACCAAATTGCGTGCAATCAACGGGGGGTTGGCGAGCTTAAGCGAGCAGGGGAAGGAGCCTCCTAGTTTACAAAAATAGTTGTATGCTTTGGCGATTCCAGGTTGACTAACTCGGTTGATGAAAAATCACTGCCCATGGAAATTGAGGCTATCGGAGCAAGAGTGGCTTAACCCACAAAAAACCGAAATTTTTATTATTACCAATTAGACCTTTTATTTTTGTGAAATTTGCAGGTTTTCAAGTCTAAAATTACAAAATAACGCATTGTGGATTACTCAAAAAAAAATTTTAGAATATCAAATCATATTGTAGGTAAATAAAATTGAATAAAAAATGGTGGCAAGAAAATCGCATTAATCTCCAATGGGTATGTTGGTGGGTTAGGCCACTCTGCTGTGATAGCCTCAATTTCTATTTGATACAATGGGAAAAATTTCACAATCATTCACGAAGTCTGACGATTTTCACTTCGCTGCGTTCCACGAGCTAAGAAAATTCCACTCAGGTATAAATTATTAGGAGTAACGTTCTTATACTGTAAATCAACAAACAGTAAAAAAAAGTGTCACAAAAAAAAACCTAGAAAATTACGAACAAGTGATTGCTACAAACTGAAATAATGAGCAAAATTATATTTTTTTAATCTTTATATTCCAAAAATATATACGAACGAAAAATTAATAAATTGACACATTAAAGTTCTTATGAGTTAAAAAAAATTAGATAACCAAACTAAAAATTTACTAAAATTAAGAGCACATACTTATGCACTCAACGGACGGAGACGAAAAATAATTGCGATGCGATAAACTAAATTTACCGTGGCTAAAATATAACTTGTCATCTGAATGTGGTTCAAATTTAAGTGTTGTTCTCGAATCCTTCTTTCGAGTTTTATCTCGAACCGTCATCAATAGCCCGTCGCAATCTTTTGGAAAAACGTCTTAATCTTTTGAAACTACATGTGTGCAGAACTACATCAATACCCCTACTTACGTCTGTTTGACCTTTGAATTCGTTTAATTTTACCCAACCAAATACTATTAATATGCTACGTTAAATTTTGTTTGAAAATTGTGTTTTACACGCAGAATTTTAAAATGTTCATATAGCAACATCCAACATAATGTTAGGATCGTTGCATAATATTTAAAAAAGGTATGGAATCGTCGGAATAGAAAATGTCTAGTGTGCTTAAGAATGTTTGCGACAACACATTTTGATCACATTAAATAAAAGTTTTAATAAAAATTAAACAAAGCATTAGTCATATTAATTATAAATGGATTACTCTGTTTCATATGCATTTGTTGCTATTTGGTTTAACAATTCTTTAGAACTTGGTTGAAAAAAATTACTAATTTAACACCTAAATTTCGTCTAATGATGGTGTGAACCGTTTCTCGGTTCGAGTCAGTCATGACATAGACTTTCGTAGTTCCGAATTCATTTTGAGCCGTAGATCCTAATTTGACTAGTCTTCGACCATAGCGCAATAAAACGAAAGTATTAATGTATTCCTATAAACCAACACCTGATGTCACAAAATAAAGGATTTAATCATATTTCATGTGAATCCTTTGATGTGATTGCTCTGTATATTTTTCAGGATTGAAAAATCAAGAAGTCTCTCAAATGATAACAAAACAAAACTACCGCATGCCAAAACCTAGATATGTTGAATGTCCCAACACAATTTATGAAACAATGCTAACTTGTTGGAAAAAGGAGCCTAAAGAAAGACCAACTTTTGACTATTTGCATCATTATTTTGAAAATTATTATGTCACTTCAGAAGCATTGTTTATGCCCGGAGCATCGATATCCCCAGATGACACCTGTTATGTAGCATATGAATACACTGCTCAAAAAAATTAGGGAAACACATGGTTTTAACGAAATTTTGCAAATTCTACTTAAAAATTACGTAAAACAAAATAGCGTAGTCCAAAGCTGTAGTCTAAAGTGTAGCAGAAAACAGAAGAAAACCTGATATGGAAATCGATGTTCACTTCGTCAAATACCCGAAAAACGATATAAGCGCTGAAATCGCGATTACACAGAAGCTTCTTTTTTTTTTACTGCCTCATTCGTAAAACGCAATTGTTCAAAGTTTTTTGTGAAAAAAGGTGATAGGAAAATGTTACAACAACGTGATTTCCGGAATTCATGACTTGGCGAATTATTAGGAGACTGGAATCCGGACAAACACAAAGCAGTGTAGCGAAATCTGTTGGAGTGGCAAGGAGTGTCATTTCAAGGCTGTGGAATCGATTCCAAGAGACAAAGAGAAAAATAACACAGCGGTAAAGAACTCATCTTCTGCAAAGTGTTCCTCCTACAGACCCCAAGGTATCTAAATTAGATTCTTGTTGGGTAAAATTGCGTCATCCCCGGGGCTCCCCTGGGGTGATGCAAATGCAGTGAAACACACAGATGCCTGTTTTTGTTTTCTTTTAATTGAAAAGACTAGGGACTGTGAATTCTAAAGACTTGAAAAGACTAGAGGGACTGTGATTACTAAGGACTTGAAAAGACTGTGGCAGGAACCCGGCTCGGGACATATTATAGTGTGATAAAGATTTTTAACGTTTTCTCTCATATGTAATGTCATGTAATATTCTCAGCTCATTTAATATTCTCCAATTGTATTTTCGTGTTGTGTAACGCGGGGGGAGAAGGGAACGATGGAGCTGAGGCCAAGTGAGTCGAGGCAAAAGGGGTCGGAGTGACACGGACACAAGAGCGCAATGGGGGTGAAGTTTTTCTTTTTTTATTTCTTTCTACTGACGGGATTTAAACAAAGGGTTACTGGGACTACGGCCGAGGCACCTCCAGTTCCCGAAGACCCCCGCGTCAACTGTGTTTACTAGGGCCCCCCAACGAGGGTTTTTTTTTTTTTTTTAATGCTGTTAATCAAGAGTGCTAGCACTTCTCACTTATCCGTGGGCGACCTTATCAACCTTCAACCTGACATATGTCGGGAGGTAAGGGGGTCACCTGCGGTGACAAAATGACAAAATGTCTGGGACACACTCCGACGATGCATTGCAGCAATACCAATGCATCCGTTAACTGCCCGGGACTTAGAGATTGCACTTCTTGAAGAGTGGAACATAATTCCCCAGTCTAACCGATAACCTTATCGCCTCGATGGAAAACTGGTGTGCAGCAGTCTTAACAGTTCTAGGGAACCACACACCTATTAAAAAATCCTTCACCAACTTCAAACACGTTTTTTGTCACTTATAGATATCGAAATTAGTACCCTGGAGCGTCTCTTCATGTTCTTGACATCATTTCATAGAATTAAAATTTCCATACATGATAATTTGGTCTCTTGTTTTCGGTACCACGCTTTAATATAGGATGTACTTTAAATTTTATGCCTCTCTCGAATGGTTTTCTTCACTTTTTTGCTTGCTCCCCTAATTTTTTTTGAGCAGTGACATGAAGAAGCTCGTGAAGCAGCTCGTGAAGAAGTAGAAGCCTGCGCAGTAATCATAGCTTTAGTATGTGTTCCAGAATGCGCACTTGTATATATCATCAACCAGATCGAAATAAATAAATGTGTTATTTCTAAGCGGCTTCGTTCCTGTCTTGAACTCCACTCAGTACACAACACCAGTCAGAGCATATCTATTCGTAGCCAATTCCATTTTCAATCGATTTTTAGTCTGCATAGAGAAAGTGGTCCCTCAACCACCCCCTTTCTCAGGTTTTTCTACAACTTGTTCGTCAGCACCAAGCGTGACAGGGCGTTTATATGTATCCTAGTATCTCCTTGTAATAAATAATTAAATTTTGATAAAACATACAAAATATTTTAATCACAGGACCCAAAGCTGAAATTTATAGACTATACATTATTTTATGTTTATAAGCGTAAAAGCAGTTTAATGTAAGTAAAATTAAGTAGTGAGGAAATGCAGGATTAGGCAAGAAATGGATAGCATTAAAATCAATAAAATTATATAATTTGCAATCGAGTTTCATCATGTGTGTGTGTGTGATTATGAAATACTGATCATTGATACTAATAATGAGATAAAAACTACTTTTGAAGCTTCAAAGTAATTACAATGATTTCCGATATAGAAAATTGTTTTGTAGTTCATTCTCATGCATGTAAAACTAAACGCATTTTTGAGCTGTAAAACTACATTAATTTATTAGTGCATGATGCAAGTATTGATTAGCACTAGCACAAATGCATATTATAGGCAAATACATCCCATCTCAACGACAGCAAATCAAGCTTGAATGAAGTAACAGAAAATTCTGGAAGACATGGTGAAGACTTCACATTCACGTACATGTAGACAGCATAAAAATAACGATACACTGTCTTTTTCTATATAAGTAGAATTTAGACGTACGAGTAGGGGACAGACTAGCCATTAGGCAAACGTCCAAAAGCTTACTTGTTACAAATTTTATTGAATTCATCAATTTTAAAATGAAAATGCCACATCAAGTCCCCCCCCCATACAGCTAACATCCCAAAATTCAAACCTTAACATAATACAGGAAAGAATGTCCCAGTTTGAATGGTATATTATAACAGTTTAATTTAGATTATTTACAACAAATCATAAATCAAATTGAAGGTAAACTAACCTAGTTTTTCTTATAAATGTTCAATAAGTGAACCTTTAGTTCTACGGCACACAGGGCCGATACTAGCAGGTGTGCAGCGCGTGCACCGCACGCGGGAGGCCAAAACAAGGGGCGGCCGCAGACCGCATATAGATCTATCAATCAAGCAAAATTTTTTTTAACTCTTAATAAGTCGAATAAATATGCTGAATTTTAAATAGTTATTAAAAAATCAAAATAAGTCCCGATTTCCCGATAGAATAGCATAGTTTAAGAAAAATAGAATGTTAGTGCACAGTGTGTTGGTCCATTGTCCATTAATGTCTACTCTTTACACACATTCTTCATTTGATAGCAAAATTCGTGGCAGAGCCGGCAATACGGCATAGAAAAGGATACCAAATTTTAAATTTCTATCTAACAAAATAACCAAGGGGCATATTTTTGAGACGCCTAAGAATGTTTCGTTCCACTGTGCGGCGGCTTATTTATGTATTCCACGGTCGGCACGCGGCTCGCAGATCAATGGTCAAAATAAACTTTATTTTAGCGGTCTCCTTTGTAGATTAGAACTGAATTATTTCGGCAAAGTTAAAGGGATGCGGCATCGACAGTTTTTCTGCTTCTTTACCAGTATATATAAAAGAAAATGAGAAAAACCATTCTCATTTCAATATGTTCATTCAATTTTTATTTAACATACAATAATACTGGTAACTACAATCAAGATAAATGTAAGTACCCAGATAGCAATGAAAGTTTGTCACAAGCTTGTGCCAACCTTGTCATCGACAAGGATAGAGGGTTTTCACCATTTTGTTCATGACAAGGATGTAACCTTGTGACAAGCTTGTGTAAAGGTTTGTTAGTCAACACAAAAAAAAACTTTTCAGCAAGGTTTTCTGTAAGGTTTTCACAAGCATTGTTTTTAAGCTTTTCACAGGCTTGTTTCATGCTTTTCACAAGCTTGTTTTAAGCTTTTCATATTTTTATCTTACCCTTTTCATATGCTTGTAATACCCTTGTCGAACCATTGTTTTTATGCCTAATCTGTACACATTATCCAAAAAACAGATACTCAATTTCTTGTACAAGCTCAAAATTGGCAAAACTGAAGAAAATCGAATTTTGTTTTCACTGCATTTTTTATTGACACCTAAAATAATGCGGAGTTTGATTATTCTCAACCATCCTCATCCACCAGTACTAATGACGATACAAACACTAAATCAATGGATGTCATACCCGATGAAGGCGATGAAATGTCAAGATCATCAACATCATCAATCAGTTCCATTTCCAGTGAAGCCGAATGTGAAGATGAGAGCGAAGAGAAAAGGGAAATGCTCAAATAGCACGAGATGATCCAGGTACTTGGCCTAAGATTTTAACGAAAAAAAATATTGATTTATTGGTAGAACATGGTCCCAAACAAGTAGCAAATTTTAAATTTCAGGTCGATGAGTTATATTTTTTAGGTCTTGAATGACTGTTTAACAGACACAGAGAGAGCTTTTTTGTATAAATAGTTCAGAAAAATTTATAAATATTAATAAACATGAAAAATTGGAAATTTTTATAGAAATTTAACGTATAATGAGTAAAATATTTTTTTAATGAAAACTCGTAAATAAATTTTAGAAAATCTCTCCCTAGGTCTTTTGAATATACTATAACGATATTGTAGAAATTTATTTTATACAAAAATATTGAAATTTGACAAGGAGTAGCGTTTAAAAAAAGTGTGTATATCGGCTTAAAAAGTATATTAAAATCGTAATATAAAATTTATTTGCAAATAAAAACTAATTTTTTTATTGATTATTGCTTTAAAATATGTACTTAATTATCACTAAAAAAATAGGTTACGTCAATGAGTAATAAGAATTTTGGGTTTTTCCTTACGGGTCTCCCTTAAAATATTTGTCGATTCAGCAACAACATTTGCTAGAGATTTAGATATTGATCCCGGATTTCAGTAGACGTTACAGTACATGTCTGCCCCGAGTTACAACGCCGAATGACGACCGGTATTTGGTAGTAACTTCAAAAAGAAGCAGACGTAGCACATCATCTGACCTTTCTCGTCAGCTGTCTTCAGCCACGGGTGCGACAATTTCAAAGCAAACCGTTTACAGACGTTTGGGACATGTTGGTCTATATGCTCGCAGGCCTGTCAGATGTGTTCCACTCACGGCAACTCACTGTCGCCAGCGGTTAGCCTGGAGTAGAGAATATACAATATGGACATCGTCACAGTGGGCTTGTGTGATGTTTTCCGATGAGTCCAGGTTTAGCTTGCAGTCTGATTCCGGCGGACGTTTATATGGAGAACTCCAGGTACCCGTTACCAACAAGACAACATCATTGAACGACACCGTTACGGTGGTGCAGGATTGCTCGTTTGTGGCGGAATTATACGGAGCTCCAGAACAGATCTACATGTTCAAACCGGAACCATGAGAAGCCAAATTTATCGGGACATCATTCTGGAACAACATGTACGTTTGTTTAGAGGTGCCATGGGCGCAGAATTTGTGTTTATGGATGACAACGTCCGTCCTCACCGTGCAAACATTGTAAACGAATGCCTTGAATCTGAGGTTATTATCCATATGGAATGGCCAGCATTCTCACCTGACTTAAATCCGATAGAGCATGTGTGGGACATGCTTGGCCGACTAGTTGCAGCCTATCAACCACCTCCTACATGTGTACCGGAACTTCGGAGAGCATTGCTTGCTGAGTGGAATGATCTTCCACAAAATCAGCTCGACAATTTGATCCTCAGCATGCCTAGGCGTTTTACGGACTGTATTTCATCGTCTAAGGGACATACAATGAATTAATCATCATACCAACTATGTCATGTTAAGTTTTTGTAAGGACGATATTTTCTGTAATTGCTCCAGTGAGCAAAATCGCAGTTTTTATGAATGGTATCATACATACACCATCTTTTCTGTCCTTTATATTTTGTTTAATAAATGGCTTTATGATTAAGTAACGTTTGTTTTGTTTCTGAACCTTTATTTGCCGGAGCTGGCATTATCCTTAATTTATGGACATGAGTGTAGTACAGGGTGAACCTGTAAACTTTATTTGGCAACAGGATGGAGCCCCTCCCTATTGGAATCTCTTTGTACGAGTGATTGAACATCGAAGTCCCTGACCATTGGATTAGTCGTAATGGTCGTTTTTTTTTTTTTTTTGCGCTGGCCTCCACGTTCACCCGACATAACGCCATGCGATTTTTTTCTTTGGGGATTTATAGAAGATCGCGTCTACGTTCTGCCGCTACCTGATTCGAAAGAGTTTTGAGACACAGAATTGAAGAAGCCATTGCTTCCATTACATCAGACTTGTTAACCAAAGTGTAGAAAGAATTGGACTTTAGGTTGGATGTGTGCCGTATAACTAAAGGTGCACATATTGAACATATGTAAGAAAAACTAGGTTAGTTTAATTTCAATTAGATTAATCGAAAATAGTCTAAATTAAACTATTATACTATACCATTGAAACTGGGACATTCTTTTATGGACACCCTGTACAATAGCGAAATAAAAAATATGCAATTCATTTGCAAGTCATTAACGTGCTTTATCAACTTTTCTTGCTAAAAAAAAAAAAAAAATTGGTCGGAGCATGCAAATTTAAACTTGTGACTGATTTTTCAATTGAATATTAATTTTTCGTGAAACTTTCAGTTTTTATTTAATCTTTAACCTTATCGAAGTTTTGATTTGGAAAACACTGAAGTTTTAACAGAATTGATCAGCATCATGTAAATATGAAGTCGTAATAAATGTCTTGTTTGGTTTTGAATTCCAGGGTAGACTTCTACATGCACTATAGGTGTTGCTTCGTCATCTGACCGTGGTTCAAAATTACGAGGTGTTGTCCTCGGATCTTTCCCTTAAGGGACTAATCCCGGACCGTCGTCAAAAGCCCATTGTGTTGCTATAGTACGACGTTAACTGAAATTACCAAATCTACATGCACTATTTTCCAATATAGTCCACTTAAGAATCTTGTAGGACACTTGGGTCCTTAAGTATAAAAAAGCAGCAGACTGGGTTCTTGTCCCCGAAATTTACGAAAAGAGAAAATGTCTTTTGTGATCACAGTTTGGGGAAACTGCTAAACAGTCAGGCTCCAAGAAATACTGTACTTTAATTTATTAGTACAATTTCAATTGTGTGCTAATAAAGCCTGCTTCCCTTTCTATTTTAAGAATTTCCAAACCATCCCATAAAACTGCACATTGAAAGATCATAATATATATTTTAAAGAGTTAATTCTTTAAAGGCATGCCGACTTAATTGTTAAAACCTTGTGTAAATTTTAAAAAATGCTTAAATTCGGTTACAAATGCTTTAATATTAAAAACTCTTGCATTTCCTTATTAGTTAAGTGGGAAAGAGTACCAACATTTCTAAGCTTACAAAAAATGAAATTATATTTACGACGTTATGTATTGCATACAAATTAAGAAATGTTAAAAATGTCCCTCTAATGAGTTTCAATTACACATTTTAACCAGGTAAGAGATATTATAGAAGGAACACAGCTTTACAGTTTAAAAATTGTAACTTCTGATATGGTGAAACATGGGGTTGGGGGAAAAATGAACAATGCACATATTCCAGAAATCTAATTTTATTTCTTTTCAACCATGTCTTATAATACAATGGAAAAATAACACATTTCTCTTTAAATTATTAGCAACTATCACATACAATTTTATAAATGTTTGCCCTAATTCTTTGATGTTCATAGAAATTCCAAAAACAATTGAATTTATTTTCTTATAAATATATTTTTATACAAAAGAACTTTGATCTACATTGCATTCCACAACAAGGAAATAGTCCTTTTAAGATGAAACCAGTGACCTGAATAAAAAAATTGACAGACATTCTATTTAAACAGGAGCTTTCTATATCCAATTGATTTGCTCATAGAGAAATGGTTTGCTCTAAAGTATATCCAGTTTAATGAAATTGTCAAAATACTTTAGAATAGCATTAAAAAATTTTAGTTAAAAGCTCTGTTTTATACAAGATTGATTATCGGTAGCAAATCATTGCACACTGCATTTGATGCTAAAAAAAGATTCTACAAAACATCGCAATGTTTTAGTTATGCCCTATAACAATCGCTAATAGCAACGCTAGCAAATTAGACAAAAGCAGAGTTCTATTTTACATTTTTGTTGATTTGAAGCAATTCAAACTCTTAAAAGCAAACATTTAAAAATATCCATGGATGAGAAAAATGTATAATGGCAGTGTGCTTGAAGAACATTATGAACTTTGTTATTATGAAGGTTAAAAATGTACACACAATTACGTTAAAAACAAAGCGTTCCAGTAATATACACTTTTCAGACCTGATTATTTGAAGGTACTAATGAGAAAAATCTTTCACCATTAAATATCAAATTCAGTTAGACTAAGTGCAACACTTGCACATGGACTTTTGTATAGAAAATAGCAATGGAAAAAGAGAAATGACTAATTAAACGATAACATTAAAAAAAAATGTAAATGATTTTTTATGAAGGCATGAGTTACACTTACAAAGATTAACTTCGAAGCCAAGAAATTAAAAATCTACTACCTTATAAAATAGAAAAACTTTTAATCAAGATAATTCAAAATTTCGCTTTGTAAAATAAAAATATTTTTCAGCATACTCAATTAGTTTAATAACTACTTTTATTAAATGAATTTAAAAAAATGTATTTTCAAAGTTGTATGAATGCATTTTGAGCATTTACTTATAATAAAATTGCTTTTGCATGTTTGTTGTGCATCACTGAATTGTGCTAGCAAATATATTTACAAGAGTAAATAATTGAGTTTGAAAAACATTTCTAATTCATTTTCATAAACAAAACTGCTTTAAAAAAATGCATGCATATTGTGAGAAGCAATTTATTTAGTTTTACTCTTTTTTTTTATAAGGAAGTATGAAATGTTTAAAATGTGCATTCAAAGCATTCTTAAACAATGTATACTGATATGGTTTCTTATAAAATTGAGTTAAAATCACTATTATATGAACATAAAAATATTGAAGCTTAAAAATCTTAAAACAAATATTAATTGAATGAAACATGCATGTACTTGTATAACACTATATCTCCATCAGGACAACACATTTTCTAAACTATTGAATAATTATTTTAGAAATACTTTTCATGTCAACTTTTTACGATAAGCATTTCCTGATAATTTCTTAGAGCTGAAAACTGATATTTTAAATAACATAAAATACAAATAATATTTCCACTGAACCAATTTAAATCGATGAAAAATATAGCAAGCCCTTTTAAATGTTTTAAAAACCCACTGTAGTTTTTCTTCAAATTCTAGATTACTTTTATAATTTCAATGCAATTTGGAAGATATGCTAAGTTTAAAAAATAGGTTCTTGCTTTGCTTCAATTATAAAATTTCAATCATGAAATATATAATTCTCACACAAAACCCTACAAGAAATTTTAATTCTGTAATAATTGCTTTGCAAAATATGAGTTATAACGAATTTGTCGCTTCACTAAACCAAAAGAGGGTCTTTAAATGATGAAACTTCGATTTTGAAAAACAACATTTCAAACATCACTAAGTTGAGTTTTATTTCCTCTATTGGTTTTTACTTATGGAGCAGGTGAAAAAGCATGGGTATTCAATACTTTCAAGTGTCACAATAAAGCAATTCAAAAACGCGTAAATGTAAATATTTCTTTAATTAAAATCTTATTGAGCAGTGTGGCAAATATTATTTTGTGAAATTTTATCATTTATCACTTTTCAATATAATACTTAATATAAGGGTAAATAATCACCTGACAATTCTTTAAAATCTAACGACAAACAACAAGCATTTTAAATCACTTTGAACACAGATTAGTTCCTTAAATACATTTTCAGACTTGATATAAAATGTTTGATCAATAAATAAGAGATAAAATCAGATTTTATCACTGAGCAATGATTTACGAGTAACGGGATTCACATACTCCTGCACATAAACTGATGAAAAGAAAGCATACAAAACTTTAAGAAATGCATAACACCCAATTTTTAAATAACATCTGTATTTGCAAAACCTAAAGCCTACAAAGTAGAAAGCATTTTTTTTTCCTTGTATGAAATACACATAATATTTAAATAGCAATGTATCAAACAAGCATAGTAGTGTGCTAAATCATTATGCATTAACATCTTTAAAAATACTGAAATTAGAGGTTAAAATAAAAATACTGTTGTTCATAATGAGCAATATGCAAGACAGTAAAATTGTCTTTTGTATAAAAATTTATAAAATGTAAAATAATTTATAAATGCAAAAGTTACGAGTTATGTAAAATATTTACATAATAAAATCAAGACATTAAATCATGCATTTGTGTAACACCCAAAATTAGAATACAGAAAAATTTCAAAAAGAGCTTAACACTGAATTATTTACAAACTTTAAGAGATCTACATTTGCAGAAAACTTAAAAACATTTGAATTTTCTGGATTAAATCAATGTTTTTAAATTCATTGAAAACAATAAAATGCAAGTCATGTCAAAATTATTCCGATATGAAAAATTATCGTCAGGTCAGGAATTTTAAATTATAGAATGGCAGTCGTTTGACATAAGTTCAAAGAACACACCAAACAGCAGACAAAAAAAAAACTAGTACTGCATCATTGAGATCAGTATCAAAAGAAATGTTAAGCTACTAACATTATCAAGCAATACATCCAAGACTTACAAGTGAAATTTAAAAAAAAAAAAAAAAACACTGATATACTTATTGCAAATAAATAAATAAAAATAGAATTAGAATAGGTAACAATTATATTATCAAACAATAAACACTAGGACAAGAAATTTTGCTGAACACTTCTTGAGAGCATACAAAAGTACATCTAATTCTAAGCATAAAATTGGAAATAATGAATCCATGATAAATTAGATTTGTAATTTAAGTAAAAAATGCGTAATTGCAAACATTAAAATATTTTTGTGAAAGCAAACCTTTCACTAACTGAGCCATTGCATTTCAATATGAAGTTATGTACATACTTTGCATGTTAAAAACGTAAATTGGGCAGCAGATTGACATAAATGCAAACAAAAAAAAATAATACTAATTCTAAAAAAAATGAGAGATTTCTGTACAAAAAAAAAGATTTCATCCTTTTTATGGAGCTTTGGCACAGTGATTGGAAGCTTAATTTTTTGATTTCTGAATTCTATAAAAGCATTAGAATTTGGAAGGCAACAAATACACCAATGAAAACAATATATTTTTATGACAAAATATTATTTACAAGCCACTTTAATAAATGCTAAAAATCATACATTCAAAAACATCTCACAAATTTCTTGTAGCTGAAAAATTCACAATAATATAAAACATTCATGGTAAAAAAGTCTTTTAAATAGATAATTATTTTGACATTGTCCATTAGGCAAGGAAACGGAAAATCACTTAAAATGCCTCAAAAATCTTCGGCATTACGATAACTAGGTTCTGTTGATACAAAGTAATCATCAAAGAAACCAAAGAGGAACTCAAATGTGGGTCTTTTTTCTGGATCTGCATCCCAACACTGAAGCATCATAGAATATACTGAATCTGGGCACTCACAATTGGTTGGTTTAGGCATTCGATAGCCACGTTCAACTTGCTCTATTACTTCACGATTGTGCATGCCTAGAATTAAACAGAAAATTTTATTTTCTGTGAATTTCTTAACAGATATTGACACAGCAAATACTTTAAACGAGCAACATTCAAATCAGAGTAGAAATCCAAACGCTTTCACATCTGAATTAAAAATTTTTAACACATTTCCCGATGTTTTTACCATGGCTTGGGTTAAACAGAATTGTTCATGAATTGCAAAATAAAATCTCCACTTCAGGTATAAAACTACTTTTCTGAAATTGAATTCGCTAAATTTTTCCATTCTAGCATATGAAAACAGTGTTTCATTGATGTGTCAATTAGTTCAAACTGTTAGAAAAAATTAAAATCAATTTAAATTGCATTACTTATACTTTTAATGAAAAGCTCATACAACCAACCCAAGATGAGGTACATTTTATCCTTACCCATCTGGGTCAAATCAACCTATTTTGGTGTACGTGTGTGTGTAATTCATTATTTGATCTCACTTTAAAAAAAAAGCAAAACTTTTCTGTTTCATATAATCTTGAAATACATGTATATTTTTTATTGATGATCGAATATAATACAACTTTTGTGACGCAGTTAATCTATCTGGGTGTAATTGACCCAAATTGATAATATGCTTAGAAATGAAGAAATCGATGGAATCTTTACTGGCAGGAATATGGAATTACAGTTAATGGGTATAATAGTAAAGCAACATTTTCATAAATCAATATAAAAAATTTGTCAGTTTTTATTTATTTTCTTATGCTATAAGTGTAAACATATTTTTTATTCTTAATTTCTACTTTTTACAGCTAACATAACATTGTTAAACTTGCATCCTTACCCACTTCTTTAGCATTAACCTTCTAACTACATCTAGATATAATGAGCGTGATTCTTATAGCTTCAGGGTGCAATTGATGTTTTGTTTAGAATTTCTACTTTTTACAACTAACATTGTTAAACTCTCATCCAGACCCACTTCTTTAGCATTAACCTTTAGACTACAGCCCCATTACATTACTTATAACCCTCAAAGTATTACAGAAGTAGTTTAAATTTTTTCTTAGGGTGATTCTTATAACTTTTATATTTAATGTTATTAATGTTTTGGCCATTGTCTAAATTCTATCTTGGCACAGGTACAACTGCAGCACCAGACATAGTCTAAAGGTTAAAGATTTACAGGGTGAAAATAATGAAATTGCTTTAACTGAAACTCTTGAAAATGTTTAGATTAATGAATGTGCTGAAAATTTTGTTTTATATTTCTTGGATGGCACTCTGGATAAATAAAGAGTATATGAAGAAATCATTTTAAATATGCATCTTCTTCTAATAAATAAAAAATTCACTTATAATCATTACCTGGATAAGGAACTTGGCCATGAGTAATAAGTTCATAAAGAAGTATTCCATAAGACCACACATCTGATTTTATAGAAAACCTTCCCAGTAAAGCTGCTTCAGGAGCAGTCCATTTGATTGGGAACTTAGCACCTATAAAGTTTTAAGAAAATATCAGCATGTACAAAATTGTGACAATGAAACAATTATGAATTTATTTGAATATTCATTGCTGATATTAACACAGTATTTTCTTTCAAAAAAATGTGCAAATATAATTGGACGATTTACACATTTTTAATGAAGGTGATGTGAGATGACACACAGACAATGCTAAGCATAACTAATGCTAATAACAATGTGCTACAAGAAAGCGGATTAGAATATTCGGATTGTTAGAAATCGCCAAAATGGTGACTAGTTTAACATTTCTGTATCTAGTTAACTAGATACAGAACTATCAAATATAATGTGAAAAAAATTCAATAAAAATAATTTGCCATTTATAATAATTTCCTAGCACTTGTAGTCATATAACCATTTGTCATAAACACACATGAGGACCTCTGTACCACCATACCAGTCCTCTCTTCCGATCGGTTTGGATTTTATGGAGCAAGGGCCCATATTTGGCCAAGCCGTGTCAAACGTTAGGGAAATGGACATACACATACAAGGAAAGTTTTGTTGACAGAAGAAATACATCCAGGGAGGAATTGAACCTGTGTCACCCACAGCTTGCTAGCGCAGTGGGAAAAGTCAGAGTCAGTGACCCTGTCCTCTTTTCTGGATATACTTGAGGTGGCAAAACATTATTGTATTCTGGAATAAAAATGGTACACAACATAGACATCCTTGATGTGTTCCTTAAAACCAGAATAAGTCGCTCACTTCTTTCAACATCATTATCTCAAAAACGTGATTTTTCACGAGTGATTTTAAAGTTCAAAAATAAAATGTATTAAAAATACATATTGCTACTGCTCTCTAGTGGCTAAATATAGAGCGGTGAGATATGACCATCTTGCAGGGATATACTACTCTTTCAAAGCATTCTGAAAACAGGCATAACTAAAAATCGCCGATTTTTGAGATACAACGTTGTTGAAAGAATGAGCGAAGTGACAAATGCTGCGAGGATACATGACATGAGAGCTGGATTTAATTTATGTGAAATTAAAAAGCATAAACAAAAAAAAATTAAATTATGCATGCTTTAATTTTATATTGAGTAAAACTAAAAGTAAAGATCTGAATAGGTTTGAACCTATATTTAATCTGTGGACTTGAACCCATTTCTGTAGACATGATACTAAAACAAGTGGATATAGAAATGCAACTCAAGTATTGAAGAATTTCATACCTTGACGAGCTGTGTACTCTGAATCTTCAATTATCCTGGCCAGACCAAAATCAGCTACTTTTACTATATTATTGTCGCCCACTAATATGTTTCGTGCAGCTAAATCTCTATGAATCAATTGCTCACGTTCCAGATATGCCATTCCGCTAGCAATCTAAAAATAAAAAATTCCAAGTACATAAAAAACGTAACAAAGTGTATAACATTTTAATAACGTAGAGTAAAGAAAGTAGGATTCCCACTCATTTTGAAAAAAAGGGGCCTCTTTAACCCTGACACAAAGATAACAATCGATTTTCCTTAGAAATGTTTATAAGTTGCTATTTTCATCATCGTAAGTTAAAAAAATCAGTTACATTTTTTAGGATTGGGGGGGGGGGGCAAGTAATCACATGTGATACGGTTAATCTACAACAAAATCAAAACTTAAGAATAGAAGGATTAAATTCAAATTATATTTTATTTTTACCAGCTGATTTTCTTCTATTAAACGCCTTTAAACAGTTCAGAAATAAGAGTATCACAAGTGATACTTCTGAGCCGAGGAGGTTAAGGCTGTTTTATACATTTATACTACAGATTGTCTGGACAAATATTCTAAATCTAAGCAAATCGTAAACATTTTTTTTTTTTGGAATTAAGAAACCATAAAACTTCGAGTGACTTAAAGATCACTTTCTTCGAAACATGAATTAAATGTTACCAAAATTCACCTTATCAGTATGAGAATAGTGGATTAAACTTCCAATGAAAACCACACAGAGCACTTTTTTTACCAATTTCTGTACAATCTAGGCATTTTAGAGCTACATACACTCACACAAAGTCTGTATTGTGACTGGTAAATACCACAGGGACTCTATTTCTACAATTAATAAATCTCCTTAGTGTTTGTATAATAGCACCAGAACTCAAGGATTGAAGTTCTAGGTGGAATGCTTTTATAAAATGTCCCCGTAAAAACTACAACCCAGCACTTTTCACCAGATCTTGCATTGAAGTGGGCTACATCCATTCCGGTTACCAGGAAGTGGCAGTAAGCTTTGTTTTATTCTCAGGAAGTGGAGAGAAAGGTATGCTATTTTTCTATCATCCTTTTTAACACTAAGCTTGAGGAAAGATTCAATGGGAAAGCATATTATCTACATTCCTCATCATTGGTCAGACTTTATATGTAACATTCCCTCATCAGAAAATATCTTGAAGACCTTCAAAGTTGTATTTCAAATTTCCTGTGTAAAAAGCATTCAGAAAACTTTTTTCCTCATTTCCATATTAAATTCTCGAAACAATTTAAGTTCGATCTGCTATTTTGAAGTTGCTTTTCCACGCCTTTTGTATTTCTGATGGAGGGAGAGCTCCTTGTGGTTGTTAAATTCCAGACAATTGGCTGGCAGATTTTCCAAAACCTGAAGCAAAAGAAGTCGTAGAAGAAATATTGCGATTTCAGCTAAGAATAATGATGTGGAAAAGGTAACTTTTCTGAACAGTTGATTTGTAAAATTTTGTTTGCAAACTTATCACATTGCAAAGGTGGGAGAATGTTGTGGAACTAAAAATTTAGAATATTTTATAGGTTTAAATTTTAACTGTTAGTATATACTTAAGGGATTTTGTTTTATTTAGAAGCTGGTATTTTTTATCTTTGAATACACAAGTGGTTCGCCAAGGATAAAATTAGATTGATAAAGATCAGAAAGTATTTGTCTTGTCTGGCTATTTTAAATCTTTGTGGTGCATGATACTATTCTAAACACTGATTGAAGTAGATTAACAATATTTAATAAGATGTTTGGGATAGAGTTTGGGTTCACATAACAAGAGACTTGGGCTTCCATTTAAATTATTTCTAAAGTAACATCTGTCAATGAAGGTAAACAAATTAATTAAATTTTTTTCAAGGCTTATCTGCTTTAAAAAGAATAAGTAAATATACAATAGAAGTAGGAGGGACCAAAGAAGTTTTTGATCACTCATTCATAGGTATGAGTATATTTTTGAGAATTCCCATCCTAAAATTTTTTTCGTACACCCATAACAATGTTACGGTCATTATGCTCAAGTTAGTGTTCTGATGTTTGTTCAAGGTCAATGGTTCACATATCATTGATATTGCTGTTTAAGAAAGGAATTTAAAAGATATTTATGGGGTAGGAATTCCTAAAAACCTCCCAAATTATCTGCCATTGATCTTGGTTTATGAATGAAGGTAAAATACTGGTCATAAAAAAATTCAAAGGGATTCTAGCAAATGGTATAGTTTTCAGGGCCTTGAAAAGAAAACGAAATATCAGGCTATTCTAAGGCTCCCAAACATGTACTTGAAGCTGAATGCTTTATTTTAGTAATTCTTGTAATCCACAGATCCATGCTAAATAAAAAAAATTGGAAGTAATGATAGCAATACCCTATCAATATAGAAGTGAAGAAAATAAACATTTAAAGTTTTAAAATATTTAAAAAATAATAATTTTGAACTAGTTGACAAGTTAGTACTTCTAATGAAAGAAAGTGGTTTGAAAAACAAGTTAAAAGTTAAGAGAATTTAACAAAAGTCATACAATTTTTTGAAGGCTAAATGCTTTTGAACTCTAACCCAATAGGTAAAAGATAAAGCTTTATAGAATAGGAAAAGAAAAAAAATTAGGTGTTGCAATTAAGATAACTTATCAACTAATTTTAAAGAGGAGTTACACTTAGCAATTTAATCAATCTTTAAATTTGTATTTCTTTTCTGAGAAATACAAATTTTTAGTTTTATATATCTCTAAGCAATATACAGGTCAATTCATAAGTATGTATACAGTTTCCAGATGCTGTAAAACAGGAACAGTGTGACACGGTATCCCAATGCGAATTGTTAGTTACTCATAAAGTTTGTGTTCCCTTCCAGTGCAAAGTGACGTAGGCGATAGCGAGCGTGCTTAAGTGATTAGTCAATGGAAAAGGCTGAGTCTGCAGAGGAGAAGGCGTTTTGTGTTCTTGAATTGAGCAAAAAGGAATATGTTGAGATTGTTCAGTGGCAATTTCGATTGCAATTTGGAAAAGAACCTCCAACTCAAAAAATTTCATTTACGATTTGTTTAAAAAATTTGAAACTACTAACTGTTTGTTCAAAGTTTTCAAGTGTATCGGCAGATGTCATCGAAAACTTTATTCATCCAATTGGATACTAAAGTTGAAAAACTTTATTTCCCAATTGGACGATGCACCACCACACTGGTCAGGTGACATGCGAAATTACCTATATCAACATCTTCACTAATGGATTGGAAGAAGCGCAGACTACAACATGCCACTAACCCAATGGCCACTCAGACGCCGACTTAACAACATGTGACTTTTCTCTGAGGCTACGTAAGGAGGACGTTTTTCTCTGAGGATAATGTATTTAACCCTCCTCTTCTTGTTATTTAAGCCTCCTCTTCTAGCAGAGTTGAAATAGTGTATCACATCCAATATGACTGCACTTGCTTCAGATACCCTAACTCGCGTCTGGGAGGAAATAGGTTACCGGTTCAATGTGTGTAGTGTGACTGATGGTGCACACATAGAACATTTGTGACTGTCTCTAAAACAACTTGAAACATTCACATACACTTCTGTTACAGGTAACATAAAATATCTTACATTGTCACTGTTATATGGTTTGTGGAAATTGTATACTTACTTATGAATCACCCTGTACTTCTTTCCTTCTGTGACGCATAAACAGTAGCTATACATAAAGTTATTAAATCTTGAATGGAAAACAAATATTCAAACAAATTTATTTTGGGTAAGAGAGGTGAAAATTGTCTTCCTTACCTGGGCTGCCATATCAATAAGTGCATGCAGCCTTAAGTTCTTTCCTTCTTTATTTCTTAAGTAATCTAACAGACTCCCATTAACCATGTATTCAGTTACAATGAGAATAGGCTCTTCTTTAGAACAAACAGCAAAAAGCGAGACTAATTTCTCATGGCGAAACTTTTTCATAATAGTAGCTTCTTGCAAAAATGCAGAGGGTGCCATTGTTCCAGATTTAAGTGTTTTCACTGCAACTTCTGTGGTTCCCTTCCATTTCCCTATAGTAATAACCAAAAAGGCAATGAATAAATAAACATTTATTTCCTTTCATTTAAAAAGTTAATAACACAAAAAATGCAAAAATACCCAAGAAATCTTAATGAGTTTGAATAATTTGATATTCAATACTTTATAAGAGGCTGTATCATCTTCACATGTAGGAATTGAAAATACAAAATTAAATATAAATATTTAAAAAGTTAACATTAAAATGCACTGGAGATAATTTAGAAAATAATAAGGAAGACAAACATGTGTACAGTTCCACATTGATAAATGGATAACAAATAACAAAAACAATGTAAAAAATATAGCAAAAATGCAACAAATTTGGAATACTTGTACTTATAAATTTTTTATTCTTATGTCATTATGTATTTATTCTTATGAAAAAAAAACAGCATTCCACATAAAATAAAATACTTCATTTATTCGTTACAGTTTGCTGCAACATTCTATTTATACGACGAATTGCCGAAACTCCTGAGAATGCGATATCTTTTTGAAGCATTTAGCCATTGAGTCACATGGCAACATTGGAATTACGTAACAGCATTCGAGTCATCGACCTTCTAACAAGACAGACAGTTTACAATTTTAATCATTTTTTGAATTAATCTATTTTTTCACTAGGAGAAGGGTAAACAAAACATTCCTACGATTGGCTTCTTTAACATGGATTTTGACTCTTATTTGGTGCTGAAAGCAATAGCAGTGACAAAAAGTTTGCAATACAAATAATAACCTATGGAAACCACCACATCTCAGTGCATAGCAGTCTATATTGTTTTGTTTCCTCAGATTCTCACATTGCACAGAAACAGGATGTTCTCCTCAAGGCTATTTTTTCTCAACAAGGATTGAACATTTGAAGATGTGATTTTGAACAAACATGTTGTGCCGATAAATAAACAATCTCACTCAGAAAGAAAAATTTTTAATTTTAAAAGCAGATGAAAATAGTTGTCTAAAGTCTACTTTGTGCAAAAAAGTTCATCATTCCTGTTTCCATAATGAAGAAATTAGATCCTATAAAAGAGATCCAAGACAACTATGTGTGATTCAAATTTATCAAAAAGAAAGCTGTTAACAAGAACGTTGAGTGAAATTAGCAAGTTAATATTCCATTTAAATGCAGAGTAACTAACAGTTCAGTGGGGGTCCCTATGCTGATGGAAAAAGCAATAATTTATGAAAAAAAATGTAGATCACAGAACAGAACTGTTGCTTTTATGCAGGATGGTTACACAAATTTAAATTGCAGCATGTAATTGTGTACTAAATGTTGGCGAGATTCAAAATCTGTTTTTATAGAAACAGTTGAAGAGTGAACTCCAGGGAAACCTGACTGGATACAAGTCAATACATTTTGAATTGGGATGAGACAGCACCCTTTAATCACAGGTTGACTTCAAGAACTGGCATTGTAAGGCAAGTTGTGTCAGGAAGGAAAGAAATGCAGACCGTTTCACACTTCTACTTTGCACAAATTCAGATGACTGAAAAACTGACTCCTTTTGTGATAGGCAAATCCAAATATCCATGTTGTTTTCAAACACAAGAATTTTGCTTTTATTGCATAAAACTAATAGACAGATAGGGTGCACAGATAATGGAAAAACTCTACTCTGACTCGCCATTAAAACTGGATGCTAAAATAAAATGTAAAAAACAAAAATGACACTCCATATGGATAATTGCTGTCTCATCCATCTGATACAGATTTTCAGCAAGAGATTAAGGTTCCTTCCCTGTTAATTGTATGAGTCATATGTAACCTTTAGAACTAAGAATCATAATTGAAAACTTGATATTAATCTGATGAGACAGAGACTTCTTTAGCCCTGATGAGAAAATGGTTATTCCACGACATATTTGCTCTCAATAAAATTGATTTTGTTACAAAAAATTGTGTTGCCAGCTTATCAAACTTAATGGAACACGCTGCACCATTAAATCAAAACTCAAACGTGTGGAGGACATTCTTGAACTATAAAGCAAAGAGGATGTTAACAGAGATCCTTGCAGGACAAAGATTGCACTTCAATAACACACCAGCAAAATTCTGGAAATCAAATTTAAGTTTTTACTAAGTTTAAAAAGCAGTTTTAATGTTACAGTAAGACTAGGGAAAACAGAAAAAACAAATTTTAACTTCATTGTTTTATAGGTTAACTCATTCTTAAGAAATTTCAACTAAACTCTTCTTGAAAGTTACATTTTATACCAATAATTGAGAAATGTCATTAGATTACTCACCATACCAAACATCTCCAAAATTTCCACTACCTAGTTTACGAATAAGTTGTAATGAAGATCTAGGTATTTCCCACTCATCTCTGGTATCTGGGGAGAGGTCCCATAAATGAGGCTTAGGCTTTGGGCAAGGGATTGTCAGTTTATGGCACAAGCCATTTGCACCTTCTAAAAAAAAAAAAAGAATTATATTAAACAATAAAACATGAATTTATAATGCTATGTTTATTAGCAAGTTAGGAGCAATTTCTAATTAGATAATAATGCTTGTGTAATTTAATTTCAGTTTCTGATGATATTATTAAAACTAATTACAGTAATGCAAACATAAATAATGCATAGAATTATCATTCCTTTCTTGCTATTTATACACAACTTTATTGTCTAAAGAAATTTGTATTTATTTGAGATTCAGATTTTTGCTAAAGAGGAAATTTATACAGTATAAAACATTGTAAAGGATCCAATTATATATTCAGGGAAAGGAAAAAGATATGCTTAAAATGTGTTGCTTAGTTTAATAAATAAAACTGCAACAGTCTGATAAATTAAATCAGACTGTAGCACTTATAAAATTTCAAAACTTGTTAAATTTTTAAAAATTATTTTATAATTTTTTGTAACAGAATCAAACAAATTTTATTGATTCGATTTCATATCCAACAAAAACATCATAAATTTAATTTCAAATTAAGTAGTAACCAGTTCCATTTTTAAATACTACCATGTCATATAAATAGCTTTTATATCTAAACAATTCAAAATTAATTTTAAAAGTGTAAAAATACTTTAAATTAATATTTTTCTTAATGAATACTAACCTGAATAATATGCAACTAGTTCTTGAAGGGTAACAAATGTTTTTCTTGTAGTTACGTAAAAACCACCATTATCCATAGCTTTAATTTTATAATGTTTTACATGGTCACTCTTTTGATGTTCCCAATCTTTGATTGACAATGAATATGCTCCTAAAAAGTAAAAGTTTTTATTATCCAATATTATAAATGATCACTTAATGTAATTTTACTTCACACAGTACTTAGCTATATAGACCAGAAAATGTAAAACAATATTTAACAGTTATGTGATTAAAACTAACATTCTTACTTATTTAACCAAACATTAGTTATTTCCATATTTTAGTTCCATATTACTTCACCCTAATATAGTTTGGGTTAAGGTAGGCACTTCTAAATGCTTGCCTGTTCAGTAAATAATTATAGGTCGGCTTTGAGGGAATAAAAAGTACCAGAATGCATTAGACAGGGTTCCCACTCTATTTCGGAAATAAAATTATCTGACAAATTTTTACAAAATTCCAGGTTATACTAAAGCAATTCCTGACATTTTTAAGGTGAATAAAACCAAGAAATAATTTAGTATTCAATAGCCAATAATAAAAACCAATTTAAGAAGTATGCACGGCAAGAATTAATACACAAAGCACAAGCAATTTTGCATTAAAATAACTTATTCAAATAATCTAACATATTTGACTTTAAAAAAAAAAAAAATTGTGATTTAATGTATCATAAACATGAAATTTTTCAAACCAGTGAACAAAACAAAATTCTATACCTGTTAAATATTAGCAGTTTCTTTTAAAATCTGTTGAAAAATGCAATTCATAATAAAAAGTGATGCGAAACTAGGTATGAATCTTATTGGCTACTTTTCTCCAAAGCGTCTGAGAAGCCATGATCAATAATTTTCCAGGTCATTGAGGCGATTTTCCAGGTTTTAGACGAAAATTGGTTATTTCCAACGATGTTTTAGGACTAAATTAAATTCCTCGACAATTCCAGGTTTTCCCTGAAACGTGGGAACCGTGTTTAGATAATAGGGATACGTTGTTTTTTTTGCATGACAGTGAGCTTTAAGCAATCAGCAATTTTCTATGCAGAATAGTCAGATACTATTGAGAACATATTAACCATGTACTAGGTGGGTATAAAAAGTTCTAAGGCAGTGCCTAATGACAAACATGGCAGTCAGCCATTCCAAGTAAAATACTGATACAATTCATACTATAATTACAATGCTGGGCTTGGGAAGGCAAACCAATGTTTTTAATCCCTCAAATAATCACATTTCTCAGTCACTAAGGCTTTTAATGGATGTCAGTGAAAAAACACTTTTACATGAACAAGGAAAATTGTTTCTTGTAAAACAGCATTAATTGAACTTATTGGTCAAATAATATTCATGAAATGAGTATCAATCGTTTTCTTTTACCCTGTAATTTATACATGATGCAGTAGTTCACCATACTGCTAGGAAAAAATTGGTAACTAACACAAGGGATTGCTGGAGCACGAATCCTAATTAGCCCTAGATTAAGAGATTCATGCTTTTCTCCAAATACCACAGTACAGATCTTCAAAATCGAACAATCGGGAGGAATAAAATGAAGCCGTGTTTATGCTCCATGCATTTCATTAGAAGATAATTAAGTACATGGTGATCACTTAAAGTACATGGTAAACATTATTGATGAGTATTTCTCGGATAGGATTTCATTCAGACATGAAACAGTTGACACCGTAGAAACACTGGTTTCATTCACAATGACTATCAAATTGTGCATCTGCTGTGGAGGAAACTAGCCTGGACAAGTTCCAATGCCACAATAATGTACAAGTTCCATAATTCTCAAGGACTTTCAAGGGCCCCTAGTTCGGGGGAAAAAAAATCAAGGACTTTTAAGGACAAATACACCTAGGATAAACTACAGGAACCGAACTGCAATACCCTACAGCTTGCAGGCTGCTAGTACAGTGGGCTAACCATGGCTTTTGTCATTAATAAAGAAAAACCATATATACCAATAAGTCGATGGATGAATTTATAAGATAATTAATTCTTCATGCATAAAAATACCATGCAGAAAAATAAAGTTTATCAACCTTTTATAATACCTGTCGTTTGTTCACAGTTACGAATCAGGAAAGCGCCTCTTGGATTTGATGGAAGCATGAGCATTTTTTCTGCTTCTTTACGCGAGACACGTCCAAAAAACCAGCTATAAATTGAAACAAGAATATTATTAACAACTTTGTTGTGGTGTGTCTTTTTTTAATAAAAAAATTAACAATTATTTTTAGCATTAGATATTGCTGAAAGACTTACTCTTCACTTTCAACTGTTTTTTCTGGTGCCACATAATTACGAGGCACATAGCCATTTTGTTGATTTGTTAAATGACATGCATGCCACCAATCAGGATCACTGTAATTAAAAGATTTTAACATTAAAGAATAAAAATTTAAGATGCAAGTCATAACAATTACAAAAGCATCAAAATAGAAACAGCAATACACACTGAATTATAATTCACTTTTAAACAGCGAGTAGAACACAATTTTTTGTTGAAACTTTGGTTTTATGTAAAAATAAACAGAAGATATTAAAAAAAGCAATGCAATAATAAATTAGCAGAAAGAGTATTATCAACATTAATAATATATTCTATTCTCAAAGTACAATGAGGACAGATTTCAAAATTCTTAATGCATGATAAATAAGATGACATTTACTTTTTGATATTATGTTACACCTATCTTCAACCTGATATTATGTTACAACACCAGTAAATACTTTAGTTTATAAATCTTGCCCAGAAAAGCACCTCATAAAGCTTAACCCCTAATTATCTGTGTGCATAAAAATAAAAAAACTGAAAAGCTAATTATGCAAAATACTTAAAGGAACATTTATTTTCAAAATGGTTTACATCACGGAAACAACATAAGGAAAGGTCATTCTGGAAAATTAACAATTTGTTTTTGTCATTTCTAAGTTGAATAAGGAATTAAATAAAATATTCAGTATAGGGACTCTCACTCAGATACAAAATAACCACTGCATAAAATTTAGGATGTGATTAATAAATCATATATCATCTGTCCTCAAATAAATATCAGAAGTAAGATTCATGCATTTATTTTTCAAAAATGTTTAAGGTAAGTTAGTTAAATTTGATTTCATTGAACCAATTTAAATTAAAGGGAAAATTTAATTATTCATAAAAAAATAACTTAAGAAAAATTTAAAAAATCAGTTAAACTAATCGTCAGAACATTAGTCACAAATTTTAGATAACATTTTAGTTGATAACAGAAATTGAACATTTTAAAGTTTTACCTGTCATCCAAGATTCCTAAACGATCCCCTTTACGAAAACTTAAATCTCCTTGATCTCGAGCATTGTATGGATATAAAGCTACAACAATTTTAACTAAAAAGAAAACAAAACTTGTGATTATAATCCTTTCAAACATTCTGAAAGTTATTTTACAAGGTTATTATATGGTTAACCATATAAAATCTGGAATGAGAATATTTTCTAAATACTTACAACAATTGTTTCCTTGCCTCAAGCCATCTGGGGAAAATGTAGGGATTGGTGTATTAGGTGCACAATTTGGATATCGCTGCCTCTCGTGAAGTTGATTAATACCTCCATTCCCACTTTCTACTCCACTGTCACCAGACATAGTGGCTTCAATTGTAATTTCAGGATTGTCCCTGATATTAGATTGAGACATAGTCTGCTCATGGTTATTTTTCTTGACACAGATATTACCCATGGCAACAAAATCCTATGGCAGACTACTGCAAATAAATAAACAAGATATTTAGATGTAACCTAGATATATTTCTCTTACATGACATGAAAAAAGGCTTAATCCGTACTTGTTCGACAATGATTAAATCAAGCATAAACATTACTATGCTCAAATTAAATCTATTGATGGGAAATTTTTTTCCAGTAGATTTCCATCAAAACAAGTGACAAATTATTTTAAATTTTTATGAAAGAATAGAAAAAACCTTAATAAAGGCAAAATGTAAAGAGCATATAGACCGCTAATCATGCTAATGCCAAAACATTTAACTTTTCCAAGCTTGCTACTGGATTTGAAGGATTTTTCAAAAACACTTAAGTGTTACCATAATAGGAAAATACTTGAAATAACTGGATCATCCTGATATGTAAAATTTATTTAGCTAATTAGTAAAGCAACATGTTAAGGAATAGAAAGAATGTAAGGTTTTTTTTTCTTCCCAGCTTCAATCAAGAATCCACATCAAAGGTATAAAATTTTATAATTGTTTAAAATCCATTTATATTGCTATTGTACACTGCACAGTTGCACTTACAACCAGTCTGTTTCTAGATATATTGTCAAATCGCCCACCACATGCCGAAATGTCTTCAAGTGTATCTAGAGGACCTAAATATGAAATCAAAAGTTTCTTTCAACACTTGTCAAACCATATTTGTTAAATAAATACATTTTATTTTCAAAATAACAGTCAAAATTGTACTGTGAGTGAAACCATGCAAACTGTTACATAATGTTCGAAGTTGACAACAGGAGTGAGCAGGAGGTAGTCTCTTAGTAACTAAACATTTCCTAATGCATTAAGGAATGCATCTAATGAAAGGTAAGCAATATCAATGAGATTTAAATACCAAGATTTTTAAAAATTTGTCATAGAATTTAACAATTTATTACATTTTCAGATTCTATTTTTAATAGATTAATTTATGAAAATCCATTTATATTGCTACCTTCAGTTTCACTGTACAATTGCACTTAGAATTTAACCTCTAAACTAAGGCAGGTACAACAGTTGTACAGTAAGACTTTTTCTTTCTAGAGCGGCTCAGTACAGATGATGTGTACAGTGGATTTTATTCCCCCTTTTAAGTGATTGCTGACATCAATCACTATTTACGAGCTGTCAGAGACCAACCTTTTAGAGGGTCTGTCCCTTTGTTTGGTGCTCTTCCGTGTCGATTTTTTGTGTGAACTCTGTAGAGAAGTAGAAAGCTGAGCCAGTGATTTCTCACACCAGGGAGTACAAAAAGCATTTATGGAAGCGCTTTTTCATTTAACAATATTCTTATTACTATTGCAATTACAGTTGGTACAACACCAACAAAATTTTACCGTCTGTGTGCGCTTTTCAGATTTGAGTACAAAAGATAGAAATATTACTTTTGAAATGGCTTGACATTCCAGAGGTTTAACACAAGAAAAAGATTCAATTAAGGAATTGGAAGAAGAAAATTTTGCAAATAGCGACTCAGAATGCGAAATTGAGCATCCCGAGACTGATCTTGTGTTCGGATAAGAGACTTCTATAGTTCATAGCTCTACTAGAGAATTTCAAAATATAATTTAGAAATTTCACAAACCATCAGATGAAGTAACTGCTTACAACTCCAATCGAAATGTTGGGCCTTCATCAAACCTCCAAATTGATCAAACTGAAACAAGAGCTTGATCATTTTCCACTGCTGCTCAGTCCAGAAGTTTTACGAATTTTAGTTGATGAAAATAACAAGCAGGCAGATTTTGAGCATACATGCAGACTTTCCAAATAGAAAACACTTATCAATATCGGATTGGATGCACACAACAGCTCCAGAAATTCTTAGGATTGGTTTTACTAATAGGCCACAAAGAGAAGGACAATAGGTCCACTGATGAACTCGAAAAACCAATTTTTTGGAAGACAAGAAACAGATATGTTCTCATTTTAAATACCTTCTGTGAGGTTCTCTTGCCAACACCGGGAGGAATCATTTTAGCGGAGGGAACAATGGATCCCCTAAGGACGCTGGCGGGAGTGTCTTAGAAAGGTCACATGGGGCAGAAGAAAGAAAAGGGGATTCAACCAGCAGAGACAGTGGAAGACTGACTGATAAGGGACTTTCTGTTGCTATTTGACTGGTTCTGTAATACACTATCTACCAATAAATATTTGGACACCTGTGATAGAAAAGAAGAAAAACTAGATTTATTCATATTCAATATTTGGTTAAGCCTAAACCGAGAAGTAATTATAGCCTCAACCCTCCAGAGCATGCTTTTCACAAGTCTTCGTATGAATGCTAGGGGTATTTTCTTCCACTTGGCTTGGAGAAGACATGCAAGTTCCTTCATCGATTTGGACGGTTGTTGCACCCCTTAATTTGGCTATGTAACACGTTCCAGAGTTTCTCGATAGGGTTCAGGTCTGGGCTCTGGACAGGCCATTCCATTCGGTTAACCCCACTGTCACCATGCCAATCCATAGTGGACCTCCCAACATGACAGCTGGCGTTGTCGTCCTGGAATCAACATGGGTCCAACCCGTAAAACTGCCCAACATAGGATGCACATTGCCATCCAAAATAGAGCAGTAGGTCTCAGTGTTGAGCTTACCATGAATTTGGACCAAGGGTCTCAGTCTATACCAGGAGAAACACCTCCAGACCATAATTCCAACTTCACCAAACTTTACTGTGGGCACAATACATTCTGGCAGGAGGCGTTCTCCAGGCAGACGGCAGACCTAGCCATCCGAACAGTAGAGGGTGAACCTTGATTAGTCCCTCCAGAGAACCCGTTTCCACTGATCTACGGTCCACTGTCGAGGTGCTTTGAACCACATTAGGCGAGCAGTGTGGTTGGAATTTGTGATCAAAGGATTATGGGCAGCAGCACAACCATGAAAACCAAGCAGATGTGCTTCCTTACAGATGGTATTAATCGAAACAACACTCCCGGATTCCTGTTGAAACTCCTGGAGTATGTGGGCTATTGGTTGGGTGCGGTTCTGAATTTCTCTGGACAGCACCCGTTAGTCTATCTCCCAGTTTAGTGGGTCTGCCGACAAGGGGCCCATTCCGACAATCACCACTCACCTTCCACTTTTGAATCATACAGCTCACTAGATATATACCTTAAAGATCAGCCATTCTGTGATACCCGACGATTACACCTTTCTCGAAATCAGATAACTCTGCACTTTGTGGCATCTTGTATGCGACTAATGGCAATGTTGTTTCCTACACAATATTTAAAGGTGGAGGGCATGACGTATATCAGGATCGAAGATATAGTCATATGCAAGGGTGTCCAAATGCTTATTGGTAGGTGTGTAAATATAGGAAATCATTTTTTGAAAAGGACTGTCACAGGCGATGAAAGATGGATTTGTTACGAAACCCAAGAAGGCAAAATTCTTCATCTCGTTCTCTCAGTAAGTCTCACCTATCTGACGATAAATTTCACAAAGGCAAACATTTGCATTCAAAAACTTGATAACTGCTCTTATTTCACAGCTGACGGGCCGATTGATTGTTTTAAACATGATTACCAACAAACAAGGACTTCAAACATTAACGTAACCAAACAAAATGGCTAGGTTAATTCGTTCTGGAGTTGAAGGATGTAACTACGCATGTACGACCATCGTGCTGTCAGATGCGCTAGAGATATGCGCAAACGGCATTTACTTTCTGGACCAGCTAAATAGATACTTTACACCAATTCATTACCCAAAAATATGAATATTATGAACTTAAATAACTGAGAATATAAATGACAAGGGAAAATAATGCTGACAATTTCAGACATAAATGGATCAAAATCATAGATTTAATGTAAAAACTTTAATTACTTGGTGTTTTCAATATCAGTCATTGAAATACAAATGAAAATATTAAATGGAGTTCGTATTCATTATTGACTAGATCTCCATACACGAATTCTAATGTAAACAAAACTAAAACAGTTCCTTGTTCAATACATAAAGTGAGGTTGAAAAGAGCGCAAATGATTGAAAAATAGAAACAAGGCTGTGAAAAAAAATCATGATTTTTTTATTTAAATTTTTGTAATCCCGATACATTGTTTTTATAATAATTATATATAAATTTGTTAAATAAAAAATTGAGTTTTTTACATGACATCTAAACCAATATTTATTTTACTAAAAATCAGTTTGTTACATGGAAATACATTTAAAAAATAAATTTTCAAAATAAAAGCAAAAGGTAAAACATTTGTTTAACTTTAAAACGCAAGTTGACATCCAACATAGTTTTACCGTACGTAATTACATCATTATGTTAACAAATTTATCAGTAAGTGTAAGTAACAGACCTAAATTATAGTCTGATTTAAATAAAAACAGTATTTTATGAATGACTGCTTTATTGTTCGTAACATATTATAAAATTATGCATGAACATTGTTAAAACTTTCAAAATAGATGTAAACTTGTTTACTTTACTGTTTGGCAGAATCCCTGACTGAACACTCAACAGATTACTAAGTACATAGGCACCTCAGATTATTTGTAAGTGTCCAATGCCCAACATTTTTTCAAAAGCTGATCAGTACTGGGTGTAGCTATTAGTGCTGAAATCACCATGAGTGCAGAAAGTTTAAAGCATTTGACAAGTTCTCTGATTTTCCTAGGGTGCATTTACTTAGTTACAAAAATTTAAGATTTGTTATGATTAAAATCATGATTTAAATCTTAACACCCTGGTAGGAACCCCCCCCCCCAAAAAAAAAAAAAAAAAGATCTTAAATATATTACAACCATTTCTCTATCTTCTCCCTTAAGTAGCACTTGGACAACACTATGAAAGGAAAGAACGCTTGGTGGTCAGTCATAATAGTCATTCACGACTCTAACACCCAAGTTCTGTAGAGGTTTGAAGTCAAGCGAAACCTGCTGTTCTGTGAGGCAGGTAACGAAATTTGTGTAAAGCAGTCTGAAGGTTAAGTATCTTGTCATTCGAAGCACTTTAGCTTCAAATTCAAACAGTTTTGAACTTTTTGATGCTTTGAATACATATAATCTTTACATATATTCAAAGCATCAAAAAGTTCAAAACTGTTTGAATCTTTACATATTTTAATATAACTATTGTTTACTGTGCAAATTAGGATAGTTAACACTATCTTTAAAAAGAATTTTCCTTTAGAAATTTATAAAAATAACAATTTTGAAAATGAAATATTACTTACACTAAAGCACAAGGGCATTTAAATGTACTCATCAGAAGGATCAAATAAAATTAGAGTTCTTCTGGGAATAATGAATATGCTACAAATTAACATCTCATCAGCATGAAAATGATTCATCCACATGGTAGTAATAAATTTCTGAAAGTAAAAGAAATTTCACAGTTAAGTTCAGTAACTAATAGTAATTAAAATGCAAATTCATAAAATAAAACATTAATAATGAGGTAAAGGAAATGACAATAGTTTTAAATTTCTGAAGAATTTTAATTTCAATATATTTTCTAAATACATTCAGCAAAACACTTTATAAATATTTTGAAGAAAACAGAAGTGTTGAATAAGAATTATTAAATATATTTTGTAGCATCTTTAAAAAAAATTAAATCTGCAAAAAGCCATTTAACAGTTTTCATCAAAAGAAATTGATACTATATTTTATATGCATCCATGGAAATTTTGTCTCTGGAATGAATGATCTTTTGAGATAAATGCCTGAAAAATAAATTTAGTTCACACTTTTCTGTAAAAGTGAACACAAAATATTTAGGAAGAAATAACATACTTTTGTTTGCGCATTTTGTCATTTATGACTATCTGTAGTTATTACTTTGAAGCACATAAGTGAAGGCTCAAAATATTTGAGAATTTTCCACAAAAAAGGGCAACCTTGCACGGTAGGTATACATCCTTAAGATGCACCAAAAGGTTTTCAATCGAAAATTTTACCAGATCCGCAGTTGGGGTTATTATGACACCAGAGTGTTTACATCACTTTCTTCTCCCTTTAAAACGTTGTCTGATTTGAGAACATTTCTTGCGACTTTTTAACCATTTTACTTGATAAGCACACAGCAGAATTTTTTTGTTATGTAGGTAACTCAATTTAGAAAAATTCTAGTTAAATTTACCTAGAGCATCAGCTGGTGTTTTTTCAACACCAAGCAGATTTTTCAGTCTTCGTAGCTTTCACTTAGTAAATAATTATGAAACAGAAAACTTGCACATTTCTAAAAATTAACATTCTTTCTCCAAAGGTAAAAATGAGTCAGCTTTACTCACATGTTGAGGTCTTTGTACGAAATGTATAATGGGTGACCGATTTGCTCTAGCGATATTTTATATGAAAGTAAAGGTCGTACTAATTTTTCTCTGCAAGAAGTCAATGAGGCTCATGAATTTGCATCACTAAAATCATCAAAATCACTGTTGAGAATTTAGCAATTAATAACCCTGAAGGGAAACAATCTTTTGCTGGACAAAAATATATTCAGTGCTGCTGGCAAACCAAAAAGCAATAAAGAGATTGCAGTCTAGTGATGCATTTTCATCAGACACAATGTTAAAAGTATTAACACAAAACATAACACTATACTAACAATCAGCACACCAGAGATGACGACATCCATTAAAGCAAGATACTTAAATTGCAGTGTTATACTGTTCATTCTAACCCTATAAAATGCTTCGAGTGTCCAGTTTAGACATTCCCGAGCTTCCTGCCGATCACCTGCAATTTGTGTCAGGTGCTCAAACCTGAACATAGCGAAAACTGTACTGATGAACCTTTTATGCTTCAATTGCAAGGGAAATCACCCTAAAATTCCAGATCTTGTCCTTAAAGGGAAAAAAAATCCAAAGTATAAAAAAAAAAAAAATCAGATATTGAAGTAAAAAAATAATAGAAAGGCAGATGCCAAGAGCAAATATTTCGTACGAATCTGTAATAAAAATGATGAAATCGGTTGATATCCAAACAGACACCACTTACCATGAAGAAATTGAAAATACCATAGTGCAAAGGATAGAAACAATCATCCAAGAAAAGGATGCAACCAATGAAAAATCAACAAAACAATAACTTTCAAACAAACTTGTCCTAACGTTACTCTTTTAAAACAATATACAAATAAAATGGATGTTTTAAAATCTAATAGAATCTATGAAAAATATAACTTAGAGGTATTCTTCATTTGTAAAAAGTAAGCCTAAATGCAAAAAAAAATTCCTGAAAGAATATCGTAATAGCTACAATAATGTCTTGGAGTTGCCATAGCTACAGTAACCATGTTGAAGCTTTAATCGATTGTTATGATCCTGTAGGTCTTGGTTAACAAGAAATGTTTTTAACAACAGCAGTATACACAAAAATTAAAAGATATAATATCACATAAGATAATGTGAAAAACAATTGTGCTAGTGGTGGTGTAGCACTACTAACTTATCTGGATTATCTATCTTCATCTGTTTGTCTATCTGAACAGATTTACATGTCGTTGCCATACAGATCAATTTAAAATGCTTAATTACAATATGCTGCATATATACCAAGTGAAATTCTCAACCAAAGACAACTGAACAATTTAGTCAATCAACTAACTACTCCATAATTATACTTGGTGGCAGGGATTAAACTACAATCGCTTTTTTCGCAAAATGCGAAAGAAATGTTAACCACTTTCAAAAAAATGCGAATAAAAAATCTTTATGGGCACATGTTCCAAAAACAGAAGGATATCGGGGTAGAAAATCGCTTTTCTATCAGAAGATCGGTTCTTAATTATTTAAGCAAGATTAATAAATGCTGAGAAAGCAATTGTTCTTAATTCTGTAATTAAATTAAATAATTCCGATTGAAATATTCCATTCTGATGGGTTTTTTTTTGCTTTCGGGGCTTTTTCTGACAATTCTAATAGGAACATTTTGTTTCAAATGCTTAGTGTCTATATGTAACTTTGTCTTCACAATGGAAAAGTTTCTTGTAGCAAAACGCAAACCTGATGATTTAAATAGCGTTAATGATAGGAACTTGAAACAAAACAAAAATTGGGTTTTCCATCCAAGCAGCTTGTGAAAGAAATGGTGTTCATTGTATGGATGGATTGAGGCAATATGGGAAGAAAAATCACCTCTTTTTAAATGTAGGTTTTGCCTACCAGCCAAGAAAAAGGATAATCTGGCAAGTGATAAAGGTAAGCTAAGTTTAATTCTAAGGTTCTTACATTAACCTTTAATCAGTTATTTAGTTGAAAAAATACCGGAACACACAGTTTAACACTGTGTGTAGACTTGTTTATTAGTTTTTTTTTAAATGCTAACACCTTGCTTAATTTCTAAACCTTGATATGGAAAGATAAGAGAGGGAATGTGCAGGAATAAATAAGAAAAACCCAAATAAAATAATTTTCGGCAACTAAATCATTGCCTTTTATCGTTTTAGTAAAAGGAATTTAAAAAAAAAGTTGTAACACAAAATAAATAGGAGAAAAGCAGTGTTGTGCATGATCCAACGTTGATTAGCAAGCTTTAAAATAAAATAGCTTAATTTTTTTACATTATAAACAATTTTAATTCTTTAAAATAGTTTCCCTATTTTTTTGTGAGAATCGCACACAGTCAATGAAACTACATACCCAATAAGCTGGGATCTTTCCACTATGTTGAAACTTAATTTTTAAGTTGTATTAATAACTCAGTTTTTATATCTAAATACATACTAATAATATTGCAGGATGTCTAGTATCTAAAGTTGACACCTTGGGCAGGGCGGTATCCAATTGAACATCAACATCTAAAGTTGACACATTGACTAAAACACGGAATAAGTGTAGATCACAAGTTTTCTATAGAAGCCCAATCACTTGATGAAAGTAATGCACGGCAAAAGTCTGTAAAATCATGTGTAAAAGCTGAAGAGTATTGTATCTGCCATGAAGATCATTTATTTGCAAGCAAAGGAGGACTTGGCTACCAAAAAGTTCAGTGCCTTAAGAGATTTGGTGACCAATTTCGGCTGATCATGCATCAGGTCTAAATGCGAGCTCCGACATCAGCTATGAAAGCTACGCTACGACTCTTGACAGGGATATGGAAGCTGCCTTAGCATCAGCGATTCAAGAAGATAACAAAACAGATAAATTAAGCAAGGTGGTACTCCATCATGATCGACGAATGCACTGATGTGTCTGTGAAACAAAGTCTGATTACTTATGTTAAATTTATTTATAAAGGCAAAGTATTTACTCGCTACTTGTGTTTAGAAGAGATCGAAGAGTCATCAGCCAAACAACTTTGTGCCTGCGTTGTGAAGACATCAGAAAAACTAGGCATTGACATAACAAAATGTTCTTATCTATCAACTAATGGTCCATCTGTGATGAGAGGAGTTAGAGGTGGAGTGGCTGCTCTCTTGAAAAAGCAGTTCCCATCTTCTATCAATGCATTGTGTGGCTCACAGGTTGTCTCTTGCATCGACACAAGCAGCTGTAGAATTTCCTTACTTCATAAAATATCAAGACATTTTAAAACGAGTGTACTACTATTTTGAAAAGTCTCCAACTAATACAAAACTACTACACCATGTTGAAGATATTCTAAATCAAGCAAACAGAAAAGTGCTTAAGTTATCAGCCACTAGATGGTTGTCTCTAGGCAACAGTGTTCTGAATATTGACTCAAATTGGTTAGCCCTTATATCTGTATTTGCTGAAGATAAACACCCTGTATCTCAAGGGCTACTGAAATGGCTGGAAAAATGTTCTAGATTAATATTTAAAATTCGCCACGACCCAAAAATTGAAAAAAATTCGGACTACCCGTGTTCCAAATCCCATTACTGTCAGTACCATAGATTCGTCAGGACCTTGCAGGCAAGAAATAAACACTTCCTTTTACAATAGTAGAGATAATTGAAAAAGTATTAAGTATTGGGCTTGTTCTTTGTGTAGTTTGTTTAAGTGCTTTTTTCCAGCCAAAAAAAATTACCATTACCAACCAATTTGTTATTTTAGCATTTTGCTAAAGCTTTTTTCTCCATTTTAGCTTTTTTGCTAAAGGAATTTTTTTCTCTAGCTTAAGCCCTGCTTGGTAGCATGAATTGTTAAAACTTTATGGGGTTGTAGGGATGTTAATCAAAGAGATTAGCATTGCTTGTCTTCTAAATCAGGGGTGTATTTCTTTCTTCTAAGATAATATTTCATCATACTGGAGTTTGAAGTTTGTACTTCCTATCATTGAAGTGGTTTGCAAATGGTCATCTGTTAATAATGATCTGTATTTCCGATTTTAAATACTTCTTTTTTGAAATTGTCCTTTCACATTGGTAATTACACCTAAATAGAGATTTAATCCCTATGCATGATTTTAATTGACTGTATTTATCTTCTGAAAGATATTTATAGAATTGGGTTTCAAACAATGCAAATTTTTGGCAATATGACTTTACGCTAGAATGTTTCACATGAACACTGTTTTTCCCTGCAATTTTAAGTTAAATCCATTAAGATGTCCTACAATGTTAGTAGCAAATGCTAATATCCATAGCTATTCATTGTTCAATAATAGTGTGGATTTGGGCAGTTTTTCTCCTTTAGAAAAATTTCTATTACTTGATGTGTCTGTTACACTTCTTTGACTGCCACAAGAAAACATGATTTAAATAATTCATCATAGGTAAATGGCTTCCCTTTCCTGGCTAATAAATGAGCTATTATTAAGCTGATTTTAGTTACTGCTTCATTATAATTTTTTACGAAAATTGCTTTCTGATGAAGCATTTTGTTTTGAACTTTCCAATTTAAACATTGATTGATTTTCTACGAGTTTTTAATATTGTGTATATATAATATAAAAATCGAAGTCTACTTTTCTCTTATCTGGTCTTGAGAGTGACATGGCAATGGTGGGTACCTAATAAATAAAATAAAATGAAAAGAACAAAATATCTGCGACAGATAATAAATACCTTGTGTGCAGCTAGAGCAAAACTGAGAGAACTGGCAATGCTTGTTCTACAGAAATGACGGACGATAGAATGTGTATACGTAGTCATTATTCAGAATTTATCAACTAGACTATCGCAGGGTTGCCAACCTTTTCTGAGCCGCTTCAGGAGCATTCTCATAAAATTTCAGGAGTTTTAAGGCTTCTTCAGGAGCAATGCGAAAATAAGGACAAAAATAAAATATTGGCAAATTTTTCTTTAAAAACAGTCATAAAAATCCCTATTTGTACAAATAATTTCTCTTTAGTCCCAAATGCGGACGTCCGAAATCCGGAATTATCCAAAATCCTTGACGTTTTGCTAACCAGTGTTTTGTGTGTCTCTCACTTTTTTCCATCTTTCTGACAATTTTTAAAGAACAAGGGGATAGACCTGGACCTAATCGATGAAACAACCCAAAATAACGGACATGTTCATTGTAAATGCCACACAGAAAAATTAATAGATTTGCAAATAAAATTTCTTGCATTGTATTAAAAAGGTTTTTTTTATAATTATTCTTATTTATATATCTGCTATTTTACTACTGCAAAGGCAAAATTCGTGCAGAGAGGTTAAATAAAGTGGTTTTTTTTTGACAAAAAATGAAAATAATCCCAAATGGCAGAGGTCTTGAGGATTCTGGACTTTTTACACTATAACGGATAAAAAATTACATGTACACATGAAAGGTTTTATCCTTAAATTATAGATTTTCCCCTTTTCATAGGGGAAATTTCAATTTTTTCAGCATCAAAATTTCCTGAGTGAACCATAGATTACGCGGAGTTACGGATTTTCGATGCTTTAGCGGAGAAACTTCGGAAGTTCCGGAGCACTTGGCAACTCTGCTATCGGTGGTTGCAATACAGATAATTTGATTTATTTTTAATAATTTCAAGTAAAAAATAATATTAACCTGTGTGACAGATTTGATCCGTGGGCCGTAGTTTACCAACACCTGTTCTAAATGGTGATAATATACCTACTTCCATCAATTTACTCAAACCCAGTAAATCTGTAGGCACACTTATCCTATTTCCTTATTTTTTGTCCAAATCTATACCATATCAAGAGAACCACGTTTAAAACTGATGCCAGACATGCTCTCAGATATTATTTTAAAATCAAACCTAATTCCAATCTCAACCATTGTTTAACAACACTACCAACCCACTATTTGAAAGTCATTTTTCATTGAAATCATCAGTTGGTTTTCATTTGAAATATACTGAATTCTATAAAAATTGACAATCAAATCTAGATTTACATCCTAAACAAAACTAGACTCCACCTTGGGGTAGTGGAAATTCTATTATTAAAGATTTTACAAATTGACCAAACCATAAACTCCACTCTTTTTACTTGCAATTCCTTTATTCTCAGAACAATTTACACCTTTTAGGCCAGTGGATCAGAGTATGACACATTGGTTCTGCAGCAGTATTTGAAACTGCAACTGTTGCCAGAAAATTACATTGTTGCAGCTATTTTACATCAGAAATATATGCCTCATTTTTAGGACTGGAAAATGTAACCTGCATACCATTATAAACATGGATAATATAATCTGACAATTGCTGTACCGGCTGTAGTCTAAAAAGGTTAATGTGTATTTAATCAGTTTGGACAGCTGTCATAGAAGCAGATAATGAACCCTAGAAGAAAGACAGGAAGGGGTCTAAATGGGCCATAACTTTCTGCTGTGTGTGCTCTACATCCTGTTTACAAGTATTAACACTAGAAAGTTCGTCTGTGTCGGTTCGACACTGAGCCTGTTTATGTTGTTTTTCTTTCCACATTTGTGAATTGAATTTGAAAATTTTTCGTGACTTTTAATAATTTTCCTAGATGAATACACTGTAGAATTTTCATTGGTCTTGATTTATTTATAAAAATTTTACAGCTAAATTTACCTAGAACGTCTGCTGGTGTTGTTTCGACACCAAGTGAATTTATCATTCTAAATAGCTTTCGTTAAACTTAATACAAGATCATTGAGTAGCCAAACATTATTAGTTAACCAAATTCTTATGACATCTGTTTGACTTTGAAAAAAATGTTTACATGTTCATAACGGAAACAAATAAATTATACTAGTATGATTGGGTCTAAGTGTTTCGTCGTTTACATTTGTTTATCTGCTTATAAAATAAAGATTCAATTTCGAACCTTGTGTAAGCAGAGTGCAGACAAAAAAACCGATGGCTCGTTAGAAAGGTCAAAATCCTGAATCAATTGCTAGTATTTTGTTGCGAGAACTTGCTGAAAATTAATTGAATGGTTGGGAGCTCTCTTCTTCAATTTTCGATTCTGATGCCCCCAATTTACATGGAAGTGAGTGCGAAGAATCTGAAGAAAGTGCAGATAAAACTGATAATATCTCAACTGATCCGGATATATATGCCGCTAGGGACGGCACATAATGGATATCGCATGATGGCAATACAGGGTGGCAACAAAATCCTTGAAAAAAAGTTCCCTGATTTAACAATTCCCTTAAGAAATGTTATGATCCTCGATTCACACACCACATTTTTTTTAAATATTTAGGGTCAAAGGGAGTAAAAGGATCATTCTCCACAAATATTTTATGTTTTTTTCTAGATATTTTAATTGTTATTGTTTGGAACCCTTAATGGAACTCTTAAAATTGCAATTCAAAAAAATGGAGAAAACATTAAAAATATTTTGATTAAGGAACTTTTTACACCTGAACCTACATTGTCATACTATTCATCGAAACCAAATGCAGATATACATAAATAATTCTACAAAAATATAGTTGTTAAAATACAATATATATATTACAATACATATATAAAAATTATATAGTTAATAAAATAATTAATTTAATACACAAAAAATATCATTTGTTGCACAAATTTAAAATTGTATCCCACAAGCCTCAAGGCAACAAAACACTGCAGCCGCGAAAAATCGGCGGCGGCGGGTTCCGCAGTGTTCAAAATTTACGACATTATGGTTCTTTTTTCGAATTACAATTTCAGCGAATACGATTTATTCGATTCACAAAAGCACTCATAATCGCTCATCTCAAAATAGAACAAACGATAATAGTAGCCGTTTAAATTGTCAAAATTGCCCTGATTTTTTGTAAAATTTGGATATTTTCCCTGAGATTTCCAGAAATAAAAAGTTCCCCGATTTCCCGGTTCTGTTACCACCCTGCAATATCATAGGCAGATTTGCTGCAAGATTTGTGTTACATCAAAGCAGTTGTCCGAATAACTGTGTGAAACAAAACATCAATGAATACTTCATTTGTTCGTGGTTACTTTTCATCAACAGTTACATATTCAAACACATAATAAAATGCACAAATGTTGAAGCTAGATGAATTTTGAGCGATATCAGCTGGTCTGTATCCATTGATGAACAATGTGCTTTTCACGCGATATTCTATGCTCGCGGAGTAAATGGTGTCAAGAACATTTAACTGCATTCCCTAAGGTCTGACTCTTGGAGCCAAAACTTCTGTAAAGAAGCAATCGGTCGAAATAGTTTTAGAGAAATCCTTTGATTTTTTAAGATTTTATATAAAATCCGCACGTTTTCAGAGAATTTGAGCCAACAATTTGGCTGTGTTTTTGGAAGTTTGGATAGATTTATATCCCAAACTTCTGAAACTTATTTTTTTATATATTTTGTTTTTGATATATTAGTGTCATATTTTATGTAAATTTCATGAAATAATCATAAATGTTAACTCATCTGAATATTCGTATTGGTAATATTTAGTTATTGCAATTATTTTATGCGATTTACTTACAGGTGTCGAAATGTCACCAGCAAATGTTCAAGAGTAATCGCAATGGCAGACGTTTTAGTGTTAAAAGCCCTCCCCAGCAGTGAGCAAAGATTATTAACACTATGAATGTGATTTAGTAGTGATGGGCAACAAACTTTGGGAAAAGGGAGAAACATAAGTAAAATTTGAAATAAAGTAATTGAAATACTTATTTGAAAAGATAAAATATAATAGAGTTTTAGATTTCATTTTAATATTGTATGAAAATAATAAAAGGTGCAGCTACACTCCACGTTTACGAGCGGTGGCGATTTTTTTGGCGCACTTCTATAGCGAGTTACAGTAGATTAAGGCAACATATTCGTCTTTACGGTTATTGTGGTCTTCATGGCAACCTTGGCAAACGGTAACTTTCAATTTTCATTTTGAATATTCCAGAAAGTTCTTCCAGAATCTGTGAAAGTTGTATGCTTTCATTGGTTCGTTTGAAAATTTTTCTTTGCTTCCATTGGTTATTTTGATTTTAAAATATCCTTTGATTGCATTTGTCCTTTTCAATTTTTTTCTGTGATACTATTAGTTCTTTATTTGTATTTCTGCAGTTGTGGAATTTTTATTTTGTTGCAGTAGTTTTCACGAAACGTTTCAAGTTTTGTTTTTTGCCATTTGTGGAATTTTTGTTTTTTATTATTTTTTCCCAGAACAGTTCTGACGAATCAAGTTGTATTATTTTTTCTTTTAAAAATCTTTTTCTTTTTCAACATGCCTACTGTCTTTGGTGTAATTGATAAGTTTCAGGTTAAATTGTCAGAAAGATATAAAAAAAAGTGAGAAAAACAACTGGTTAGTAAAACGCCGGATTTTGGACAATTCCGAATATCGGACGTCCGGATTTGGGACTTTGTACTGTAGCAGAAAGAATCTACATGAAATTTTGCTAATATAAAATTCATTCTTTAAGCTTTGAGAGATAATGCTGAAACCTAAATGAAAACTTATAATTTCAAATTGGTAGGTTGTTTTGGTCTTTTATAGCACAAGGGCCATATTTGACCATGCTGGACTAGACATACAATATAAAGTATTAGACATACACATGCAATGAAACTTTTACTGACAGAAAAGAGAAATAAACACAGGGAGACTCATAACTGTTCATTGCATCATATCAGCTATTTTAGACATGTTTACCCATAAATCTAATTTAGAAATATCTTCAACAAAATGTGACAAATCTAAATGTATCTCAATGCATTCTCTCAATTTTCATAACTCCCTTGCTTTCTAAAACTTCAATAATTGCGAACAAAACTTAATATTATTTAGTACTCAATATATTTGCCAAGATTAATTTCACATTCTTCATTTTAAGGTGGTGGTAATTAACATCACACTGGAGCAAAACAATGGGCTGTTGGCGACGTCCTGGATCAAACTTAACTGAAGAAGGGAAAGATCCAATCATTTTAAGGAACACTATGGGTTAACATTGTTTTTCAAATTGTATAAATAAATGTTATTCAATATTTTCTGCACACATATGAATAAGGAAAAATACAACTCCAACAAATTTCCCACAAAAAGAACAAAATAATTTTCTTTTGAAATTTGTTTAAATTTGAAATTTTTTTAAGGAAAATTGGTTTTTAAAAATTCAACTACCTAGCATGGCATTCTTTTTAAAATTCAGTTAAGTTGATCAATACAAAGATATGAAGTTTGTAGTTCATTCAAAAAGCTTGTTTTAAAAAATCGGATATGGTACATAATAGTGATGAAACAAAGATTATGAATTGATTACATTCTTGACGAGGAAGTTGCAGAATTTAAGAGGCAAGTGGAAGCAACTGTTTCCTTCCTGCTTTTACACACCAAGAGCTTATCTTACTTCAGTGATGTATACTGTATTGTAAATATGGTAAACAATATTTTGACAACACATAAGTGACTTTCAAAATAATCTGTATAAGATTTTGGTTACTGTTCTAGCTAAATTGGACAGTTTCATCTTCCACCACTGTTTACACAGAATCACAATTAAAGTCCAGATTTTATCGTGAAAAAAAAACGTATATCGTTAAAGTGTAACCTTCTAAATATAATTTTAACCTTGAATTTTACAACACTGAAACATAAGTATTCACAAATATTACGCATGCTATCATTAAAAATCCTGTTTTTAAATCACGAAACAATCCTGAATCGAATCAGTTGAAAAAGACCTGCAAAATGAAATCTTATTCATATTTAATTAAAATTCCAAAACAGTACCGAGATATGCAACTAAAATTCCAAATATTACGAAGCAAAATGCAAGTCAAGCTACATGAAATGAGATTTAACGACTAAATTACAGAAAAACTAACATATCCAAAGCAAGTACTGCAATGTTCATTACAATTGCAGTTGACCCACAAAAGCAAATGTGAAAAATTTACAAATATTTATTTTTTCATGTGGATTTTTTAAATTTAGTGTTTTGTTGACATCGTGCATTACAGATCTTGTAAACTCATAGTCTACTGTTGTGCTGCCTAATCCAATTGGCCGTTAAACATTGCTCTTTATCTTTATACATTCAGAGGTTAAGAATATTTACAAGCAAACGAATAACTTACACAAATGTACAAAGTTTTCTAAAATGTATTCGCTACAATCGGCCCTCTGGCAACTCAACCAGTATTAAAAACTTACGTTTTAGGGTTAATCTATCAAAAATTTAACATTAATCATTACCTTATTAAAGACGATTGATATCAAATCTGTTCAATCTGAAATGTCTCTTCTTTATGTTTAAAAACATGTTCACTTAAAATCCAAGAAACGATGCGGAAATGCCACTAGTGTAAATCTTTAGGTTAGGTAACCGAGGTAGTTGTCCTGGAAGAGTGAAAGAAGAAATAAACTTAAAGAGTTGATCAAAACGGAACCTAGCAGGTTTCTTTCTCGGCGATCGTCTTGCTTTACTTATTACTACTGTTGAGCTAGGTTCACAGGCTGCTATCTTCTTTCTGTCAAATCGCCAGCAGATATAAAATTTGGCGAGAGATGAAAGATTAAGGAACCAAATTAAAAAATTATATCAATTTTTTTTAAATTTAAACTAACTTACTGAAAGCAATAAAAGTTGTAAAATGACAAAGATAAACAGTAATAACTTTCTCAAAAAACGTGATTATTTACTTCTCTCCGATTATGCTAACTATATAACTAAATATAAAAGTATTTTTTTTAAATATAAATAAGCACTTCAATAGTCTGTGAGAAAATAAATTCACCTGCTAACATATTTCAATTAACAATGATTACAGGTGTTGATGAGGTCATTGAGAACCTGGCCTCGAAGGGACCTCAATCTCCAGTATTGACAGTATAGAAGTTGATAAATTGGCCTGCCTTGGTATTTGGTAATAATGTTAAATTTGTAGATCAGAAAATAACTGAAAAATTGATATGTTAGAATTCAATTGAGGTCAAGGTATTAAGTGATAACCATAGAGCAGTGGTAACCAATATGTAGACTGTCACCGAGTTTGAAAATTAAAAGATTAGCAATCGTAGGATTGCGAAATTAGGTTCAACCAAAGGCCGTCATGTGCACGCGGGATAACACACTTTAAATCTGCCGTGTCCTTACGTCGGTGTGATGTGGAAGTTTGGAGAGTGGGGTGCCAGCTCATGCGTTGCCTCGTTATCTGACTATGGTTCGAAATTACGTGGTGTTGTCCTCCAATCTTTCCCTTGAGGGATTGATCCTCGACTGCCGTCAATGGTCTGTACTCTGTATGGCGTTAATTAAATACGTATCTACCTTCATATTTGAACCTGAAGGTAATCAATAAAATAAAATTATTGCACAAAATTGGCAAACTAAACTCAAATTATATGATTTAAACAGTGAATATGCTTCAGAGTTTTTTTAATAGAATTTTTGAAGTTCGAATTATTTAATTTTTAAAAATAAGATAAAATATTTACCTAACCATTACATTTTTTAGTTCGATATTGCAGAAAAAGAATTCCACCTGGCATCAGTTTGTTGAAGTTTATTCTTTTCTTTTCTTAATGTCGCTTGTAGCTTTAGCGGTTACTGATACCAAACTGTTATTTAATTTTGCGAACTATTTAAATATTTACTTATTCATTGGTTTCTAAAAAAAATGACGACTCCACATTCGAAGAAGAGAGTTTGCTATTATTACGATGGTAAGTCTTCTCGTTATGTGTTATTCATTGAAAGCCATTGTTCATTTTTACAAAAAATGTGCCTTAGACATTTTTATGCCATCTAGTTTTGTATTCGTTGTGTTTATAAGTGATGATTTGATAAAAATTCTCCAAATTTACCAATTTTAATGAAATGCAGATTTTTGAGAATTTTCTTTTTTCTAACGAAATGGTCCACTTGATGCGCTATGTGTAAGAGGATTTGACTTTTTCAAATGTTTTGTTTGTATTTTGACTTCATACAATGCTTGACGCTAAACCATTTCCCCTTTCTTTTCATTGACTGAAAACGAAAGTTTAACAGCTCTCGGGGGCACATCCTCCTTTGGTGTGTACGGGCTTCACTGACCCAAAGAACTCTAGCGATCTTTTCTCCCATAGGGTTTATCGTCTTAAGTAAGCACGGGAGCGCGCTCCTTTGACATCCAAGAAATCTTTTCGCATTTTCATTCCGCAATCCCTCTTTTTACATTTTTCAGGACGTTGTTTTGTGTTTGGCGCAGCTTGGCCAAACATGGTCTTTGCACCTTAAAACCTCAAACCAACCAAAGGTTGTACAGTAAAAATTTAGCTCTTTCATGAAAAATCCTTGTAAATACTTATTGATTTTTATGATAATATTTGTGAAAAAGATTTGTTCCTTGTTAATTAGCTTTTATTTTTGACATTGTTGTGTAAAATTTTCAGTCAAAACAGTTGGAGAACAAAAGTGGGAAAACATCTTGTTGTTCTTGTCGCAGTGACTTCAGTTTATAAAGACCTTGTTTTTGTTGGAAAGATCGAACAGTGCTTTTAAAAGCACTAGCTTTAGAAGGACCACTTCATATTTTCTTTCATTTCATTAAATTTCATTCAAAACCAAGGTCAATAATATTCATGCAAGGTCAAATGTCACCAAATATTCAGGTCCTTACTATCTCCTATTGGAAAAACATTGTTCCTCATCAGGCACGTGCCAACAGGGGGGTATTTGGCCCCTCCTGTCACTGAGGAGAAGGGGCGAAAGCCATATTTGCCCCCTCCCCCCAAAAAAAACTATCAAAGAACATTATTAATATTTTAACTTCAAAAGTAACATTATACAGTACCGTTAAAGCAAATTTGGATTCTAATTTCATTTCCTGTCATGAGATGCAGGTCCAGATCTAGAGGAGGGCAAACAGGCATGTGCCAACAGGGGGCAGGGGGTATTTGGTCCTTACTGTCACTGAGGAGAAGGGGCGAAAGCCGTATTTAGGCCCCCCCCCCACACACACTATCAAGGAACATTATTAACATTTTGTAACAGAGTGCTGAGTGTGGTTTTAATAGTTTTATAATAATTACCAGCAGGTTTTAGAAAAACACAACAGTTTATTTTAGACTAACCAGCAAAACGAAAGCGTTCATACATTCGAAAATGGAACTAAAAATTAACCGACAGTCAAGCTGCCGTTGCCAGGTGCATCAGTTCTATAAAGCAATACGGTTGCGATTAAACACGGAACATTTAGATTGCACTTACAACGCATTTTAATTTCAAAGGTAACATTAAAAGGGGTAGTTAAAGTAAATTTGGACTCTGTTTCATTTCCTGTCGATAGATGCAGGATCATATCTAGAGGTGGGCAAACAGGCACGTACCAACAGGTGGGCATGGGGTATTTGGTCCCTCCTGTCACTGAAGTGAAGTGGTGAAAGCCTAATTTAGCCCCCCCACTCTCAAGGAGCATAATTAACATATTAACTTCAAAAGTACCATTAAAGCAAATTTGGATTCTAATTTCATTTCCTGTCAATAGATTCAGGCCCAGATCTAGAGGAGGGCAAACAGGCATGTGCCAACAAAGGGCAGTGGGTATTTGGTCCCTCCTGTCACTGAGGAGAAGGGGCGAAAGCCGTTTTTAGCCCCCCCCCACACACACACTATCAAGGAACATTATTAACATTTTAACTTCAAAAGTAACATTAAAAATTGCGTAAATTTGGACTCTTAATTTCATTTCCTGTCAATTGATGCAAGGCTCAGATCTAGAGGAGTGCAAACTTGACATTTTCTCTGGGCAGCCGATTTCATTTGTGGTGCGCAAAAATTATTGTAAAAAAAAAATATAATGTATGAAAACAAATAAAAAGTTTTGATATGAAGGTTTCGTATAATGTCAACACTGCATGTACTCAAAATAGTTGGGCAACCCTTCGACGCATTGACAAATTACTGCATACCATTAAAATAAAACAATTACCGCAGTCATTTCCGTCGTACCTCTCCACACACACACATGCCTCAACATTAAAAAAAAATTTTTAATTTTTATCAGAAAGGTTTATGACTATGTTACGTGAGAACAGTGCATTGTTAAAACTTGTTGCTTCGCAAACCAACACTCCTGTCGTAAGTGATTTCGCTTTTTTTTTTGTACTTTAACACTTGCACCCTAACCAGATATCCGCATCAGTAAAAAACCATCTCCATTTTGTTCCCTGTACAATTTTGAATGAACCATGTTAATCTCGTAATATTCTGATCTGTACTCAATCGGCAAACCGTATTGAGAATCAGAACAAAAAAAACCCAGTTTTCAATCCTGCGACATCTTTTTATTTAACTAGGGGGCTCCGCCCCCTGCTCGCTTACGCTCGCCAACCCCCGGGGATTGCTACTCAATCCCATTTGGTTTGCTTCGCAAACCAACACTCCTTTTACATATGGCATTTGGTTTGCTTCGCAAACCAACATTCCTTTCGCAGAGTGAAACTATCTGAATAATTTGTATTATCCTGATTTCCCTTTACGGTCCATCACGTCACAGCGACGGCTTCTCCCCCTGTTCGCTTACGCTCGCCGACCCTCGTGGGTTGCTACGCAATCCCGTTTGGTTTGCTTCGCAAACGAATACCTCTTACGCAAGTGATTTCACTCTTTTTTGCTTTAACACTTAATGCACCCTAAACTAATAGCCGCATCAGTAAAAAATCTTCTGCATTTTGTTCCCTGTACAATTTTAAGTAAACCCTGTTAATCTCCAAACTTTACGATGCGTACTTTGTACTTTCTCGGTAAAACGTCTGAGAACAGAGGGAAAAAAGCAAGCCTTTTTCCTCGCCAAATAAAAAGAAATCGTTTTTATGGCAATTGTTGCTACGATAAATTTGATATTTGGCAAACCCGATAGTCAAAAATACAACCCTCCGCGAATTTGCTCCGTGAAATAAAAAATACGAAATTTGTGTCACCAACTTTTGATTGCATCGAATTTATTTATGAACCAATTTTAAAAATAATGGTACCGTAAGAAAGAGTACAGTCTGAGGTATACTGCGCTATTTTCAAAATAAAAAACTAATAGTAATACGATATAGATATGACAGTTTTAGTTAATGGTAGTAACAAAAAGTAGCGAAAATATCCAAAGATTCCGAATTTTGTATGACCAACTTTTGATCGCATCCAATTTAATTATTAACCGATATCAAAAATAATAGTACCGTAAGAAAGAGTACATTCTGAGGTATACTGCTATATTTTAAAAATTAAAAAATAATAGTAATAAAATATAGATACGGCAGTTTAAAGAAAAAGTAACAAAAATGTCCTGATTTTTCCAGAATTTCAAAAAAATATTATCAAGAACCAAATTGAAATTATAAAAAAAAACTCGACGAGCTGCAAAAATTTACGTTGAGAGGTACTCTTTAAAAAAAACTCACGGCTGAAGACTGAAAATTTGTGTGTTTTGCTCACTCGCGGAAGAAATTTCGCTTCTTCAATTTTAACACTTAATAAACCCTAAACTAATAGCCGCATCGGAAAAAAATCTTATTAATTGTCCAGGGAATACGATGAAGAACAAACCATGTCAATTTTGTTTTTTTCCGATCAGTACTTTCTCGGGAAACCGTCTAAGAATCGAGCTAAACAGCACAGTTTTCAATTCTGCGTCGGCGGCGGCGGTAACATTTTTTTAATATAGAGAGATATATCAGCAGTATTTTTTTATATATATAGAGAGAGATTCTTTCATATTTCTAACTTTAAACAATAGTAATATCCAATTATTGAAAAACGGGTTTCCAATAAAAAAAATACCTATTCCAAGTTGTAGTTAACAAAAACATTCTTAATTTCATATTAGGTAGTATCAACAAAATTTGCAGTCGCTAAGCAGTAAAAATTGTGACTTATTTTTGATAAATGTTAGGCAATAATAAATCTAATAAATTTGCCTACTTGAACCATTATATTCCAAACTTTCATCCGATATATGAGCCGAAGACCAACAGGTATAGTGGTTAAGGTGTTAGCCTCTGGATCGAAAGGTTCCTGGTTCGAACCCGGGCAAGGATGTTTGGCGTGAAGGTGGCTGGTGCACCTTAAAACTGTCATGACTTTTCAAGAGCCCCCCCCCCCCCCCAATTTAACAACTGTAGTTACGCCTACGCTTCCCCAGCCCCCTCTATTCAAAACGTTGGGACGTCCCTGTTCCTTATAGATTGAAACAAGAAAATAGAATGTATATAAGCAGTTCATTTTCAACGCTTTGATCAGGGTATGAAGAAAATTATTTTTTAAATAAAATGCATTTTATGGTTTTTAATTAATCTATTGCCTCTGCCCTCACCAAATAGTTATCTTTCTCTTCTATCTTTTTCACAATTACTTGACTTCTGTCTTGTGTTTAGTGCAGCTTGGCCATGCATGGCCTTTGTACCTTAAAATAACCAACCCAAATTTAAATCTCAGGAAATTTTCGTCATCTGTGCACACATGGGTTAATCTGAAAAACTTCAAATAAGTGAAAAATAACTTTATAAATTCCTTAAAAGCACCGTAATTTTTCTTTTGCTGGAAGATCAATAACCCTGCTGTATTTCCATTTGATCAATCCTTGAAAGCTGAACTTGTCTATAAAAATTGTAACAACTCATTCCTACAATTTAGGACACATTTTTTGCTTTAAAAGAAAAAACTTAAGAGACTTCATTGCACCTAAATTCCAAATTGTTCCTTAGTATTGTGCTGGACATGTACTTGTGTGTTACCAATAGGCAGCCCAATTAAATAAAAGCATTCAGTAAATAAAAATAAAGACGACCTCAATGATGAGGTAGGTGCTATATAGAGTGGCGACAAGGGACCAAATTTGGGCCAATGCACATGCGCTGCAGCCATTTTTCTACCAGAATTGTCTCCAAGAAGGTTGCTGGGTAAATATATTTCTTCCATCGGTTTCCCACATTTTCTCCTCACTCTTTCTTTTGGCGATAGTGTTTGTCCCGAAATATTTATGCTCTCAACTTATTAAAATTGTTTTTGTGAATATTAAGAAGAAAAAAGTTAAGCTTATAACTTCAGTGTTAAATAAAATAAGATCTGATGTGTTGTCTCTCTCAGGCATTCAGTTTTTTCTTGAAATTCTTTCCATGCTGTGTGATAGAAGTTTACGGGTTAATTTTATATTATTATATAAAAAATAGCTTTAAAATGTCCTACTATTAATGGATAGTTCCTTAAAATAAAACTTTCTTGCAACCAACTGTTCAACACATATAGTTTTTCTTTAGTGTGATTAATCCTTTCCTTACATAAATTGAAACAGAAGAGATACTGAACATTCTTATTTGACCTTTTTAATGCATGACACAATATTTTAACCAACTTAAATTTAATTTTTGTTTTAATTTTCATCTATTTATACAAGTCAAAAAACATGTAATTTCAAAAATAGTCCATTGGTACACATTTGTTAAAAAATCTCAAATTTTCAGATGAAAAAATAGAATTAACAGATTGAAACTAAATTATGAGCATATATTGGCCTAAACATACAAGAATAATCTATAAAAAAATAGTTAACAGCATTTGTACACATTTATATCCAAATCCACAGATTAATGTTGATGTGGTGGTTTTGTTCCGAAACCTAGCAGCAAAATAAAGATGAAAGTTTGCATCAAAAATAACTTTTGCAAACATTTCTCTTTTATTCTTTTTATATAAAGCATGGCTACAATTTATATACTGATGATTCTTTATGCTTTACTGATGATTCAATTCGGCATAGGCGATTGTAAACCTTTCATAAGGGAACAGTTAAAAAACAATGCACTATTAAAAGTTTAAAACTTGCTAACTGCCTTTGGCGCGATGTTTACATCGCCAAAGTAGTGGGAAACACCATGTTGTTCAAAAAAAGCTATTTACTTAAAATGTATTCGAATATATAATGACAAAACACTAAAATAATAATAAACATTCTAGAACACAAAATGGAACATGAAAAAGCGATATTTTGTTCTAAATTTAATGTACACACGTTTTTTTCGTACACACAGAAGGTTCCCATGTTAAGTCTGTGGGGGCTTGGAAAAACCGCCTTGGGTGAAAAGGTTTATAAGCGAATCAGAAAATGTTTCCTGTATGTTGCCATTCTTATTATATAGGCACTCTTGTGCTATAGGGTCATTCCATATCAAATCAACCAATAAAAAATTCTTTTAAACCTTGACATTTTCAAAATGTATCATATTTAGTGATTGTGTTCTACTTATCAATGTGACCAAATATACAAAGTTTTAATTTTTTTTGACCGTTCGTTTTTGAGTTATAAATTTTTGAAAACTTCAAAGCACCAGTTTTTAGTAACGTTTTGATATATTTAAAAGCATGTAACTCAAGGACTGTTTGTTCTAGGAAGCTCAAATTTGTACCATTCTCTTTAGAATTAAAATGGCTTTAATTTGACATTTAGCTTGAGCATGCCACATCTCTTAATATTTTTTAAACTTAAAAAAAAAAAAGTGGGGTGGGGGTATGTTTAAAAAACAATCGTAATTTTTAATTTGGATGAAAAATAATATATTTTACACATAACCTCAATAGTAAGGTGTGTACAAAGTTTCATGATGGTATTCCAATGGTGTCATATTGAAATAATTTTTTATCTGAATTGAGACATGGAAATTCTGTTAATTGTTACACTAGATAAAAATTAATCTTTTAAACAACTCTTTATTTTATTTAAATTTCATTTACCCTATTTTATTTAAACATCAAATTAATCTTACTTTACACTCAAGGAACAGTTATTTCCTTCTTTTAAGCACTTGAAATTAGTAAAGTTGAGTTCTCTTTGCCAAAACTTAGTAGATTCTACCTGTTGCTGTGGTTAGATGTAATTTGCACAAAATATAGTTCATTGGCAGTGCCAAGGTATCTGCTCTCCTAGGATCTGTTAATGATAGCGGTGGTCTTTTTGGGTGAAGAAAGGAAACACGAACAAATTTCCTTTTCAACATCGTCTTTTGAGTTAACATGCGCCAACCACCTCTTTATCGTGAGCACAAGCGACAAAACCCACCATTTCTTCAAATGGAATGTCTTCATCGCCAGGGCTGATTTGAACCCTATGTGTTTCTGAATCATCAAAAATTAAGTATATTTTAGTTTTGACCCTATTGAGATCTAGAGGAATGAAGACATGAAATTTCTGGGTCCCTGAGACTGCCACAGCTTTTTCATAGCTTGGTTTTTGAATCTTTTCTTCATTTATATACTCTTTATTGGTTACATAATAAAAAAAAATGCGATGGATGGCAAATTTTTCACACTCCACTGGAAAAGGTGTTAGAATTTGGTTTTCTAATGGATTTTGTAGGCTGGCTTTGGCAGCAAACCTTTTTACTGAAACCTCTACTCCATCACAAACTCCCTTCCCATGTGATGTGGCATAAAAGTGCCACTGAGCCTCAAGTCCTCTTTGTGGTAAGCAAAGGTTCAGAAAATTTTTATGATTTTTATACTGCACAGCTGAATTATCTGAAAAATAGTACAGGTTTTTCAAATCAACAATTGATTTGGCAAATAATTTCTCAGACATAGGATTAACTTTTCTGGAAATCATGAATAATAACCAAATGTGTGTTAACACCAAATTTGAAGATGGGAAGGGAGTTTGTTATATATGGACATCAGGTTACAATCAGGGTGTCAAGATTTAAATCGACAGTTAAAATCATGATTTTAATCAAATGATTTTTTTTTTTTAAGTCACAACTAATCTTACATTTTTATAACTTTAAATACACAATAGGAAAATCTCATAAGTGGTCAAATGCTTTAATCTTTCTGCACTCATGGTGATTTCAGCACTAATGGCTACACCCAGCTGAGAGGGTACTGGGTCATTTACTGTATATTATAAAAAGATTGCAACAGATAGTTGTAACTTATTAGAATATACTGGAAACCAGGGTTGGCAAGTTGGGCGGGTTTTTCTGGGCGGGCCCACCAACAAAAACCCACTGGGTTTTTGTAAATAATCTGACATATATATAAATCCAAACCTGCCTTGTATTTATTTGTTTGGATTAGAGAGAGTGTACTGTATACGAAAAAAAAATTAAATCATTATATCATTTAAACTTGTAACAAAAACAGTTGATAAAACCAACAAAATTTACATAAAAATATAATATACTATTACAAAAGACTATAATTAACATGAAATGTAACTTTCCTTCAGAATAACAACATTTTAGATTGAGCTTTTTATTCTAAAAATAACAACCACTCGAGTAAAAACTATTTGACAGTTACAAAATCGCTTCCATCAAAGATGCAAGAGCTGCACCAAATTGCACTTAACAATGCGCTTTATTAAAATATTTAAGAGTATTAAAGGGATTAGCATTATAGTGTTTATTTTGTTTTTTATATGTACAGTTTTGTGTGTGTGTGTGTATATATATATATATATATATATGCTACAAATTAAACGTTTTTATACCATAAATTGGTACTTTTGCTGCTCCAACCAGTAGGGTAGTTGTTAAAAAAAAGGTGGAAGGGGTATGCTCATTTTTGAAGAATTTCAACCACCTGACTGTGATCCTCCTCCCCAATCAACCAGTTTCCACTTGAATGATAACTATTTTTCCTGTGACTTACACAGGCGTATTTAGAGAATTTTATAGGACATTATTAAAAAAAAAGGACGTCCACTTTGAAATTAAAAAATGGGGTTATACTTTAGATTGAATTAAAAAGTGTGCCTGCAACCCCCCCCCCCTCAAGGGGGAGGTTCGGACTCCCCTTTCAGCTAAATTTCACCCATAGACTCTAAAACATTTTACTTAATTAAAATTTCATGTTATTGACCCCCCCCCCCCCAACTACATCACTGGTTCCTAGATCAAGCATAAAAATATCGAGTTTAGAATGATATTCTACAATTATTTATAAATACCCAGAAAACCCCACAAAAACCCAGAAATCCCCATTAAGCTGGGTTTTTGCCAACCCTGCTGGAAACAATGTAAACACACATGACATCATAAATCTAAATGCCAATAAGAGTTATGTATAAACATTCCTGATTAACAGCACTCATAATATAAACACTTTAAGGAAGAATGCAACAGTTTGATTCAAAATTATAAACTAAAGGGGTAACTGATTTCATTAGCTAAAAAAACACAAGTAGGAAGTAAACTTTTTTGAGGCATTTGTCAGCTTATTCTTGTGGTGTGCAACAGAGATTAAAGAGTAGAAATATACATTTTCACTAGTGATGGGCAGAATCGAGTACTTAGTATTCGAGTACTTTCAAGTATCGAGTACTATTCGAATACACGAAAAAAACGATTAATCGATATAAGAATCTGAGAATTACGATATATGGCTTTTTTTTATAAAAAAACATGATATGTCACGTGTTACTTGGTATAGTGGTTAGAAGCACGGTTTTGGAGTAACACGGAACCTGGTTCGAATCCAGATCTAGAACTGTGCTTCCTTAAGCAAAAAATAATAAAAATCAAATTAGTTTGATTTTTTTTTTGCTTAATAAAAGGATTGGGTTTTTTCTCTCACAAAACTCTGAATGTTTTCTAAATTAAATGTTTGAACATTTTTTTTCTTCCGAATTATTAATATAAATTTTTAAAAATTTTGTAAAAATAAAAATTACTATAATTTTTTTTTTGAACTTGTTAAAAAATAACTGTATTTTGAAAAACCAAAATACAATTTACAAATTGCCGAATTTTTTAATTTTTATCTCGATTTTACAAATCATTTTTTTAATTTAAGTTTTTGCATTTTATGGATTTGGTTTTCTACTATAATTTGAGGAAATAATCATTCAACAGGAAACAAGACAAAATTTTATTTTGAAGGAAACCATAAATATAAGAACAAAAATTATATTTTTCTACAAAACTCTAAAAATATTTTAAAAGATGTAAGAGTGTTATTTTTAATACCAGGATCTGAAACTTTAAAAATATTTCTGTAAACTTAGCCCTTATTTCAATTCTTAATTTTTTTTTTCAATATGGTATATTCACATTTAATAAGATTAAAATCTGCTTGTTGAAGTTCAGACAATTAAATTAATACATATTACACTTGCACTGAACTAGTAAAAATTTGTAATTCCAATATTTAGGTAGTAATATTAATAACAATAAACAAATAAATTTTTATCATGTCAGGATTTTTGCTTCACATACTGAGCAATATAGGGCTCTTACAATGACAAAATAGGAGAGCATTTATCATCGTTTCATAACTTATTTCATAGTTCAGAAACCTGTTCGGTGAGACGTTGAAAATTCAACTAAAATAGTACTTTATTTCTAGTCCTCTTCTACAAGTTCTCATAATGGCTTTATTTTCCTTCTGTGCTTTCTTTGAATATTATTTCAAATCCGTCACAGTAATACTCCCAAGTGCTGTGTTCGCATTAAATGTCAGGGTGGTCATGTTCGATGAGATTTGTTTCATTAGCAAAACTGATTGTATCTTGATGAACTAGAGGAAAACTGACCCAATCTTCATCTTGTAATCAGAAAATGGACTATGCCTTGATATTTTTCGTTGCAACCACTAGGGTGGTTAAACTGAATTCTTATTAAATTTGAAATTTTTAGAAACTTTAAAGCTTATTATTGTGAACTTAATGTTTCTTAACTAAATTTTCAAATTTTTAAAATACCATTTGGTGTTAAATTTTGAGTAAATATTTTTATTCCAATCAATTAAATAAAAACAACCAAGCTTGTAAAATCTATATATTTTAATTGGATTTGCTTAAGTGTAAAGAACCATAAATTAGTAATTTTTTGTTAAACCCACAGATCTTAAGAACATGTCATCCACGACTGAGTGTCAGTACAATAACCAACTAATTAATGTAAATGCCGAGAATGGAACAAGTATTGTTCAGGGGCTGTTTCTTCTGGTGTCTAATTTCTCTCTCTTCCAAGGAAGGCACTTTGGACACAATTATCTTGTTCGAGAATTTTTCTGCTACTAACGATACTCACTAATGTTACATAACAGGGCACCGTTTATAGGCAACGCCATCTACATTTATAATAAGTATATTTCAGACTGAATACACCAATTTGATGTTTTAAAAGCTATTACAATTATATTCTGTAACTTAAAACATGTCCTAAAATGAACGATTCCATTTCCACATCACCCATGGGGTAGGAATCCTGATGCACTTTTTTATAGAGGTATCGCCAAGAGCTCTAATCCTCTTTAGCAGAGGTTCTCACCTCTAAATTTAATAACCAGTTTACGATGTAAACTGATTTTTCCTGTAGGAACCCTAGATATAGAATGCATGAAAAACTAAATTTAAAATTAGGAAAACTGCAAACATTTAAATTACTTTACAAACTTTAAGGAGAGAAAACACAAGAAAGATCAAGCTAGAGAGGAAAACCACTGCTCTTCTTCAGATTCCAAATGCCTAAAAGAAAAGAGAAAGCAAACATAAAAACATGTGTGCCGAACTTAGCCACCACTACAAAAATTAACTTAAGTTTACTAGCATATATAACTAGCAGTGTAACTCTTCTTTACTTTTAATACTTTTGGTAGATACACGCTGCTAAACATATAATTTTTAAGAACAGTTCACTATCGGCAATCTTCAAGCAATTCAATGACTGATTGTCAGGACGTAAATGAAACCATGTATCTTCTTGGCCTCAATGGTGGACACTTCTAATTTAAGAGCCTGAGTTGTCTCTAAGATTCAAGTGAGACGAGAATTAAACATCTTTTCAAAAAGTTGGCACATGCAGCTGGTGAGTGGGATTGGCTTATTGTTATATGCATTTGTTGGATCTTTACAGGTTTTTGAAAGGGTATAAGAAAGGAGTGTATACAAGCCAAAGGGAAGACATGTTCCTCCAATATGTGATGATACAGATGTAATATGTTATAAAGTGAGTGACAGGAAAGATGTATCATTAGATATACAATGCCATCAGGACAGGCACAGTTTTTCTGGTCCTTTTTAAAGCATCACATCAATCCTTTTTCTCTGAATTGAGTTATACGAGAGTTCAGATCAAGAATAGAAATTAATGCAACTTCTTCTTTTATGGGATTATGCATGTCCAAACATATATGCATGTTTTGTGCGCTGAAATGTCTCTGGATAGGTGTTAAAACAGGGAGCTGCAGAAAAAGCATGTGCAATGGCATTTACTATCGATAGGCTCTGAGATATGTTGCCTATTTGCTTCAACGAAGGAGATCGAATATAATCTCATTGCCTTCCGAAATCTGTCCCATAACTGTGTAGGAGCAGCAGATGTTATGCTAAAAGCATATTTTTGCCAAGATTCCCTTAGGCCTTTGTATCGCACTCTTTAAGCATTGCCTTTCACTCGTTACTGCATAAATATGAGCACTTTAGGCGCTGAATATCACTTCTTGCTTCAGCGATCTAATGTACATCATGCTTATCTTGTCTCGTATAGAAATCTTTGTCAGAATATGAACACTTACGTTTTTATTCTTTTAAACCTGATCTGGTTGACTCAGTTTCAAACATATCTTGGTAATGGTAATTTTAGTTAACGTCGTATTAGAGCAATACAATGGGCTATTGACGACGGTCCGGGATCAGTCCCTTAAGGGAAAGATCCATGGACAACACTTCGTGATTTTGAACCACAGTCAGATGACGAAGCAACACCTGAGCTGGCACCCCACTCTCCAAACTTCTACACCAACCCAATGTGAAGACTTTCGGCCACGACAGATTTAAGGTGCACCATATGCTTACAAATATCCATGCCAAGACCCGGATTCGAACAAGAAACGTTCCGATCTAGAGGTTAACACCTTAACCACTATACCGGTTGATCGGCTCAAATGTATCTTGAGATATTTAAGATTCATACACACGATGACATGCAAAACAGGGAAACAAATCGAAAACAATATAAAAATGATAAAGCAGTTGAAACTAATTCAAGAGTTTTACTGGATTATACTAGATATTAGAATGAATTAAATTTTAGAAACATTAATTTAAAACATAAATGAAAACAAATAAGAACTGAAAACAACACAACATTTACTCAAATGCAAGAAAGAACCCAACATACAAATGATAAAGCACTTGTAACTAATTTAAAAGTTTTACAGAATATTCTAGATTTTAGAATTAATTAACTTTTTAAGCAATAATTTTTAACCTTTATGAAAAAGTAAACAAGAAATGAAAGAAACATTTAAACTTAATAATGACCCCAAGTAACTTTGTTAAGACTAATACTATCACTTAAAAGAATTAATCTAGAAATTAAAGAAACGTAATAGAACTGATAATACTTAAGTGATTTTCCTAACCGACAGCAAATTGTTCTTGTAGAAAATAAAGGGCATAGCATGTGTACTTCACTGATAATCCAGCCTGTCTATTCGGGAAATTGCTTCCAGAAAATTTTAAATCCAATTTCTTAATCGATGGAACTTTTCAGCATTTCATGCAGCACATATATTTTCAAGATAGCATGTAAAAATTGGGAATTTGTAGCCATTTACTCTGGTCAGGTACTTTGAAGAAAGTAACAGCCATCTCAAGAATGAAATAATAACGTTATTTTACTTGAAGAAACAGAAAAACATTTTGAGCATAAAAGTATCTTTCTTATTTGTATAGATATTTTAATTACCAGAAATAAAGCTTGAAAATTAAAATTTAAATACAATTTTCAACAATAAAAGGCAAACTCAATGTCTTTTGCAAAGAAATCCAATCTCTCAATCGATGGAATTTTTCGACGCTTCATTCATCACGTGCATTTTCAAGATTTATAAAATTGGGAAAAGCAAAATCGAGACAAGAAAAATAAAACTAACGAGAACCATAGATATCCATACTTTTACAATATGACACTTCTGCTACTTAAGAATACGATGAATTCTCAGGTGTTCGAATACGCAGCAACATACTTTTGGTATTTGAACAGCCAGCATGAGTACTCTTGTATGCGAATACCTTTGATGAGTACTTACTACTTTGTATGAGTACAGGAACTACTACTAGAGTACTTCCGGTACTCAAATGAATACTTTTGTAACCGATACTCCTAGGATGAATACAACTACTTTAGTACTTCCTGTATTCATGAATACTTCCTGTACTCGTATGAGTACTTTTGTAACCGATACTTTGGATGAATACAACAACAACTACTTGAGTACTTCCGGTACTCATATGAATACTTCCGGTACTCACATAAAAGTATCGAGTACAGCGGTTACTTTTAAGTATCGAATACATGAGTACTTTTGTACTCGAATACTCCCATCACTAATTTTCACACACACCATCGCTATCATTCGCATATCCTATGAGAGCAGATACCTTAGCTTAGCACTGCCAATGAGCTATATTTTGTGCAAATTACATCCAACCACAGCAACAGGTAGAACCTACCAAGTTCTAGCAGATGAGATGGCTGAAGCAACACAAGTTTTGGCAAAGAAAACTCACCTTTACTAATTTCAAGTGCTAAAAGAAGGAAGAAGAAAAAACTTCCTTGAGTTTGAAGTAAGTTGAACTTGTTGTTTAAATAAAATAGGGGAAATGAAATGGTGTTAGTTAGATCTGTTCCACTCTCAGAGTCTTCTGATTCTGTCGTATGTACAACACCCTTTCCAATTATATCTTGGAATACATGTCGACAATAAATTGATGGAACAAGTCTTTGCTTCTCAGTAAAACGTTGAAATTCGAAGAGCGCATCATCCTGCGAGTGTAGAACTACATAGAAGAAATGTTCTTAGTTTTCATAAATTATCCAAATCGAAGATTGGCAGGATTGCTGTAAAGACCATTTGAAGACTATTGACATTTTAAGGATACCAAATAATAAAAAATATAATAATAAATTCATTTTAAATGTTCTACATTAGGGGTGCACAACCTTTTTTGGGAGAAGAGCCAATTGCACCGTTGATTGAGACATGGGGGCCACAAATAAAGTTGCAGCACGTACACAATGAAAGTGCTACAACCCAATTATGTACAGCTGTTATTACACTTAATGTTTAGCAAAAAAATAATCACTTAAATTTTTTTTTTTAAGATTATACTTACAAATGTTTTCTCAAATAATCTAGGAGCTTGTTACAGAGCTAAATAAATAATATTGTGAATAGTTTAAAAAAAGAAGTTAACAAACATTTTTACAATGATCAATTATTTTAGGTTGTAAATTTATAACAGTAATAGTCAGGGTGTCAAGATTTAAATCAACAATTAAAATCATGATTTTAATCAAATGATTTTTTAAAAAAATCATTGATTTAAATCACAACTAATCTTACATTTTTATAACTAAGTAAATACACTCTAGAAAAATCACAGAATTTGTCAAATGCTTTGAACTTTCTGCACACATGGTGATTTCAGCACTAATGGCTACACCTCGTACTGATGAGCTTTCAAAAAAAATTTTGGCACTGGACACTTGCAAATAATCTGAGGTGTCTATGGACTAAGTAATCTGTTGAGTCAGGGATTTTGCCAAACAGTAAAGTAAAAAGTAAGTTGACATCTATTTGAAACTTTTTACAATGTTCATGCATAATTGTATGTTACAAACAACAAAGCAGTAGGCCTACATCTATGTAAATGTCAAGACAGCCAAAGAAAATCCCCACAAAGTAGGCCTAAACTACTTGTTACCCCTTTAATTGATTGACCAATGGCTTAGCTATACCTAGTGATTTTTCAACTACTTTTTTTTAATTGAGACATAAATACAAAATAACACAGTTAATGTGATTAATAATTTATTAAATAAAAAATTCAACTGAGCTTTCTATTTGAAAGGATGAAAGTTTAAACACAATGAAAATCTTTTATTTTGCAAAATGCACCCTGAAACAGTCACCTTTCACTTTAAGATTAGTGACCCTTAACAAATATTTATTTAATCAGACTAATTTAGGTCTCACACTTACTGATTCATTTGTTAACATGATTATGTTAATTTACTCAAGAAAAACTATGGAGGATGTCAACTTGTGTTTTAAAGTTAAACAAATGTCTTATCTTTTGCTATTGTTTTGAAAATTCATTTTTTAAATGTATTGTCATGTAACACACAATGATATTTAGTAAAATAAATATTAAATTTACCATATCGCAAATTCCGATTGTTTACCTAATTAAATATTAGTTAACATGTCAAGTCAGAAACTCAATTTTTTATTTAACAAATTTTCGGCCCTACAGAAATTTAAATAAAAAATCTGATTTTTGATTTAAATCAAATAAATCCGATTAATTTATTTTTTTGAAAAAATCATGATTTTTTTACACCCTGGTAATAGTACAATGAGCCATAAAAATGAGTATCAGAAATTTTAATGATTTCAGAAAATTACAAATAAAAATTACTGCATCAAATATATTTAATATTAAAATTTCTAAAGCATAAACAATAATTATGTTACAACTTGCTAATGGGATGGCTGATACTGAATTTTACAAATTAATTTAGGTATGTTAAGTTCAATACTGCTAGTAGAAACTCTTTTAAGACTGATTATAAATGTTTGTCAGTCAATTTGTTCTTAACTTAAATCCTCTTGGAAGTTTATAGTCAAAATTAGTTTGCGGGCAGCAGGTTGTGAACCTCTATTCTACATTACATTTATAATTGGGATTAAATATCACTATACTTTTGATGAGACATCCAAACCAAAATGAAAAAAAAATAACTATATGAAAACCGAAGTGCTATACAGAAACAAACTAAAGATTGCATACATGAAACAAACCAAAAATTGCATAAGAGATCAAAATTATATCGCTTAACTTTGAAGAAGATATCCAAATAATCCAAACTAAAAGTCAATATGCTTTTAAAATGATAGTCCAAACTATCATAATCTAAAAGAGAAACAATAACAAACAATATATTGCACAACTGTGATCCAGTTCAAAAAATGGAGGAAGCACAATAAAAAGATACTATTGATTGTGATAATCCAAACTGAAAAGTTAATATTTTTATAAAGGATATCCAGTAATCGAGCCACTACACATGCACAGCAAATACAGATTTAGTCAATACCGATTGAAGACTTGCTATTCGTAGGAAGACAATAATAATTAAATATCTCATTACATTAATTTTAAAATGTTCTAGATTAAATTTTAAAATTCAGGGTGGACTATAAAATTGCAAAATATTCGGACTACCTGTGTACTAAATTTCATTATTGTAAGTGCCATAGATTCGCCAGGACATGCCGAACAGATAACAAATGTACTTAATTTTATATTAGTCTAGGCTCGCTGCCAAAAGTTAAGCCTAGAGTGGAAAATTTTAATTTCTAGAAGCCAATCTAAATCTGAGAGGCTGCAATTTGCTGCAGAGTCTAAAGTAGATAATAAAAATGTTTATTTTTATTGCTTCAGTTGCACTATAAATACCATATTATTTACTGTGCGCATATATAATGAGTTTTGCGATATACTCGGCTTTCAAAAAAATATTAGTATATGTGTTGCAAGAGCAGCCTTGCAGTACAATATCTGGAATCCTCTGAATCTCGGCTATTTCGAATTATTAGTTTTTTGTCAAAAATACCCTAATCAACCTCTTCCCTTTGCATGCAAATTTGTCCATACGGGTCATTCTCTTAGAAACGTACATTTTTAGTACTGAAATTTCAAAAAAACATTACTTCCAAGTTATCTAACATGCCAGTATCCACCTAGATCGTAAAAAAGTTGTTTCACTGAAGGATGCAAAACTTTTGCCTGTCCATAGAAATGATAGTATTGTTCTTACATGTGTTAAAACGGGTAATATTAATAATTTGAAACATTGATTAATGCATAAAATGTTTAATTGAACTTGTAATATTAACAGATATTTTTAATGAGAAAAATCTTTACAGAATTTGTAAAGGTTGCTGCAACTTTAGGACTTCTTTATCAACATTAGCAATTAGGGAGTCGATGTTTTTGTAACATCGATTTTTATACTTGTCGATGCTTTACTTTTAAATGAAAAAAGTACCTTTTGAATAATTTAAAAAATAACCAAGTAGCATAATTTTTATTATCAGCAAATTGAACATACTTTTAGTCCTAAGTGGCCAAGGGTGAAGGCTCTGAAAAGTAGGGATGCTACATCGATGTATTGGAGCCGATGTCGCATCACTAGTTGCTGAACCAGTTTTAAGACAGGGGGGGAAAGTTTTAATACACTGAATTTTAAAAACATTGATGGTTTGGGGGCGATGCATTATCAACATCGATGTTTTGCTGTTGATGTCAGATCACTAGGTGCAAAACCAGTTTTAAGAAATAAGGAAAAAAAGTTTAAATACACTGAATTTTAAAAAACATCGATGGTTTTGGTGTGATGTATTTTCAACATTGCTGTTTTAATTTTTAACATCGAAGTTTCAAGACATGGATGTTTTGCAAACGATGTAGTATTACTAGTTGCTAAACCAGTTTTAAGAAATAGGGGGGGGGGAGTTTAAATGCACTGAATTTTTAAAACATCGATGTTTTACTGTCGATGTTGCATCACTAATAGCAATGTCATCATTTTTCGAAAACATGATTTTTCTCCAGGCTTCCTTAAAAATTTAACCTTATATTCTTCTCCAGCAGTTAATTGAACAAGACCAATGTAATGCTTGACACTATTTCTGGAAGTAGAAAATTAGACAACAAAATTTTCTGTAGTTTTCAGATGGTTCGTCTGTGTCAATGTCTGAGCTGTATATGTCATATTTTTTATTTGCCCACTGATAGATTACAGTATATCATTATATTTGTTATATTTTATTTCTAGCTCTATACAGTATTCACACTTTCTCAAGACATTTTTCTTATTAATAATACCTAAACAGCTTAACTTTTTTACTTTGCTTTTATTTAACTTGATGTGTCTGTGGAGTTTACAGAGGCATGTGTCCCTATTTCGGCTATATGAAACCAAAATCCAGAATGGTCTTGGTTTACACACACAGAAATACGCATGACTCATTTCCTTATATTCGTCACTGGTTGAAATGAACTTTAGGTACAGGCTTTTAAGGAATCATTTAAAAGTGTGTACTGTCATGTAAGAATTAGACGGACAGCTGGTATAAAATTAAACTATTTATTTAGATAATTAAAATATTTAAAAGTTAAGGCACAGCCATCGACAATCGAAATCCTGCCTGGAGCCAAAGCAACAATGGCTCTCCACAAAACAGACGTCTGTCTCTCGTCGAATTCAGAATCAGTCTCCTTCAAATCCCCGTTCTCTTGGGTCCGCAGAACCGCAGCTGCGAACAGGAGGGGGTGAATTCCGAGCCCTGGCAAGAGATGTTTGTCCTCAACAGAACTGAAGACACCCCCACACAGATGCAAAAACCGTCTGTAATGCCGACTTGAGTTCCCAAAGGCTAATCTCCATTCCAGACATGGGATTGGGGAACCGACGGAACTCCAGCTGTGTCAATGGGGAAAATTGTTTCTGAAAACGCACAGAACAGTTTATCGCATCTCTGAACTCATGCCAGGCCACTGATGAGAAAAACTCTCTTTCGGTATTTTGTCAAAAACACACGTGTGCTCGGAAGTTGTTGTCACCGTCTAAATGTTGATGCACATTCCAGCGTCCACGTGTTAGAGAAAAAGGGCCAGCTAGTACCATATGGTACAAGGGCTTTACATTTTGTTCTTATCTCTTGTAATCAAGGTGTAAAAAAAACATGATTTTTTTTAAATCAAGTAATCACATTTTTTTATTTAAATTCGATTTTTTTAATTCTGTGGTCCTATACACTGTTTTTATAGTAATTACTGGCCACTGCGTGGCCAGCATAGCGTTGCTAGTGACAGTTCTTTTCGTGGGGTCAAATATATACAAAGGACTCCTTAAAAGGTCTTATAAGGTGTCGTTTATAAAGGAGACCTTTTTTGTAAAGAATTGGAAACTTTCGTTTGTCTTAAAATAAGGAGAATGAAAAATGTTGACCTTTTAACTTTTAGTATAAGAATTTTACAGATCAGAGTTCACAAATCTGGTACTGTTTCATACTCAGCCTTAACATCTCATGCGAATTCTTCTCATAATCAAATGCTTTTTGTTTACCTCTATCTTGTGCTAGCTCTGAACATGTCATATCTATAGCATTTAGATCTTTTGCATAATTGGTTGATTGTCAATTGTAACATCAGTCTTCTTTTTATCAGAAAGAATTTCAAATATAGAGAAATACAAATATATTGAAATAAAATTCAGAAACAATATTTCGCTACTGATATCTTATCGTTTAGCAAGCAAATTATACTAATGTTTAAATAACTAGGGGGCTCCGCCTCCTGTTCGCTTACGCTCCATGGCATCATATTTATAAACACTCTGATCGTGTTTCTTATTCCATTTTACTTAGTGTTCTACTTTTAAATTGAACTCTAATTAACTAACTAGATTTCAATCTGTTATGCTATGAATATTTTTGTTGCTGTTAGATTTATCTTTAATCCTAAATTGGCTATTGCAAACACTAGTTGTTAAAATTTATTTAGAACACAGAATGTTAAAATTGCCACTCTACACATGGCAGACCATATATATTTAGTCATCTTGCTCCTAGATATTTCAAATCTGCCTCCTGCTGCACATAAACCTTTCTGAACTGTACTTGGGTGTGCTGCTTGGAAGGTTAAATCCATGCCCTTATAAAAAATATTAGCAAAACCCTTTGATTTTCTTTGCTATCAGCAGTGTCCAGATTCTTAATTTGGAGTTTAGAACGATTAATAGATATTTTTGTTTATATGATGTGTATATAATATCTGAATTACTTGTATATGTTGTCTTTTTTTAATTACAATGTTACTTTTTAGGTGACATTGGCAATTACTATTATGGGCAGGGTCATCCTATGAAGCCTCATCGCATACGCATGACACACAACTTGATATTGAATTATGGGCTCTATCGAAAAATGGAGATATATGTAAGTTGTCTTTTTTTCTACTTATTTGCTATAAAATTTGGATAACCTCTTGACAACTGCTGTACTGGCCGCATTCTAAAGGTTAAAATCAAAATTTGTTTTCACAACGTAAGCTCTATTTGAAGAATTTGCAATAGATTAGTTTTGCTTGATATAATTTAATTTATTACTATTTGAGTTGCGAGAAATGTTTTCCTGAAACCCAGTTTGTTTTTGAGCCATTTTTTAAGAAATGGCCTATTTGTTTTCAAAAGAAACAGGGTGTGCCGATTTCAATCAAGTGATTTTTATTTTAAAAAATCATTGATTTTAATAAAAATTTTAAATTAAAATTTTTTTTCTGTTACGTTACAGAAAATTAATCAACTGAACAAGATGCATTTTATTTTTTCAAATAAGTTGAGAACTGCACTTGTATTCAGTTCACCCCGAAATTATATTGAAAATCATACTTCCTTTGATGACACTAAACAATAGTATTTACTGATTGGGTTAGTAATTACCAGGCCATTGACCAATAGATGTCACTCACAAGCCTTCTTATTTTTGTTGGTTTTTATTTAAACATTTGGTGTAACTATAAATTGCTCATGGCGAATTATTTAAACCATTCACCATGTGTTGTGAAGATGCTCAAAATATATTCACTCAAATTATTAATATTGTGGTAACTTTCTTTTTATAAAGATACATATACAGTGATCTCTCACTTATGCGCGGGTGTTGGGGACAGCGAAAAAAACGCGTATAAGTGAAAAACGCGCATAAGTGAAAAACCACAAAAGGGAGCTTAAAAGTGAAAAATCAATACAGTGTATTGTTAATACTATGTATATACTTCCGGAATTGAACTGAAAATAGTCACGCAGAGTTTCCAAAGCTTCAAACGCTACTGAGTGAGTTGGGAGAACTTTTGCAACATCTTCATCTTCGTCACCACCATTTATTTCGGCTGCAATGTCTCCTATTTCCCGCAATTGAGCTATGATTAAATTTTCATCTGCATCAACGAAATCGTTGAAAGTAGTGCACGTAGCGAGTCCACCAGATACAATATGCCAATCTTCTTCGTTTATGTCATTTTCACAGTTTTCCTTTTCTAGCTCCTCACATTCATTTTCGGCTGGAAACGAAAATCCTGCTTTCTTAAAGCAGCTTTTAATGCACTTGTCAGTAACGTTTCTCCATGATGAACACAACGTATAAATTGCATCAAGGACGGTAATTTGCTTCAATTCGTCTTTTAATGCACGTTTTGTTTCTAATGTAGCCAGAAGTCGAAGGATTAAAGTTTTTCTGTAGTGCACTTTCACACAACGGATGACACTCAGGTCCAAAGGTTGAATTTTGCACGTGCAATTTGCAGGAAAAACACAACTTTCGTGTTATTGAAAGTTGGAAGATCTTGTGGGTGAGCAGGACACTGATCCATGAATAACAGAAATTTCCGTTTTTCTTTTTGCATTTTCCTGTCGAATTTTTGAAGGAAATCCGAGAAAATATGCGATGTCGTCCACGCTGTTTTGTTGCTAGTGCAGTCGCAACGACGCTTCTACACGTTCTTAAAACTGCGAGGTTTTTTTTATCTGCCAATGACCAATGGCGGGAATTTTTCTGAACCATCAGCGTTGCAACACAGCAAGGCAGTTAGTCTTTCTTTACTTTTTTTTCCACTATGGCATGGTTCTCCCTTGAATGTTAAGGTTCTGTCGGGCATCAGTTTATAAAAAAGTCCAGTTTCGTCAGAATTGTAGATGTTTTTCGGTTCTTATCTGTTTAATAAAGTAGCCAAGTCTTCTTTCCATTGTTCTACAGTGTTTTCATTGACACTCGCACTTTCCCCAGAAAGGACACGAGTTGCCAAGCCATGCCTATTTTTGAATTTTTCAAACCATCCATGTGATGCAGAAAAGTTTTTCATTTCAAAACTCTTTGATAATTGTACGGCCTTCTCCCTTAGAAGCTCAACGTTAACAGGAATGTTCGATTGACGAGCTTCTTTAAACCATAGCTACAAAACCTTCTCAAATTCTTCAAACTTTCCACCTTGAATTCTGCTTCTTTTCTTCGACTGAATTCCACATTCTCGATGAGCGACTATAATCGCCTCTTGAATTTTTAAAATCCCTCTCAATGTCGACTCTGGAACATTAAAATGCTTCGCTAAAGCTTTTATCGAGTTGCAAGGATTTTCTTCGAATTTTTTTATAACAGCCATTTTTTTTAAACGAAAGCTACAATTTTGTTCGTTTTGCCGTTTTAAAACGATACCATCTAACCCGAACTCCAAAGAAGGTTCTTTCGTTAGCGATCAATGTCACGTGGTACGTACCGTACTAACCACTCTAATTGGCTGCTGTATAAATGCGACTTTTACTGCCGTCAGTCACAAGACCCCTCCAGTACACTCGTGTATATGGTAGAGGAATATGTTCCGGGAATCCAAACGATAAGGGAAGGACGAGGGAATACATTCCTAGAAGCAGAACAAAAAAGGAAAAGTTTTTGCGATAAGCAACACCTGACTTGAGGAAACTACTTTTGAACTGAAATTTTTTTTTCGACGCACATAAGTGAGAGCTGCTTTTTTATTGTGGCGTATAAATGAATAATAGTTATCATTGTTTTCCTATATTCATGGCCGGGACCGCGAAAAAAACGCGTATAACTGAAAAACGTGCATAAAAGAGAGCGTGTATAAGGGAGAGATCACTGTACTTGCAACAAAAATATTATCTGCATTATCACAAAAGCATTCCAATTTAGCAATAAGTTTTTTATAATTGGCAATTTTAATAGTTTTATTTGTCAAAGTATGATTTATTTTTGTTTTACATATGAACCCTTTTTGTGTGCTTCTGAATATACCTATGAAATACTGTTGTGCCGGATGAAATGGTGTGATGACAGAAATTTTAGCGTAAAGATCTTTGGGTTTCACCACTACAACATTCAATGTAACATCCTACAGCTTTACAGATATGTACAGCAAAATTACATATATTTTGGGACAAGAAGGGTTTGGCAGAGGTTAACGAGCATGTCTACGCTCTCTCAGTTCTCAATGGTATCTGCCGATTTCAGCGTCTTTCAGGTCCCTTTTAGCTGAAAACCACCTGTCGATGGAATTTTGAGTGTTCTCAAGGGGCTGGAGATTTATCGCAATGTCTGTGTAATGTCAGATGAAGAGGGTTTATGTCATGTGTCCAGAACTTTATGAACAATGTAATGTCAAATGGAATGCTGTAATAGTACTTCTAGGGTTAGTTAAGGGCAGTTGATCACTTGAAAGAGTTTTATGATGTCCAATTAGGGAATTCTTGAATATGCCTGCTTTATGTTGGCTTGATCAGAGGAGCTGCGTTTAGAGCGTTGCATTGTCAATGCTCACACAAAGAATTTGAAAAATAGTCGTTTGATTTCAAATTTATGTATTTTCATGCTGTCTCATTTTTTGCTGTTAACTTACAAAAAAAATTAAAAATTCTCAACAATAAGTTATTTGTAAGCTAAAAATTGCAATTTTGTAGATGCAAATTCCTTTTTTTTTTTTTTTCTATTGATGACGTCAGGTTTTCGTTAATGCAAGTGTTGAACCAATAATTTATGTTATATCTAAACAATTGAAGCAATTCAAAAGATTTTATTCATTTCTGATAAATGTACAATCCCAAAAAAATTCTGTCATTTGTATGATTGTAATAATTCATAATATGGTGTCAGGATCTGCAACCTTATTTATCTAGGTCCAAAAATTCACGTCACTGGTTATGGTTTTAAGTCAAAGTTATGTAAACTGCTTTTGAACCAGATGAGAAAACATCGCTCATGCTTGGCGTTTGGATCACTGCTTTATTTACTCTATCATGTGATTCACTTAGATAATTCCTGTATCACATTTTAATCCTTCAATAATTTACCCAGGTATATTTCTTTATATATTAATGTTTTAGGCTAAAAAAAAAGAGTTGTTAATGTTTAAATAAATCAAAACTATCTAGAAACTACTCTGTTAATTATGTCTAGTGTCCAACAAATTTTGTAAGGAAGTGATTAAAATCACAGAGCTTCTAACACGTCACTTTTTTACTTTTTGTCACCTTTTCAGGGGTTTTAAGTTCTTAAAATCTATTTGGCGAACAATTTTTAGTGCGCAGTTTAAAAAATTCATAATAAAACTTTAAAAAAGTCAAATGTCAACCTAGTTCATATTGTGTAATTTCGTCTTGCATTGAAATTTGTCCAGACTAGTTTCCTCCACGGCAGGTACGCCATTTGAGGGGGGGGGGTGAAAACCCTCACCCTTCTGATTGACGCCTGTGTTTCCGTCCAAATCAAAAAGATAATCTATTCATTAAATAATCAATAGCAACCCTCTAAATACGACGCAGTAGAATACTTTCCTTGCTTTATAATTTCAGGGCTCCTAACACGTCACTTTTTGTCACCTTTTTATTTTTTGTCACCTTTTCAGGGGTTTTAAGTTCTTAAATTATATTTGAAAAAAATTTTTGGTAAGCACTTAAAAAAATTCATTTTCTCTAAAAAAAAACAGGGTTCGCACGCATTCAATTTCGAAATGCGTGCTACATTCCACCGCAAGAATGGATTCAAAAGCGTACCGTTTCAAATACCCAGTTGTGTCAAAGCTAGTGAAGGCAACTCTGTCATTTTCTCATGGTAGTGCTGACATTGAACGTGGCTTCTCAGACTCAGGACAGCCTTTGCCAAGAGACAGAGCATCAATGTCAACGCACACTCAATACATTGATGACAGTTAAAAGTAGCTTGGCAAATTTTGACAATCAACCTTATTTGGTGCAAATCGCATCAAAGCTTATGGATATGGGAAGGGTTGCATATAAAGCCTACAATGCTGCTAGAAGATATAAAACATACAGCACAAGAAAAATTAGAGGACAGGAAAGAAAAAGATAGAATAGAAGCAGAGGGGGAAAAAATTTAAAGCAGCTGCCAACGAAAAGAAAGGTGATAGAAGAAGAAGGAAAACTTAAAATTATGCGTAAGGAAAAGGATGATGCATTGGACAGTGCTTCAAAACTATTAAAGAAAGCCAATAATAGGCTCAAGAAGGCAATAAAAAATAAATATTTTAAGGAAGCAGCGCTTGTTCAGGCAATGATTGAAGGAGCGACTAAAGTCTCAGATTATGCTGGTCAGCAAAGACAGACTTTAAAAAATTCACATTCTTCTATTGAGAAGAAAAAGACAAAATTTATTTCAGATTTTTTTCAACAAAAAATTAGACTTCATCTTTCAAAGAAAAGGGGAGGAATTCGTCAAGCTGTGTTAAAATTAAACGAATTTAAAAATCCTAATTACAATTTTTTAATTTTTATGGTAATATTTTTAAATGATGTACATTTTAACTGTGAAGAAAATAAAATATCCTTCTTCCAAAGGAAGGAAAGAAAACGATTGGTGGCTGGGGAGGATCTTTTTCTTTTCCATCTTTATACTTGAATATATTTAGCATATAATTGTTATTTGTCATTTTTGTTTTATTCAATTTTTGTCACTTTTTTGTTCAATTAGTCACTTTTAGATCTTAAAACTAAGCCTTGAAATCATGAAAATCTGATTTAAATATTAAAAGTTGTACTCATAATTTTGAATATCACTTGAAATTTTCAATTGCTTGCCATCTTTACCTTAGGCCTTGTGATTAATCTTTCCATAAAATATTTTCCAGAGACCTCATAAAGCGACACAAGAAGAAATGACCAAATATCATAGTGATGATTATGTCAGATTTCTTCGTAGTATAAGACCAGATAATATGGGTGAATACAATAAGCAAATGCAGAGATGTGAGTAAACCTTTTTGTTGAAATTTGTCAAATGGATTATATACTTTGTTTTTACATTTATCTCTACTATCATAAAAGGAAGTGTCCAACCTCCACTACACAGTGTCCTGATAAATCTATCACTTACAATAATGGAATTTGGCACACAGGTAGTCCAATTTGGTTGCAATTTTTGTGTCCAGTCCTAACTTTAAAATTCAATCTAGAACTTTTTAGAATGAATTTGATGGAATTTAATTATTGTTTTCTTTGGAATGAAATTTTTATTTTTTTTGCTTTCCTTCACTTGAATTGTTTGTTCGTAGGAAATGAATCTGATCTCTACCGATCGCAAAGGCCAAATTTGTATTGGAAAAAATATAAAACTTACAATTGAAAAATTATTTATTTAAAGAAAATCAAATTTTTAGGTATCAACCTGGTGTAAAATTTTCAGTGGATTTCAAATCTATTAAAATTTTTACTCCATCTTAAACAATGCAGGAGATTAAAAAAAAAATTAGTTAAAACTGTTCATTTGTTTTGTTTGTCCGCTGAAATCGTTGCTCGCTAAATGAAAGGGAAAAAATAAATTTAGAATATACTGTTGCTATTTTAAGGAAAATGATAATAATTAAATGCCAATAAATTAATTAGGAAATGTTCTGGAATTAATTTTATTAAAATTCGGGCTGGAGACTAAATTTACAAAAAAAAATTGGACTACCTGTGTGCCAAATTTCATTATTGTAAGTGCCATAGATTCATCAGGACACTACATACATAGAGACACAAAGAAACACTTCTTTTATAATAGTAGATATGCAATTTTTTGTTCGCTATTGTTTACTTTGGTTTTGACTTTTTGAAAGTATAGTGATATTTTAAGATTTTTTGGTATAGTTAATTTTTATTATTTTGGTTTTGATGTCTTTAAAGTATAGCCTTAAAATTGTTTTTTCTTTTTAATGTTTTTAGTATCAGTAAGGACTCAAAAAGGAGTGCCACGGGCAAAGAGTAAGAAATATTAGTGATGTCAGTTATGTTGTGTATCGAATAAACCTAATATCTGAACTAGGCATTGCCAAATTTTATTTCTAACTAACAGGTTTTCAATTATTTACTGTTAAAATAGGAAATAAACATTTTTATCCTTTCGGTTAATTTGTGAAATATGGCTGATCAAAAATTGATGAAACTCCTCACCCATTACATATATATTTTGTTCAGATCCATGCAATGACATAGTCTTTATATTCCAGTCAATGTTGGAGAAGATTGCCCTGTTTTTGATGGTCTTTATGAATTTTGTCAGCTATCCACTGGTGGATCAGTAGGTAAGTCGAAGCATGTTTCTTTTCTTACATATAGAATGAAATCTTACTTCTAATTTATGAATAGTGACATGCTTATGATCTATAATGATGTGATATCCCTTAAGTGATATGTTTTAGTGGGGAATAGAAATCAGTTCCAGATTCTGAATTTTATATTTTTTGAACTAAAATTGCAGAAATTGCTAAATCAAATGACTGAAAACTTTGCATCCATAGCTACATTTTAATATTAAATTCATAATTTGGTCTGCCATTTCGCATTTTGAAATGAGTTGGCAACTTGGACATAAAATTTTATATTACTTCCTATCAAATGATGTCTTTGAATTTGTCCTTCAAATGATGCATGATTGTTTTGACCCAAGAACCTTTCATTCTAGAAGTCTGACCACCAGCATGATAGGTGGACTGCTTTGAAAATGTAAATTATGCATCTACAATCAAGCTTACTTAAAAATGAGATTTACAAAATTAGTAGTTGATTGACTTTTTCCAGCTCATTAAATTTACAGACAATTGCAGTAATCACAGGCCTCCCAGAGACAACTAAAAATGCAACTATGGCTACTTTTTTCAGAAAATTAACATTGAAAATCGTCAAAAGCGACTATCTCTCTATGTTAAAAACAGTTGCCGCCGCAGGATTGAAAACTGTGTTTAGCTCGATTCTTAGACAGTTTACCTAGAAAGTTCGGATCACAAAAATATGATATTAACATAGTTTGTTCTTCATCGTGTTCCCTGGACAATTATAAGATCTTTTTCAAATGCGGTTATTAATTTAGTGTTTATTAAGTGTCAAAGTTGAAAAGGTGAAATTTCTTCCGCGAGTGAGCAAAACACATACAAATTTTCAGACTTAAGCCGCAAGTTTTTTTTTAAAGAATACCTCTCAACGTAAATTTTTGCAGCTCATTGAGTGTTTTTAGAAATTTCATTTTGGTTCCTGATAATATTTGTTTGAAATTCGAGTGGGCGAGCAGAGGGCGGAGCCCCCTAGTTTTCGCAAAAAAACAGGAATTATTTTCATTGCAAGGCGACTTTTTTTCGGAAAATAACCGAAATATCGATGTTTGTGTTATGGTAATGTGGCCAAAGAATTAACTGTAGATATTTATACTTTCTTAAAGAATTCTCATCAAGATGGGAAAATTTTAGAACGGTACAAGAAAAAACAAAATGCGAAAACAAAAGTTTCAACAAACATACATTGACAATGTGACCAGCTGCCGAAAGGCTATTAGCTCAATGGCATGCAAATTGTTGACTTTTTGAACATCATTCCATTCAAACGGCCAACACTGGTGCAGTGTGCGAAATAGAAAAGAAGTTCAAGATATTTAAAATATGCAAATATTAAAATTGAGTTACAATTTGTAACTGAATGTGCTGAGCTATTTAAACCTTTTCTGAAGTTTTTCAAACATCAGCACCATTTATCCACCAAATTGAGGGTATTACTGAAGAGACTTGGTGGCAGAATTTGTAAGAACGACACAAATGTGAATAAAGTTATATCTACTAAGCAATTGTTGCCTTTTGGAAAGGTATATTATGGGTAAAAAGTCAGTGACTTGATCCTTGATCTAAGAAGTTCTGATCAAATTACGTGTTAACATAAAATGCAGGCAGACTATTTTAGCAGGATTTAACTATCTTTAAAGAAAAAGAAAAAGCTTCATTGCCCAGTGGAAAATTTCTCTCATATTTTCTATGTTTACAACCAGTTAAAGTTTTTTAAGAAAGGGGTGTAACTTATACATGCAATATGCAAGAGCCCTTTCATTTCTTGGTATCGATGAAGTAAAAGTAAGAGACATGTGGCTTGTTTTGCAAACTGACTTTGTACCTCCTAAAGATGTAAAACACGTTAGAATTGACCACATATTCTATAAGCATAATCGAAGAAAGAGATGCAATTGGTGAAAAAAAATATCAAATGCAACATCACTTCTAAAAGCTTGTCTTACTTTCAGTCATGGTAATAGTGACGTTGAGAGAGGATTCACGATTTCACAATGTTTCCTTTCAGAAGAGAAGTCTGAAAAAATGTTAAATGCTAGATTGAATATCCGAGATGGAATAAAGGAATTTGAGAATATTTCGAAGGTGTCAATAACCAAAAAGTTTTTGGGTAGGGCATACACTTCTAAATCCTACTTCAAGTTTTTGGAGGAGCAAAAGAAATTAAAGTAACAGAAAACAAAAGACCATAGAGACAGAAGAAAACTAGAATTGTTAGAAACAGGGATGAGATTCTTCCGACTTTAGTCGGTATTTCCGACTTCTGCCCTTTTTGTCTTCTATAACGTAAAATGCGCCAAATGAGACATATCTCGCCAACATTACACTCATAAATTATGCCAAGCTGATAAGTCTGCAAATTCCTCTTTTAAAAGAATCCTTAGAAGCAAATAAGTTTAGTTGCAAACCTGGAGAACTTGGATTTTGAACAAGTTAACGTACGTTGTTGCTGTAAATTTCGTAGGTAAAACTACGGTTTTCCAAGAAAGCGGAACTGTTATCTAGCGGCAGTGGTACATCGTTATGCGGCGGAAAAGGTATGAATGAAATATTTTAAGTTGATTAGCTTTTAATGGGCGGTTTTATTTGATGTTGCCCTGCAGCAGCTTTCTGCATCTAATATACTGCTGAATTTTGTATAATTGGGGAGACTATTTTGTCTACTATTTTTTACATGTTAGGCAACTAGAGCAACTATTTTCAAAGGTAAGAACCACTTGGAGGCCTGTAATCATGCAGGCTTAAAAAAGTACATGCCAGCTTTGTTGCTCTTATTTCATTTTCAGTGCTTCGATTTCAGACCAAGCATAAATTTTTGAATACAAACATCACATATTTTAAGGTCTGTTCTATCCATTAGTTTTAAGAAACTTTCATATTCTTCATTAAGCATTTTCTGGTGTTGATCTATAAAAACTTCATTTGTTTCCCTTATTAATTTTGTCGTGTCGTTATAGCTATCTTATAGCATGTTGTTATAGCAATCTTAAGTATTTCAATTAATCTTACTTTATAGCTGGTGCTGTGAAACTGAACAAGCAGGCTGCTGAAATTGCTGTTAACTGGGCAGGTGGGCTTCATCATGCAAAGAAATCTGAAGCATCTGGATTTTGTTATGTAAACGATATTGTTCTAGCAATTTTGGAACTCTTAAAGTGAGTATTTCGAATATCAGAAATGGAGAATTAGGTGATAATTTTTTTATTGGTTTAAATTTTTATTTTGACTAATATTTTTATAAACAATTTTATAAGTATAAAATGTTTTTTTTAATCCTTATATGATTTTGAATCCCTATTTTGATAAATATTTTTTCAATTAACAGAAAAGTTTTTAATTTTGAAATTTGTAGTAGGTGTGTACATTTTATGCTATCTGTGTTCAATTATTTTACAATTAATTATGATGTTTTTAATTATATGCTTACATTTGTTCTTCACAGATATCATCAAAGAGTTTTGTATATTGATATCGATATTCATCATGGAGACGGAGTAGAGGAAGCTTTTTACACTACAGATAGAGTAATGACTGTTTCATTTCACAAGTATGGGGAATATTTTCCAGGCACTGGTGATCTTAGAGTATGTATCATTTAATTTTTTATTTGTATCATAATTTGGATCATTCTCATTATTTTTATCATGTTACTTTCCCAACATTTGTTTCATTCTATATTTAGAAAAATACTGTATCTTTTCCAATTCAGTTTACAAACAAAAATCTGGATTTTTTCTAGTGTAGTATTGCATTAGATAGTACCACTGTGTTGAGTTATCATCTATGCATGATCACAGTCTGATTTGCTTGGCTAACATGGATAAACAATCTTAGCACAAGCTGATTTATTGTATCAAACCACACAAAAGGTCATATGACTAAAAGCTGCATTATCCGTTTTGTGTGTGTGGAATAATATTTACTTTGACAAAAGCTTTTTCTGAATCGCAATGTGTACACATAACGTAAACTTGTATGACTATATAAAGGTTATTTGTAATTAAATCTCATGCTATTTCTTTTAGGATATTGGGGCAGGTAAAGGAAAGTACTATGCTGTTAACTTTCCTCTTCGTGATGGAATAGATGATGAGTCGTATGAACAAGGCATTTTCCAACCGGTATGTACTGCATCTATTCTTTAATGCTATTTTGTAATATCTTGCAAAATGTTACTTATCCAAAAAATCTGGATCTTCTGTTTAAAAATGGGGTGGAGTTTCCCTCATCTGAGAGAAAATTGATGTTACATTGCTTCAAATATTGTCAAATCACTGATTCCAAGTATGAATTTCAGCATATATAATTTTTTTTCTCGTATGTAATGTTTATAGTCCAGTTACATGTTAATTTAATTATAGAGGCCATGTACTTAATTTATGGCCATGTGCACCATAAAAACAGTCTAACCTTTGATATAGTTTTTGTTTTTTTGTGTTAATAAATGTATTTTTCTTTTATGACCCTTCACGGGCCATTTTTTTCACAGCCCTAGTGTAGTTTGCATGCTTAATTTTCTCTTCTTTTTTTTTAAATTGTACAAATCTTGTTATCCTATTGTGGCTTAGCTTGGGAATTTCTGTTCTAGATTATCTTTATTTTGGACTGTTAACAACTTGTAATACGTTTTGTAACTTAATACCCAAATTATGTTAGGAATTCTTTTCATTTTAACAGTTCTACTCAATTAAAGGATTTTTGATTGAAATATCAACTGTCAAGCACATGTTAAATCTTGTATCTGCTGTTTTTTTCTTTGGTTAAATACTATTAATATAAAAGTTAAATTGCAAAATAAACATTTTGTTTGGTAAAAAATATTATTTTAGAAGTCTGACCCCATTTTACTCTTAGTTTTACCCAAGAAACGTTTCATTCTCCACATGAAACATTCAAATAATTGTATTTTTCAGTTGATATCTAAAGTTATGGAGATGTATCAACCAAGTGCCATTGTTTTGCAATGTGGGGCAGATTCCTTGTCAGGAGATCGACTGGGGTGCTTCAATCTAACTCTAAAGGGTCATGGCAAGTGTGTGGAATTTGTGAAAAAATATAACCTGCCTCTATTGCTGTTAGGTGGGGGAGGATATACTATTAGAAATGTTGCCAGATGTTGGACACATGAAACATCTGTTGCCTTGAATTGTGATGTTGCAAATGGTAAGTATTCTGTTTAAGAAAAATATTTGTGGAATGAACTGTGTCATCTTTTGAATTTTTGCTTCCCAAGTCTTAATTATGAAATGCTTAATACAATGTATTAAAACTAGGCTCTTGTTCAAGTTTGCAATTTAGGAATCTAGTTTTGTAGTCTGGTTCCCACACAAGAAGGCGGAGTTTACTTCTGGTCAGTCGGGAGAGAGGCTGCTGTTGGCGAACACGTTATTGCTTATGGATTTTAATATAAAATCAAAATTCACGCTAAGAACTAAGTTTTGGAAGTATATGTTCCAACCTATTCTCTTATTTAAAGGATAGTCCAAAACTCTGTGACTCGACTTCTCACTGGAGCCAGACTACTTATCTTGTACCTTTTTGCTATGATATGTATCACCTAACATAAATTAGTATTTTGTGGGGTATTAAATGTTACTTTTTTATGTGGCTACAAATTGCTGAGTGTAACTTTCACACCACACTTGCCGAGTTATTTTTGTGGCACGTGTTTTAAGACTTCCTCATTTTGTTTCAGAATTACCATACAATGATTACTTTGAGTATTTTGGCCCTGATTTTAAACTTCACATCAGCCCTTCAAATATGGCCAATCAAAATACCCCAGAATATCTAGAAAAGATCAGGTTTGTACTTTAAATTACAATGCTTAATACTTTAAAATGACCAGTTAAACTACTATGTATTACTTTTAAATAGTCGGATACTTTTTCTTCATTATATAGTAGATATAAATTGCAATGTTCTTAAGCTAATTTTTAAACTTGTGTATTTATGCAGAACCAGATTGTTTGAAAATTTACGAATGTTACCTCACGCTCCTGGAGTGCAAATGCAACGTAAGTAGAATTGGAAGTTTTAATAAAATGCCATGTGTTCAAATTAGTAAAATGTGTGTAGTATGTTATTTCTTGTTGATACTTTCAAAGGTGCTCTGTTGAACTAGTATCTGAAGTATTACTTGTTCTAAACTTACCCTTTTTCTTTGGAGCTGCATGTTTGGTTTAAATTTTTCAACTGTTTCTTCCAACTTAATCATTCTTATATCAATGCCCTTAAGTATTTTTAATTGCAATTCATAATAAATTATTCAAAGATTGCACTATCCATGATTAAACTATGCCCAAATACAATTTTATAATATTACTTTCCTGAACTTATATTTTCTACTGTCCCAAGTTGTCCTTTCAACGAATAACATTCTTGTTTTTTCATCTACTAGGGGGCTCCACCCCCTGCTCACTATCGCTAGCCCACCCTAATGATTGTTACACAATCACCTTTAGTTCGCTTTACGAACTATAGTACGAGAGATGGCACCACCTTATGGAACCTGCTCACGTGACTCGCTATCTACCAATCACAAAGATAATAAAGCGAGAAAAACAAGTTTGTAAACTAGGCTGTTTTGAAGAAAGTCACACCACACGGCCCACTACATTACAACAGCTACTGTTATGTTGATATTTAGTTTTCAGTTGATTTAAAAATCTATTGGAGGAAAAATCATTCGTAACTAATTAATATGGTGCTTGTAAAACAAAGATGTTTGTCGAGTTTATTCGTTATATTATGCAGTTTCTAATTTATTTGCATTATAGCTATTCCTGAAGATGCCATCGATAATGAAAGTGAAGATGAAGATAAAGAAAATCCAGATGAGCGCATCAGCATTCGAGCTTCTGAGAAGAGGATTGCATGTGATGAAGAATTTTCAGACAGCGAGGATGAAGGTGAAGGAGGCCGCAGAGATGTTCGCTCTCATCGCCCCAAAAAGAAACATAAGAATGATGATTCTGATGTGGCTAAAAAGGAGACTGATATAAAAGGTATTATTTTCTAACTGTCAACATATGAATCATCCCAGTTTTATTTGTTATACTTGCAAAAATATGATAGAATATTCAACAAATTTCAATTCTCTCTATTAAAGCTGAAAAAGAAGATCGTAAGCCTGATGCCACAGGAGCTGATAACAAAGGGTAATTTAAAACATTGTTCTCATGCCTTGATTGTATCATGTTCCATCTTAAGGAAATTTGTTTTTCTATGATCTGTAAGAAAGGTTCAAATTTAAATCGTGTTTTATTGTTAATTCTTGAGGTACATTATCTTTATAATGTATTGAATTATATACCAAACTTAGCAATTGTAAATGTTGTGAGAATGTATGGGCAAATTTGACTGCATAAGGTAGAATGCCTCTGGTTTATTTAAAGCCTTATCTATCAATTGTATATAAGGATGAAGTAATGATTCAAGTTTTACAAAACTAAAAATGGAAAATAAAGGTTTTGTAATTTTTGTGTGTGATAAAATATACAATTTATTTAAAAGACAATTATGGCAAATTTGACTGCACAAGTGAGGAACTTGTTTTGTGAATGATTATCGACACACTTTACTAACTTCTACAGGGAAATATTTATTTAATTTTTGAGATATTATATCTTGAAAGAATAAAATGTGATTGAGGTTTAAAATAATGCACAAATAAAATACATTTTTGCTTTATGCTCATATTTGTAGAAGTAGTATTTTGTGGAAACTTGATTTAAAAATAACTAATTCTGTGTTTTGAAGTGTGTCAGTTTCCTTCATATAAACTTATAGGTAAAATTAAAAATACAGAATTTCAGATATTGAAGATTTTTAATTTCCGTTTCTTTATTTAAAATTCTATTAAATTAATCGAAAGGAATCTTTATAGTACTTTTTAAGCAATTTGTTATGTTGCTTTTAGTGTGTCTGCATGATGATCATGGTAACCTTAGAAAGACATTATGCATTACTGTAAGTATCTGGTACTGTTACTTTGACTGCATGATTTGGGGTTTTTTCTCTGTAATGTATCTGTTACTACACGTTACAAAATTGTCTTTATTACAGCTCCAGTGTAAGAAGCATTAAAATTAACTTTTAAAACAGATTTTCAATTAAATAAGTTTGGCTTATCTAACAATTGATTAAATGCTCAAAGCAATATGCAATGCAACTATTGCATTGGTGGTGGTTCATCTTTTGCCTTAAATGCCCTCTTATTGCTTTCAAATTTGCATTATTACTCTGTATTTCAAAGAATACTTAAGATAATTTATGTTCTTATACTATATTAACTGATGGTAATGAAAATATTGCAGTGTAATCTTGTTATGTCTACTAAATAAACGAATCTATGGATAAAAGGAAGTGTGTGTGTGTCTGTTTACAGACGATCTATACCACTTACAGTCCTGAAATTTGGCACACATGTAGTCTAAATTTTGTGTGAAGCCAGAATTTTAAAATTTAATCTAGAAATTTTTTAAATTTATTTATTGTATTTATTTATTATTTGTTTTCTTTAGAATGTTAACAGTAAAGAGGTCATATTCATCCCCCCCCCCCAATTTTTCGGAGAACAAACAATTCTAGGGAAACAACAAATAAAATTTTTGACTGGCATTTAATCCTTTAGTCCAGGTTTCTATTTTCGCAATCATTATAGATCAAGTAAAAATTTCAACATATTTGAAATCTATGGAAAATTTTACTCCAGGGTTTCACACATCTAAAAACCCTTAGAAGTGCTTATTTTCCTTTGAAAACAAAATTCAGTTTTCAAATGACTATATTTTTTCAGAATATTTCTGACCTCTTTTTAGCAGCCGATCGTCGATAAAACTGCTTACGAGTACGGCATTTGCAATCATTCAGTAACTGGCCAGCTTGAATGGCAACCCTTCATCCTTGGCCAGTAATTTCTTTAACATTGAAAACCTGCGCCAGCCGCAGTCATATGATGTGCTGTATCGTATAGTAGAAGCGCTTAATCCTTTCCCTCAACATTCAGAGATTTTAAAACTTCATCTACAAGGCGAACAACATGGTAATGATCGACGCTCATCTCGCAAACTCTGCAGTCGATTACGCAAGTTTCCTCTGGATTATCAAGAGTGCCAACCAATGTGCTAAAGGACTTCTTGCCATTTATTTCACTTTCGTCTAAAAACGAACACCTTCTTTCGATGAACTTGTTTGATCCGCAAAACTTCGGCGTTCGCAAGATCAGACGCGTGATCTAAGGGTTGATTCAGAGAGCAAAAAATTAAATAGTAATTTGATATTAATTAATTTGAGCTATATTTTAAAAAGTTGCAGGTGGTTGCGTTTATGCAAAAAGTTGCATTTATGTTGCGGTTATAACTCACTTACTATACACCCCATGTAGGAGCAGGGTTCCCACGGTCCTTGAAAAGTCCTTGAATTTGTTTTTCCTAACTAGGGGCCCTTGAAAATTAGGAAACTTGGTGGAAAGTACTTGATTTTTTTAAAAACTAGTACATAATAGTGTAATTTCGTGTTGCATTGCTACTTGTCCAGACTAGTTTCCTCCAAAGCAGGTGTGTCATTCTGAATGAAACTGATGTTTCCCGCTTTGTCACTACAAGATATACTAGTAATGCTATGTCTAGATCGTCCATTTTCCACAGTATTCTGTCCGTCTAAGTTGACACCTCTGGTCTACGTTAAGACAGCCATCTTGTTATGCCCGCCACATAATGACGTATCACGTTCGCTAGATAACAGCACTGCTTTCTTAGGAAACCGTAGCTTTAGCAGTCAGGATGTCACTGGAAACCTGTCACGCATCCAAAGAAATGAAGCCAAATTCTTATTGCAAAAATATAAAAGTTACAATTGAAAAAAAAAATTTGTAAAGAAAATCACATTAAAGATTTCTATTGTTGAAAATTTTCTGCAGATTTCAAATCCGTTGAAATTTTCCCTCTATCTTTAACGATCACAAAGATAGAAACTCAGACTAGATAATAAAGAAGCCCTAACACCAGTCAAAACTTTTGATTTATTTTGTTACTCAAACAAGGCAGTGGACGACAGGAAAATAGAGATTGTGTCATGTAGATCGAACCGTCTGTGCAAGCTCCCATACTCTTCTTCGTGCGACTAAAAGAATTTATCACACGACCGAAATTGATATGTGTGCAAGTAGCCTGATAGCATTGAGTTGAGACAAAAAGCAAAATAAAAAAAGAAAGTCCAAATTTTTACCAAAATTGATGATAAACTTTCTTTTCTTGGCTATCAGTAGTTTTTAAAAAATTGTCTTTTTTTTGTATGCACATTTTTTTTTTAATTGACAACTTTTGTGTATGCCTTGTTTTAGGTCGTTATAAAAAATTTTAGGTCCTTGAAAAATTTGTTTTGGGTTTTGAAAAGTCCTTGAATTTTTTTTGGATAAAGGTGTGGGAACCATGAGGAGGAATTTCGGTTTTAGTACTTTATGCTGCGTAGAACGCGTGAAAAAAAGTTGCCCCAATGATCATCAAATGTGAATTAATTTTGTTTTATTCAGTTACCAGTGAGTGCAATGTTTTAAAAAGTTATAATTATTGGGAAGGGAATTTTTAAGTTTGTTGGTGATTCTAAAACAATTTGTAAGATAATTTATTTAATTAATACTGCTACCTGAGTGGCAACCCGATGTGTTACAATTTTTTTTAAATCTAGCTTCTGCTTCTAATTTTTTGTAAAAACTATCTCAGTAAAGTTGAATAAAGAACATTTTTGAAGATTTTCAAGGGTGATTCTGCTTTTAAAGTTGAAGCAATCGGTTATCAGTTCTAGAGGGGAAAAAACCCTGATCGATTGAAAAAACATTGGAGGAAAAGCTCTCAAAAGCGTAAACCAGAGTGCTAGACGGCCGGGAAAAGTCATTTGAAAACTTAAAATTTCGAACTCTTATCGTATTTGGCCGCTGATTGAAACGAAAGTAATTTATCTTTGTATCCAGGTGACAAATACTCAATGGCCGATTATATTTAATTTCCCTTTGCTTTGGTTATGCCATGCGCAATCCGTTTCCATCATCAGCCTAGATGATTATTTTCAAATTAATTTTGTTTTATTTAAAATGCACTATATATCTATCCAATACAATTTCATATTTATTTTTTTTATTTTTTAATTTATCATAGCTTTTGCATAGATTTTATGATTTGTTTCGGTTCACGGGAAAATGTTTTCATCGAAACTCATACGGTATCCGATCCAGTCAAGTTTGACTCTGACGTATGCAACTTGCAATCCTTTTCCATCCACTAAAAGTAAAGGAATCGTTTACCACTAATTTTATTTTATTGAAACCTCTTTTGTGCCAATAAATGAATTTGCTTCTTATTTTTATTATGAATTTATAAAAGTATTATAAAATAATTACTGGGTTAATTTCCATTTCATAAGCGGGCTGAAGCTGCAGACATAACAAGGTAAGCAATATAATTTCAAAAACAAAAAGTTTAAAATAAAAAAAATTAGGGAATTTTCTAAAATGAAAGTGTTGGTGAATTTGGGGGGAGCCTGGCCCAGACAACACAAAATTGTGTTTCCTTTGATGAGCAGCAGAATGCTAAAAAATTGCTCATTCATTCCCCCAAAGACCATTAAAAAGCAAATACAAAACAATCTCTATATTAAAAAAAAAGTGCTGTCGCAGGATTGAAAACTGGGTTGTTTGGCTCGATTCTTCGACGTTTACCCGAGAAAAGTAGATCAGAAAATTATGAAATTAACATAGTTTGTTCTTCATCGTGTTCCATGGACAATTTTGAAGATTTTTTCCTATGCAGCTATTAATTTAGAATTTATTAGTGTCAAAATTGAAAAGGCGGAATTTCGAACGCGAGTGAGTTAAAGACATACAAATTTTCAGTCTTCGGTCGTGATTTTCTTTAGAGTACCTCGTAAACGAGAAAATTTTTGCAGCTTGTCGAGTTTTTTTAGAAATTTCAATTTGGTTCCTGATAATATTTTTTTGAAAGTTGGGGAATATCGGTACTTTTTTGTTGAAACTGTTATATCTATATCTTACTATTAGTTCTTAAATTGAAAAACATCACAGAATACCTTAGAATGTACTCTTTCTTACTGTTTGATTATTTTTGAAATTTAATTGGTTAATAAATAAATTTGATGTGATCAAAAGTTGGTCATACAAATTTCATACTTTTTAGATCGCTGAGCAATACGCGTTTATTCTTATTCACGGAAATTAAGGTTACATTTTCTGACTAACGGGTTTGCCAAATGCCCTTGAAACTCACTGCGACGTCATGTTCGTTTTCTTGCTCGATTCTCAAGACGGTTTGGCAATTAAGAACAGATCAGAATATTACAAGATTAACATGGTTTATTCAAAATTGTACAGGGAACAAGATGGAGATGATTTTTTACTGATGCAGCTATTAGTTTAGGGTGCATTATGTGTTTAAAAAAAAAAGTGAAATCACTTGCAACAGGAGTGTTGGTTTGCCGAGCTGGGATCAAACTCGCAACAGCAGCTGGGAGACCGGCAATACCAAGCCCAGACCTGATCAAACTCAACTCTTTATTTCCCTTTTTATGTAAACAAATGCACTGTGAAGAAATAAAAGAAAAACATCCTAAGTTTTTTTTCTTGCGATCTCCATTCTATAATTTGTTTAAGAGCATCTTCACTTGGTCGAAAGTCAAGTATTACTTTGTATATGCGTCCCCCCCCCCCCCCCCCCCCCGATGTTTTATTTGTGTCCTTAGAAAGTCCTTATTTTTATTAGGAAAAAAGAGTGGGAACCTTGCACCATATCAATACCTCAGGTACTCCTAATTTATGCAAATTTACAACACATCGGGTGGGGCTCATTCTTAAAATTGTTTTTTCTTTTTAGTGTTCTTAGTATCAGCAAGGACACAAAAAGAAAATTTAATTACTTTTTGTCCTTTCCAGTAGTAAATCAAATTGTTAAATATGGTTTCTTCAAAAATTAACATTTAGTCACCATTCAACTGAACACTTTGTTCTACCAATAATCCATTCATATCACAAATGACAAGAATCTTCCCACATTGAAACAAAGTTATTTTTATTGCATTATTTTTATCAGCTTTCATTTAATCATAACCAATAGATATTTCAGAACACCTCATTCCATATTTGAGACTCGCTAGTCATGATAATCTAATGTTAACATGATGAAATAGACATTTTTAATGTAGTATAATATAAAAGAGAGAGAGAGAAACTCTTTAAGACAAGAAGTTCAAAGCACATTTAAGAACAATCAGTTTTCTGAAGTTTCCTGTGTTACTTAACTTGAAAACGTAACCAAACTCGTTAAAAGGATTTTAAAGCTTTCGAAACATTTTTTTTATGTAGTAAGCTATATACTATTTGAAATAGTCATTTTAATTATCTTTTAAATGTTGTGCAGGGTTATAGTTACATATTGGAAAAGGTTCTCAATTTTGATACTTTTTCATTTTTAATGCACACTTAATAAACTTTGCAAAAATATTTTACTACTGATCTTTAATAATAGAACGATCATTTACAAAAGTACTTATATTCTACCTTTAAATTTTTTTGGTTATGTATTAAATTTGTTTCTTATATTTTACTTTTCTCGGATTCTTGGTTTCCATAATTTTTTTTAAGCATTTTGTTGATATTTCTTTCTTTCTACAGGTTTTGATCTGGTCTCATCATGTAGGACAAAAGAAATGAAACATAATTTTAAAACTCGTGTCCTCCCTTTGATGGAGTTTTATTCCTCATCAACCAAAAAGGCTATTTTGAAGCCTGACTTGAAACTGTATATAAAAAGTGCATTAATAACATTGGACAATTGTTTCACTTCTGTAAAAATACTATACATTCACAGTCTTAGAAAATGGTAATTACAAAGTCATTTTGTAAATAACTCACCAGTTAAACTTGATTTTGCATTTCATTCAACACTTGAATATTTTTTTTTATAGAATTAATTTTCTTAAAGAATCCATTTTTTTTCCTATATCAATAGTTTATTGTTTAAAAGAAAAAATAGTACCAGGCTCTGTTCTTTTAATAACTCTTCCTTCAAAAATCTTTTTAAAGGCATAACCATGTATAATATTTATGATTTTGTAAAATAAACACAAAAATAATAGTTGAATTAATTTTTATTAAGTGTATGAAGAAATAATATGCAAATGTACAATTTATGTATGGCATATTTGGTTGTTTAAATAAAGAGGTTTTATAGGTCAGTACTTTCCCTCAATTTTAACTTACTCATACAAGATTAATGCAGTATATTTCATACTGTTTTCTGTGTTCCCCAATGGCTACAACTTTAAACTGTTACATGTATGAAATTTGAATTAAAAATGAGGGATTGATAATTAGGTGTCTCACACTATTGTGAAAAATTCTTTTTGAATAGAATTAAAACTATTGAATATATCATAGATTTCATTTTCAACTGCATTTATGTTTTATATTTATCTTTTTAACTAAAACTATATTGTGTCTTTTTATGATTATGTACTTCATAACTGTAGACATTCAGATTTGAGTTTTAAATATGAATGGCACTTTTCTTACTGTCTCTTGTGATGGAGAATAAAAATTTTATTTTTATTTGTTCTTTAAATATTTACCTCTTTTAAATAACATGCACTTAAAAATATATTTTCAGATTTAAAATTTTATTCACAAGTCTCCTTATAATACATAATATTGAATTAAAAAAAACCTTTTGGCTTCCTTTTTTCACTAATTTTTTTTATGATCTCAAATTTTTATTGGCCATTGTTAAGCTTGTCCAGCTTTTATAAATGAAAACGTGTTTTGGATCATCGATTAGTTCTTTCTTTTCCAAATGTTATAAAACTGACTGTCAGCATATGCTAATTTGTTTTACTGACCAAAGGACTGACAGAAGCCTCAAAAGTATAAGCCATTTCTGCTCCTGTTTGGCATATGACAGGGTTCCTTTTCCACAATTCATGGTATGGAATTTTCAAATCGCGAGAACTTGTTAGTCTGTTAGAGTTGCTAAAATATGTCAATATTAAGAGATTATTGCATTTATTGATATTACTAAAGATTATTCAAAAATATTGCTACTACACTTTGTTTTTCTGGCTGAAAAACTAGAACCAAATAACATGTCTAATATTGAACAAAATAGGTCTTGACTAAAAAATTACATTGTATTATTCGGATTGATATATGGGTGTGTGTGCACCACTTTCCTATTATCAAAACAACTTTCCAGTTCATAACTTGCTTATCAAAATAAATGTTTGTTTCTGTTACAAGGCAATTTACTTGAAATCCAATTTGGAAAATTGTACACATTAGGACATCCCTAAAAGGTTCCTGTTCAATTAACTTTCTTCATTATTAACATACAAATGAAGACAAAAACGGGGCATACATAGATATGAAAGAACATGCAGGAAAACCAAAAAAAAAAGTATGTCCAAGAGAAGTCAATTTCCTATTCAAAAGTCTTGCTTCCCAATATATAGATCCTTACACATTGAATGTGCGCTCAATTCATAACATCTTGTTGGTTTTTTTTTTTTTTGGCTAGATTGTTTTAAATTAGTTTATTTTAACACTAGTGAATTTTTAATTTTGTCATTAATTTATCTCATACATGTAAATTAAAAATTTTATATTTCTATCATGTGTCATATTTCTACACACACACACAAAAAAAAAACGATTTGTCATACATAGAACATATTTAATGTATTCGGTGAAAAAATGTACTATTCAAACTGTAATTTTTATATTGCTTTTATCAACATCATCCCTTTTTTCATGCCTAAAAGGGAAGCAGTATGAATTAATATCTTGCACATTTAATTTATTTTTTCTCGCTTGCTTTCTGCATCCAAACCAATGTTTGTGTACTACATTGGGTCCATGTCTGAATTGCCCAACAGTAATCCACTATCGTCCTAGTCTCCATGTCTTGGTGTAACCTTTTGCCCTGATCCTCACTCAGTTCACCTCTTTGAATGAAATCCAAGTGTCATGCTCTTGTAAATGACCACTTCAAACTCAAAATTAGATACAAGTTAAGTAATATTTGGTCCAGTTATATTCACTTCTACAATTTCACAAGACTGGAAACCTACCAACTACTTACAAAAAATGCAGTTTCCTTCCTTATACCAAGGCCTTCACAGTTCCATCACTCTAAGCTTGATTTGAAGGGGTGATAATAGCACTTTCTCTATGTAGTCAAAGAAATAAAAACGAACCACCTCTTCATTCAAGCAATTGTAATGGTAGAGAAAATTTAAAGATGGCGTATGACAGGAACTAACGTCTTGAATTGGTAAAATTTGCATAAATGGCCATCTTCATATTAAATTGAGCACCAACTTCATAATTTCCAATAGGACCCCCCTATTTTGACAAATCTATATCACAAATAAACTTGTACCAAATTTCATGTCATTAGATCTTACTGTTTCAAAGTTATGAGGACAGAAAGATTGCAGCTCCTAATCTCTACTATTATAAAGTAAAGTTTTTGTGTGTGTGTATGTTCGGGAAATGGTGCCCTGACGAATTTATGGCATTCACACTAATGAAATTTGGCACACATGTAGTACGAATTTTTTAGCAATTTTATAGACTAGCCTGATTTTTAAAATTTAATCTTGAAAATTTTAAAATTAATTTAATGCGATGTTTAATTATTATTCCCTTTCCTCCGAATGGCAACAATCATGATCGGTATTGAATGAATCCGTATTTTCTGCGCGTGTGTAGCCGCCCTTTTCCTGGATATCCTTAATGAAATTTTTTAAAAGCATATTAACTTTTAGTGAGCGTCAACTGTTATATTTGAATTTTTTTATTGTGCTTACTTAATTTTTGCAACTGGATAACGGTTGTGCAATACGTTTATAGTTGTTTCATTTTTAGACTACCGTTGTTTGGAATTTGATTTTTTAAGCATATTCACTTTTAGTATTACTGAATATCCTTTTTTAAAGCATATTCACTTTTAGTTAGCGTTAACTTTTAATCTTTTATGTTTCTATTTTTTTACTGTGCTTACTTAATTTTTTGAACTGGATAATGGTTGTGCAATACGTTTGTTATTGTTTCTTTTTTAGACTAGGATACTTTGGATTTTGATTTTTTTAAGCATATTCACTTTTAGTTTGGATTATTTGGATACTTTTTTCAAAGTCTAGCGATATTTTTTTAAATCTTTTGTGCAATTTATGGTTTGTTTCATTTATGCAATCTTTTGTTTGTTTCTGTATAGTACTTCGGTTTTTATATAGTCAATTTTTATCATTTTTGTTTTGATGTCTTATGGAAAGAAAAGCGATATTTAATGTACAACATTTAAAAATTAATTTATTATTATATTTTTGTTTTATTTGGTTTCTTAAAAATGTCCACAGTATTGAAAGGGTCTTTACTGCACTCACGCCAATCTTGGATTTCTATCATTTATGCAAACTAAGAACATTTCTATGTAGCTCTACGCTCACAGGATGATGATGTGCTCTTCAAATTTCAACATTTTACTGAGAAGCAAACACATATTCCATCAATTTATCGTCGCCATGTATTCCGAGATTCAATCAGAGAAGGTGTTGTAGATACGACTGAATCAGATCACTCACAATGGAACAGTATGCACATTTGAGAGATGCGTTGATGAAAGATGGAAATGTTGCAAAACAAAAACACACAGAAATTGCTAAACATCCAAAAAGATATCAAATACTAATAAAATAAAAGATACTTTAGTACATTTATGTGTTGCATAAATTATCAAAATTAAGTATTGCTATTCTTAATTATTCCTATTCTTTCCAAAACACACTCAAACACAGAAACAAACAAAAAATTGCATAAAATAATAACTAAATTATGGCATTTCGCTAAAACGGCCTCTTCTAATTTACGCCCCACAATGTTTTGTTATACGACCAAAACAAATGCTGTTTTTATGCTTTTGTTTAGTATCAGCTTCTCCCTTTACATTACACTGCTACATTTTGCCTCACGAAAATATCAGTAATGTTTGCATAACATTGTCATAATTTTAATGCATTGTCGCTATAGTGTACTTAGACCAACATCGACTTTATACAAAGCCCACGTCACAACTGAAAATCCTATCGCGAGGCTACTTTTACACGCTACGATACGAACTGAAGTCGGTTCAGACTAATAGGTGTAGTTAAACATAAGTAACTTTTTCATATTCGTCTTGCAATACACTCTACAGAAATAAGGAAGTATTAAAATGTATTACGTAACGGCCAATCACAGTTTTGTTTTTAGAAATATGCTACAAATGCAGTCTTGGATTTAAACATTATTTTATTAATGACACCAATGCTCTGACCCTTCACAATGCTGGCTTCTTATATCACTGCCTTTTTTGCATGTTGGGGGCTGTAAATTAAAAAAATTATGTTATTACAAAAGGATGTTATTTTGTTCATCTTTTTATGCTATTTTGGTTTGTTTCTTTTGGTTTTTACATCTTTTTGGAAGTTAAGCAATTTTTGTGGAGTTTACGTATAGCAACGTTTCCACCGTTCATTAAAGCATCTCTCAAATGTGCATAATGTTCCACTCTCGGAGTCCCTCTGATTCAACGATATTCAAAACAAAAGTTTCTACTTTTGTAAATTTATGTTGCATAAATTATCATAATTAAATGTTGCTATGTTTTCCAAAAGTCACAGAAACAAACAAAAAATTGCCTAAAAGAGCAACAAAACTATGGCATTTCGCTATAACTGTCTTTTTTTTTTATTTGCGGCCCACAATATTTCGTAATATGGCCAAAAAAAACGCTGTTTTTATGTTTGTGTTTAATTTCCAGAAGCCAATCTTCATTTCAGAGACTACAATTTGCTGCACAGGAAGATGGAAGTATTCAAATGTGTTAGGTAACAGCCAATCACGGTTACGTTTTTACAAATATGCAAAAAAAGGTAGTCTTTGGATTTAAACATCATTTTGCCAATGCTGGCTTCTTATATGACTGCCTTTTTTGCCTATTGGGGGCTGTAAATTAAAAAAAATTGTTATTGCGAAATGCTGTTATTTTGTTTATCTTTAATGCTACTTTTTTGTTTATTTCTGTGTTTGGGTGTCTTTTGCAAAGCATAGCAATACTTAATTTTAATAATTTATGCAACATATAAATTTACAAAAGCATAAACTTTCACTTTTGGTTTGTATATCTTTTTGGAAGTTTATTGATATCTGTGTACTTCAGTTTTTTTATCGCAGCATTTCCACCGTTCATCAGCGCATCTCTCAAATGTGCATACTGTTCCACTCTGAGTGGTCTCATTCAGTCGCATGTACAACACCTTCTCCGATTCAATCTCGGAATACATAGCGACAATAAATTGATGAAACAGGTCTCTGCTTTTGAAAAAGATATCCAAATAATCCAAACGAAAAGTTAATATGCTTTAAAAATTATACTACAAACTATCGTACTCTCAAACAGTAACAAACAACATATTGCACAACTGTGATCCAGTTCCAAAAATGGAGGAAACACAAAAATATATATACTTATGTTATACATTATGATAATCCAAACTAATAGTTAATATGCTTTTAAAAATGCAATAAATTTTTATAAGGGATATCCAGTAATCGGGCAACTACATACGCACAGTAAATACGTATTTAGTCAATGCCAATTGAAGACTTGCTATTTGGAGGAACACAATAATAATTAAATATCTCATTACATTACTTTTAAAATGTTCTGGATTAAATTTTAAAATTCGTGGTGGACTATAAAATTTTAAAATATTCACACTATTTATGTGCCAAATTTCATTATTGGAAGTACCATACATTCGTCAGGACATGCTGAACATACAACACACGTAGTACTTCATTTTATAATTGTCTACACTCGCTGCCAAAAGTTAAGGATATTGCGGAATATGTTAATTTCTGTAAGCTAATCTAAATTTGCAATTTGCTGCAGAGTTAGATGGAACTATGCAAATATGTTATGTAACAGCCAATCACAGTTTCATTCCGACAAATATAAAAAGGCAGTCGTATAAGAAGCCAGCACTGTCAAGGATTAGAGGAGTTGTATGTAGGTGCTATAAAAAGTGTTTGCAACTTTTGTAGGATTAGTTTTCAAGACGGACGTGTTTCTGTCACTTCCACGACGCAAATAGTGAGCGTTGCCGTTCTGTGGGATGCCTTCAAGTTGGGCAATCAATCACTCATATTGCTCTTTTCTTTTCCGTCATTTTATAATTATGCAAACAAGCCAAACAGTTGTGCAAACACCTGTGCCCCCCTGCCAAAAGGTTACAACCCCTGTGGTTCATCGCTATATTGCTGTTGTAGCAAACCACTCATCATACAGGGCTGTGCCAAAGGGCAAATCTTTCCCAATTAAATAAACATGTCAATGCCATCAAGAAGCAACTCTTGCGAGAATTGCCCCGTAGTTTTTCAATTTACAAATCTATACACATTACGCGTGACACAAATGAGGCCTTAAAACACACGACACAGGGTTCATACAGAATTTTGAATACAAAAATTAAGGAGTATTTAATGAGTTGTCTCAAAATTTTTAAGGAGTCATAGAATATAAAAATTAAGGAGTATTTAACGAGTTTTATTGAAATTTTTAAGGACTCTTAGAAAGTTTATACACACATTTTCAAGTGCGAAAAATATAAATGTTTCATCACTTTAAGAACTTAGTTCCACTTAATACTACAATACTAATTACTCAAAACAATAAAATTATACTTTGATATTTCAACTCAACACAAGTTCCTTTTCCCCCTGCTTACTGGAGCTGTTTTATCTATGATCCTGTTGTAAACAGTTCTTATACGCTAAAACTCACAATAATAGAAATCCAAGCATATTTATTTTCAATTTACAGTATTTTTCAAAATAAAATATTAATTAAATATTTTTAGGATGAAGTTCAATTTACAGTATTTTTCAAAATAAAATATCAATTAAATATTTTTAGGATGAAGTTATACACTACTAAGTCCGGAATTGTCCAAAATTCGGTCGTTTTGCAAACTGGCGTTTTTTTTTGTTTTTCACACTTTTTTTTACATTATTCTGACAATTTGTCAAATACAAATATTGACGACCAGCTACAGGCTCAAGCCCAACAAGGCTGGTCCTTTGTTTATGAATTCTCCAATTCCCACTGACTATCCAATTGTGTCTTAAATTCGTACACTCCCTTTGAATTAACTATATTTTCTGGCAACGCGTTCCAACTGTCTATTACCCTATTAAAGTAGTAGTTTTTCCTTAAATCCCGATTAAAATGTGTCTTATTCAATTTATACCCATGGCCCCTTGTTCTGTTATCCCTATTGAGATTTAAGCCCTCTGTGTCCCCTTGTTTTACAAACTTGAAAAGCTGAATCAAATCCCCCCTCCTTCTTTCCAGTGTATACATGTTTAGCTTACTTAAACGTTCATTATAGTCGAAATTTGCTAGCCCCTTTATTAGGTCCAGGTTAACAAAAAGTTAAACCTGGACCTAATTGATGAAATAACGGAAATGTTCAAAGAAAGTACCACACACAAAAATTAAAAGATTTGCAAGTTAAATTTGTTGCATGTTTTCAAAAAGTTTTTTTTTTCTTTTAAAAAATTATTTCTATTTATATATCTGCCATTTTACTATTGCAATCCCAAAATTCGCGGGTTTTGTTTTGTTTAAGGTTTTTTTTGACACACACACAAAAAAAAGGCAAATAGTCAGAAATCCAGTGCAAAATCTGGAAAAGTCCGAAATCTAAAAATGTCCAAAGTGCAAAAAAGTCCAAAATTCGGAAAAATCCAAAAAAAATTAAAATCCAGAAAAGTTCAAAATTTGCAAAAGTTCAAATTCTGTAAAAGTTCAAAATCCGGAAAAGTTCAAAATCCGGAAAAATGTTCAAAATCCAGAAAAGTTCAAAATTCAAAAAAGTTCAAAATTCAAAAAAGTTTGAAAACCGAAAAAGTTTGAAATCCGAAAAAGTTCGAAATGCGGAAAAGTTTGAAATGCGGAAAAATACGAAATACGGGACTTTACGAGATTTTTTACCGTATTTTACAAGTAAATACAAACGACAGATTTCAGACAGAAATGAATAAAATCCGCAATTATTTTTGTTATAAATGAATAGGTAAATTATTTTTTAACTTCAAGTATGAAATAATCCCCTTCGATTATAACAGATTACGATTTTCAATACATTCTCAATGCTACTCTTATATGGAGATTTAATGTTGAATTAAATTCAAAATAAATTATATGCGATAATATTTTGTCTATTTAATAAGTAAACTATCGCTTTCGCTAAAGAAATTCAAGAATTTGTAATAATCACACAACTTCGATGATAACAGATGGCGATTTTCAAAACGTTCGTAACGCTCCTTCAATATTTAACGATCACTGTTTACGATCTGTCAGCGACTGACATTCTAGAAGGGGGTCGGCCGACCAACCGGTATAGTGGTTAAGGTGTTAGCCTCTAGATCGGAAGGTTCCGGGTTCGGGCATGGATGTTTGTAAGCGTATGGTGTAGAGGCGGCTGGTGCACCTTCCAATTGAAACTACGTTTTGGAATCCATTATTTCGGTAGAACGTAGCGCATTTCGAAATTGAAACGGCGGGGAAAAAATTAAGGAGTAGCACATAAAAATAAGGAGTTTTAAGAGTGCTTAAAAACGAAAATCCATTTTAAGGAGTTTAAGGAGCGTGCGAACCCTGTAACATATTGGAACCATCTGAACTACTCTCGTACATATTGGAGCACCGATTATGCTTCTCACAAATATCAATCCACCTTCACTGTCCAATGAATGGCACAATACTCTGTCAATAAACTCGTGCGAAATATTATTGAAGCCCCCATCGTGACTCGACATGCTGCAAGTTAAAACGTATTCATTCCTTTAAATACCAATCATCACTTCTGATATCACATTCCAATTTAAAAAACTTCAGTTCCCAGTTCGTTTAAGATTCACTGTCAGCATCAACAAGGCACAATCACTTAAAGTCATACAACTCGGTCTCATTAAACCATGTTTCTCCCACGGTCAAGTGTTTGATATTATTTAATACCTTTTTATAAAGAGATATCACTTAAATTTCTTGCCACATATGGTTATTTTAATAAGTGTACATGTATACTCTCTCGGGAAAAAATAATCAAGTAAAAAATTCACATTTTTAAAATGTGTTTTCCTTTCACACATGGCACAGACTTATTTCATTTCATTTAATTGTTTCTAAAGTTACATTTCACATCTACAAACGTTGCTAATTTTAAAAATTCAGGTAAGCAAAAAAATTATTCACTTTGTACTCAACAAAATAAAAAAATAAATACCTTTTATTTTGGTCTATTAGTCTATTTTTTTCAAAATTACCTCAACTTACAAAAATATTTCTAATTTTTCTGTCTTCCTATTTAAGTAATTTGGGGTTAAAATATACTGTGTTGCCCAAATCAACACATTTCATTGTTGTGTTAAAAATAAGATACACATTTAAGTTGTAAAATTTAAAAAATAAGACACTCATTTTTTCGGTTTTTAGTAAAAAAAAGCATGTTTTTCACTCCTTTCACCATTCAATTTTCTCAACTGCCTTTTTCAAAAACTTAAATCTCTAATTCTTAGAAAATACAATTTTTGGCATTGTAGTAATATATGCATGTGTATAAGATCGATTTAAAAAAAAATACAACTATAAACACAAATTGTGCAAGTTTTTATTACAAATTTCAACCAATTTTAAATTTGAAGAAATTTTTAATTAACATCACACAAAAGCAACACAATTGGCTATTAACGAGGGTCTGGTATCAATTCCCTAATTGAGACATCCGAGGTAATTTTGAATTATCGTCGTACTATAGCAACTCAACGTGCTATTTACAACGGTCCGGTATCAATCCCTAGGTAAAAGATCCAAGGAAATTTTTAATTAACGTCTTATAATAGCAACTCAACGGGCTTTTGACTACGGTCCGGGATCAATAGCCTAAGGAAAGTATCCGAGAAAATTGGGTAATTTTTAATTAACGTTCTCAAGCACTACAACTACCTATTAACTAGGGTCGTAGTTAAATCCAATAAGGGAAATATACGTGGACAACCACGGTCATATGATAACATAACACCTCAGCTGGCGCCCCACCCTCCAATTAATTGTGACGTCACACCTATTCACTCTCTTCGCAATTCCAATTTCACAACGAGGCTATCACGCCGTTGTCCGTGGTGTTGGTTTGCAGAGCAAACCAAATGGGAATGTGTAGCAAACACCGGTGGTTTACAAACGTTCCCAATAGACACACCTAACCCCACAAAGTACAGCACGGGCAACGCCGTGCTAGCCACGCAGTGGCTAGTGTTAAATAAATTTGACTTCTATGGATATCTTCCTAAATAATATTTTTATAGTGCTGATATTTTGTACCGTGTTACTGTTAAAAAACCCAAACAAAATCCACCTATTTTGTTAAAAAGTTTTTAGTATGCAATAATTATTAAATTGTTTGAAAATTGTATAAATTGAAACCTTATATTTTGATGAGAATCAATTTAAAAGGACTTCTAGTATGGTCATGCAAAATTTCAGCTCATTCCGATAATTGGTTTTTGAGCTACATTAAATTTTCCTCAGCGATTTTTGGGGCAACCAGCAGTTTTTTTTGACAAACCTTGAATAATAATAATCATCAAATCTTTTGCACTTGTCAATCTATTATAAAAGAAGGTTTTCCTCGATTTTTGAGGTTTATTTGCTGTGATTGGTAGATAGTGAGCCGCTTCCATCAGGTGGTGCCATCTCCACATTGTTCAAAAGTATAGTTTGCGAAGTTAAGTAAATATGATTGCGTAGCAATCATCGGGGAGGGCCCCCTTGTGTAGTAAATTAATTCTTGGATCACTGAAAAATATGTTTGAAAGTCGGGTAGGGGGGGCTGTCACTACAATTAATCTCAATATACGAATAGCGATTTTTCTATGCCGAGATTATCCTTGAAATTTCATATTTAAAATTAATTTAACTATGCAGAATCTGATTATGGTATCCAAATATGATGTTTCCATTAGAAATTTCATTGTTAGTGCACAATTTGATACCAAGACGTCCTCTTGTGTAACTCTTGAATTTTTAGAGGTTATACCCATATTGAATGCCTTTTAATTTGCTCTAGCATGAATAGTGCTTGAAATAAAGGACGTGGTTCTGGGTTATTTTTTGTGACTTCATTCTTGTTACCAAGTTGTAAGGCTTGCCTGGAGTGATCAGTCCTTTAGAACCCAATGTATATTCTTAACTCTGCCATCCCACTAGCAGAAAAAAGGATGGATACTTTGTGATAAGAACCCATAAGCTCTGCTACTTTAGGATGCCCATGATCTCACTAAATGATTTAGTTTGTTTGAATTAAAAAAAGTTGGAGCTTATTAATTAGTGCTCAGGAATTAATTTATCACTTTAAAATCTCCTAAATCACAAACAATTGGAAACTAGATTTGTAGGAAGTGAAACATCAGGTCTAATAGCAGAGTGAAGAAAATATTCTTGCTCGTTTTGTTACGGCAATGTATTTTGTATGAGCATAAATAAGTCTGTAGAGTTCCCTCCAAAAAGCAAGAGCTCTTCTTTTCCCCATTGCCTATCTACAGTAGACTGTGTGAAGTTCAATGTTTTTCTTGGTCAGTTTCTGAGCAAAGCAGTCATAGTAAGCCTTAACAAAGTTACGTTTTGCCTCTACTTCTGGATCAGAAACTTACCACATATATAACAAATAATTTTAACTGCTTGCATTATCAGCCATTTTTGCTTTCTACCACATAAAAATGCTACACTCAATATTAAGTTCAGAATTTTTTAATGACTGACAAAACATCTAAAAATGTTATTCACACATGTCAACTAAATTTAATATTATACCAAACATAAAATATCTAAAATTGTATTAAAGACTTTAAATGAAGAGTATATATTTTCAATATATTGAAAAAATCCAGTCTTGATGGCGTAGTGGTTTACGTTTCAAATTAAACTAAAATCATGAGAATTCCTCACTGTTGGAAAAATAGATAGAGTTTGAAATTTCTAAGAAAAAATGTGTACAATCCTGTTACCAAGCTATGAAAACCATACATCTAAAAAAACTTCAGTAAATTAGGTCAATTCTATTTCTGATATATTTTAGTTTTATTGATAAGAATTCTGAAAATTCTATTAGATAAGAATTTTAATATGGCTATTCCTGTATTGATCTCTAGTTCATAAAAAGTTATTTTTCTATATTTAATTAAATTATCATATTCATAGGAACCAAAAGGTCTCATCTTCAATAGAACACCGAGGGATCTTAAGATTCATTTGAAAATGAAACGGTAATGAAATATCACTTGACATAATTTAGTCTGAAATTAACAAACAACTTTCCTAAGAAATTTAAAAAATCCTATGTTGGATTGTTTTATCTGCCTGAAAACATGCGACTAAAAATTAATCATTTTGTAGTGTAACATTCACAACAATCAAATCACAAAAAATAAAATACATTGGTTACATTACATTGCTTTAAAAGTAATGAAGTCATTTCTTGAAATAATTAAATTCATTTATCAAACATTGGATCATTTGAGATTTCAGTAGTTGGGTCTGTTGCAAAGAACATTTGTTCTACAGGTCCCAGATAATTGCCATTAGGTGTATTGTACTTTTAAAATATATTAAACTAGCAAAATTACCCTACCTCGGGGATTTTTACACCCCCTAATGAAATCTGAACAACACCCCACCATCCGTTGAAATGATGAAATTGGAAAAGTTCATTATGACAGGCGTCTTGCAAGGCACATTTAATTTTTCAGAACAAAACGGGAAATTCCAATGAAATCAGCCAAAAGTTATCCAAAATCACTAAATATAGTTGTAAATAGCGCTATTTGGCATTAAAAAAGCTAAATTGGGAACAACGACAGAGTGGGTGCTTTTTGCGCTTTTTCTCTGAAATAGGTGAGTTTTCAGCTTGTCAATTCTTCCATCTGGTAACACCCCTGTAAAAGAAGGGTCTTTGTAAGGTAGATATGTTAGTTGTCTGTTGTCACCGTAAGCAGTGGGCCTCGTAGAAGAAAGTATCCTGATCTCTCAGCTTTACTCTCTTGTAGTGGTGAATCTAAAAAGCTGTTAATTGCGTTCTAGAGGAAATGGATAAGTGGTTGAAAAGAGAAGAAGGAAACACAAATATTATGCAGATTAATGAAAATGTAAGCTGGACTTATGTTGCTAATGAGAAACAAGTCCATGTTATTCATCCTTGTGGTTCTTGATGTGAACTGCTGAAGTCTAGCTCGGTTAAGCAAACCACTCCAATTATCTAAAGGAAACTTAACCAAGGCTACCTTTTTAATCAATGCAAACACATGAACACAGTGGAACTGGATTTCGAAAATTTACAAGTGAAATCCAAGGAGTTATGTCAACAAGCATTGGACCAGAATGGAGTAATCCGATTCCATTGAGAAAGCCTTGTTAAAACTAGCCGATAACTGCCGAAATAAAATTGTCAAAAACATGAGACGTAGGTTTTCGGATCAATTTTTGCAACTTGCTCACTTTTACAAAATTTTCCAGAACAAAACAAAAATTCCAGACTTCTCAAAAATTGCTAAGTTGACGGGAAACAACAAAGATGAAATACAAAGTGAGTATAAAATATACAAATGATATACAGGAAACATTGACACACAGAGCAGTCTCCCGATGTTTGCGCTTGGAGCAGAGAGAAAGGAAATGTTTCCCACACTGTTGTCTGCAGTTGTACGTCTCGAAAGGACATTTTCAACTATGAATCAAATTTTAACATCAGAGAGGTGTCGTCCTATTCCAGCACATGTGGACGCCCTGATGGAAATATCAATTGAAGGGCCAAAAATCCCAGATGTAAGGAACAGAATGCAAGAAGAAATTAAACAGTTTCCTAAATGCACTGATGAAGCCAATGTACAATGGCTTCAGAAGAGAAGACGAAATATCTAAAATTAATATCTTGACTTTCATAATCAGTAAATGTTGTGTTTTTTGCAGTTCAGGTTAAAATGTCCCACACAAATGTCCAATAAGCCCCCCCCCAAGAAAATGAAATTCAGCTAATTTGGGGCAGCATGACCTATAGCAGTCCTTGCACCACTAAATAACAAACAACATAATAAAAAGGAATTAATCAATACACCTGGTAAATATGCAATTATCTCTATTCAACACCCCACCCCCAGTTTATGAATCCTGGATAAACTCTGCCCTACCTTATTTGGGTTGAATTGGTTAATTCTAGACTGAAGAAACATCAAAATATATAACCACTTTTGTCTTTCCTAGTATAAAATATTTTAACACCTTTCTACATCTTTATAATTTTACACTAATTCTACACATGCACATCCCAATACATTTTACATACATTGAACCTATGCTGTATGACAAAAGGTTACACTAATTTTCTACTGCCAAGCACGATTTTGGAGGGATTTGGAATTTCTGTAAGTTTTTTCATATAAAATTGCTCAATTCATAAAAATGACTAATCTGGCGAGTACAAGTCAACAGAACTTTTTTCACATGAGAGCACTCTTGTATCAGGAATTTTGCCATCTTTAATGGAAGGACGACAAATTGAAATATAAAATAATCACAAAGTTTTTTAAGGTGAATACAATTTTTCTTGAAAATTGCATTTTGTGGCACGTTTTATAATAAAAGAACTTGTTTTAAAATTTAATCCCTTCAGTGCAGAACTACAAAAATAACATTACCATTTCTAAAAATGGCAAACTGATTTGTTTTGGTAGCTTCTTTTAAAGAGACTCATTGTTTTCAATGAACTTTAACACAAATAAGGTGCTTATATATAGTTTCAACTCTTCAAATTATCCTCTGATGCAAAGTAGCAAAAATAAATGAAAGCAGCCTTATGAATAGAAAATATTTTATTAAAATCTCAATATTGATAGTAAATATACATTCACTGACTAGTGATTTTGAGATACAAAATTTTTTACACCTTCCCATAAACAATGCTAACAATACCAGTGCTGACAACTATGTATACAATGAAGTATATTAGCACTAATGTAATTATTGCACATAATAGCCAACAAAAAACTGAAGCAAAACAACTAAATTTGATTTGGTTTAGAGTATAAGGATTGAGTAATTATGAACACAGCAAGTTACCTAAATTATGCAAGTAAAAAAGTAAAGTTTAGCATACTTAATTTAATAATATTTCAGTGATGCGTTTATAAAATTACAAGGTGCTTGATTAAAAAATTGTTCTAAAATTGAATTGATGTGCTGGTTCTAAACACGTACATAGATATAACTACTTAGTAATAGGATGTTGGGAATGTTTGAATATCACAGGAATGTGTTAAGGTTAACCAAACTTCTTTCTGTACATAATAAATGGTGTGTACATTTCAAATTATTTAATTTTAAACTACTGAAATTTTCCTTTTAAAAGGATAGGAACTAAATGTATATATTAATTTTGAACGCTTCACCAAGTATTGCATCTAAGCGGATTGCAGTTACTTTCTGTCCTTGAAAGGTGAAATCAATTTCATTTTATCTATATAGCATACCCAAAAAATAATGTATAGAAAAACTGAACTTTTTAATCTTAAAAAAGGATAAAATTGCACCAATTTCATACATTTATTAAAATTACTAACACTGCTGAAGAAAATAATGATCTAAATATTTCTTTTCAATATAATTTTCTGTTAATTACTAGAAACTTTTAAATTATTAATGTCTTCTAATAAGCTTAAAAGCTGTTTCATTTTATTTCACAATAATATGACAATTTTTATAGAGAAATGCATTGAATGAGACGTTAAAACTGTAGGATCACAACTTATGAATGAATTCAAAAAATGTTTTATGTAAAAGTTGAAGCTGATGACTCTAGTTGATTTTCATGCAAATGTCTGGCTTAACCTGTTAATTGTTACTTCACTAACAGAAGCCAATGGCGCAAATTGGTTTTTTAACTCCGGCAAAGGTCCCTCTTCATCACTTTCCACTTCCAAACCTTTATCGCCTTCATCTGGATTCATATCATCCATGGCCTGAAAGTGAATTTTCATTTTAATGAAGTGTTTTAAAGTAATCAAACTTAGAGCAGCTATAATTCATAACAAATATTTAAAATTTCTGCATATTGTGAATTTCTAATAGTTATTTTTCTAAAGCCATAAAATTTCAAATTAAAGTACAACGGCAAGTTAAATTTATATATAATTACAATATTTAGGCTCAATGTTTTTCAGACAGGATTTTTAATGCACTCGAAAATTGTTTCATCTTGTATTATATAGGTAACTAGTCACTGCGTGACTAACCCGGCGTTACCCGTGCCAGTTGCTTAAATGGGGTTATTGGTTTGATTTGCAAGACAAAAGGGCATTGCCTATGACCGTTCTTTTCGTGGCAGTCAGATTGCCCGTGGTGTTGGTTTGCTTTGCAAACCAAAAAATATAAATATTTCATTGAAAAATTATTTAATTAAACAAAATCAAACGTCAAAGTTATCCAATCTGTGTGACGTCACAATCCCTTGCAAAAATATGTAAATATTTAATTGAAAAATTATTTATTAAAAAAAATCAACAGATTTCAAATCCGTTGAAATTTTCAATCTATCCTTAACGATCCCGATTTTATAAAAGAACTAAACAATGCCAGTCAAAATGTTTGCTGTGGAAATCTATTGAGCAGAGACTACGCATTCCCATTTAATTGAGAGCGGAAGGTGAAAAAACTTGGCATGGTTTCAAAGGCTGACGTCATAGGGGAAAATATCAATTCAGTTCTTCCAATTGCCGGATGGGGCGAAATGTTGTGATCTGTTAATAAATGTTGTGATCTGTGACTGGTATCGATATACTGTATTCCCACATTACTTTTAAATATTTAGGGTCAGATGGGGTAAAAGGATAACTCTTCTCAAATATTTTTAATTTTTTCTCTTCAGATACTTCAACTGTTACTGTAAGGGTTGGAACCCTTAATGTAATACAATAGCAATTTTTAACTGGAGAGAAAAAATACAAAATATTTTATTAGGAACTCATTATATCTGACCCTACATTATCATACTATACATCAAAATCAAATGCAAATATACATAAAAAAATTCTACTAACATGTATTTACAAGCAAAAATATCATTAGATACACAATTTTCAAATTGTATACCACAAGTTGTATCACCAGCCTCACGACGACAAGACGCTGCGGCCACTAAAAAAAAAACCTGACGGTTTTCGCGTTGTTCAAAAATTACGATGCTACTGTTCTATGTTCTAATTACAATTTCGTCAAATACAATTTATTCCATTCTCAAAAGTACTCGTGATTGTGCATCTTTAAATCGGACAAACGATAATAATTGCCAATTAAATTAACAAAATTTCCCCGATTGTTTTTTAAATTTGGAAATTTCCCCCATCTTTCCAAAATTGAAAAGTTTCCTGATAATTTCCCAGTTTTTCATGTTCTGTACCCACCCTGTAGCAGTACCAGCACAGCGTTGCCCATGACAAAGTTATGCTTTTAAAAAGTCAACCTCACTGATTCAAAAATAAACAGCAGTAAACAAAATATTGCATATCTCACTGAACAGGAAAAAAAATTGTATAAATGATGAAAATTAAATATTGCTATACTTTCAAAAAGTCTTAAAACTAAAGAAAAAAGCAAGAAAGTTATGCTTTAAAAAAGTTTTTTTTTTGCAACGGCAGGCACTTTTTGATTATTAATCATTGGCCACTACAAGACCGGAAGCGAAGTGTCTGAACTCTACCATGACTCAAATCAAATGGAATGGTAAATTCTTTCAATTTACAATCCATTAAGAAAATAAAAGGAAAAAACAATTAAAGAACCAATAAAATATCAAAGGAGAATTGGTAAAGTAGAAACTTGGTGTGCGTCCAAAAGAAGCAATAACGATTTAAGCGACCCTAAATATTCTACAGTAGCAGTAACCTCATTAAAAACATGGCACAAATAAAAAATTTAAAAAAAAAAACGCAAAAAGAAAAAGCTAATAAATTAAATTAAAAATTTCTAGAATTAATTTTAAAATTAGGGCTTTGAGGTCAACTCAATTACCTAAAGGACTATATGTGACAAATTTCATGTCTGTAAGCGCTAGATATAAATGAAAAAGATATAAGCAACAGAAGATAGAATTTTAATATTTTGCATGGCTGAGACCAAGGAAATACAGAAATAAAATTAAGTATTTTAAACAAAAAGCTATCTTACATAAATTATTTCTAGTTTGTTTTTAAAATATACTAACAGTACTAACTAGCTGGGCACCAGCAGGATCCCATTCAAGTTCTTGAGAAGTAGAACGTAAAGGAGCCATTTCAATTGTATCCACTGGATCATCTAAATAAATCATCAACGCTTATCAATTAACAGTTTTATAATGCTTTTCATTAAAAACTTGTTTTTCAATACACAATGCAAAGAATAAGGAATAAATATCCCTGAATTGTACTTTCCAAACTATCAATGTGCCTTTGATGTTGCCATTTTCTTCATCGCCTTTTTACTTACGAAATTGCTTAATATATAAAATGTAATAGTAAGTTTATTAAAAATAGCAAAACTGACTATCAGAGAAGGGATTGTGTGTGTCACACACATCAAAACATTTTATTTGTTTTAAATTTGAATGTTATAGTGACAGTTGAAAACATAGTTCCCACACCTTTGTCCAAAAATAATTCAAAAACTTTAAAGGACTTTTGAAAACCAAAAAAAAAATTTTTTGAAGGACCTCAAATGTTATATAGCGATCTAAAACAAAGCATGTGGAAAAGTTGTCAATTAAAAAGAAAAATGTGAAAAATATAAAGAAACCGCCAATTTTTTTTTACTTCATTTTTTAAACTTCTGACAGTTAAAAAAAAAAGAAAAAAAGGTTATCATCAATTTTGGTTATGATTTAAATTTTCCTTTATCACAGAACCTGTGAATTTTTTTGAAAAGTGGGTTTTGCATCTCAATGCTAACTATCAGGCAACTTGCACACATATCGATTTTGGTCGTGCGATAAAATATCGTACGATGAATTCTTTGGAGCCACGAAGAAGAGTATGGGAGCTTGCACATGGTTCGATCTATACACGACACAATCTCTGTTTTGTTCATGTCGACTGCCACTACAACAGACGGCTGTCGTGGTTTATTTTGTTTGAGAAACAAAACAAATCCAAAGTTTTGACTGCCGTTATGGCTTTTTTATGCTCTAGCGAATTTGGCCACATTTGGCGAAGATATTCATTACGAACACAAAAAGGGTGCAATAGAGGTTTTCTAGCTTCACGATCGTTAGAGATGCAGTAAACTTTTTAACGGATTTGAAATCTGTGGAAAATTTTACACCCGATTGATACCTCAAGTAGTTCGAATTTTATGCAAAGCCCGAATTCTGCGCGTGCTTGAAAAATCTTCCTCATTTTACGAAAACAGATAATTTTGTAATCCAAAACTGTTAAGTTTCCATTCTTGTACGTACGATGTCAACTGTACATATTTTTTAATAACAATGCAAAAGTGAAAGAAAAACAGTGACCCCCTTCAAAAACCTTAATATTTTCTATGTATTTCTTCATAAATCTCCGAGACAACTTTTGTAAAATGTTCAAAGAAGCGGAACTCTTTCATGTTTGTATAGTTTATGCAAAAAAGCAATGGGACGACGTGTCAATGAAACATGGTTTATGACCTTGTGTGGGTTCATAAATATATCACGTGGTTCATGTATATATCACCAAATGTGGCTGTTCATATATATATCAAGTTGTGTCAAAGCACTAACACCTCAGAATGACGCTCAAATTGCACACCTGCCGTGAAGGAACACAATTATGTACTAGTCAAAAAAAATCAAGCACTTTCAAGGACTTTTTACCAAGTTTCGTAATTTTCAAGGGCCCCTAGTTAGGAAAAAAATTCAAGGACCGTGGGAACCCAGGAAAATATCTTATGGGTACATTCAGTAATTTGAACAAATTACTTAAGTTTGAAATAAGCTATACTGTTAATCAACTTGTCTTCTGAGACTGACAAGCTTTGTAATTAAACAGAAGATAAAACTTTTGGTCAGCCCCCAATTTCTGGGTTCATGCATATAAACATAAACAAGTTATTTTGTCGTATAAACATCACATTTAATCAATATTTTAACTTTTTCTGTTTAAATTAAGAATTTTTTAATTTCTGACAGTTCATTTGTTGGAGATAAAAACAAAATTATTTTTCTAGAAATGTGGATAAAATTGTTAAAATGTCTGAATACAAATTGAGTTAAATAAAAATTACCAGAACTGAATTGTACATTCCTTCCATTTGGTTCTGATGGTGCAAAAGAAACTTTACTATAATTAATTGCAGAAGGTGTGTAAGCAGGAGGTGTATCAGGAAATCGAACTAAAGGTTGTTTACCCCCAGCATAATCATCAATTCTTTCATCATCAGCACAAAAGCTAACAGCTGCAAAGATAAATTATGAATCAAATTTCTTAAAACATGCTAAAAGTATATATTATTAAATAAATAAATATTAATAAATTATCTTTCAAATTCTACTCTCCATGAATATATTTGTCAAAACTAGTTAACTAACAAAACTTTTACAACACAGCTACAGTGATCTCTCACTTATACACACACTCTTTTATGCGCGTTTTTCAGTTATACGCGTTTTTTTCGCGGTCCCGGCCATGAATATAGGAAAACAATGATAACTCTTATTCATTTATACGCCACAATAAAAAAGCAGCTCTCACTTATGCACGTCGCAAAAAAATATTCAGTTCAAAAGTAGTTTCCTCAAGTCAGGTGTTGCTTATCGCAAAAACTTTTCCTTTTTTGTTCTGCTTCTAGGAATGTATTCCCTCTCCCTTCCCCTATCGTTTGGATTCCCGGAACATATTCTTCTACCATATACACGGGTGTACCGGAGGGGGTCTTGTGACTGACGGCAGTAAAAGTCGTATTTATACAGCAGCCAATTAGAGTGGTTAGTATGGTACGTACCACGTGGCATTGATCGCTAACGAAAGAACCTTCTTTGGAGTTCGGGTTAGATGGTATCGTTTTAAAACGGCAAAACGAACAAAATTGTAGCTTTCGTTTAAAATGGCTGTTTAAAAAAATTCGAAGAAAATCCTTGCAACTCGATAAAAGCTTTAGCGAAGCATTTTAATGTTCCAGAGTCGACATTGAGAGGGATTTTAAAAAATCAAGAGGCGATTATAGTCGCTCATCGAGAATGTGGAATTCAGTCGAAGAAAAGAAGCAGAATTCAAGGTGGAAAGTTCGAAGAATTTGAGAAGGTTTTGTAGCTATGGTTTAAAGAAGCTCGTCAATCGAACATTCCTGATAACGTTGAGCTTCTAAGGGAGAAGGCCGTACAATTGTCAAAGAGTTTTGAAATGGAAAACTTTTCTGCATCACATGGATGGTTTGAAAAATTCAAAAATAGGCATGGCTTGGCAACTCGTGTCCTTTCTGGGGAAAGTGCGAGTGTCAATGAAAACACTGTAGAACAATGGAAAGAAGACTTGGCTACTTTATTAAACAGATAAGAACCGAAAAACATCTACAATTCTGACGAAACTGGACTTTTTTATAAACTGATGCCCGACAGAACCTTAACATTCAAGGGAGAACCATGCCATAGTGGAAAAAAAAGTAAAGAAAGACTAACTGCCTTGCTGTGTTGCAACGCTGATGGTTCAGAAAAATTCCCGCCATTGGTCATTGGCAGATTTAAAAAAACTCGCTGTTTTAAGAACGTGAAGAAGCGTCCATGCGACTGCACTAGCAACAAAACAGCGTGGACGACATAGCATATTTTCTTGGATTTCCTTCAAAAATTCGACAGGAAAATGCAAAAAGAAAAACGGAAATTTCTGTTATTCATGGATCAGTGTCCTGCTCACCCACACGATCTTCCAACTTTCAATAACACGAAAGTTGTGTTTTTCCTACAAATTGCACGTGCAAGATTCAACCTTTGGATCTGAGTGTCATCCGTTGCGTGAAAGTGCACTACAGAAAAACTTTAATCCTTCGACATCTGGCTACATCAGAAACAAAACGTGCATTAAAAGACGAATTGAATCAAATTACCGTCCTTGATTCAATTCATACGTTGTGTTCATCATGGAGAAACGTTACTGACAAGTGCATTAAAAGCTGCTTTAAGAAAGCAGGATTTTCGTTTCCAGCCGAAAATGAATGTGAGGAGCTAGAAAATGAAAGTGAAAACTGTGAAAATGACATAAACGAAGAAGATTGGCATATTGTATCTGGTGGACTCGCTACGTGTACTACTTTCAACGATTTCGTTGATGCAGATGAAAATTTAATCATAGCTCAATTGCGGGAAATAGGAGACATTGCAGCCGAAATAAATGGTGGTGACGAAGATGAAGAGGACAACTATGATGAAGATATTGCAAAAGTTCTCCCAACTCACTCAGTAGCGTTTGAAGCTTTGGAAACTCTGCGTGACTATTTTCAGTTCAATTCCGGAAGTATATACATAGTATTAACAATACACTGTATTGATTTTTCACTTTTAAGCTCCCTTTTGTGGTTTTTCACTTATACGCGTTTTTTTTGCTGTCCCCAACGCCCGTGCATAAGTGAGAGATCACTGTATTTAAAAAAAAACTATTAGTTTTAAGTCAAAATTTAAAAATATGCATTTTGATAGCACTATATGTATCTCCAAAATATATAGGTTAACCTAGTAAAGTCAGAATTATTTTTTTCAATTTCGTTTTAGAAAATTGTTTTTATGTTATTAATGTAGTAAACGCCAATTTTTGTTAACAAACCTAGGTCTTCCTTTACTCTCTTTCTAAACACCTTCTATCAAACTTGAAAAAAATATATTTATAGGAGGAAATCATAAACTTCTGAACCCATTTTCACTGGTACCAACTGATACTGCACTAGTTTCTCAGGTTAAGGATTTAAATAGTTTTGTTACCATTTTCAATAATCATTCCAGTATATAAATGACAGCAATGCAATATTAATTTTAACTCACCTTTCGCACTTCTATCTCCACTGGTTGTTCTTCTCCTTTTCCCCTTTCTGTATACTTCATACTCATCTCCCATACGCATTCGTTTATGGCGACGTTGTATGCGGTAAATGTAGAGCATTAAGGCCATGATAACAATAAGAAGTAAAACACCCAACACAGCTGCAACACCTATAGATAATAAAATAGTATAATATAGATACTATAGTTTTTGCTTAACTTTTTCCAATTACCTTACCTTCAGTAGGTCATTGTAACTAAAATATATAAATCTTTTGAAGCCAGAAAAACTATATATAGTTTAAAATTTCAGGGTTTGAGTTCAAGAGAATCTACATAGTTAATGCATGTTAAATGTATACTTTCCAAAAAGGTTATTAAACTTATAAAAATATTGAATTCACTTGATCATTTTTTTTTAATTCAAATTTATCAGGTTTTCTACTTTAGTTTCTCCAAAATATTAGAAGGTAGAGAAAAGCACATCTTGTTTTAGAAGTTCATATAAAGCTACACAATTCACAAACTGAATGTTATTTAATATAGAAATCCATTGATGATTTAAAAATGAAACAAAAATACAAGAGGAAAGTGTCCATCAGAACTATACCTACCTGCAATCTAAACCAGGGGTCGTTTTTTTGTAAAGGGCAAGATCGTAAAAATTTTGGGTTTGGCGGGTAGGTAGCAAATTTGAAGATATTTACATAGGTAATTCTACTCATTGAGCAAAAAAAGATAGGTTCAAATTTTTTCTACACATGTTGCTGACAAAAAATAAAAATAAATAAAACCGAATACAATATTTCTATCCCTACTATTATATAAGGAAATGTTTCAATGTGTCTCTGTATGTATGCAGTCTTGGCAAATCTATGGCACTTACAATAATGAAATTTGGCATACAAGTAGTCAATTCTTTTGCAAATTTTGTGTCCAGCCCGAATTTTTAAATTTAATCTAGAACATTTTAAAATGAATTTAATAGTTATCTTTCTCCTGGAACCAACATTTTCGTTCATTTAGGAACTGTACCAAGTCTGATGTCAGTGTTCGCCACAGAGAATTTGACCTTTGCGATAGCGATTAGATTCATTCATTTTGATTTCAACGGAATTTGAGCAACGGATTCAAGTGAAGCAAACAAATAAAAAGTTTCAACTGGTGTTCTAAAGTGCTTATATTCTATCTCAGCAATCGTTAAAGATAGAATAAAAATTTCAATGGATTTGAAATCTGCGAAAAGTTTTACATTATATTGATACTCTATACATTTGAAATTTGTGAAGCAAACCAAATGGGAATGCATAGCAATCAACAAGGGTTGATGAGCATTAGTGAGCAGTGGTTATACCTGAACCCCGAAAAAAACTGTCACGAGCAACGCCATGCTGGCCACGCAGTGGCTAGTTACATAATAAAGATAATACTATGTTGATTTATTCAAGGACGAAAGAATTCACACCCCATTCTTTTTTAAAAGCACTACATTCAAAGTCCACTTTTTGCTTATCTGGTCTTGAGAGCGATATGGCAATGGTGGGTAATTGATAAAATAAAATTAAAAGAAAAAAAATATCGCAGAGTGCCGTGACAGACAATACCATGCAAGCCTCCAAGCAAAACTGAGAGAACGGGCAACACTTGTTCTACGGCAACGGCAGATGATAGAATGCAAATATGTGACGCCAGTAGTGCCATGTGATGTCATTATTCACAACTTATAAACTCGACTATTGGCCGTTACCTTACAACGCGTAATTTGATTTATCTGAATTTTTCAGCGCAAAAAATAATATTAAAACGGGGCCGAATATGGCCAACTCGATCTAAAATTTCAAGACTTTGAAAATGAATAAATAAGGTTGCATACTTCATCCATTTGAAATTCAACAATTTAAAGAATAAAATAAACTCAAATACTTACGATTACTTGCTCTACTAATACTTTCAAGAGGAGTAACTTCCATATCTGAAAATATGCTTTTATATTCAGCAGTTACAGGTGGCTCAGGAAACCATTCAGGGCCTTGTATCTATAAGGCAGGATAAATACTGTAACATAATTTATGCCTTCACACTTACATAACAAGACTAATAAATAATTTAATAAATTTTTGGCCAATTAAGCTACTAAATATTTTGATGGAAAACACTTGATATCATAATGTAGTTTCATATGAAATAATGAAAATCTAAATTGAGCAAATGCATCAATTTTTAAATAGTCTCCATCAACAAGCATAACTTACAATAAACACAAGGAATGAAAACATACAATAAATAAAAAAATTATATATAATTAATAAAATAAATAACACTGCATAAGGAAAGAAATATACAATAAATAAAAAAGACATATAAAAAGTAAACAAATAAATTTTAAAGTTTGCTAAACAAAACTTTTAAAACTAAATTATTTTTCTAAGGAATAAAAGAAATAATCCCCCAAAAAATTCCTTTAATGAAGGAACAGTATATTCAAGAACTGTTCTATACAATAATTGCATTTTTTTTTTAATTTTCATTTTACATTAAATGATTCAATTTAATCACATTGAATAATTTTAAATTCTGCTGTGGTGTGAGTATGAAAATTTATGGTAATAGATGAATTTTCCTGGCAAATGTAAGTTTTTATATACAGGAATATCACATTTAGTTTAAGTTAACACAGATATAACTAGGTCAATAGACTTTTGTACACATGTTAGAGCAATGAAATTGTATTTCATATAAATAGAAGTCACTGAAATTTTTAAATGTAAACATAACTAATGACACACAATAATATAACTAATAACACACAAACTATTAAAAACTACTTTATTCAGTTGATAATATATATCTTAACAGATTCTATTACCTCAGGTGGAATGTTAGATGGTAAAGTGGCTGTTAACTGAGACAATTGGGCAAATGCTGCACATTTTCGTTCATTCACTGAACCAACCACTTGTATTTTATCTAAAGACCCTTTTTTATAGCCGAAAGCTGTTTCGAGCGGCATTAATTGCACATCATTAAATTCAATCATGACATCTAAAAATATTTATGAAAATAATCATATTTACAATAAAAGCAATAAATAAAAATATAAATTAGACTGAACTCAAGCTTTTATGCATTTATATAATTCTATCATATTAGAAAACCTAACTTGAATTATTGACAAAGGTTACGTCTTTACTATTATAAAAGGAAGTGTTTGCGTCTCTGCTTCTGTCTGTTCTTTGTGTCCAGACGAATCTATAGCACTTACAACCATGAAATTTGGCTTTGACTTAATTGGATCTTTTATTTTTTTCCCTTTCATTTACTTAATGGATTGTAAAAATGAAATTAAACGTTTTGTTTGATTTGAGTCACGGTTCAGTGGAGTCGTTCAGGTTGTATTGTTTATTGCTTTTTTAAAAGTATAACTTATTACTGTTTAACTTGGTTTTGATTTACAGGGATCAGTGAGGTAAGCGTTAAGACTTTTTAAAAGCATAATTTTCTTTCCTTTTTCATTAGCTTTAAGATTTATTGAAAGTATTGGGATATTTAATTTTTAGCATCAAGAGTTTGAAAGTGTAGCGGTATTTAATTTTTATCATTTTGGTTTCGATTTACGTTGTTTGTCGAAATCAGTGAGGTTTAGCGTTAAGCCTTTTTTTAAAAACATAACTTACTTTTAAATTGCCAGTTTTGTTTATTACTGTTTAAATTTGGAAAATTTAATTTTTATCATTTTGGTTTTGATTTATGTTGCTTGTTGGAATCAGTGAGGTTTAGAGTTAAAACTTTTTAAAAGCATAACTTACTATTGAATTACAATTTTTGTTTATTACTGTCAAAATTTGGAAAATTTCATTTTTATCATTTTGGTTTTGATTTACGATATTTCTCGGAATCAGAGGTTAAGCGTTAAGACTTTTAAAAAGCATAAGACACTTGAATTTGTATAATTTCTGCAATTTTATTGTTTCTTGCTTACTACTGTTTAACTTGGTTTTGTCAGAATCAGTAAGGTTGACTTTTAAAAAGCACAACTATGTCCGGTGCAACACTATGCAGGTACTACTAGTTAAAAGGTAGACACTAAAATAAATATATCTAAAATGAAACTTTACAACAGATTAAGTATTCAAGAAGAGTTAAGCAAGATTTGTTCTATACCTACTTGATATGCAACCTTTAAAATTTGTGTACTCTTGACTATTAATATTTTGTGGTAAACCAGAAATATGTAACAGGTTTGATGTTCCTTCAAAAGACACAGGTCCTGAATCAACAACTTGAATATAAGGATTGTAATTTTCCCCATCCACCTGAAAGCAATTAAAAATCACATTTTACATCATTGTTTAGGATGCAAGAGATATCTGATCAGTTTTAAAAACAATCATATTGAATTCTACTTCATATTTATTAATTTCAGGTTGAAGTGCATCTCAACTATTGTAAAAGGAAATGCTTGTCTTTTTGTTTATGTGAACTCTCCTGGCGAATCATGGAACTTACAGTAATGGGATTTGGCACACAGGTAGTGCAAATGTTTTGCAATTTTTGGGTCACGCCGAATTTTTAAATTCAATCTAGAACATTTTTAAATGAATTAATTATTATTGTTTTCTTTGAAATGGCAACAGCATAAAAGATCACAGATTCAAAATTAATTTTTTCAGCTTCCGTTTGATTCTGAGGAGGAACAATTTGTCAGCAGACTAAAAAAACAAATAAAGTTTTAACTTTAGAAATGTAGTTCTTTTTCTATCTCCTAGATCGATAAAGATAGAGTACAAATAAAAAATTTGGCCGCATTTGGCAATGCCGTGATGGCTGTGGTCACACCTGACCCCACGAAAACAACTGTCACGGGCAATGCCGGTCTGACCACACAGTGGTAGTATGAAATAATCTAAAGCAGGAGTTTTCAAATTGTGTACTGCAACTGACTTCAGAGTAGCAACCTTATGACATCAGTATAGCATAAGCTTAATTGTGCTTTTGAGCTCAATTGTATTTCGAGAAAGAAATTTAGGAAACAAAAATTAATCATTTTCTGTTGAACACTAAAAATCTGTGTTTGATTATTAAAACTAATATCAGTAGATGAGATCACTTGCTGCTAATGGATAACATTTTAATTTCAATTAATAAAGAGAACTTGCAAGAATACCAATTTAAAAATTTGCCCCTTAATTCAAAGATATAACAAAGAAATAAGTTTATCCTACCCATTGACTTTTAAAATAAATTTATAAGTTTAATGAAATTTCATAATAAATATTTTTCAAAGGAAAACCCTGAGGAATAAGGCGCAATAATTAAATGTAAGTGATTTTAAAACTAGCTTTCATTAAAATGCAGTTAATTGCATTGCATTTTTAATACAGAGAGAAATTCTGAGATTTATTTTTAACATCAGTTATGGGCAAAAAATTTTTGAAAAAAGGCTGCTTTGAAATAACCAAATTTAATTCAACTATGAAGCTCTTTTAACAATGCTTTCTGGTAACTGACTTTTCTTATTGACCTATACTGAATTGAAGCAATATAAATTGTTCTACTTTAAAATATTTAAACAATCAAGCCAAGCACTTTGCATATTTTGATTTATACATCTTACTTCGATCCATTGCCATTATTAATTATCTTTTACAGACTAAATTTAAATGTTATAAATAAAAACATTTGCCTCCAGGAAAAAATAAAGAAAAGAAATGTAATCTAAACTAAATCAGAATTTTGTGAAATATATACATACTATTAAAGTTACAATTTCAGACTTCCAAGAGAAATAAAACCAATGTCTGTTGTTGTCTGACCATGCATTAGGTGTTTTTGCAATTCTTCTGACAACTAAAAGAAAGTTCTGTTGTAAGAAAATCAGTCTGAAGGAAATGGCTTGATATTTGATTTTCTGAACAATATCCATAAATGTAAACTTTCATTCAATGAATGTTTAAAAAAAACACAGTAGTAGGATGTAATTAAATTTTATAATGGATATTTTTGTATCCCTTCGGATTACTGTCAATCAAGTTGACACACTCATATTGTTGTATTGAAATACAAGTTATGGTACCAACGTCACTTCCATTAAATAAACTACAAGATTTTCAACTATATAAATCACAAGACATTTTTGTCAGGTAGGTGTCGCCAACTGGATAGGTTGGTGAAAGACAAGCTCAACAACTCAGATGAGGGTTGCCAGGAAGGGGGAGAGAAAAAAAAAAGAGTCTTAGCAAAGATGGGCGGGAAGAAAACGATTGGTTTCTTCTTTTAAGCTAAGCTACTCTACCTACAAAACAATGACTTCTGGTGATAAGAAGTTGGATGATGTTATTTACATGTCTTGTATTGTGTCCCTTTTTCTTCATGTAATAAAATATTTTGAGACTGAAAACTGCTGGCTTGACTTTATTCATGAGATCCAAATACGGAAGAAACAGAAAGAACCCATCTAACAATTTTTATTAAATTCAGCAAAATGGATTCTTATTTGATATCAGCTTATGGTGTAAAAGTTAGAACATCCCAGAGTTAGATTTGCCAAATTTGAAAAAATAGATTTTCAGAACATAAATATACAATCGTGATTGTGAAATACACTCTATAACAAAAAAATCGATGCACCAAGAAGGAGTTGTCCGATGGAGACAAAAATTGGTGGATAGAAAAATTATGTACAGAATAGAAAATGATTAAAATTGCTCGATGCTCGATGGGTGAGAGATCTGGTGATCTGGCTGGCCAAGGAAGTGTTTGACAAGCTTGAAGACAGTTCATAGCGACATGTGCCGTATGTGGTTTGGCATTATCTTGCTGAAAATAAACCCAGGGTATTGCGAAAGGAACGGTAGCAAAACAGGACTCAAAATGTCAACGTACCGCTGTGCAGTAAGTGTACCTCTAATGACGACCAAAGGGATACGGCTATCAAGGGAAATGACACCCCAGACCATAACTCCTTGTTGAGGGCCCGTGTGGCATGCAATAGTGAAAGCAGGATCGGCACACTGCCCTGCGCGTCTCCAGACACGTCTTCGATGATCGTCAGGACACAGTTAGGAGCGGGATTTGTCGCTAAAGACTAGTCCCCAGTCAGCATCATTCCAGCCAGATCGAGCCAAGCACCACTGTAATCTGGTTCAACAGTGTGCAGAAGTGAGTGGCAGGTGGCATATTGGTCGGTACGAGCGTAGATTTCGCTCTCTCAGCCGTCTGTGAATGGTCATGGTGGACACTCGTGTGTGGGTCGCACGACTGATGGTTGATGGCGATGAATCAGGCGCTGTGACAACTGATCTGACAATCACTCTGTCCTCGCGATTGACTGGTGTGGCCCTACGTCGACCGCTACCATCATAATGCTGAAATCTGCCATTGTCCACCCACTCTTGCCAGCATCTTCTAGTCGCCGCATCGCTTCGACTTGCATGACGAGCGATTCTCTGATTTGCCCAACCTGCCTCTTTCAATCCAATGATACGACCTCTTTCAAACTCTGAAAGTTGCTCGTAATGAGCTTGAATACTGCGGCGAGGCATTTTTTCAGTCGTTGAAAGGTATCCTAAATTGCAATGCAGCAGAAATTTTTAACAAGAGTTCAAGAACAACTCCTTATATACATCTGCTGGATGCGCAGTTCCGATGCGCTGGAGATAGCACTATTCATTCATTGGACACCAAATTTGATTCATTTGCATAATTGGTCAAAACATTTTTACATACGAAATTTCAAAGCAATTGGATGATTCCTTCTTGGTGCATCAATTTTTTTTTGTTATAGAGTGTATGTGTTTATATATCATAGAACAACTGAAATTTTGTGCTTTTAGAAAATATACACAAATCCGGATTTAAAATTGAACCTAATTTGTTTTTTCAATTTTTTTTATTATTTCTGCAAGTGCAAAAAAGTTTAATGCCACACAAACCACTACACTAGCCCACATTACAAAAACAATTTTGAGTCATGTGTTCTTTAGAACATACTGTTGTTGTTCTATTAGCAAATGTGTTCACCTACTTTCAGCAACAGCATTTAAGAATGTTTTCTTAGCTATTATTTCTTTTACTTCATATTTGAAACACATGTCCAGTGAATATATGCTACAATTTATCAAATTTAATAAGAAAACAAATAAAATTGTTTATTGTCTGGTAATGCTGAGATAAAAAAAAATGAGTCAAACAAACTCATAAAAATTACACTTAGTGATATAGGAAAACTAAATTTATGTGTGACAGTTGACGACAAACATAAATGAAAGAGAACACTGTAGTAGACACGACCCAAATCAATTTCTTGAAGTACAAAAAATTTAATAAGAAATATCAAAGATCTTACTATTTTTTGATAACTTTTCTTCAACAAACAATGAACTATCATCTGTGATCCCAAAAAGAATATATTTCCTGTAAATTTAGAAAACTATGGATCAGAAAGAATAGCAACCCAAAAATACTCAGTAAAAAAGTTAGCTATTTACAAGCAATTAAATGTTACATTCATGTTTATACTTTAAATTACCTCTTATGAAACTGTAAAAGAAGAAGCACACGAAAAGAAGGGCTACTTCCATCTGTAGAAAATGCCAATCTAATAGCAACATTTTCCTGCATTTCTTGAGTAATATCCTCATCATCAAATGAATAGGTCAAAGTTGTTAGTCCATCAAAATTCCCTCCTATATCTAAAATCAGATAAATTTAGCACAAGTTTTCAATCTCAATTATATAAACAAATAATTCCAACTTTCTTCTAAAATTATATGCATTTTGAACAAATAAATTGAGAAAATATGTATGCAATATGTTTGCTTAAATGAATAGGAAATTTGTAAATATAAAGATAAGTACCCTCTTCAGACACATGACCATATTATTATGCAGATTCATGATGAGTAATTAAGCTAACCTCATAATAGATGAAAGCCTAGCAAATTTACTTTTATGGTATAATTAGATGTTATACCTTTTACTACCTTATTTAACATAGTCATGTAACCTAATTAAATCAATTCTTATAGGTAATTCGATCTATGAAATCAACCAAAATTTCTTTACAAAGATGTTATTAAGTAATGTAAAAAATACAAAATGTATCAAATTATTTGTGTTTTTAATTTGATCCATGAAATCATATGAGAATAAAATTACCAACATAAAATTTTAAAACCAGTTTAATTTTTACCAAGTCAGTTTAGTTTCATGTTATCAACTCTTTAATAAGTTGGAAAGGAAATAGTAAACCATATTATACAATTTAACAATGCAAAAGGTTCATTCTTTAAAATGATATAGATGGTATGAAAATGATATGCTTACATGGGATTTGCCGTACCCGTCATGCATCAATTATACCCTTCATTTCCAATGACACAGAACTGGAATCGAACAGCGCACTTTGTAACATCAATCAAGATGAAATTATTCCTTTTGTTGTATTATATTACATATTTAATAATTGATAAGGTAAAATAACTTAGCTTTATCCTTGAGTATTGGCATCAGGAATATAAGAAAAAATGTGAATAGTGTGTGTACAGATTCAGTTCAAACTCAATTCTTATGTGTTTTATGTTGTAAGTCTTGAAAAATATTCTTATGAATTAAAAGATAATTTCATGTTTACTAAAATTCAGAAAGAGCACAAGTTAAATAATACTCTTATTTCTGAGTCATTAACATAGTGAAAATGGTATGTATAGATAACCAAGCATTCGCCAGCTTGTTGCAGTCAGATTCTTTTATAATGTGTGTGTGTGCATGATGTTTAATTAGTTTTTAAAAAATTTCATACTTTTTTATTCATGTATAAATAAAGATTGAAACTAAACTAAAAATATTCAATTGGAATTAGAAAACGTTTTGTGTGGCCCTAAATCACAATTTTCACAATCAGAAGCTAAAGCACTGCTTTCCATAGTTTTCTTACGTTGTTGAATATGCTTATTTGAAAACGATTTCAGTTTATATTTTCCATGCATTATGGGTTGTGTAAGAGTAGCAAATTATCCTAGAATTTTTTTCTATTAAAAATAAAACCTGGAACTATTTTCATCATGTCAGCCCCTGGCCCAAGCCAGTTATCTGTAATTAACTGGTTATCAAAAACTACATAAACGACTATAAAAGAATACCTCTTTTTATCTGTAGTGGCCTAAGAAGCCACATCAAAAGAGGGCACTGTAGCAGTTATATGTTACCAGTAAAGTATGAAAAGCAGGCATTATATAGTATGCCTGGCGTTTTGGAGCAAAGTATGAAACAATTAATATTTTACACATTTCCTAGGCATACTATGCAATGGCACAACGTCTAAGCATTAAATACTCCTGCTGATCACGTTTAGTGTAATCTGTATTTTGTTTAATATTTTCTTTTTTCATTATATATTTGTAAAGTCCTTTTTATGACTCTCTTTCCCAAGTTTTATTTTTGTTTGCGAGTAAGATCAACAAGTGCAATTTAAAATAAAAATATTTCCTACCTTGTTGCAACAAGTAGGGTTAATATTTTTTGTTGGTGTCTTGTTTTCCTCAATAAGAACGTCCTATAGTTTATTTTGTATTTCTTTCTTTTTCATAAACGTCTTTTAAATAAAAGGGGCTTTTCATTTTAATAATTTGCCCAAAGCACATGTAGCAGCTATATAATGCCTAGGTATTACATACATTGCCTTGGGGAAGTATATATAATATTAAAATAATTCGGATACATCATATGTTGCCTCAAAACGCCAGGCAGTCTATATATTGCCTAGGAATTCAATTCAATGCATGCTGAATTTTAATTTATCTTCAGCCAATTCAGTAGGAACACATAACATAATTTTCTTAGAGCGTTTTTACCATACCATCGCACACTGTAACATATTTTTAGCTATAGCACTGACTTTAATTGGCATAGGAAAATCGGTCATTTAACTCAATGAAATTTATCATTTTCAGTATCCTATTTCAAATACAGATGAGCACCTTAAACAGGAAATAACCTTTCTGACATGCTTCTCCAGTATAAGATGTGAGGGAGCAATCACAGGAAGTTGTGTTTTCTCTCCAATGCTCAATACAGAGCCCCAAATTTTGACATGGCTGACTGTCACACATCATGGTACATCCTGGAGCCAAAATGCCTAAAAAATAAAATAAGTGCTCAATGCAAAGTTTACATAGATAATTAAAACAAACTTGACATATGGCAAGCTAAATAATAATGCAGTGTAATGTAATATAACGACACAAAACTGTCATTTTCTAAAAAGTTCATTTATGGTATAGATTTATTTTTTATACCACTATGTATAACTATTGCATTGATGAGTTTCTCAATGTTCCTCCTTAATAGAATAACAATAGCGAATTCGACAGATTCTAATGGTACCAATGCCTTGCTAGCAGCAGAAGAGAGCAGGCAGATCCCATGACATAAGACAGCAGCAATCAGCTTTCATTCTAGACCATGAAAATACTAATTAGTATAAGGGCCATCACATGTTTTAAGAGTGAATGGCCTGCTGGAAACCAGAGAAGTAATATATGGATAAAATCTTGCTTTGCTTTTTGTACGATTCGATTGTAAGTCACAGCAGTTGGTGTATGGATGCTGTACCATAACATGGAAGTTGCCACAGCTGTAAAAGCTCAGTTTTCCTATACACTATTTATCTTGCAATGGCTTAAGCAGAGCAAAGTAGATAGAATTTGATTCTAAAAATCTGAAATAGATTTTCACTGTTATACTTTTCAAAACACATCAATTTAAAAACAGTTTATATTAAAATTTGCTCACGGAAAATAAGGAAAAAAAAGTTCAACATTCAAAACAATTCTTTTTGGCTACAAACAAATCCTCGCACAAATCATGAAAAAAATAAATAAAACGCATCAAGTTTTTTTATATCTGAAGCACAATGCAGAATACTCAGATACTGAAAAGCATTGAATGCTCATTAAAAAATGTGCTGTTTTCAAATGCTAGTTTTGGCTATGTTGACAATAATTCACAGGCTTTTTTAGTAGTTTTGCACAAATCCATTACAGTCTTGAAGTTCTAAGTATACATCCAAAATGACCTGCATTGAAAACAACTTGTCTATAGCCACATGAGAAACAGAAGGAAGATAAAAATTTTAAGTTACCTTAAAAGTAAATGTAGTTTTCTTGGGAGTATTTTGTAGACAACAAAAAAGACAAGTTATTTTGAGTCAAAAGTATTTTTAAATAATCTGAAAATTAAAGACAACTAGAAACCATTATAGGAACATGTTATACAATTGACAGGGTTTTCTGTAATGCAAACAAGAGGATAATCTATTTGAAGAGTACCACTTTCCAATAAGAGTTTTCACTTTTAATCACGATCACATCCAATCACATGAAAAAAGGCACCAAAGGCAAGGGAATTTGTCCATTGAACATGATGCAAGCATCATTCTGTGCATATCCACCCAGCTTTCTTTGGTAGGCTTATAACTAGGTCAAGTTTAAAACTAAAGTTTTGTTTTATTTTTGCAACCTAGATGAGACTGTTTATTCATAAAATGTGTTGTAGTGTAAGTAACAATGGTACTCACCTTTGAAATCTCATAATACTCAAAGGGAAAAGTATAAAGTAATATTTTGAAGTCATCATATTTCCTAACTTAACATCTTGGAATTATAATTCTATCTGTAGTCTCAGTCATATTAGTTGGGAAATAAGTACAACAGAGGATATCTGAAGAGCATCTTAAGCTTGAAACAATTAACATAGACTTATTAACAGGGAATAGGAAATTTAAGATTGCAACATGATAAAAGTTTCTGTAGAACTACATTACTCTTTGGATGTGTAACCCAATATAGAGGTCTAACATAAAAATGGGTAGCACATTTTGTACATATCCTCCAAAAATATATAAAATATTTAGTCATAATGCATTTGCATGAATATTAATATATAAACAAGATAGGCTAATATTATATATAGGTAAAATAAGTACCATATTTTTCATCAGGATTGGATGTTAATGCAGCTTCTTCAAGGTCAAAAACTTCATCTCCAATCACAAATCCTTGAATGCATCCAGCAAAGCCATGTTTTGTAAAATTAGTTTCAGTTCCACTACCGACATGCCCCAGAAACATTTCACTATGTTCAATTGTTCTGTAAGTGCCTCTTGGAGGAAAAACAGTTTCTACAAAAAGAATTTTCAAAATAATGAGTACAATAAATACAGGGTGGCTTCAAAATCCTCAAAAAAACGTTCCCTGATAACGTTGTGATCAGTGATTGGTATCAATATACAGTATCCACACATTTTTAAATATTCAGGGCAAATGGGGCAAAAGGATAATTCTCCACAAATATTTTTTTTCTCTACAGGTATTTTAATTGTTATTGTAAGAGTTGGAACCCTTAATGGAATTCTTACAATAGCAATTGAAAAAACTAGAGAGAAAAAATACAAAATATTTTGATTATGAACAAATAACACCTGATCCTGCATTATCATACTACACATCAAAATCAAATACAAATAGACATAAAAATATTCTACAAAAATGTAATTGCAAGCAAAAAATATTGATTCAATGCACAAAAAAAACATTAGTTACACAAATTTCAAATTGTATACCACAAGTTCTATTGCTGGCCTCAGGGCAACGAGATGTTGCAGGCATGTAAAAAACAATGGCGGCGGTTTTCGCGGTATTCAAAAATTACAGCACCATTGTGTTCTTTATTCAAATTACAATTTCATCAAATAGAATTCATTAAATTCTCAAAGATACTCGTAATCGCATATTTCTAAATAGGACAAACGATAGTAGTTGCTGTTTAAACTATCACAATTTCCCTGATTTTTTGTGAAATTTGGAAATTTTCCCTAATTATTACAAAATTAGAAAGTTCCACGAAATTCCCCAATTTTCCAGGTTCTCTTAACACTCTGCAATAACAATATTGTAATGCTAAAAGATAATTATTAGAAAGACCCAAAATGAGGTATAGCACATAAAGGATAAAAATATGAAATTATAGTTCATAAATTTAAGTGAGACAATTATAGAACTAAGAAAGGGTATTTAACAAGTTGTTTTTCTTTAAAATAATATATTTGATGGAAAACAAATTCAAAAATTTCTCTTTATATCAAACATAAAAATTTTTCGATGAAAATTTAAATGTGAATAAATAGCTTGCAATAAGAACTCTAAATGCAAAATAAAGATAATGAAAGTTAAACACAATGAAGATCATGGAATCCATTATGTATTTCAAACATCAATTCCTCTCCATACATGCAATAAAATATAGATATATTTAACACATTACATCATGCTTTAAATAGCTTCACAGGGCTTTTAAGATGCTGATCAAAATAGTAAAATATATCATAGAACAAAACACCAGGAAACTAACCTAACTTTTCTCCTCTGTGCCATGGCATTCTGAAATATTTGTCAACAAATCGTATGACGACATCAGCAGTAGCATTTTTATTATTTACAAAAAGTGTTGAACTTTTTGGTAGACGTTCAACTTTGACCTGAACAGCAGAACCTTTGGAAATATCTATAAAAAAAACGAAACATAATGAACACCTTTTTTGAAAAATGTGTTAAGTGTACAGAAAATGGTATAAGCTTACATAAACTGTATTTACGCCAGTACTTTTCATGTTTTCAGTATACTGTTCTTCATAAAAACATTTTTATTATTTAATAAACACTAAAAAATTTGTACATTTATTTGTCTTTTTAAGTTCCAAGTATTACTTGCACTTGATATCTTCGGTTATCATTTGCACAACCAAACAAAACAGGTAACATACTGTTTAGCAATGACATAAATGACAGGTTTATTTTATTTAAACAAGATTCAGATTACAAATTTTATGTTCTACTTTTATTTATAGGGTATAGATATTCTATTGGACATTATTCAATTAGAGAACTCAAATCTACAGAAAGAGTATGCAGTTTTAGATTTTAAATTTAATTTAAGAGACATCAATCACTCATGACTGTTTCATAAGGTATGTCTTTTTAGAGTCAAAATATCAGCTCAAAACATTTTGCAACAAAGTAACAAAGTAAGTATAACAAAGGCCTCGTGTCTTTTTTATGAATTCAAATTGTAATTTAAGCAACTTTATAATCTTGTATTTTGCTTATTTTCAAATATTTTAAATGGAAATTTGATTTAATCTTCAACAGTTAAAAATGGAAAAACATATTAAATTGCATAGTCCTGTTGTATCTATGCAACTTTCATTCACTGAGTGAGTTTCTTCAGAATAACTTTTGGTTGAATTTCATAATTAGTTGCCTTCTCTCTTTAAATAATAAATACTTCAGAAATGTATTAATATATTTTCATTTTATAGAATAGCTTGAAAAATTGTTTTGGGAACTGTTATGAAGTAGAACATGCTAACTAGAGGAAAATAAAACTCCTTTCTTACTTTCAAATAAAAGCATATATTTTATAAGTAAAGATACTGCAGTTCACTAGGCAAATAGTAAGAAGTACAAAAGAAATATGCAAGGCCGTTCCAATTTTTGTTAGCATAAAAAACCTTAACATTTGAACTCTACAAATTTCTAGAGTGGATATTATCTTTAGTTTGTCACAAATAATTTCAACTTTTTAACATCCTTAAAAATTAAAAACCAAAGGAAAATAAATACCTGGTACATCTACACTCAACTGATATAATGTTCGGTCAGAGTTGAATGTAAAGAATACTTTTTTATTGGCAAAATGGAGTTGTACAAAATTGTTGTAATGGTCAAAGGCATATAGTAGAATTCCTTCCTTTTCAAATGTGCGGAAACTCAGCAGAATATTTTGCTCCAGAACTGGATTTGTTTTGTTACCTTCAATTTTGTGATGGTAGTATGATCGAGGAACAACTACTGTCATGCCATTTATATTTACATCTAAAAATATAAAACAAAAATTTGAGTACCAATTTAAAACTCGTGAATACATTTTATGATATATGTTTTATTAGCAAAAGGAAATTGTGCAATGTTTTATTGAAATCATTTCAGAAAATATTAACATACTGATAACATATCAATAAAACTGAAGTGCAATCAAATGCATTTGAATATGACTTACTCTTCTCACAATTCTTGCCTGTATGAGCAAAAGGGTTCACACATTCACATATGTATGATCCCCAATATTCTATACATGTACCTCCATTCTGACAAGGATTAGAAGCACAAGACGGTTGACAGCCATGTACAATAGCAGATTCACTGGAAATGAAATGCAGAAACTTTAATAAAGCAGAACCATTTTAGTATGAAAGAAATTGTAGCTAGAAAGTACACTAAACATAATAATTTAAAGGAAATGAAGATGAAATACAAATTTATATAGAATTTTTTTCATGTAATTACATATGTGACCATCGTTATATATTATTTGTGAGTCAAAGAATTAAACATGAATAGTTAGTGACATTCATTGTCAAAAAGAGACTGGAAAAGACACATATTTACAAGAACTTTTCTACTTATACTTGCCCTTATTGCAGCAAGAATCTCAAATTAGCAACAAAACCCTACACAATACATTGTTTAAAGATAAAATTGTAAATCGTTTTTCATAGACAATTATAATTTTCAAAAGCTGTGGTCAAAATGCAAAAAAAAAACTACTGTTTTGTTTATCTATTCAAATATGTGCCAGTGATTATGAAAGTGGTCCAAGTTAAAAATTTTAAAATAATTAGTTCATTGCTTTGTTTGTACTTGCCAACGTTGTTATTAAACAAAAATAATTAAAGATATTTTTAAAATTATTTAAGCAAATTCGAAGCTTTAAAAAATACCTTGAAATGAAATATTTGACTAACAACAATTTCATAATCATCCGCACATATATATGCTAATTTCTTACAAAGGATATATTAAGACTATATGTACTATCTATCGGGATATAAAACCTATCTCTGCTATTATAAAAGGAAGTGTTTGTCTCTTTGTTTGTTATGTGCAAGTTCCTGACGAATCTATGGAACTTACAGCAATGGGATTCCGCACACTGGTAATCCGAATTTTTTTCAATTGTTGTACGAAGCTCGGATATTAAAATTCAATCTAGAACATTTTAAAATTAAGTTAATGACATTTCAATTATTATTGTTTTCTTTAGAATGGCAACAGCTTAAAGATATGACAGATTCTAAATTTATTTTTTCCCTGTTTCCGTTTGAATGCTTTCAGCCAAATAACAAAACAAATAAAGTTTTAACGGGTTATGCAGTTCTTTTTTCTACCTCCAAGATCGTTAAATATAGAGTAAAAATTTCAACAGAATTGAAATCTGCCGAAAATTTCACATTAGAGAGATACCTAAGAATGATTTTCTTCAAATAAATAATTTTTAAATTGTAACTTTTATATTTTTTGCAATACGAATTCCACGCTGCTGTGAAGAATGACCTTTGTTTCATTTGCGATATCAGAGATTGCATTTCCTACGCTCAAACGAAAAACAAAACAAATGAACAACATTTTGACTAGCATTGTTAAGTTTTTTGTAAAATCGGGATCGTTAAAGACAGATTAAAAATTTCAACAAATTTGAAATCTGCAGAAAATTTACACCAGATACATTTGATTTTCTTTTAATAAATAATTTTTCAATTAAATATTTATATTTTTGCAAGAGATTGCGACGTCATGACGATTGGATCTCTTCGCAATTCACATTATCCAATAGGCTACGAATTCGTAGCACTCACCTAGCGAGCAGTAGTAACACCTGACCCCACGAAAAGAACGGGCAACGCATGCTGGCCACACAGTGGTTAGTATTGATATAAAATAGACAAGTTTGGATAAGGATTTCCCTTAATAATTATTTAGAAATTAAATGTAAATATTTTTAAAGTGGAAGCATTGCTGTGTCTTAATTTTTAGAATGCCTTAAATTTCCAGAATGAGTTGGCAAGTTGAATTTTCAAATTCAAAAGTTTTTAGCCAGTTTTCAGAACAGCAAAAATTTAGCATTATGTATAACTAACCTTCGAGTCATGTGTTTATACAAATCCACCACAGCATCATTAATAACAAGACCTCTAAAGCAGCCAATGAATCCTTCTTTAATTGCTGAATCACCAGCAACAAATCTAGAAAAAAGTTTAATTTCATTTTTATATCAATATGTTACTTCTTGTTCTATGCCAGGGGTGGCCTTAACGTAACTCTTATGCAATAAAATGTATGTATGATATATTGCACCCTGCCAAGAAAAGTGACACAACTCAAAATTGCAGAATTTCAGGAACATCAACTTAAAGGATACTATAAAACTTATATATTGAAATAGTATAAGCTTCTTTTAAATTATAGGTAAGTATTTATGGTGGTAACTTCTATTACATTCTATAAAATAGTAATATAACAAGCTGGGGCATCTCATGCAAATTAAAAACAATATTTTTATTTGTTGACTTGTGTTACTCTTCTTGCCATGGTGCGATATGTTAAACTAAAACTGATCAATGTTCAAAACTAATTATTTTATTTCATTTCATTTCTTGTTACAAAGGTATTAGTAAACTAAAAATGGTCAATGTCCAAAAGTAATTATTTTATTTTATTTCTTTTTACAAAACATAAAAATAAGTTATTGAAAAACATAAAAATAAAATATTGTTAATTCTATCAAATTTTGTTAAGAAAATCTTCAAAAATTAGATTTGCTTGTAACATTGTATGTGGATGCTTGTCCATTTTCGAAAGTAGCTGCCAAAAGTTTGGTTGATGACTTGTTTGCATTCTCATAGTTTATTTTGTTATCAAAAAATAAATAAAAAGCTCTTTCAAATATTCCATCCTGAAATGTGGTTTCCAAAGGTGGTGTAGCTGGCTACCCCTGTTCTACACATTATACATAACAAATTGACTTAGAAAATTTCATAAATTAAATTGCTTGATATGAAAAAGCAAAGGCAATGATAATTTTGATAATAATGATAATTTTAATGATAATTTTATGTATGATAATGTAGCCCTTTTCAGCAGGAAAAATTTTGATAATGTAGCTCATTATTAAATTTTATTGGGTAAAAATTAACATTTAAAAAATTATTTTACTATGTTGGTAAATAAAATATAATGTAATAATAAAATTAAAAAATTATTTAAATAAGATTAGGTAATTAGATGTTCATAAAATACAGTTTCGTGAAACAAGAGTCAAATAACCTCTACTTCTTGAATTCAATATTATGAACTTCCAATTTCAAGGAATATTTCTTTAGGTTTAATTATTAAGTTAATTATACTTAACCCATGAATTTGATAATTCAATTTCATAGGCAAGATGAACTGAGGCATTGTGGATATGAAGAGCGAACTCAACAAATGCTGATTTCCAGAAAAAGCCATTTAAACACGGAGCTTAACCTCTCTTAGAATATAGAAGAGTTACTGTCAGCCCTACTTTTATAGGGTTAGAAAGATCAAACTCAACAAAAAAGTTAATATCATTATTCACTTATATCAGACAAACCAAAATATGGGGAAAAAGTTTTTCACCAAATGTCGAGTTCACCCTTTGTATCTGGAACGCTTCAATTCTACATGTGTATTTCTTTCCAAGTTACTTGACAATTTACAAACAAAATAAATACAAATGGAATGAATGCAAAGCAAACCACAATAAGAAATATTAAATTTGAAAAAATGTCTTGTAATGAATGAATATTTTGTCTTTTTTTCATTACAGAATCAGAAACATAAAACTGAGCTCATACTTACTCAGGAACACCTCCAACGTACAATGGCCCCTCAAAAGGACCTACACCGTGTGATTCACCAAAGTCAACCATAGCAAAATCCAAATTCACAGTAAACCGCATGTGATGCGAGTCATGATCTACCCAAACTTGTTGCCATTCCCCAGAATTTAACTTTCTTCGAGATGTCACTTTTACACTTTGCGGACGATTGTTTAAAGTGAACTCAAATGATAATTCATAATCTAAATAAAAATAAATAACAATCAACCGTCAAAAGAAAAATATAAGAATTACAGAAAAGAAATGATAAAAGAAGCTATAACCAAAATGACAATCTTCACAGTGCTTAAAAAAATTTTTAATTTCTAATCTGTTAAAATTTTTACTCTCCCTACATTAATATAGTACTGATTATGCAAGGAATATAAACTACACCCAGTGTAATATGACAGAGAGATGCAGGAAAAAGTTTAAAAACTACACGATTGACAAAATGAAAAAGACTTAATTAAAATTAAAATCTCCATTATATGTTTGAACTAATTGTAAAACCCATTGAGATCAGGCTCCAGAAATCACTTTAAGTGCTTAGTACTATCTTGAGGAGTAATTATAAATAAGGAGTGTACATGGAAATATATGATGTTGCTTTGATGTTTCAATGTTCATCATTACTTACAACTGAGAATATTCAGAATAGTAAATCAATAAATCTCACAGCAGAAAAATACATGTCAGTGGCATTAATAATCTCACAAAAACTCAGTACACCAAACTTCAAAAAGCAAAAATTTCACAGCTCAAAATTATATTAATTAATAATTTTAAAATGGAACTAAAAAATAAAACATCACTTTCATTGCCAACTATAGAAAATGTACTTGTTAATAAATTAATTAATATATCATATGCATGTAAAATACCACTTGTATTGCTAGCTTCTTTACATTTATCCTGATTGAATATTTATTTACTGTGCACAAACAATTTCTCATGGACATTTGCAGGGAATTGCAAACTTCCATGCATTTTGCATTTTAGCAGGGAATGTGTGAAAGACATACCTAACTATCATCATCCAATCAAAAGTGATAAAATGGTTTCTTATATGCAAATCAACGCAATACATAATCCGACGGTGAACCAAGCGCTTTGCACAAAGTGAATTTCTGCAATACAGTATTTGATTTCACTGTGTAAGGACTCAACAAGGTTTATTATGGTTCCAAAACATCATTTGGAAGAATCTGTAGTGGCGCATTATTGGCCGTTTAGAAGCAGGTCAGACAATCATGGAAGCAGCAAGATGTTTGAATATTTCAAGACAAAGTCTCTGAGTTATAGAAACAATTTCAGAACTCTGGAACTGTTATAAGGAGGCCTGGACAAGGTCGTAAACATATAATTGCTTCTTGAGATCAATATATGACAATCACTGCCCGTCGTAACAGGAAGTTCACTGCTCAGCAGTTTTTAGAGCTTGCAGCTGACACATTGTATCATGGCAAACTGTATACAGAAGGCTAAATGAAAAAGGCCTTTATGCCAGAAGCTAAGGGCATGTGTTTCACTGTCGTCACAACATCTTTGTATTACTGTGTTATGATGTTTCATTTGACACAAATTCATAAAATCTTAGTTCACAGTTTCTGAAAAATCCACGATTCTATGCATGTAAAGATGATTTTGGACACCAGTGTAGTAAGAATACAATACTGATGCTAGTAATAAATGAATTTTTGATCATTTATAAATGCAAAGAACATACATTTCTTTTGAACTAATATTTACCATTTATTAGCAATACTCGTAGATAACCATAAGATGAGTGAATAGAAGCTTGATAGATCAAGACTGCTTGACTGTTAGATGTTCTGAAACTAAAAGCAATATCCCCTCTTCGCCAACCAGGAACTTCTATGTATGAATTCCATGTTTTAAATGTTATAACATATTCTTGAGTATCTAAAATAAAAATACCTATGTTTTAACCACTGTAGTAAGCACTAATCCACTATAATATATTAAAATAATTCTATATTGTATTGAAATACAGTTAAACCTTGTTAAGTCTTCGCTTTTGTATTAGTTGTCAATTTTCTTCAGTCCTGTCTAGATCTCATAGATTTCAATGTAATTAAAATGATAAATTTAAAGCAATAAATGTTGCAGAGAAGAAAGTTAATTGTACTGTAAATTCAAAATAAGTTATAAGGCAATTCCATGGGAGATAAAAGACCCTCTGGTCACACCCCCAGGTGCAGAACTATATTCAGTGTTCTGCAACACAACTCCAAGCAATTGCAATTGTTCAGCAGGCATTTTGTCCGAATTTTGAAAACTGCAGTAAAATCAAAAACAGATGTAAAACAAAATTATCAGCTAAATATGTATTACATATTTATAATAAAACACACATCAAAATTATTTTTCTTTCTTTATTTAAAACCAAAGTATACTTTCAGAATTTGCTATTCTGTCGATAACTTTTGAAGTTAAATATTTTGTCATTAGACATAGAAGATGTGTTGTTTGTGGTAATTTGCACGGAGTAGGGAGGTTGTTAAGTAGCGAGAGAAGAAAAAAAGGTGTGTCAAGGAGCGCACATTGCACTGCAGAACATCGTAACCTATGATTTTTAAAAATATCAACCAAAATTTTGATAAAATTAAGGGAAAATTGTTTTTTAAAGACTTTGATCTGCTCTCGGGGTCACACATATAACATAATAATGATTAAGAACGAAATTCTATTAAGCAATTGACAAATGAATTGCCTTTAAATATATTTTAATAAATTATAATCAAAAAGGGGGTGCACTAGCCTGTTTCAACACATTCCAGGGGACCAAGTGTAAGACGTCCTTCAGCTGACGATTCTAAATCTTCAGGTTGCAGAATATATATTCTAGTGATGCCCAAGTGACTTGGGTTCGTGTACTCTCCTTCATCTACACGCCAACGAGCATCGGCAACGTCGCAATTGCATAACAAGGAAGAGTTGGCACATGCTCGGGTTTCTGCACATTTACAACCTTCTGCCTGACTGCCAATACTTGTAATATATTGTTTTGTGCCAGATGATTCCATCCAAGTATAAGTCCGGAGACTGGAAGAATGAACACATCAATAGAAGAAACAAAGGTGTATAAATTAAATCTAACTTTAACTCTGCTTTAGATTAGCAAATGCAATTAAATATTTAAAAAATGAATTACTATCAAAAGGAAATTAGTTAGTTTTGCATTAAAAAAAGGGAACTGTTAAGTCAATATTTCTAGTAAGTTATGATCAATTTTAAAGCATTCGATTTAGCATACTTAGAAAACTGACTGAAAAAACAAGTAAACACACAAACTAATTTATTTTAAAAGAAAACACGCAAGCAAATTTATTTTAAAAGAAAACACACAAGACACAAACAAATTTATGCCTGTTCACAAATTCTTTTGCTACTTTATTCTGAAAGTACTTTCGTACATATTTTTGAGAACTAAAAGTACATTTATATTTTTAAGTGGAAGTTTATAATTTTAAGCGGTGTGCATATTCAATGACACTTCTAAGAAATATTTAAAAATAAGTTTAATTAAAAGTGTGCAAATGTTACAAAAATGAGAGAGAAATGAGGTTTCCAAAACTATCAGAAAATGTAAGTTGCCTTACAAATTTTCGTGGCTTGTTTTCATAAACAAATAAAAATTTTCAGTTTGACAAAGAACTGTGGAGTTATTTCATCTTTATCTGGTTGCTTCATAAACCTATTTATTACAAAGAGAGTCTAATGGAATTGGGTTATTTTAAGGGAAGGGTCGTCGTAAATTTTTATTGGGCTTTTCCTCGCAATTGTTTAGTCATCAATATCCCAGACCTAGTTAGTTACAGTTTAAGTCTGTAATATAACGATATTTACAGCAGAAAGTAGCAATTTTTCAGTAATACCTTCACAGACCTGACCTTCGCAACATTTGAAATTCAAAGGAAATCCAAACCAAGTTTAATTGGATGGATTTATACAGAATCCAAATGTTTCAGATTTGTCAGCTACTGTGTTTGACAATCTGTTAAGTGTGTCTTTACTTTGTAAATCACCTTGCATAGTAAGAAATTAAGATTATTCATTTTAAAAGTAGTTTATAATAATTTTAAACAGGAAAATTTATTACCCAAGAGGAGTCTTGAAACATTCATATTTAAGGTGTTGAGAGCATACTTTAGAGTGCTTTACCAGAGATTGCAGCATAGTTGGTGTAAACTCTCTATATGTAACATCAATGTAAAAAGACTTCATTCCAGCTTTTCTGACAACCTAAAATATTATATATGATGACATTTGTTTAAAATAATAATTTTCTTCAGTCATATCACAGAAGGCACTTTTAATTTTACATAGGGTGTAGAAATTAAAATGAGAAAATCACATAATACTAAAGACATTGGAATGTTTTAATTGAGTTGTGCAAGTCATTTTAAAGGGGCAAAGTAGAAATTTTCAATGTTTCAATAGCTTATGTAAATTTAACTTAACATTGTCTGTAATTACCAACTTGAGATAATCAATATGGGTTTTAAGTTAAATCAATCAAAAATACTAACAAATACATTTTTACTGTAAACATAAACAGAAGTCTGACAGCTCGTTTACACATATTTTTGCATCTCTACTATTATAAAAGGAAGTGTTTCTCTGTGAGCAGTGTCCTGACGAATCTATGGCACTTACAATAATGAAATTTGGCACACATGTAGTCCTAATTTTTTGCAATTCTCGCGATTAGTCCAATTTCAAAATTTAATCTAGAACATTTCAGAAGGAATTTATTAGTTTTTCACCTTCCGTTCTTCTCTTGGGATAGGATTCCTCGATTGAAGAAAGAAGAGGATTTTGCGATTTTCGACTCCTTGCGTCGCATTGAATAAAGGACAGATTCTGCATTTTTCGTTCTAATGCCTTTGGAACCATGCTAAATTTTCCACTTTCAGCGTACATGAAAAGCCATTTTATTTTGCTTGTTTTTGTCTACTTATTTGATACTTTAATTTTCTTATGATGGGTAAGAATGATAGTTAATATTTTAATTTTAAACCTAATCATTTTCCTAATTTACAAAAAAAATATTTTCCTATTAAGGCTTAATTCTAACCAAAGGAAGTTCAACCCCTCAATTTAAGCATAGCAATCTTAAATTTATTGATCCTGAACAAGATAAAATTATACTCAAAATGTAAGTGTATAACATAAGAATGCAATTACCATTTCAGGAGGCATATTGTTTTCCACTCTTGTAGCGATTGTACTTCCACTGTCACCCATATCACAATAAACATGAGCAGGAGGTAGTGGTCCATTCCTGTCAATGTCAATGGTGTAGACACCTTTTTTTCTATAACCTACAAGATATAGCTCTTCGCATGTGCGTTTGTAAAGAGCTAGAGAAATGCATGAATTAGAAGAATACATTAAAATCTAGAATATCAATATAATTAATAAGATAATAATGTGAAAATTACATTTATTGTAAAAAATAGAGTTATCTTAAAAGAAGGGTTAGTAATGTGATTACATTAATCACAAACTTCGATTATTTTGAATTGAAATTCATGTACTTTTCTATTCTAGGTATTCATACATGACCATATTTATACATGTATATGACAGATTTAAAGAACAGAAACTATTATTAACCATTAATGAAGTTCCTGTAGAAACATTAATTTAGTAATATTCTTAACGTCACATAATTTTTCATTATAAATAGAAGAAAATGTTGAACATTGCACATCACTGATTGATTCATACCCAGAAACATTTTAACAAACTATTTCTTAGTAGTAGGTTCTTTTACCACATATTTTCCAAATGATTCACACCTCATAAAATAATTAATTATACATACTTACATTTTAATTACATTTCTCAATGTACAGGCATTTTTTCTTTAAGCACTAAAATCTAAAATGGATACTTTGTTTTCCAATTTGATAATTTTAAATAAAATAGAGTTAAAAAGTAAAACTTAAAATTGTTTTAAACCATGATTAGCAACCTGTAGTCAACTATCAAATTTTGCCTGTAATCTGAATATTTATCAAACATTGCCTCAATTCGAAAATAATATTTATTGATTTAAAAAATATCAGAAACTAATTGTTCCAGTCATTATTCCAGCCTAGATAACAGTTTTTTCTGTTTTAAAATTAATGACTGAAAATTTAAAGTTTCAAATACAATTCTATCCGAGATTCATTAAGAGGCATTTATTTACAGAAAAATGTTTATTTGAGAACTTGGTACGTCCAAAGTTTGGAATTTGTCAAAAATCATAAATGACATCATTACTTATTTCATAAAATTAGTTTATGCCTTCATAAAAAAAATCATGCCAATAGTTAACCATACTTTATTTGGGGGAAATAGTCACGGGAACAGATAAAAAAGGCAATGATATTTCTAACAAGACATTTTCAAAACTAATAATCATCACATTAACAGGCATTTGTACTCAGAAAAAGATGTCTTAATAATAATTTTATACAAAGTTTAAATACACATTTTAAATTTGAATAAGGACACTTACAGAAATGACAAGTTCGGCCAGTGTATCCAGTTTTTTCACAGTCACAGCGTGTTTCGCCTTTCTCAACATAACATCGACCACCATGCTCACAAGCATGTGGATTGTTGCACAAATTTACTAATAAACAGCTATCAAGTGAAACTTTTCCAGAAACTTGTTTAGTATCAACAACAGTTCTAGGATCAATCCAATCTCCAGAAACATAAATATCTCTCATGCATCCAATAAAACCTATAACACAATTTCAATAAATAATTTCATCAATTCAATCATAATTTCAGTGAGCAATAACAACCATTATGAGAGAAAGTTGTATATTATGAGTTTTACATATATGGATCTGTTGCTCTAGAGCTCCCAACATATGCAAAGGCAAGGATAAAAACAATATTTCATGGAAATGAACTCATTCAAATGCATAAGTATTTTAATTGAATATGCTTAACAAATTATTACAAAATATTCAATAATCTGTGAATATGATACACAAATTCACTACCAGAGTAAAATAAAGGTTTTTTTTAAAACAATACCTCTCTCTTCATTTTTGGCACTAGTAGTAAGGATCATCTGACTCATAAATTCAAGAGGATGAGTGAATTCTGCCTTTGATGCATGTCTGTAATCCACTTCTAATTTTACTTCCCTGTTATGAAAAATTACAATACTTAATTGCTTGAAGTTATAATATATTAAACTGTGATAAATATCCAATCAAAACATATTTAATGTCCTATCCTTCACCATTTGTGCTAATTATCATTAACAGGCTAATACTGAGAAGCATCAGTTGCAAAAATACTTCTTAAATAGTAACAAGAAGTCTGAATTTTGAAAATAGGGAGCTTTTGAGAAAATTTCGCTTACTCCTAGTTCCCAAGCTTGAAAAATACAGTGATCTCTCACTTATACACGCTCTCTTTTATGCGCGTTTTTCAGTTATACGCGTTTTTTTCGCGGTCCCGGCCATGAATATAGGAAAACAATGATAACTCTTATTCATTTATACGCCACAATAAAAAAGCAGCTCTCACTTATGCGCGTCGCAAAAAAAATTTCAGTTCAAAAGTAGTTTCCTCAAGTCAGGTGTTGCTTATCGCAAAAACTTTTCCTTTTTTGTTCTGCTTCTAGGAATGTATTCCCTCGCACTTCCCCTATCGTTTCGATTCCCGGAACCTATTCCTCTACCATATACACGGGTGTACCGGAGGGGTCTTGTGACTGACGGCAGTAAAAGTCACATTTATACAGCAGCCAATTAGAGTGGTTAGTACGGTACGTACCACGTGGCATTGATCGACGAAAGAACCTTCTTTGGAGTTCGGGTTAGATGGTATCGTTTTAAAACGGCAAAACGAACAAAATTGTAGCTTTCGTTTAAAATGGCTGTTATAAAAAAATTCGAAGAAAATCCTTGCAACTCGATAAAAGCTTTAGCGAAGCATTTTAATGTTCCAGAGTCGACATTGAGAGGGATTTTAAAAAAATCAAGAGGCGATTATAGTCGCTCATCGAGAATGTGGAATTCAGTCGAAGAAAAGAAGCATAATTCAAGGTGGAAAGTTCGAAGAATTTGAGAAGGTTTTGTAGCTATGGTTTAAAGAAGCTCGTCAATCGAACATTCCTGTTAACGTTGAGCTTCTAAGGGAGAAGGCCGTACAATTGTCAAAGAGTTTTGAAATGGAAAACTTTTCTGCATCACATGGATGGTTTGAAAAATTCAAAAATAGGCATGGCTTGGCAACTCGTGTCCTTTCTGGGGAAAGTGCGAGTGTCAATGAAAACACTGTAGAATAATGGAAAGAAGACTTGGCTACTTTATTAAACAGATAAGAACCGAAAAACATCTACAATTCTGACGAAACTGGACTTTTTTATAAACTGATGCCCGACAGAACCTTAACATTCAAGGGAGAACCATGCCATAGTGGAAAAAAAAGTAAAGAAAGACTAACTGCCTTGCTGTGTTGCAACGCTGATGGTTCACAAAAATTCCCGTCATTGGTCATTGGAAGATTAAAAAAAACTCGCTGTTTTAAGAACGTGAAGAAGCGTCCTTGCGACTGCACTAGCAACAAAACAGCGTGGACGACATCGCATATTTTCTTGGATTTCCTTCAAAAGTTCGACAGGAAAATGCAAAAAGAAAAACGGAAATTTCTGTTATTCATGGATCAGTGTCCTGCTCACCCACAAGATCTTCCAACTTTCAATAACACGAAAGTTGTGTTTTTCCTGCAAATTGTACGTGCAAGATTCAACCTTTGGATCTGAGTATCATCCGTTGTGTGAAAGTGCACTACAGAAAAACTTTAATCCTTCGACTTCTGGCTACATCAGAAACAAAACGTGCATTAAAAGACGAATTGAAGCAAATTACCGTCCTTGATGCAATTCATACGTTGTGTTCATCATGGAGAAACGTTACTGACAAGTGCATTAAAAGCTGCTTTAAGAAAGCAGAATTTTCGTTTCCAGCCGAAAATGAATGTGAGGAGCTAGAAAATGAAAGTGAAAACTGTGAAAATGACATAAACGAAGAAGATTGGCATATTGTATCTGGTGGACTCGCTGCGTGCACTACTTTCAACGATTTCGTTGATGCAGATGAAAATTTAATCATAGCTCAATTGCGGGAAATAGGAGACATTGCAGCCGAAATAAATGGTGGTGACGAAGATGAAGAGGACGACGATGATGAAGATGTTGCAAAAGTTCTCCCAACTCACTCAGTAGCGTTTGAAGCTTTGGAAACTCTGCGTGACTATTTTCAGTTCAATTCCGGAAGTATATACATAGTATTAACAATACACTGTATTGATTTTTCACTTTTAAGCTCCCTTTTGTGGTTTTTCACTTATGCGCGTTTTTCACTTATACGCGTTTTATTCGCTGTCCCCAACGCCCGCGCATAAGTGAGAGATCACTGTAGTATCAAAAAGTCGCCTCTTAGGCAGTATTTACTTTTGCAAGTCATTTAAAATATGTTTATTTAAGATTAACAGAAAATATACAAAATATAAAATCTTAAATATGGATTATAATAATATGGATCAGAGGGAGCCAGTGGGGAGTTCTATGTGGAATGTGACTTGTGTGGGAATATGGTTGAGGCAGGAAAGGGGTGTGTGAGCGGGGTTAAAATGTCAGAGAAGGTTGAATTTACATGCAAGAGTTGTTTAGAGGTGGGTGATTTGAGGAAGGAGCTGGAGGCTTTGAAGGTGAGGGCTGTAGAGGGAGTGGAAAAGGGTGTCCAATGTGTAAACTTGGGGCATGTTGATCAGGGGGATAAGGTAACTAGAGGAGTAGTGGTTGGTGATTCAATGGTCAGGGTTTTGGGAGAAATGGTAGGGCGTAAAAAGCGCAATTTTGCAAGGTGTTGTTTGCCAGGTGCCAGGGTAAAACATGTAGTTGAGGCAGTTAAGGCAGGTGTGGTTAAAGGGTTAAAGGGGAGGAAAAGGCAGTAGTGTGGGTGGGAACAAATGACGTAGAGAGGACTACAAATGTCGAGTTTAAGAGGGAAGCAGAAACACTTTTAAGAGGCATTAAGTCTCATGGGGCAGAAGTAACAGTATTAGGATTACTACCTAGGTATGGGTTAGGCAATGGGTGGTTAAATCAAAGGGCCAATAAGATGAACGGGTTGTTAAGGGATTTGTGTGAGAGGGAGGAGGTTAGATTTTTAGATGTTTGGAAGGAGTGTAGGAGGGATTGGATAAGCAGGGACAATTTGCATTTAAGCTTGATAGGTAATAGGGAGGTTGGCAAGCGGGTTTTGAATATTCTGGAGTCAAAAAACTAGTATACAAGCAGGGATGGGAAGGACATAGAGGGTTGACAGTACACAGTAATTGCTTAGGAAAACTAACAGGGTCTAAATTGCAGGAGACAAACAATACAAAGGGAAAGTGCAATGTAAGGGAGAAAAACAATACCAAAACAAATAATACAAGGGGAAAGTGCAATCTAAGGGTGAAAAATAAGCTAAAAGTATTTTATTGTAATGCTCGCAGTGTGAGAAATAAAATGGATGAGCTCAAGGGAATTGCACAAGCAGAGGATATAGATATCATTGGGATTACTGAAAGTTGGGCAAGCAGTGAAGATGCACAAATTTTAGAATTAAGTGGATTCACAATGTTTAGGGAGGACAGAGAGAATAGGAAAGGGGGTGGGGTTTTGATTTATGCGAGAGAATTCTTAAACTGTACAGAAATAAAGTTAAATAGTAAAACTGAGGGTATAGAATCAGTCTGGGTGAAACTGAATACAGACAAAGGCAAAGGACTAATTCTGGGGAATATATATAGACCTCCTGTTTGTAGTGAAGAGCAGGAAAAGGGCATGTGCAATCTGATAAACGAAGTATGTCAAAAAGGAGAATTAATTTTAATGGGGGACTATAACTATCCAAATATTGACTGGACAAACAATCTAGCTACAAATGGGAAAGGGGCAGAATTTTTGGAAGTGATACAGGATTGTTTTTTGTACCAGATGGTGTATGAGGATACTAGGGACAATGCAATATTGGATTTGATTTTAAGCAATGATGAGGATAGGGTGCAGGATTTGGTTATAGGTGAGCCACTGGGAGAAAGTGATCATAGAAGTATCAGATTAAGTATAAATTTTCAGTCAGCATACACAATCAATAGTAGAATAATTCCAAATTTCAGAAAGGTAAATTTTCATAAGATAAGGGAAGAGTTAAAGGAAACATTCAAAGGGGGATTATTAGCACTGCATCATTCTGAACAATGGGAGGAATTCAAGAATAAGTTAGACATGGTGTTAAAAAAACATGTAACGTTCAGGAAAAAAGGAAAATCTAGAAAATTGCTCCCTATGTGGTTTTCAGGGGAAACACACAAAGCTTTAAAATTAAAACAAAGAACATACAGGGTATATAAAAGCACTGGTAACGACAGGGACATGGAGGCATATCAGAAAGCCAGAAAGGAGTTTAAAACTATTAGTCGGAAGCAAAAGGTGTCCTTGGAGGAAAAATTAGCAAGGGAAATAAATATAAAACCAAAAGAATTTTTTGCATATGCAAGTGGTAAAAATAAGTTTAGCACCACACTGGGACCGTTAGAGGGGAAGGGAGGTGAATTAATTCAAGACGAGGAGGGAATGGCAAACGTGTTAAATGACTTTTTTCTGGGGGTTTTCAATGGTAACTATAGTTTAAAAAAGGACCCCAAGGATGGAGCCTTTGCAGGGGGTATAATTAAAGAATGCAAATTCAACAGGGAAGAAATAGTACATCAGTTGAAAAGAATTAAGCCATCTAAAGCACCAGGGCCAGACGATATTTATCCGAGAGTACTAGTGGAATGCGCGGAAGAACTGGGGGAAGTAATTCACACGATATTTAATTCAACATATAGCACAGGTTGGGTGCCAATGGATTGGAAGTTGGCCAACATAACTCCAATTTTCAAAAAGGGAATACAAAGTGATCCGGGCAACTATAGACCAGTAAGTCTAACATCAGTAATTTGCAAAATATTTGAATCTCTGTTAAAAAAGCATATAATGTTATACTTGGAGGAGGGGGGACTGTTATCAGAGAATCAGTATGGGTTTAGGAAGGGCAGATCCTGCTCTACAAACCTTTTGAAGTTCTACGAAAAAATTACTGAGGAGCTGGATAATAAGAGCAGTGTGGATATCATGTACATAGATTTTCAAAAGGCTTTTGATAAAGTACCTCATGAGGCATTACTGTTTAAATTGGAAAGGCTGGGGATTCAGGGAAAAACATTAATATGGATAAAGAATTGGTTATTGGGTAGAAAGCAGAGAGTGCAGGTAAAAGGAAATTATTCACAGTGGACAGAAGTTATAAGTGGGGTGCCTCAGGGATCAGTTTTGGGACCAATTTTATTTATAATTTTCATAGATGATATAGGTCAGGGGATCAAGAATAGAATCAGTCAGATGACTTAAAAATATGGGGGACAGTGGATACCAAGTTACAGATAGAAAATTTACAAGGGGATTTTGATAAGATATCCGAATGGGCTGTAAAATGGGGTATGTCATTTAATGTAGGGAAATGTCAAGTTCTGCATATGGGTTACAGGAATAGTGGAGCCGAGTACTGTCTGCAGGGAGTAAAGGTAAAGGAGGGAGAAACAGTCAAGGATCTTGGGGTGATAATTCACAGGGATTTTAAAATGGGTCACCAATGTTCAGCTGCGGGTAAAAAGGCTAATAGGTTATTGGGGTATATTAAAAAGACTGTAACTTCAAGGGATAAGAATATAATCTTGCCATTATATAAGGGTTTAGTAAGACCACATCTAGAATATGATGTACAATTCTGGGCTCCATATATGAGAAAGGACATAGAATCAATTGAAAGGGTTCAGCACAGAGCTACAAAAATAATAAAGGGGCTAGCAAATTTCGACTATAATGAACGTTTAAGTAAGCTAAACATGTATACACTGGAAAGAAGAAGAAGGAGGGGGGATTTGATTCAGCTTTTCAAGTTTGTAAAACAAGGGGACACAGAGGGCTTAAATTTCAATAGGGATAACAGAACAAGGGGCCATGGGTATAAATTGAATAAGACACATTTTAATCGGGATTTAAGGAAAAACTACTACTTTAATAGGGTAATAGACAGTTGGAACGCGTTGCCAGAAAATATAGTTAATTCAAAGGGAGTGTACGAATTTAAGACACAATTGGATAGTCAGTGGGAATTGGAGAATTCATAAACAAAGGACCAGCCTTGTTGGGCTTGAGCCTGTAGCTGGTCGTCAATATTTGTATTTGTATTTGTATTAAATAGTAAAAAGTGAGTGAACTTACCCACTATCATATACAACACCTACATGATGCCACTCATCATTGGCTAACTGTTTGCCTGAATTTTCATCATTTAAAGTCCATACCAAAGAGGGGTCATCGTTAGGCGAACGATTAATTACAAATAGAGCAATTCCCTTGTGGAGTAACAGCTATAGTAGGAAAAATAAGTAAAAGCTTCAGTTACATGTAATTTATGACATAAATTCATCTGTGGCAGTTTAATACTACTCAAATTCTTTAGTAATATTAATCCAAATAATAATTTCAATCAAAACTTATTTTTAAATGTTCCCATTTAAAAATTTATATGAATATATCATAATCACAAATTATAAATTTATAACATTTCAGTAAAATGATTAAATTTATTTTATATATTTTTTATTGCTTATAACAACAATATAATATCAATTGATAAGTGACAAGTGGGCATAAAAAATTCCTTAATTAATAAGTTTTAAAAATAGCAAATCAATGACACACTTTTCCAAATTATAACTAACAGTTTATAGTAGAATATTTGAGTAAAATGACTAAAGAAATATAAATACCTAATTAAATAAAAAAACAAGAACATATTTATATTTATCAAATACTTGAACGATGGTTTTTTTTTTTTAACATTATGCCATTTCTCATTAATGACAATAAAAGACGTCCTATTCACCCAAAAATCTATCAAGATATTTTTACATTCTCTAAATGTTTTATGCCTAAAACATGGAGGTAATTTATTTTCAACAGGGTTTATACTTTTGGGAAAAAAATATTCGTAGAGAATCCAAGAGATATCACAATTTAATCCATTTAATACAATTTTATTACTTTCCAGTTTAAAAAATCCTGCATTAAAATATTGTAATCGTATTTTTAACCATGACTTAGATTTTAAATATATCGCATTCAACAATCTGCTAGAAGAGTGTGGAAATACAAAACAATCTAGGAAATTTTCTTTTTTAATGGCAAGATTTCCTGTTCAAATAGTTTTTTTCAAACAAAGACAAAAGTTGACTAGAAGAATTCACTAGACAGACTAAAATAGTTTCTGGAAGAAAAGATTTTAACTAGTTACTTAGGCACTGACTTTCGAGAAAAGCATTAATCTCCATGGTAGTTGGCAAGATCATATCCCATCCCTTCATTTGATTAACAGGATGGCTAAGCTGTCAAGTGGCAGGCATATTTTGGAACCTAGTTTTCCTTTTTATTTAATTTACCCCTGATTAGGTTTCAAAATTGAAATCATTTTCTTGTATACCATGGTTCCCACACCTTTATCAAAAAAAAAATTCAAGGACTTTTCAAAACCGAAAAAATATTTTTCAAGGGCCTAAATTTTTTATAACGACCTAAAGCAAATTATACACAAAAGTTGTCAGTTAAAAAGAAAAATACGAAAAACATTTTTTTTTAAATGACCTTTTTTTATGCTACTGATAGTCAAATAAAGAAAGGTTATCATCAATTTTGGTTGCAATTTGGATTTTCTTTACTCAGAGAACCTGTGATTTTTTTTTTTTTTGCAATGTGGGCTTCTTGTTTCAATGCTAACTATTAGGCTACTTGCACACATATCGATCTTGGTCGTGCGATAAAATATAAAAAATATATGTAAGTAACAAATATTGGGGCCTATAATTATTAGGCCCCAATATTTTTATTTACAGTAAATAAAAAATAAAGTTTGCTGTGTTCCCCCTCCCATTAAGTTGATAAATAATAAATAATAAATAATGATAATTATTGTTATGTACCTACCTAATTATATTTATCGTTAGTAGCAGTGCCGCAGTCATAAAAAAAACCAGAGGGTATACCATGGGTGCCCGCAGAATGGTTTCCATGGGGAGGCGAAACATGTACTTACAACTTACACTTTCCAGGGAAGGGAGGGGAGGGGCAAAAAACATGTACACGCACACATACATGTATATGTATAGGAAATTCATAAGATAAGGGATTTCCTATACATATACCGTCCCCCTCCTCCGGGCACTCATGGGGTATACTCAAAGGACATGTGTTTCAATTAATCGAAGTTCAAATTATTGAGAGAAAAAAAAGCCTATATTAATTTTATATTACAGGAAAGGAATTGTGGAACTTCGAAGAAACTTCGACTTAAGCAGAAATTTGTTATTACAAATTTTAAGGTCTGAAAAATTTTACGAATTGCTCGACTAAAGGTTGGCCAACCAAGAATTTATAAATTTTTTCCGGTTGAAAGTGTTCTATAGGTGGTCCATTTGCTTCAATAAACATTAGATTGGAGACGTTTGAAATCAATAGATTATCTCAAATCTATTACACTATATTATTCATTAAACTAAGCCCTGGCTCGCATTCAGCCGTGGAACATGGTAGTATTTCAATTATTCTTAAAAGAGGCTTTTATTTTTCTGGAACAACTTGGACGTTTTCATTGGTTTCTCAAACCCTGAATAGTGCACATTTCATCTATACCAAAACATCGACAGAACCTTTTTACCTCCATGGCGAATATCCCCTGTATTTATACTTTCTGGATCAAACATGGATATATCCTTCAAAAGTTGATAATTTTCTTCATTAACATCAGAACAAAGTCTGGATTTCATTCTATCGATAATACTTTGAATGAATTGCTTATGATTAATAGGTACGATTTTGGAATTATGTACCAAGGTAATATCTTGAAATAGAAACTTTTCCTTTGCTTCTACAGCTATTTGTGTTGCATGTGACGCTTTGTGCAAAGTTTTCTTGGAAAAGAAATGTGTGTACATAGTTTTTAAGAAAAAGCAGAGGGTATAAGGAATTTGCTGAAGGAAAAACCAGAGGGTATACCCTCCACTACAGCCCTGGTTAGTAGCATCTATGTCAAATTGTAGTAAATATTACTATATTATTCAATTTAAAAATAAAAAATGTGTTAATTGTTCGTATAAATTTTTTTTACAATGTTTCGACAGTTAAAAAAGTTTTGCTTATAAATTAATAAACACGGCAAATAACACATTAACCCCCCCCCCCTCCCCCCGGCTAACATTGCTATTTAAGGTTGCTAAACCAGTTTTAAGAAATGGAGAAAAAAAGTTTAAATACACTGATGTTTAAAAACATCGATGTTTTTTGGGCAATGTATTATCAACATCAATGTTTTAATTTTAAACATTGATGTTTCAAAACATCGATGTTTTGCGGTCGATGTCGCATCCCTAGTCTGGACAAGTTCCAATGCAAGACAAAATTACACAATTATGTACTAGTTAAAAAATTCCAGTACTTTCAAGGACTTTTCACCAAGTTCCGTAATTTTCAAGGACTTTCAAGGGCCCCTAGATAGGAAAAAAAGTTCAAGGACTTTTAAGGACCATGGGAACCCTGTATACCGAATGAAAATAAAAATATTAAATAACTTCAAAATGTTTTATCAGGGTGGCAACAAAATCATCGAAGAAAAGTTCCCTGATATTTCCCTGATTTCCATGATAGTGTGACAAAAATTTCCCTGATTTTACAAGTCCCTTAAGAAATATTGGGATCCGTAATTGGTATCAATATACAGTACCCACACGACAATATTTCAAGTACTTAGAGTCAGATGGAGTAAAAAGATCATTCTCCACAAATATTTTGTATTTTTTCTCATCAGATATTTTAATTGTTATAGTTAGGATTGGAACCTTTAATGCAACTCTAACAATAGCAATTGAAAAAACCGGGTAAAATTTTTTTAAATATTTGGATTATGAACTTTTTACACCTGTCCCTATATTTTCCTCTATACATCAAAATCAAATGCAAATATACATAAAAAATTGGTACAGCTTCAGTATACGTTTAAAACGGTGGCAACGATCTTGGCGCATTTCTAGTAACGAGTTAGGGCAGGTAAAGGCAACCCATCTGTTTTTCGATTATGGTTTCCATGGCAACCTCGCCAAGCGGAAAGCTAAACCTTTAGGCCTGGTGCACACATCCAGTTTTTCCGCCGCTGCCGCAACGCAAGTGCGATCTGAGATACATAAGATCCCATGGAGTAGTGCACATATGCCTCCGGAGCCGCTGCGGCGATGTACGTCCCTCTTGCTTGCAATTAGCACAGCAGTTCCCCACGGCGCAGCGGCTCGCCGCACAAGCTTCTACAGTTTGAAGTACCTTGTTTTTATAAATAAATCGAATATAAATAATAATTAATAAATGGTTGCATCCAAAAACGTCTATTTTCTTTCAAAATATATTTTTCTTTGCACCAAGTAAGCGAAATAAACACGTTTTCTTAGATAGAATATGTATCGCAAATGGCGCGAAATAAGTACTTGCGTCATTTCACGGTTATATGTGCATAGTTGAGCTTCGGTACCGCACGTTAAAAAATCGGATGTGTGCACCGGGCCTTAGACTACGGCCGGTACATCAGTCGTACCATGATCGCGCCAAGAAAGAATTTAGACAACGGCCAGTACATCAGTTGTACCTTAAAAGTTATAAGAATCGCGCCAAGAAATAATTTAGACTACGGCCATTACAGCAGTTGCGCATTGGAAGTTATAAGAATCGCGCTTGTTATATCTATAGTCGTAGTTAAAAGGTTAAATTTTCATTTTGAATCGAATATTATAAATGTAAGTGTTTATTAGTCTCTCTGTTTGTTTCCTGCACGTTAAGTCTAGACGAATCTATGGCACTTACAGCACAGTTCGTTCAAATATTTTGCAATTTTTGGGTCGCAGCGAATTTTAAAATTTAATCCATAGCATGTTTAAATGAATTTAATGAAATTTAATTATTATTGCATGTAACAGCAAAGAAGATCGTAGATTCTAAATTTATTATTTTAGATTCCATTTCCATTTAGCTCGGAGGAATGATTTTCCAGCAGACGATAAAAAACAAATAAAATTTTCACTGGAGTTATTTAGTTCTTTTTTCTATCTACTAGACCATTAAAGATAGAGTAAAAATTTCAATGGATTTGAAAACTGCGGAAAATTTCACATTAGTTCAATACCTAAAAATATGATTTTTTTTTAAATAAATAAAAATTGTAAATTGAATATCTTTAATATTTTCGCAAGAAATTGTAACGTTTTGAGAGATTTTCAGCGAAAAAAAATTTGGCTTGCATTGTTTAGTTCTTTTTGTAAAATCGGGATCGTTAAAAATAGATTGAAAATTTCAACGGATTTGAAATTTTCGGAAAATTTGACACCAGATAGATTACCTTATACGTTGGATTTTCTTTTAATAAATAATTTTTTAATTGAATATATATAAACACAAGAGATTGTGACGTCACACCGAATTCCTATTTGGTTTGCGAAGGCACGGGCAACTCCGTTATGACCTGTTACCCAATTTGCGAAGCAAATCATAGTTCATAAAATTAATCACCAAATGGAAATTCGCAGGGAATTCATTCCAATAGGCTACAAATTTCCATTTGGTTTGCGAAGCAAACCATCACCACGGGCAACGCCATGATGGCTGTTATCCAATAGGATACGAAATTTCAATTGGTTTGTTTCTCAAACCGTATTCGTAGCAGTGGTCACACCTGACCCCACTAAAAGAACTGTCAAGGGCAACACTGTGCTGGCCACGCAGTGGCTGTTATTCTTTAAAGTTCTTTCAAAATTCGTTAAACTGTCGGTTGATTTCATTGGTTCATCTGAAATAATTTCTTCCTTGGCAAATTTAGAAGTGCGCCAAAAAAAAAAAAAACGCCAAAGCTGTTACACCGCTATAAACGTAGATTGAAGCTTTACCAAAATATTCTTCAAAAATGTAATTGCATGCAAAAAAAAAACATCATTAGTTACACAAATTTCAAATTGTAAACCACAAGTTGTATCGCTGGCCTCACTGCGACGAGACGCTCCGGCCGTGAAAACCACAGCGGCGGTTTTCGCGGCGTTCGAAAATTATGACGCCAGTGTTCCTAATTCGAATTTCAATTTCGGAGAATATGATTTACTCGATTCTCAAAAGTACTTGTAATCGCTCATCCCTAAATAGGCCATACGACCATAGTTACCGTTTTTACCAAAATTTCAAAAATTCCCTGATTTTTTGTAAAATTTGGAAATTTTCCCTGAGAATTCCCTGATATTTCCAGAATTAAAAAGTTCCCTGAGAATTCCCTGATTTCCCGGTTCTGTTACCACCCTGTTTATGGAGCTCTAGCAAAAATAAACCAATCACATAAGTATTTGAAGATTTCCAGGTATGCAAACTCAGTTTCAAGGTAAGAAAGGTTTCAAAAAAGAAATTATTATAATTAATTTAATAAAGAAATTAATTATCATAAAACAAATATTTCCTCATAAACTTAATGAATGAATCCTACAAAAAAGAAATACAACATTAGTTACTGCAATCTAATTTGAGATTCAGCAGGAAACTTACATCTTACCTCCCAGACACCAATCCCCCTTTCTGTTTTTATTTCCCCAGAAGCTAACACACAGTCTGTTTGCAAGGTTTTGAACTCCAAAGACAGTTCTAACTTCTTAGTACTTGGCATATTGAGGACCAATTTTGATTCTGGGAGAGGAAATGTCATAGGTATCACATTTGTGGGATCACAGCCATATTCAGCAGCAAACATACTGGAATATCTAGCAGCACTATCTCCACTGTATAAAGCATGCAATACACTTTTATCATTGAAGTAGAAATTACGTAGGCATCCAATGAACTTTTCTCGGGATTTTAAACCTGTAAAAGATGGACTTTGTATTAATAACAATAAGAATTCTTTAAAATCATAATAATTAAACATAAATATTACAAAATAAAGCTCTTCAAAGAAAAATTAATTCATTTTTAGTACAAAGCATTCTCATTTGATCAAATGTTAGTACATTTGGATTAGAAACAAGAAATAAAAAAAGTAGAAAGACATAGATTTCCTAGATGTATTGCATAATTTGACTGTTGATTGTTTGGATGCATATACAATGTATTTTCCGTAAATTGAGTCAATTATTTTATTGTTTCTTATGAAAATCAGAATTTTTATTTCCAATGGAGAGTGATAATACCAGACTGACTGAAGCGAAACAAAACAACAAATAAGAACAAGTGACAACAGAAGAAGTCATTGAACCCATTTGATTCTTTGCTTCCTAGTATCTCTCCCACATTGCAGTGGAAGAGAGCACAGGACATTGGAGCAGGTTTACACAATCCATATCCTCCAGAAGAATGCAGAGATTGTAAAACGGATCAGTTGTTATACATATCCAATTTTAATGTTTAGCCAGCAGCAAGGAGGAGCTTTGGCTCTTTCCTTGACCAGTCAGGAAAGATCCGATTCCTCTCTCAAAAATAGTCTACGAGAAAGCAGTCTAAATTAATTTAATATAAGCACAGCGTTGCCCGTGACATTTCTTTTCGTGGGGTCATGTGTGACCACTGCTCGCTAACTCCCGGTGATTGCTACAAATTCCCATTTTGTTTGCGAATTCTTAGCCTATAGACAATAGCTATCACGACGTTGCCTGTGGTGTTGGTTTGCTTCACAAACCAATAATAGTAGAGAAGGTACAGTTGATGGCTTTGGCAATTATATGATGCAGGGTAGAACGTCCTTTGGGGTCCGGTAGAAAGGCGTTCGTTTTACATTGCTCTCGGCAACCCTCCAGTCTTCTCGCATTTCGATGGCTTTGGAAAGTAGATGATGCAGGGTGGAACATCCTGCAATGGTTATTGAAAGAGGTGCTTCAAAGGAATTAATTGACTGTAAGGCAGTTCTAGCATGAAAGGATGACTAGAGCCTAGAAAAGTGATCCGAGTGGCACTGTATGAAACTTGTCTCAATCTCGCCACAAAAGGCAGAACTGCCTTCCTACTGGAGCATACATGGCAAAAAAACACAGTAGACGCCTATTCCCGAATTGATGCAGTCGATGTCAAGAGTCATTGGTGTATACTCTGAGCCAGTCAAGTCAGGTTAAAATCAAAGAGATTGTTAATACTCTCATGCCAGGATTTTAAAACTATTTCATTTGTAGAATTTTTATGCACCATTTGGAGAAGTTCGATATAAATCTGAAAACTTTTATTTATAGTTAGATTAAAAGGAAAAATCAGTTGTTCTGGCCTAAATTGATGATCATGTAGTTCTTTTAATTCAATAACTTTATACAAATCCAAGTTTTTTGGTTTTTAACATGTAATTGAATCAGAACCAAAAACAAGGATTTGAATGAAAAAAATTATTAATACATCTAAAATAATGCAATTTTGTTGCAACAAATTGAATTAATTTCGGTAATCTTTGGTGTGTTTATTACCAACAAATCTTGAAATCTTACCTTTAGCTTTTTTAGGAGCAGCACCAATGTAGATTTCAGGATCCAAATGAAGATGATGATGAGGACCAGATGCTTCCAGTGAAGAATGCCATCGTGAATCAAGTTTAAGTGTCACATCTTTTCCAGCATGCAAAACTGTAAGTGTGTGCCAACTACGAAAATATAAAAGATATTTAAATTAGAATCACATTTCTAGAAATTACACATTGAATTTTTAAGAAACAATTAAATTTAATAGCTTTAAATTATTCAGACATAATTCAGACATAATTAAATTTAAAAGATTTTATATTGGGAACTAAAAAATTGAATACAAATATTGAAGATAATTTTATGTTTATTACTCCAGTATTCATGTACTTCTTCCTTTTATTTTATGGTCAATTCCAATATATAAAATTACACAAATATGAAATGATATTTCACAATACTATACATCACTAAACAAGAAACATGAAGAAAAACTAGCTAAAAATGTCACTTTTAAAGCATAAAACATTAAAAAAAAATTGACAATAAGAAATAAAAACCAAATTAGCCAAGATTAATTTTATTGTTCCAAGACAAACTGATTTACTTTAAAAAAAGACAAAAGTAATCTCTTCAAAGCACAAATATACTATTTACCATGAATCTGGATAACTTTGCTACTAATTTTTTACATGAAATTTTAAATCATGAAAACTTTCCATTTTACTTAATTACATTTTGTTAACAAATTATTTAGTTATGTCTCTGCAATTCAATTCAGATCATGAGTCCTTAAAAATCTTTTTAAGACAAGTATTAGACAACATATTTTCTCTATCTGAAACTCGAAAATATATACTCACGATTCATCGTTTAATGAATAACCAATTGTGCAATTTACAGGTCCATCTCCAAAATTTATTTCAAAGTGAAGCTGGCCACCATATAAACTTATAGCTACGTAATTCTGATTAGGATGCTCACCAGATGCATACATTAGAACAGAATCTTCAAAAAATGTCTATAAAATGGGAAAATATAATGAAACAAACTTAGAAAAGACAACAAAATTGTTATGAAATCCAATTAAAAGTCTATGAAAGAGAAAGAAATACTAAAAATATACCTAATTTGGAATGAATTACAAAAATTTACTATTTAAATTTATTTACAATTTCAATTAATGGTAACTTAAAACAATTTCATTGTTTTGTTATATACATATACTGTATTGAAATTAAATGAAATAGTTACATATATTGAACTTAAACATTCAATACTTAAATAAGCATAGAAGAAATTAAAATGTATGATGAATCATGACAGAATTTACACAATTACAATTGAGCATAAATAATTGCTTTTTACTACTGAATTTTCATCTGTTATAGCTAAGAATGTGTAAATGAATTGTTACTAATTATGGTAAAAACAAAATTTTACTTAAAAGTTGCAATAAATTGTTGCTTTATTTTAAGAGAACAAACTTTTTATTGAAATTATGCTAACAAGACATCTGGTGTTAAATATAAAGCATCCTGATTAAGTATGAAAGTTGTCTTTATATAGAAAAATAAAATCTAATATATGAAAGCATGCACTGTATATATTGTAGTATATGCCTTTTCTGAGCAATGGTTAATTTGCTGCGAAATTGCAGCATAAATATCCTCCATCAGGCTTTAAAGCTGTATTTATAAACAGTAACTATAAATTATAGGATGAAGAAGGAAAGGTATATGCACTATCACTTAAAAAACATTCAATTTAAATTTGGAACATATGAAATGAAATGAAATCATATAATGTGATTTCACAAAGTGTTAAAGCACCTCTATATTTCAATTTATTTTGTGTGGAAGGTGTAATTTAGTCAATACAAGAAAAGATATAATTTTGCAACATCACTCTTGAAAAGAAACACTAATTTTTTAATTGTTAAACTTAACATACAAATAGTAAGTAGCATTCCATACATTTTGACAAAACATTTTAAATAGATTTGGAATAACAAAAATTAGATGAAAATTAAGAATAGAATAAGCTTGAAATAAAATTAAGTAAAAACTAAAAACCTGTTAATTGTATATTAATTATTCCTTTAATTATTACCCTATTAATTTTTCAAAAATTATTAACCTATTAATTATAACAATAAAATTGAAACTTCAAAACTTATGAATCAAATGAAGAAACAAAAAATTAACAGATAAAACTGTTATAAATCCCAGAAAAATAAGAATAGAATAAAATAATGCTTGGAATTTTAAACACAACTTACTCGAAAACTGAAACTTAATCGCGCAGCTTCGGAATGAACTCTATCTCGCCAGTCATAAACTCGATATGTTACATAAGAGTATCCTCGAAATGTCACTGACACTGGATCTGAAAAATTAACATCTTTATCACTATAGCTCTCCAGAATTAAAATAACATGGATATGTATCCTACTTAGCAAAATGGAAATACAGTAGAACCTGGACTAGACATCACCTGGGCAATTCATCACTTTAGATAAATCGCCAATTTTCTTCAGCGTTGTCTAGCTCTTGTAAACAGCAATGAAATTACACCTTCATTTACTTATAAATTCAGATACTATCAACATTACTTGTAACAGCAGAAACAATTTTTATATTAGAAAAGAAATGTTTCTTTTGTTATTCACAACTGTCCTGCTCACATAAACATTTTTTAATCAACAACAATGTTGCAACGTGTTCTAAGTTTACCTATGGAATTTTTAGAAGCATAAAAGTCTGAGTGATGGAATCGAAGATGAGGAAATTCTTTCATCACCTAATAAATCACGTTTTTAAACCTTACCAACAATTTGATGACCTTTTCAAGGTTGAAGAGATAATGAATTAAATGCTTAAAGCATTAGATATTGTAGTGAAGTTAATTTTACCAACAGGTGGTTGTTTTAGTCAAAATTAGACAAGTACTAGCCACTATAACACATGTAAAGTAGTATTAAAGGTAGATAGATGTTCCGATAAAAAAACCTTGGAATAGATAAAACCAACGTTTTTGATAACTTATGTAATACTTACTATTAAATTGTATTAGTAATGAATATTGTGAGAAAATAAAATTTACATGGTCATTATAGCAATGCCTATTGAACACATTTAGTGGTTACTCCATTTTAACCATCATTTGCATAAGTCAAATTTTCTTGGTCTTTTGTTTAATGTTTCACTGTATCAGTCAATGTTTTACTGTATTTAAGGCATACAATTCTCCAAGTTGCACAAAATTGTTTTTAATATTAAAAAATGGGGGGGGGGATATTAATTTCAACTGTTTAACATAAAATATTAATCAAACCGAAAAGAAAAACATTTCAATAAATCCTTTCTTACAGAGAGGGACATAAATAATCTCACCATGCCACCACTACTGATGGTAAATAATCTCACCATGCACTAATGGTTTAACCTGCGAGCATGGGTCTTAGAGGCCCGGTCGTTCTAAAACCAAACTGTAGAAACACGCCCTTTTCTTGAAAGTCGTCCAGGTCCCCAGTAGCAATAGCTGTATTCAAGGTCAACCACTTTCTAATAGTTGGAATTTTTACATTAGACATTACTGAATTTCATTTCTGTAGATATTTTGGATGTTAGGGTCTTTCAGGCCCGATGTTTGTCAACAATGCACTCAGAAACTGATGATGCTTAAAAGTCTGAGATTATAACATTTTATAAACTCACAAAGGGAGCAAGTAGATGTCGTGGATGAAATGTCAGCAAACTTTTTCACTGCAGGAATAAGCAAAAGATGGCCAATGGTAGTGTTTTTTGGTGTACTGAACACAGCTATAAATGCTTGTGTGCTTTTATTGTGAGCCAAAAACCAAACAGCAAAGGGTTGGCGACAATTTTTGAAACAACTTGCTTTAAAGCTTATAAAGGAACATGTTCGAACAGAACATTTTTTATCTACACTGGTAATGCAGATTAAAAATGTTGACGGTGCATATTTATTAAATCCTGGGCAATAAACTCTTTAGCGCACTGCCCCTTGAAAAGTTTCAGCACCATGATTTGACCCAATTGTTTATAAATAATAAATGAATTAAACAACAACAGCTGCAACTAAAAAATAATAGTATGTGGTGCCACTATTTTTTACTATGTATTTTACCCGTTTTACGAATGAATTCAGTTAGTAATCATTATGTTTGTGTTTTGGACAGGCTGTTATATAATTCTCTGTAAGAGGCTGTTAACAACTTCAGTTCACATTAAAACTTCTCAGCATGTTCCTCATTAGGGTCATGTTTGACAATATGATTACCCAATTTTCTGGCCAGTTTTAGACCTTTTATTAGCTGTTATGCAATCTATATGTGCATGTAATATAGAAATTATACTCTACTATGCCACAAATTTAATTCTTTTCTTAGAATTAAAGCAAAATAAATTCTTAAAAATTTGCTTGGCCCACTATGTTAAACCAAAATTACTTGCATAAAAAGAGAATATATAAAAAAACTAGCCACTGCATGGCTAGCCCACCGTTACCAATGCTGAGATGTAAGATATTAGTCTGGTGTAAAATTTTCCTTAGATTTCAAATACGTTGAAATTTTCAATCTATCTTTTTAACTATTCCGATTTTACGAAAACGAACTTTACAATCCCAGTCAAAAGGTTTTTTATTTTTTGCTCATTCCCTCAAATGGAATAAATAAGGCAGGAAATGGAATCTGTTTCTTGGTTTTTTTTTTTTTTAATGTTAAGGGTAGAATATGCAATCTGTTTATTCTTGGAAAGAGAAAGTTCACAGTGACGTCACAATCTCTCTAGCGAAAATGTAATAGATATATTCAATTAAAAATTATTCCTTTAAAGAAAATCATATTTTTAGGTATCTATCTTCAGTAGAATTTTCCACAGATTTCAATCCGTTGAAATTTTTACTAAATCTTGAACGGTCTAGGAGATAGAAAAAAGAATGAAGTGACTGAAGTTAAAAGATGATTTGTTTTTATCGTCTGGCTGGAAAATCATTCCTCTGTGCAAAATCAAAACAATCCAGTCAAAATGTCGCTGTGGAATTGTTTGAGTGGAGACTAAACATTCCCTTTTAATTGCAAAAAGCGAAATGAAAAAACTTGGCATGGTTTCAAAGGCTGACGTCAATAGTGACGTGATGTCAGAGGGGAAAATAGAAGAATTCTGTTGTTTCTTCCAATGCTGGAGCAGGACGAAATAAAGTTCCAAGGGAGAAAAAAAACAATTAAATTCATTGTTAAAAGTTCAAGATTGAATTTAAAAAATTCGCTGTGACCCTAAAATTGCAAAAAAAATTGGACTAAATGTGTGTCAAATCCCATTACTGTAAGTGCCATAGATTCATCAGGACTTTGATCACAAGAAACAAACAAACAGACAGACACTTCCTTTTATAATATTACAGAAATATATATGAGCCGTTATTTTTGAAAGTAGTATAAGTAGATTTTTTCATACATCGAGATATTTAAGGGTTTGTGTTTAGATTAATTCTAAAATATTGGCAAATGTTACTCAATTCAGATGATGTTTTTAACACTATAAAACTGTTAAATTTTACTATGCAATATTATTATTCAAATTGTTAAAGAAAATAAACTAATTTTTTCCAAAGTGGACTTATACCACTTTCAAAAATAACGGCTCATATAAAAATATATATATATATATATATATATATATATATATATATCCTTATGAAGAGTAATATAATTTGGCACATGTTCTCAATTTATTGCTACTTATATTCATCCATTTTATAAGGTTTATGAATAGCTTTTAAAATGTTAACAAGACTATAAAACATGAATGTTACTGTGACAAAATTAAAATAAATAAAATTACAAGATGGATCTTTTCAAAATTTATCTTATGCATTGAAAATTTTCAATTTTTAAGATGTAGTGCAAAGACAAAATAAGAATGAAAGAAATTAAATAAAATACTGTATTGTGTGCTTTTTGTAATGTATCATTATTCAATAAATATAAGGAATGAACAGAATTAAATATTACCAGCACGAAAACAGATTTTATCTTCATGACCAGTTCCAAAACAATCACAGGAAGTGTGTGTATAGTGGTTAATACAACGTCCATTAAATAAGCAAGGGTTCTTCTTCTCACACTGATCAACATAGTCATGGTATAGTTGGTTATCAAGGATTATTTTTGTTGGGGACAATGGGTTTCCGGATTGACTGAACATTATGTTTCCTAGGCATCCAATGAAACGAACATAGTTGTATTTTTGATTTGTAGCATGATTGTTTGGGTCCAGACCTACAAGAAAAAGAAATTATTCAAATTGAAATATTCATGACAAACAAATTTTAATACATAGCTATCTGAATATTTTTATTACTTATATATTGAAAACTTAAAAATGCTTAGTAAAATTCTAGAATTTTTACTGCATTCTTAACATCTAAAACAGACATATTAAATTATAATAAATACTTTAAACAATAGATAGTTAAAATATGTGGCTAGTTAGAGGTTTTCATGAGAAATTTGAACACTTTTGGAAATTTGTCAAGTTTGAAATCACAAAACAGAACATTTTACATAATTACGGTTATACTCAGATTTTAAATAACTTCCAGGTTATTTAATTTAATTTTCTTAATACATAATTAAGGCTTTAGAATGGATTAATTTGCCTTTCTTAGTTTTAGATACGACAAGTATAACAACCCAAGATATTAATACCTGGTATGCCAGGTATGTTTAACTAAATTAAATCTCCTATATATCTAGCAACAGCATTTCAAATTCATTTTATAAAGCAAATTTACAAAAATCAAAAGAGTAAATATTTTAAACTATCTAAAAGTATTATTTTACAAAAAATAAGAAATCTATCATTGATAGAGTACCTCCAAAATACATTACAGTTTCTGGAAGGTTGTCAACAATACCATAGTTGGGATTGAATGATAATGATGGCAAGCTAACTGTCATTTCTTGAGCATCAACTCTCACAGACAGATGAGCAGTGCCTGGATTGATACGAAGTGTCACATGATGCCATTTATCACGATTTAAACCTAGATGAAAGACTAAGTCATACATTGCAAATATAAAAAAAATTCATATAAAAAGCCCTGTTTACACGAGTTTAGTGCAAATCATTAGTACTAAGCATTAGTAAAATTGCTAGTGGCAGTGAATAGAAGCAGATCCTATTTTACTAATAACAAGTAGGCACCCCACTACTCTCAGCATTCACTTGCCCCATGCAAATGGCCAAAACAGAGGTTAGTGCTTAGTTAAAGAGAACCGTGGTGTGTCCTTTTGTGCCTGGATTTTTGCGTTAAAATAGCTGAAAAGTGGAGCTCAGAAACCACGAAATCTTTCGACATACAAACTCAAACACATGCAGGAAGCGTCATGATAAAAAGTTGTGGATGTAATAAAAAAAAGGTTTTGGTGTGCCTGAGGTACAAAAGATCCCTTCGCAGCAACCAATTTCTCATCCATACATGTTTATCTTTCCTTAGTTCTTCAAGCTATTCTATTAATGATTTTATAATAAAATTTGAATAATGTTTATAAACGCGTTTCAATTTTAGACAGCGGCCAATCGTGAACTGATATCACTGCACACTAACAGTGCCAGGTTCACACTCCCAACTAGTGTGAATATCTACTCTCATCTTGAAAGTGTTTAGTGTAACTGGTTAGTACTAATGATTAGCACTAAGATTGTGTAAACAATGCTTTATAAATAGTTGGGTCTAAATAATAAATAGGATATGCCATTTTTTGAAGTCTTACCTTTACCAACAAAGAATATCTCATCTTGGTCATCATGAAAAACGTGAATAATTTTTATGCGCCCATTTTCTAACATGACATAAAGCTCATAAAGTGGAAAAGTATCTACAGATGATGTTGATCCATGAAATAGAAGCAAACCATGAGGACGGTCTGTCCTGTTTGAAAATAAAAATAATGAATCAAGAGAATAGAGTAAAAAATGCTTCTTAATTTTTAATGTAACAAATTAAAAAGCATGGATTTTTAAAACAATTTTAATCAGTTTTCAACTTTTGAAAAAGGTATTAAGAAACCCAAAAAAGTTGTATTTTACCCTCCTATGAATTGTAACTTTTTGCTTTAACCAAGCTCAAAAGTACCCAGAAATCTAATGACACTGACTACTAGTGCTAAATCATCTCATATGAAGGAAACATTTTAACATATAAGTATAATACACAAGTACAACTGAAAAACAAAGCACAAACATTTCAAAGCATTCCTAGGCAACTAGTAATTTTGTACAACTGTAAAACTACAGGAAATAAGCTCTTACAGGTCTTAAAATAAAACTGGATGCCAAGTTTCAAAATGTTTATCTGAGGGTCACTTAAAATATGTAATATTATATGAAAATAAATAATTCAACAATTTGAAAATAATTTCAAAGTATTGATAAATAGTTTTAAAAATAAATTAGAAAAAAAGGCAACTACACACTATAATTAGTGACGATACAGTTTCATTAATCGAGAAATTTTCAGTTATGCTCTTATTTTTTAAAATAGTTCAGTGTTTACTTCTTTGAACATAACAGAACATTTTTAAAGCCCTAAATAAGATTGAAATTTACTACACATATGTACAAATGATTAAAAAAAAAAAAAGGAAAGAATAAATTAGAAAAGAAACATAAATTTTATGTACATGCCAAATAATAAGTTTTTTTGAACAAATGTTTCTATTTATGAATAATAGCTTTTTAATATAAGTAAATTTATTAAATATTAAGTTCTTGGGAAAAAATATTCTGTTTCATGTGAGTAGGTTTCATTATTTAGTACCTGAACTCAAAGTGCAGATGTTTGGGTCCTGAAACATGATTTTTTACATGAAGCATTTGTTTCTTACCTAAATTGAAATGTAACTTCCCGTATGGCAGTTAATGGCCATTCTGGTTTCAATTGCAGGAATGACTGTGGCTGAGCAAATGTGAAAAGTTGACTAGATGACAATACGTTTGAATAAGATTCAGATGAAAGAATGGAAGTGAATATGGAAGTGATGATGAGTAATCTTAACATGGTGAATTCTGCAAGCCTGGAAAGATATTAAAAACATTATAATATATTTACTATAAAATATTTACTTTTATCACTGCTTAGTTACTTTTAAAGTTCTTGAATGGCAATTTATAGATGAGAAGAGTGACATGAAAACGTTTGTAAAAAGTACGAGTATAAAGTTAAAAATAACTATTCTTCAAAGCTTCCTAACTTTTGGAAACAAATTTTTGCTAAAAAAATGTTACTTTCTGGTATATGTAAAGGGAGCAGATGCTGCACTTTTTGCAATATTTTTTAACTCATCAACTAAGAATATAGAATACCTGAAAATATGATAGTTTGTTTCACCAAAAAAATTTCCTATGAACAGTCACTTTTAGTATTGCTGGGGGGGGGGTGTTTGCTGAAGCCTGTCAGTTACTACCTGAGTGTACCACTCTTTTAAAAATTGTATTGATTTTTCAAATAAATTAGCCAATTTGAAATTGAATCAAGAAAAGCAACATAAAGATAAGGAATGACTTGCAGCATTCGATGTGCAAAAAAATCTAATGAGAATGAATGCATGTTAGCTAAGTAAAGTTGCAACTCATTTTGTTGCTCAATATTAATAGTTAAGAATAAAATGTTTAAATATATAAAAACAAAATGAATAATCTACTTTTAATTTAGATATACTACATTGTTTACGTTAAAACACTCAATAAACACATCGCACCCCGGCAAGAAAAGTGACACAAGTCAAAAAATAAAAATTTTGATGTTGTGTCATTGAAAAATATGCATGTGGTGCCCCAGAGTGTTATATTAGTATTCTATAGAATATAGTAGAAAATCCATAAATATTTACCTAAAATTTGTGAGAGAGAGGAGCTTATACTATTTCAAAAAAGTTTTATAGCATCCTCTAAGTTGATGTTTCTCAAATTCTGCAATTTTGAGTTGTGTTGCTTTTCTTGCCGGGGTCAGACAAAAAACAAAACCTTTACAAACAATATTTAATTGCTAAGGAAATAGAGCTTCCATTGTTTAGAATTTTCTTTTTTATTTATTTTATTTAAATGTTTTTCCACAATTTTGGGGTTAAAAGTAACTCTATTTAAAACAACTTCATTGTTTTAAAATTTCTGTCTACTTTCATCCTTGTAATTGACCAAACCTTTTTGTTAGTGTTTTTAACTTTGCAATATAATTTTTCTTTTAGAAACAATATTAACCTTGAGACATATTTTCTGGGGCATAACTTTTGGCACTTTCAATTTTCTTTCCCAAATTGTTTAGCTTCAAAACCTTCACTTTATTCTTTAAAACCTCATTTCAATTTTTCGATTCCCATACTTTATTTGAATAAAGTCATCATAAAATATCCAAAATTCTAGTTTTCAATATAAAATTCTAAATTTGATTATTTTAACAAACTGTAAAACGAGTTTTGAAGCTAAATTTGATGCACACACACAGGGAAAAAACGAGTTTCGAGAAACAGTTCGATTCAGCAAAATAGAAATTTTCAAGTCCCGACCACAAATCAAAAATCAAAGTTTCGCGCTTTTCCTCTCATTTTTCGCAAGCAGTATTTGTAAGCATTTTTACTGCGCGCGCAGGCAAATCTGAAGAACATAATTATGAATGTATGAGGGGGCATTAGAGTACACACACACACACCAAAACCAAATTAAACTCACCCAATAAAACACATTGAAAGCCGAGACTCTCATGCCTACGTTTGTTGAACGAACTCGAGAAACTAACAAATAAAAAACGGAAAATGGCTGCCTGTCGCTAAGCACACATCCTGTGTGACGCGCGCGTAAGAAAGAATTATATTCGAATCGGTATTTAACCCTGTCTAACATCGTTGATCTGTTCCTTCCGCAAAAAATCTCTCTTCGCAAGTTCGTTTCTTTTCCTTCTCACTTTCTTTACTTTGTCCTCTGAACAAAGACAGTTCATTTTTCGTCCTGCTATCAATGCCTTAACTAGCCATTCCTGTGGCCTGTGCAAGAATTTGCATTTTGGCACCTTTATTAAATAGGTATTATTTCATCAAATTCATTAATTACATCATCGTAATCAATATTTTTAACGATATTGTATTCTATTGAAATGACCGAACGATTGAATAAGCGTTCTTGTCTGATAGTTAATCTCAAATAATTTTTTATCAATTTCAACTTGCTAAAACTTCTCTCTGCACGAAGCAATTGAAACGGAAAGAGTTAGAAATATTCGAAGAACAATATTGATATTTGGGTAAGACTCAATTAAACCAAAATCATGAAGAGCCTGTAGAATATTAAGCGGAGATACAGTTTCTATATTTTGTAAAAGAGTCGTTACTCGAAACTTAAAACTTACAATTTCACAAGTGAATTCGTACTTCTTAAAATCTTTGATATATTTAATAGCAAGATCTGCAGCCAATTTTTTTTTAACCGGCAACACTCATGTATTGTAAAGACAAGCCACAGAGAAAGCAAAAAAAAACGTCAGAGGTAGTTTTCATTTTTTGATAACAACAATCTATTTGAGACAATAGTGTGTCAAGAACACTGCAAATTCAAATTTTAAATAATTATTCAGGTGTCAAGTAACTTCCTTCATCTGGTGTTACATCTATTTCCATTATCTTAATTCTCTTTGGGTTCTCTCTTTTGGGCCTCCTTCCAAGTGGGCCCTGTGCGGGTGCACCTGTTGCACCTGCCTAGCTACGGCACTGCTTGCTATTAATGAAATTTCGGTGAACGATTTTGGAACAGCAACATGTGCCGCAGACCTAAGCCTCCCGAAATTTATGTTTGATTATTTTTAAATATCGCTTTGTATAAACAAGGTTTCGTCATAAATGACCAGTAACTTAGCCACCATTTTGTCTTGGAGATTCCCTAAGTTGGTCAAAGCGAATAACCAGAACATGAATACTAAACCGAGAAAATTTTCGATAACTGTTAAGAATATAAAAAAGAGACTGTCTGTTCAATGGATGTTCAGCAAAAACAGAATTAAAATATATATATATATATACATGGTTCCCACACCTTTATCCAAAAAAAATTCAAGGACTTTTAAGGACTTTTCAAAACTAAAAAAATATTTTTCAAGGACCTAAAATTTTTTATAACGACCGAAAACAAGGCATACACAACAATTGTCAATTAAAAAGAAAAATGTGAAAATTATAAAAAAAAAAGACAATTTTTTTTTTAAACTACTGACATTCAAAAAAAGGAAGGTTATCATCAATTTTTGTTATAATTTGGATTTTCTTTCCTCACAGAACCAGTGTTTTTTTTGTTGTTGCATAGTGGACTTCTCGTCTCAATGATAACTACCAGGTTACTTGCACACACATCGGTTTAGGTCATGCGATAAAATATCGTACAATAAATTCTTTTGGTGGCACGAAGAAGAGTAGAGGAGCTTGCACACGGTTCAATCTACACGACACAATCTCTATTTTGCTGTCGTCCACTGCCTACAACAGACGGCTGTCATGGTTTATTTTGTTTGAGAAACAAAACAAAAGTTTTGACTAGTATTAGGGCTTTTTTATTCTCCAGTCTAAGTTTCCATCTTTGCGATCGTTAAAGATAGAGTAAACATTTCAAAGGATATGAAAACTGAAGAAAATTTTACAACAGAAGAATATCTTAAAAAATTTATTTTTTAATTGCAACTTTTATATTTTTGCAATGAGAATTTGGCTTCATTTCTTTGGATGCGTGTCAGGTTACCAATGACGTCCTGACTACAAAAGTTAAGGTTTCCTAAGAAAGCGGTGCAGTTACCTAGCGGCCAAAGATACGTCATGATGCGGCAGGCATAACAAGGCGGCCGTCTTAACGGAGACCAGAGGTGTCAACTTAGACGTACAGAATACTGTGGAAAATGGACGATCTAGATGTAGTATTATTAGTATATCACATAGTGTGAAAGCGCAAAACACCAGTTTCATTCAGAATGACGCACCAACTGTGGAGGAAAACTAGTCTGGACAAGTTCTAATGCAAGACGAAATTACACAACTATGTACAAGTTTTTAAAAAATCAAGTACTTTCAAGGACTTTTCGCCAAGCTCTGTAATTTTCAAGGACTTTCAAGGGCCCCTAGTTAGAGAAAAAAAATTCAAGGACTTTTAAGGACTTTTCAAGGACCGTGGGAACCCTGAATATATATATATATATATATATATATATATATATATATATATATATATATTTGAACCTATTTTTAGAAATTCACTTTGTATTTTGTCTCTGAAATTCGATACGAAAAATGAAAATGTAAGAAGTTGAGGAGGAAAATGTAAGGAGTAAGGATGTTTGAGTCTCAACACAAAAACATGACCATAATCATTGATTTTATACTTCGTTATGAATATATGCAAAGCCTACGTGAATAAGCCTATAATGAATATTAATTCATAAAATAATAGTTATTTTAAGAAAAGTCATTTTGTGATTATTTTATTTGAAGAATTTTAAAAAGTATTTCCTGCGTTTGTTGTGCGTATTTATTGCTACAGATGTTTTAAAAATCAAAAACCACACTTTCAGGGCTCGCCCTCTCTCCATGGTTGATTTTGTTATGCCTTGCTCACCATTACGAACGACTTGGGAACCTCTGGAACGGGTGATATAAACCTGTAATCCTCGAAAGTTTTTATTAAAATTTTTAAATACCACTTTTAAAAGTATTAGCCAGATTTTTCGCACTGGTCCATTTTACGATACTTTACATCGCGTTCATTGCACTTTATATATATGCTACTTTTAAGCAGATAAAATCTTTGTGCGAGGAAAAAAAAATCAGAAAAATTATTTATTTCATATTCAGAAACAAATCTTTCGGAAACGTATTTTCTCTTGTGCTTTGAATAAACATTCGAAGGTATTACAACAAAGGTATTTTATGGTAGTTAATTTTCTATTAAGTTATTTTTTTATGGTCGCATCAAACTACAAAACAAATCGTCCAGTTTTGCTGGCATTGATAAGGGAGATATTACTAGACATAATTTAACAAGTTTATCGTACTTTTAAATTTTCTAAAATTAAGAAGAATCTTGAATTATTGTCTTATTGTCTTCCAAAACGAATTTTTAAAATTGCATGAAACAAAAAATAATCTGAAAAATTAATTGTTGACTTGCTTTATGGAACTGAAATTCTTTATTTTGCTAAGCAATGCATTTTTTAAGAGTATATAAAGCAGAGTTGACATTGTGTCTTTTCGATACAAATCTACACGGTTTGGCCAATCCACATCAAATTTGGTTCACTTATTCTTTAGAACGCTGCGGCTAACATAGGCTACTTTTCCCGTTCTATTTGTCCTAGGTGTGCAGGGGAGGCAAATATTATTCAGAATCCCCATAGGAATAACATTGAATATTATTACGATTCAGGTACGAAACTTAATTTTTTTTAATACTACCGAAAAAATAATTATTTCCAAAAATTATATTTAAATAATTTAAATTCTAATACTTATATTAGAACATATTTTTTATTTATTTCCAAAATATCAATCATTCATTGTATTTGATTGATGTTATGGAAAGACTAAAATATTAATTTTGAAAAACTTTGTAAGGAAACGAGAATTTAATTGGAAAGCGTAAGCGAAAACCCCACCAGTTAGAGTTATTTTGTTACTCGGTACCTGGCAAACCCAGAATTAATGTTTCATTTTCTATCTTTGTATAGAATTCTGACTTGATGTATCTGACATTGGCCTGACATTGTATCTGACAGCGAAATGATGCGGCCAATTTGAACATTTATAACATTTATGAGTTCTAATCATTTATGTACTGTAAATAAATTACTTAGGAGTTTTATTTTTATGAATTATTAATTAAATCTATAAAGATATGGGTTCATTTCTTGATGTGTTTATTTCGATCAATTTTTCAACTTTCCTCAAAAAAGTTATTGGTTCAATACATGATTTGTAGAGAATTCCGTTCCATAAAGATAAATTTTATGAACAAAACAAAAACCTTTTTAATATAAGACGATAACGTCAAACTTTAAAAATAAGGTAACGTTAAATAAATAATTTTTACGCAATATATTTAACGTTAAAATAAAGTTATACTATAAATTAAGATCGGTAATCATACATTGCAATTCAAATATATATATATATATTTTCATTTTGACGTAAGTTTCATTACAAGGCAGTTAAAATTAAAATCAGTAAAACTTGACTTATATTTCAAGTTCCAAATTTTTTTTTGGATAGTATTGAAAGCTGTACTCAACACAGTCTAGAAACAACATCTATCATTCTAAATAGGTACGTGGTTTCTGTTTAGATACTGGATCTCTGAATTGAGAAAAACGAAGTGCCTTAAAACTGCATGCCATATACGAGTAAAGTTAATTTTAAATACAACTTCGGCTGCTTTTGGATTAATATCATGGTTATACAATATTCTGAGTTTCAAAAATTGAAAGTTTTTGTCAAGATACAGAAGGAAATATTTTCTTTTTTACTAAAGCTGAAAAAATGATCTTCCGTTTTTGAAAAATTAAAATTGACTATTTCGTTTCACTACTTGTAATTAAGGCATTTAATTTAAACAAGCCGTTATTTCCATGCGGAATGGAATTTTCAAGCAAAAAAACGGATTAACTACAGAAGAAAATTATCATGAATATCATATCAATATGCTTTGTCAAGGTTTCATAATGATGGGGCAATTAGGAAAATATCATCCCTGGTGCAAGAGCGCGACAAGTCGAAACATATTAATAGGTAATTAACGTCGTACTGGAGCAACACAAAAGGGTGTTGACGACGGTCAGGGATAAATCCCAACTGAATATCCAAAAATATTAATAGGAAAACGTGAGTATAAGACTAAGCCGGAAGATCGTCATTTTTACAGGAAATGAATTATTTTCAGCTCACTTTTTTTTCTTCTATATTTGGATTTTGTATGATAGAAAAATTTCTCTCGAAATTAAAAAAAGTTGCCATTTTTTGTTCACTTTACAAAACTTTTTGTATTGCTTAATACAATTATTTTTTTATTTTTAAAACATCACTGAAAAGTTTAGAATATACTCTTTCTTGTGGTACAATTATTTTTTTAATTGGTTCATAAATAAAGTCGATGAAATTAGAAGTTGGTTATACAAATTTCGAAACTTTTAGATCGTAGTTTCCGATACAAAACTAAAACTGTCAAATCTTAGCTTATTATTATTAGTTTTAAAATTTCAAAATACCACATGAAAGCTAAGAATACACTCTTTCGTATGGGATAATTATTTTTTAAATTGGTTCATAAATAAATTCGATAAAAAGTATAATTTCGCGACAGTGTGGAAATTTTTCTTGGCGTCAGTGCGCGATGGGGGGGTGGGGGGGTGTCAAACGCCTTGGATGAAACCAAGGCCAGCTCTGTGACGTCGTGAAGGAACGGAGGCGAGGCAGGGGCGGTGGTTTCGTCGTTCGAGGAGGACACTGCGATTGGAGCGTTGGTGTAGGCTCTCTTTTTTGCTAAATTCTCAGGCGGTTTCCCGAGAAAGTAGAGATCACAAAATTTCGAGATTAACACGGTTTATTCAAAATTGTACAGGGAACAAGATGGGAGATTTTTTTTTACTGATGCGGCTATTATTTTACGGTGCATTAAATATTAATGTAAAAAAAAAAAAGGGAAATTTGCGAACGGAGTCTTGGTTTGGGAAGCAAACCAAATCTGATTGCGTAGCAATCCACGGTGGTTGGCGAGCGTAAGCGAGCAGGGGGAGGAGCAGGTAAGTGATTATTTAGATAACTTTCAATAAACGTTTAACCAAGTCAACTCCAGCAACGCAAGTGACTATGAAGCAAAACAGATTGAACAAGCATAGGCGTAACTAGGATTGTTGATTGGGTTGATCCTCCGGAAAAGTTTGAACTGTACCCTTGTAAAAAGATGATTAATTTTTTATATGATTAATATATATTAGTTATTAGAAATTAAAACGTCGATTTTTCGTAAACGTTTCGATTTTTTCAGAACTTCTTAGATTACAAACGTGATCCAGTTTAAAGAATGGAGGGAGCACAGTAAATTAAAAGATACTTACATTATAGATTATGATATTCCAAACTAAAAGTTAATATGATTTTAAAAAAATCAAAATCCAAACTATCGTACCCTAAAAAAGAAACAATAACAAACAACGTGTTGCACAACTGTGATCCAGTTCCAAAAATTAGGGAGCACAGTAAATTAAAAGATACTTATATTATAGATTATGATAATCCTAACTTTTTTTGGTTTGTTAACACAAACTTAAAGTTAATATGCTTTCAAAAGAGAAATAAATTTTTGTAAAGGATATCCAGTGGCCGGGAGGCTTTCGCGGAAACCCTCACGCTTTGAGCACTCCTTGGCGAGTTGGCGATAAGAACCAAAAACTTGGGAAATTGGCAATCTTTTTCAATTTCTGGAGCAACCCTACTAAGTTGTTAAGAAGATCGCCATCTTTTTCTCGCTGAGTGCTTGATTTTCCGTCTGATTTTTTTTTTTTGGATATTCTATATATATTATGTTGACATTCAAGATATAACATGATCCTATTGTAACTACTTCGTAATATTGGTTGATGTAAGAAGCCGGCGGTATAAGAAGTACCCATGTAAACAAATTGCATATGTTTACATTTATTTGAAATTTAGTCAATCAATTGCGTTTCGTTATGATTTTTACAATATAAAATGATCACTTACCCTAAAACTCGTCAAATAGAAAGAGTTGATGGGTATGTATTTGTTTAAGATGCGAGGGGGGAGGCGGATAAGTCAATTACGTTGTTTATTATGAAAATTATTCGTCCTTATATATTTTCCTTATTCGTCCTTATATATTGTTTATATTTTCAAAGTATTGTTTCTTATGAACCAAAATCTCTTGTTTGATCGCCTACTTAATATAATCTCTACACTTTTTGGGGAGACAACTGGTATTAGATATAAACTTAGTAAAAGCAGTTATGAATAATAAGTATTAAGATTTAACTAAAGTAATTTTTTGCAAACAAATACACTTCTTGATTAGTTTCACTCATTTGAGCTCAAGATTACAAAATTTAAATTGAAAAAAATATTATATTTGGCTGTTTTCAATAGCTTTCTTCGAAACAAAGTTTTTTCTATCTCGTATCCTATTTGGGATGTTATGGAGACAAAAAAATTTTACGCTTGTATTCTCAAAGGGAAAAAAAAATTTAAGTTGCTTATTTCATATTTATTGTTTAGGACATAAGAATGTGTCACACAAACATATATTACATAATGTATTTAATATATATATATATTTGTAGCTCTAGCAAAACATGTAGTTTTTTCTTAATAATTTCTTTTAGCATATACAGTACAAAAATCCAAATTCGGACTTCGAAATCTCGAATTGTCTAAAATCTGGACAATTTACTAAACAGCGTTTATTTTCCTCCTCTTTTAAGAACAGTGTTTAAAGAAGAAGGCATTCAACCAAGACCAAATTCATGAAGCATCGCAAAATAATGGACAGGTACAGAGTACATACCACACAGTAAAATTAGAAGATTTGTAAGAAAATTTGTTGCAATGAATAAAAATTTTCTTTTTCCTTTTTTAAAAATTATTCCTATTTATACATCTGCTATTTTAGTACTACAAACGTATTCAGAACTTCAGTAACGAGCGGAAAAGTCACGCGTACTAGAAGGTGGGTTATATTACGATTTGGTTTGACAAAAAACAGCCAATAATCCAAAATCGGGAAAAGTCCGAAATCCGTATTGGCCAAAGTCCGGAGGATTCCGGTTTTTGGACTTTGTACGATAAAAATATGTAACGGATAAAAACTTACATGTACACATAAAAGGTTTTATCCTTAAATTATACAAACAAAAATCTAATCCAAACTCCTTAAATTCTGTGTTGCATATGTAAATCGGATTTTAAAACATACTAAATTATGTAGAGATAGAAAAACAACTTATAATAAAAAGATTCCTATAGTAGTCAACAGATGACAGATGGGGAGTATGAAAATCTCAACCAGTTCTCGCAGTTTTCGATACAGCCGGCTTTTGCCAACTCGCCAAGGGGTGCTGAAATCGTGAGGGATTCCACGAAAGCGGCCGGTTTCAAACACAGGCGCCTCAATCCCATGATAGTACTTTACGCAAGTCCAACTTGATTGGCTAATCGGATCACATGACCTAGATACGTATGTCATCAGAATTTTTCTGTTGGCAATTTATCTCTTCCTTTGGCGTACTTCGAAATTTATGTGAGAATAAATTTCTTTGCTGCTGTTTAGTTATATATTTTAGTTGACTCGGTAACTTTAAATTCAGATCTGCTGTATAATCAAGAGGGGGGGCTATAGAAAAAAGGAAATAAGGTGTGTAACATGATTTTCATTGATCTAACATCATCATCGAAAATTGTATCCTTTTATTATATAAGTTAATAATTATATAAGTTAATAATTTTTTAGTTAATAATTATATGAGTTAGTGTTTTATGTATGCTTTTTGTTACATCAGAATGGTCCTAAGCCAGGGGGTGGATACGACACCATCATCCTAAAGCAAAGGGGACGGCAGAGGGGCGGAAAAATATCAGCTGGTAGTGAGTTTAGGAGTGGTTCTTAGATTATTTATGTAAAATCAACGGAAACTTGGAAAAATATTAAAAGGGTATTAAAAATTAGGAAAAGTAATTTAGACTCAAAAGGGATTTTTTTAAAACAACTTGGAGGATTTAAAATTTTTTCCACCTGCTGGAATCGAACTCGTAAAGTCATCCTCCGCTGTCGACGACAATCTGAAGTTAGGTGATCTTAGCCATTAGGCCATCGTTGCTTGCCTAAAAGAAGCTCTTTAAAAGTATAAGTACCCTTAAGATAAGTTGGCGAGATCAAAATCAAAATGGTTACTGCAACAATCAGATTGGCGAGATATACAAGTGAAGCCAAGCCCGTGAAACTAGCCAATCAAGTTGGACTTGCGTAAAGTACTATCATGGGATTGAGCCGCTTCTCTTCAAACTGAGTCAAGACTGATTGAAGACTGTTGTCATTCGGAGGAAAACAATAAATAAAATATCTCATTAAATTCATTTTAAAATGTTCTAGATTAAATTTTAAAATTCGGGCTGGGACTACAAAATTGCATACAATTTGGACTATCTGTGTGCCAAATGTCCTTATTGTAAGTGCTATATATTTGTCAGGACAAGCCGAACAGAGAAACACACACACACTTCCTTTTATAATAGTAGATATACACGAGAAACACATTGTTTGGTTCAACAACAAATTATTCAAGGACAGTCTTGAATTACACTAAAACCCTGCTAATTCAAAACCCCGTTAATTCGAGAGTTTGGTTAATCCGAACCATCTGTTTTTAAAATTTGTAAAACAAACTACAGTAAATCAGTAACAACACAATATATTAACATTATTGAAATAAAAAACATCATTGGTAAGAATGCACATACTTTAAGATATTTAGACTGTCATTAAGGCGCCTGTATACCTTCAGAGGTTTTTTTAAATTGTTTAAATTTTCACTCGATTTGTACTTGAAATACATCTAAAATCATCAAATATAATATAATACATCATAAAATTCATCATCATCATGAAATACATCTAAAAACTATAATTAATATATAAAATAGCTAAATATTAATTTTAGTTTTCATATTTTGGTCTAAATTATGCATGAAAATTGCAAAATAATAGTCTTTATTCAAAATATCATAGCTCAAATTTGTGTGATGGAATTTTTGTTTTGTGAACTTTATTATCCTTATAAAAATATGTTTTAGGACATTCACTACATATACTATATGCCTAAATTACTATTCATAAAATAAAAAATATTACACCTAGAGCCAAAAAAATAGTGGAACCCTCAAACCCACGTAATGTCTGGTTACGCCTATGTGAACAAGTACAACTAGGTCACCACAGAAACTAAAGTATGAAAAATAATTTGTTTCTAAAAACATGCCTCGTTAGACAAAACCTATAAAAAACAATTGAACATTTTTCAATCTCCACACACACACACACACATGTTAAACTAAAAGTCTTTTAATTTATCAACAAAAAATTGCTCGAAAAAAGAAGGAAATTTTACTTTTGACGTTATTGTTACAAATGCAAGGTTCAATTTTCTCTGGAAAATTTTGAATTGAATATAGTTTCAATAGAAAAAATGCTGTAGTAAATAAAATGTTGAAATATATATATATATATATATATATATATATATATATATATATATATATATATATATGTGTGTGGGATTGTGCGACGAGCGCGCCAAAGCCTGATACGTCCGCAGCAGTAACGCCACCTAGAGGAAGCGTCCGCTCAGAAGCGACCGCAGCAATGAGACAGATGTTCCCCCAGACACCGAAGCTAGCAGTTGGGCAGACGGCCCATGACTTTTTAGGCAGATGGCCTCTTAGTTGACGGATATTCTTAATTGTCAAAGATGTTTGTAAATATACTGTAAATACATTAATTTTGTAATTAAACTTAAATTTAAACTTTAAGAGTTATTTATCTTTTACCTTTTACGAACCCACATATATTTGGGGGTTTGGCCTGGATTTAATTAAAGGCCGAAGATTGCCGTTTTTACCTGAACCGTTCGAGAAATGCATTTTACCTCAACTGTTCGAGACGCGGACAATTCCAATATTCGCCTGATGCTCATCGGATTCGAGGTGAGAACTTCATTTGAGTGAAGGACCGTGACTCAGCATATTGGATCTTGAGGAATACTTCATCTGAACTGTGAGTACAGATTTTTCATTTTGACACTAACATGGCTACGTATTTAGCCGGAGCACGCAAGATCGATCTTCTAGCGCTAATAGAAGAATTAGATCTAATAGCAACGGAAGGAACCAAAATTCCGCAGCTTATTAAGTTGATAACGAAAGCCGATGAATACAATGAGGAATTAACAAAAACGCTTTTAAAAAGGATTGTTTCTGAACGAGAAACAAAGGAAAGAGACGATAAAGCTGAACGCGAAAGGGAAGCTAAAGAAAACGAAAAGAAAGCAGAACGCGAATTTCAGTTGAAGAAGTTACAGCTAGAAAACAAAAGTACTGGAAGTTTCGATTTTATTTCCCCACTTAAAACTGACTTTTCAAAACTAATGACACGTTTCGACGGAAACTGTGATTTAAGCATGTATTTATCTTTGTTTGAAAAACAAATTAATCGCATAGAAATACCTAAAGAAAATTGGGTCACTTTCCTTGTGAGTCTTTTACCGTTGGATATCGCAAATTTAATTGCAAGAGAGCCTGATCCGCTAGCAAATGATTACGATCACGTGAAAAAACTTTTACTGAATCGATTTAAACTAACACCAGAGCAGTTTCGACAGCACTTTTTTACTCACAAAAAAGAAACAACCGCATCTTGGCGTGATTTCGCCTACGAGTTAGATAATTTTTTCGAAGAATGGGTTGTGGGTCTTAGTATCTCTAAATATGAAGAATTGAAAGATCTCATAGTGGCGGATCAAATTAAAAGGAAAATACCGTTTGAAATGCGCGAGCATTTTATTGATGAATTACCGAAATTGAATGAAGTAGCCGAATTAGTGAATAAATTGGATGAGTACGAGGCGGCACGATTCCATCTTAAAAGACCGGGAGCTAGAGATATGAAATCATCTGTAACACAAAGTCATCAGCGCTCCAAGAAATTCAATGATAAACCGTCGATCGTCCGTGCTCACCAAAGTGTTACTAACCAATATGTTAAATGTTTTTCATGTAATGAAATTGGTCATAGAATTTCTGAGTGTCCAAATAAGAATAAAGGAATTAAATGTTTAAAGTGTAATGAATATGGACACCGTAAATTCGAATGTAATAAAGGTGTAAAAACTGATATAAATGAAGAAAAGAAGGTTTTAATTAATATGTCCAGTAATCATGAAAAGAAGTTGTATAAATGTCTTAAAATTATGAGTAAATATGTTGATGCTTTAATTGATACGGGATCAGATTTATCTATTTTGAAATATGATTTTTATATGCAAATTGGTGCACCAGAATTAACCCCATGTGACATAATGTTAAATGGTATTGGAAATCAAAGTGTAAAATCACTTGGTTATTTTTGTGCTGAAATTACTATTGACAATTTTAATATTCTCACTGAGTTTTTTGTTATTGAAAACTTGTGTTGCAATATTGTGATTGGGATGGACGTAATTAACAAGCTTAATATTTCAATATCAGGAAATGTTTTAAGGATTTTGAGCTTTCGAGAAAACTCTATTAATCTTTCTTTCACACACACTTCGGAAGTGAAAGAGTCAGAAAAAATAAAAGCTAAGCGTTTTGAGGGACCTCATTCAGGAAGTAAAGGAATAAAAACAAAAACGAGTTGCCGAAATGGAGCCACTGTTTTGGAATCCGAAAGTAATGAAAGGCAGATGTTTGGTATCCCCTCCCCCCTGACTCACCCCTTCAAAGAAGAAAACAGGTGTGAACTATTGGCGACTGCCATTAATATTCCAATGATAGGCGTTGCGTCATCTTGTGCACAGGATGTTCAAGAAAATGATTTGACTTTTAATCCTTTATCCGAATTGCCGATTTCCTTGACAGATGAAATTGAATTGCAACATATAAAAGATACCAACATATTTTCTCGGTAGTCGATGCCTTTACGAAGTTTGTCTGGTTGTACCCAGTGAAATCTACCTCGGCTAGCGATGCTATCGAAAAGCTGAAATTACAACAAGCTACTTTTGGAAACCCATCACGAATAATTTCAGATAGGGGATCAGCGTTTACATCGAAGGAATTCACTGATTATTGTACTGATCAGGGAATTGAACATTGTAAAATAACAACCGGAATTCCTAGAGGCAATGGGCAGGCAGAAAGGATTATTGGTCTGTTGATTCCTGTTCTTGCCAAACTTTCAATAGAGGAGCCTAGCAAATGGTTCAAATATGTTCCAAGTCTACAAAGTATCATAAACAGTACACCATCCAGAAGTACGAAGCATACGCCATTCGAACTGATGATTGGCATCACAATGAAAAATAAAGAAGATCTGAAGATAAAAGATATATTGGAAGAAGAGTATGAAAAGTCCGTGATGAAGAAGAGAGAAGAATTACGCGAACAAGCAAAAGACAATATTTTCAAATTGCAACAGGAAAATAAACGTCAGTATAACAAAGGGAGAAAAAAATCTAGAGTGTACAAAGTAGGAGATCTAGTGGCCATTCAGCGTACGCAGTTTGGAGTTGGGCTTAAGCTGAAACCTAAATTTTTGGGACCCTATCGAGTTGTAAAAGTGTCTCCTAATGACAGATATGCCATTGAAAAAGTGGGCGATCATGAAGGTCCAAGCCTAACTACTTCAGCAGCTGATTACATGAAACCCTGGTCCACTGGTCAACAGTAAAAAAAAAATGTATATATGAACCTTTTTTCCCTCTTTCTTTTTTGTTTGTATTTTCAGATATGTGATAATGTTATGGCCTGTTTACTGATGTTGAAGATGGCGAATTTCGAGGACGAAATTACAGTCAGGATAGCCGATTGTGGGATTGTGCGACGAGCGCGCCAAAGCCTGATACGTCCGCAGCAGTAACGCCACCTAGAGGAAGCGTCCGCTCAGAAGCGACCGCAGCAATGAGACAGATGTTCCCCCAGACACCGAAGCTAGCAGTTGGGCAGACGGCCCATGACTTTTTAGGCAGATGGCCTCTTAGTTGTCGGATATTCTTAATTGTCAAAGATGTTTGTAAATATACTGTAAATACATTAATTTTGTAATTAAACTTAAATTTAAACTTTAAGAGTTATTTATCTTTTACCTTTTACGAACCCACATATATATATATATATATATATATATATCCTACGCCCAGCTCGCCGACCAACCGGTATAGTGGTTAAGGTGTTAGCCTCTAGATAGGAAGGTTCTTGGTTCGAATCCGGGTCCGGGCATGGATGTTTGTAAACGTATGGTGTAGAGGCGGCTGGTGCACCTTAAATCTGTCGTGGCCGAAAGTCCTCACGTTGGGTTGGCGTGGAAGTTTGGAGAGTGGGGTGCCAGCTCAGGTGTTGCTTCGTCATCTGACCGTGGTTCAAAATTACGAGGTGCTGTCCTCGAATCTTTCCCTTAAGGGACTGATTCCGGACCGTCGTCAATAGCCCGTTGTGTTGCTCTAGTACGACGTTAACTAAAATTACCAATTACCTACGCCCAGCTCAAGGCCTTTCGGCCATACGCTGTCTTGCCGTCCAATATAGCGAATAAAGTCCTTGGGGATAAGTATCTCTGGTGTCAATGTCCTATAAACTAGAGCACTCCGCAAGGTGTTGTCTGTTCATAAAACCATCGCTACAAAGCGGACAGATCGGGGAGGTAGCCACCCCAATCTTATGTAGGTGTTGTTGGAGATAGTCATGTCCGGTTAATAAGCGGAAACAGGCCACTCCAATCCCTCTTGGTAGATCAGTAGGGATTCTTCCCTTGTTACTCAATAGGCAATCCCAACTCCTTCCCTGTATATCCCTCTGATACTGCAGTTTTCTGTGTTTCTTCAACTGAGAATTTATGTAAGTCCTGCAGTTCCGCAAAGGGAGAGGGTTGAGAAATATTAAAAGCTCGTAACAAAGGTTGATATCTCTGGCAGTTACGTTAAAAAAATTATTCCCTTCACATTGGTAGCATATGCCAATGTACTTAAGTTGGACAGATTGTTAGAAAATTTTCAGGTTTTTTTTCTATTCGGTTGATAAGAAGTTCGTCCAGGTTTTTTTTTTTTTGGACAAAAAGTGAAGAAAAATAATTGTATTTTTACCAGGCTGTGAAAAAATCATGATTTTTTAAATAAAATCAAATAATCCGATTTTTATAACTATCGGATTTAAAAAAAAAAATTAAATATATATATTTTTTTTATTTAAATTTCTGTAGGCCCTATACATTGTTTTTATAATAATTATATGTAAATTTGTTAAAGAAAAAAAATTGAGTTTCTGACATGGCATGTAAATCAATATTTATTTTAAGTAAGCAATCAGAATTTGTGACATGGTAATTAATTTTTACATCATTACATATTTATTTTACTAAAAATCGTGTTTTTTTTTATATATATATATACATAATAATACATTCAAAAAATGAATTTTCAAAATAAAAGGTAAAACATTTCTTTTAAAACACAAGTTGACATTCTTGAAAGTTTTTCTTGAGTAAATTACATCATCATGTTATTTACTCACATAAATTTATCAGTAAGAGTAAGTGACAGACCTAAACTATAGTCTGATTAAAATAAAAACAGTACTGGTGGGGCCCGTGGCAGTTTAACTTATTTAGCGTTACCTGATTGCATTTGTTTTTGATTGGATTGTTGTGAGTTATCTGTTCTGATTGGCTACAAAAACAAGGACATATAGTTTCATCTGATGACTAATGCCATATAGATTAAATATGTGTTATGGGTCACTACTCTTAAATTGACAGGTGACTGTTTCAGGGTGTTTGTTTTATGTTTCATATTTGTCCATCAAGTGGTAGGTTTTAATCTCTTACTCTGATCATTTCTCGGAACTCTTCGAGTGGAATGACTTAGATCTTCGAGTGAAAAGTTTCTTGTCCGATTCTTCATGTTCTGTAAATTTTATTTTCCAATAGCCAATGCGAGGCCAGCACGGCGTTGCACGTGACAGTTCTTTTCCTGTGGTCACGTGAGACCACTACACGACGGGCAACGGTCATTGTGAAATGCGGCCAAATTCGAATTGCGAAGAGATCCAATCGGCTTAACGATCGCTGAGATAAAAAAGAAAAAACAATAACGTGGTGATTGCTACGCAATTCCAAAAATGATCTTAATCGCCCATTGTGTTGGTCCAGTGCGACGTTAATTTAAATAACTACCAAAAACAAACGTGACGTTATTGTCTAATGCGCCCATATTCGTATTGCAAAAATAAAAAAGTTACAATTTAAAAAGCAGGAAATGGAATCTGTGATCTCGATAGCGAAGGTAAAATTAGTATTGAAAAAAATTATAATTACAATTTAAATTTTTTATTTATTTAAAGGAAATCTTATTTTTAGGCATCTATCTATAATGTGAAATTTACCGCAGATTTCAAATCCGTTCAAGTTTTTACTCTATCTTTAACGATCTAGGACAGGGACGGCGAACCTTTTTAAGAAGTGGGTCAAATTTTTTCATTATATTTTAGTACTAGCTCGTGGGTCACTTGGACAGTGGGGAAGGGAGCATGGTAAAAAACTACTTGTTTTGGTTATCAATTTTTTAATCCGTTAACGATTACTTTTTGTTTTACAACTTTTACTTTTGCAAGTGAAGAGCAAAAAATTGATATAAAAGGCAAGAAAGAAATGCCCAGACCCCCTGAACTGAGTTTTTAATGAACAAAGAAAAAAAAACACCAAATGTATGTAATATTATATTTTAATAGATAATGTAGTTAGAGGTGTATGTGTTATGATATTATAGGTGTATGTACAATAAAGTTAAAATATATTTAATAAGAAATATGGTGTTTTTTGTCAGATAATTTCTTAATTTTTGGTTCATTATCAGTATTCATTAGTTTAACGCATTTTGCAGTCAATTCATTTCCGCTTTTATTTCTATTGGTAGACTACAAAATTCATCGAAGTAAATAATTTTTCACATGAATATGTGGATCCAAATATAGTTAAAATATCATAAGCAAGTTTCTTCATTGATATAAAATTATTTGGTAAAGAATCCCATACGTTTAATATTATATTAGTGTGGGATCTTTCTAATTTGCACTAATTTCAGTCATTTTCCCTTTTACTTTCGAAATCAAGTTATCAAATTTATTTTTCCAAATTATGCTGCTTTGAAATTCAACTAATTCCATTTCTAAATCATGGATACCTAGCCACTTAAATTCATTTAACTCCATTGCTTCGAATTTCGTATTGTATGAATATAAAATAAAGTGAAATGTATTTTGCATATTTTTAAATTGATTAAATCTCTCCTCAAAGGCTTGTTTTATTTACTGTATAATTATTAAATATTTTTTGATTGCATTTTCTTGAACGTCAAGCGTATTTTCCATTGTTATTGTGTTTTGAAAATGTTTTAGTAACTCAGGAAAATATTTCATGATTTTTCATTTCCAAATCCCTAGTAAAGATATCAAGTTTCGTCATAAATATCATAATATTCTCCAACAACATTAAAACAATTTGTCCATCTTCTTGAAGTTTCTTATTCAGTTCATTAAAATGCTGAGTAATGTCGCAAAAAAAACATAAAATCATTTAATCAATCTATATTTGAAAATTCGTTAAAATCATTGTTTACCTTTAAAAAAAAAAGAGTGTAATTTCTTCTAATAAAATGACAAACTGATTAAGAACTTGACTGGAACTGAACCATCGAACATTGTTCTATGTAAAAATTCCTAAATACTGGCACTTAACTACTCTGATAATTGTGCAAATTGTCGTTTATTATGTTTTTTTATTCCTCTAATTCAAGTTACTATCTTTGCGACCTTGAAGAGCGGGAACTCGCTAGACTCCCCAAACGCGCGTTAGAACGGGGCCTCAATAAATCTGTCTTTATTAGTAGTCTGTTCATTCTCAAGCGGTATTTTATAAATTTACATATTCTACTCAATCGGCTTTCATATAAATCTCAAAGCAGCATTATGTATAATCAATAAATCTAAATCATTTTACAAAAATCATTTAAGCATTTTTTTTATTTTTTTATTAACACTTGTATTTTTTTTTCCTTCGTATTTTTTAAAATAGGGGTTCGAAAAATAATAAAAATTCTTTATGTACATGATGAAATGATGATGATAAGTTAATAAAAATCAACGCGTGGGTCAGTGTCTGACCCGAGGGTCATAGGTTCGCCATCACTGATCTAGGACATGGAAAAAATAACTACATAACTCCAGTTTAAACTTTTTATTTGTTTTGTTCTTCGGCTAAAAGCGTTCAAACGGAAAGACGGAAAAAATATATTTAGAATCTGCCATCTCTTTATGTGTTGCCATTCTAAGGAAAACAATAATAATTAAGTTCTAATAAATTCATTTTAAAATGTTTTAGATTGAATTTTAAAATTCGGCGCGACCCAAAAATTGCAAAAAATTCGGACTACATGTGTGCCAAATCCCATTACTGTAAAGTGCAATAGATTCGTCAGGACTTTTATTACAGAAAACACAGACAGAAAATAGAGAAACAATTCCTTTTATAATAGTAGAGATTATGCATGAACATTGTCAAAACTTTCAAATAGATGTCAACTTGATTTTCACATCACTAATTGGCAGAATACCTGACTCAATACTCATCAGCTTACTTAGTCCAGGAGATATCAAAAATAAAAAATAAATTAAGAGCCAGCCCAAATTTTTAGGAGCCAGGACCCTTTTAATACATATATAAATATTTTTTCGAACGCTGAGTATATCACAGAACTCATTACACACACGCGCGCAGTAAATAATGATATTTATAGTGAAACTGAGACAATAAAAAATAACATTTTTGTTATATGCATTAGTCATTTTGCTCCATTTTTGACCTTTTATGGTCTAAACATTCAATTTTTTTTTTCAAATTTTTTTTTTTTTTTTTTTGAAAAATAAACATACTTTACAAAACAGAAAGTTTAGGCGCCAGACCAAATTTTTTAGGCGCCGTGGCCAGATCGCCATGGATGGGCGCCTAGGATTTGTCGTGCCCTGACGTAGTCCATTTAGACACCTCAGATTATTAGCAAGTGTCCAGTGCCAAATATTTTTTCAAAAGCTGATCAGTTCTGGGTATACCCATTAGTGCTGAAATCACAGTGAGTGCAGAAGATTTAAAGTATTTGACGAGTTCTGTGATTTTTCTAGTGTGTATTAACTCCGTTATAAAAGTGTAAGATTGTGGTTGTGATTTAAATCAATGATTTAAAAAAATCCGTTTGATAAAAATCATGATTTCAATCGTTGATTTAAATCAAGTGATCTAAATCTTGACACCCTGTCATTTACTAAAAATTACATTTGATAAATGTTGTTCCTGCCGTTCTGTTCAATGAACCTCTCTCCGGTACCTGCATAATCTCGCGCTCCTAGTTTTGAGATTTCTGGCTAAAGAATTTATTCAACCCAGGTGACGAAACTTTCTGAACCACTAACTGCACGTGGAATCGTCACCATACACAACACACACATATCTTTTGTCTGAGAAGCATTTTTGCCTTTTCGGAAATAAAAAAAAGCCTTAATAAATCGAAAATGCTCCTTATTTTTTGCCCTTTTCAATGTTTAACAAAATTTAAAAAACACACCCAAATAATACATTTTTTACCCAAGTATACTCGCTGAAATTCCTTTTGTCAAACATCAAACCTTAGCACGTCTGAAGGAGATAACCCTTAGGTTTTTCGATGCAATGCCATCTAGCGCCTGAACTGGACGAACTTTAGCATCAACCCAATAGTAAAAGACCTGTATATAAAATTAGGTCCACAAATGATAAGTTGTGCATAATTTAGTACTTAAAAAGTAGTAAAAAATTTTGATAAATTAGCAAAATTTGATCGGTTATACATGCACTGTCAAAATTATAATTTACATGATAATTTGTATACCTGTAAACCAAATTAACTGAACTTGTTGAGTGTATCACTCAAAACAAAACATGTTGCATTAAAACGAAACACCTAAAAATTTTTTGGGGAAAATATAATTTTTGGATGCATGAATTTCTTATTTGTACTTAGATATATATATACACGACAGATTTCAAAATCACAAAATCGATTTTGGTGATTCTGAAAATTTACTGTCTTTTTAGTCAAGTCACACCTTGGTCAAACATCAGTATTGCGACACGAAGTTGGCTGAAATAAGTATGCGTGCCGACAGTTTTCCGTACAGAAAAAGAGTACGCATGTACATTTCGTATGTTTTGTTGCATGCCGCTTCAGTATATGATGGGTTTACAACAGTTATGAACTGAAAATGTTCTACCTGAGGTTATGATGTGAGCGCTTGTAAAACATGATTGAGGTTTTTTTTTTAATCCAAGTATTTTAAAACAAAACATTGCCATTAAATTTAATTCAATTGTTTAACAATTCAATTGTGTGGACACAAACTTCAACAATATGAGATAAATGAATGAAGTTAGAAAAAATTTAACCCCCCCCCCCCAGCATCTCTTACTTTCTTAATATATTAAAAACCGAGCCCGTGGTGTAAGGTATTATTCAATTAACTGGTGTAAAATTTTCTGCAGACTTCAAATCCGTTGAAATTTTTAATCTATCTTTACTTTAGCAATTCCGATTTTGAAAAAAAACTTAACAATCCCAGTCAATATGTTTTTTACTTCTTGTTCTCATTCGCCCAAAGTGGACAGGAAATGTAATCATGTAATCTGTTTCTTTCTTTTAACGCAAAGGGCAGAATATGCATCTTTTTATTTATTTATTTATTTATTTAAAAGAGAAAGTTTACGTGAAGTCGCAATCTTTTTCTCTTGCGAAAATATAAGAGAAGGTCACGTAGGGGAGAAAAAGTTCATTTTAGGGGATTTCTTCTCTCGTCCGGACGAAACGCGTTTGAAGAGAAGCGGGTAGAGAATAAAACTATTAAATTCATTCAAAAATCTTCTAGATTGATTTTTTAAATTTCGCTGTGACCTAAAAATTGCAAAAAATTTGGACTACCTATGTCCCAAATCTCATTGCTGTAAGTGCCACAGATCGTCAGGATTTTGCGGCCGCGAAACAAACAAACACTTCCTTTTATAACAGTAGAGAGAAAATATTTCTTACCTAAATACTTATTTTTCCTATCTATTTTAGATATTCAAAGAAACTTTTGAGTTTCATTTTCAAGAAAAAATTTCAACGTAATTTCAACGTTAGCTGAGTTTATTCTCTGAAGCGATATATTGCGGGATATATTTTTAAGCGTATTCGTAAAATTATTTTGACATTTAAGTTTTTAGTTCTTTTATAGTGGAAGTTAATAAAGTGTCAACTGACTTTAATTTACGGGATTTTATTTCAGTTAAATTTACTACATGATTGAGGTGAAAGGAGATAAGCACAAAAACTAAATTTTACAGGATAGGACAAGCAAGTTGAAGGTTTCACTTATCTCCTTCTCAAAGTAATCAAGTTTCCGTTAGTGATATCTTGGGATTTTTTCGGGTCTGGACTTCCATGAGTTACGAACTTGCCTCCTTTTATTTGTTATACATTAAGAACATAGAATCGTTTCAATGAAATAACCGATTTGTCTCTTACCTCCTTTTCAATATTAACGCTTCAATTATACTTAGTTCATCGAAAAGAGAAACCGAAAGTAAACGTGAAAGCGGGGGACATTGGCAAAAATGCTCCAGGAATGCCAAGAACAGAAGTAGGTTTTCGCTCTTCTTCTCGAGCTGCTTTGTTCACTATGATCATACACGATTGTGACGAACAGCTTGATAAAATAAAACCAAATAACTCTATTAGAAAAGTTAAAAATAAACATATGTAGTACGCAAAAAAAAAAAAATGGAAAGCAATTAAAATAGTTCAAAGCAAGGGATGTTTGCAAAGTTCTGGGAATTATTTTTTTTCTGCCAAGTACTTGTCCCACCACTAAACTAGTTTTTTAGGCTATGTAACAAAATGTTTTTGGTCATGAACTTGTTTACAGCTTGTTTGCGTCATTTAATTACTGGAAATCGCACACTACGTACAATTAGTTTTTAATTCTCAAAAAATGATAATCGCTAGGTGCTGTATTTCTCTATTCTTGTTTGGATCTCTCTCTCTCTCTCTCTCTCTCTCTCTCTCTCTCTCTCTCTCTCTCTCTCTCATCTCAACACAATAGGAATCTGGATAACTAGAAAAGGAACTAACTACATTGATTGTGGTGGTGGTGATCTAGATATTTTTATACCACTACTCGACCCTGAGAAAGAACTCTTGGTAAATGAATAAACACAGCCTTTGTGGCAAATGGTCTTTCTTTCTATCGTCTGAAATGTTGAACCCCCGGTCAATCCCGATCTATTATCCACAATGTCTACCTTAGCACATTAGCAAACAGGAAAGTGAAAACACACAATTGAATACATACAATTGCTAATTTAACCAGCCTGGAAAGACAAGTGATTTCAAGCGTGATTTAAGAAAAGTACTTTATGCCAAACAAGGACATGTTTGCTGCTTCGAGTCATGGGACTAAGCTCTAATAGCCTCCTCCCCGTGGATGTGTCCATGAATAAAGAAGAGCATACATTTTCTTTTATCAATTCCAGTGGTGTGCTGCCCAACAATGACTAGAGAATGCTACCTCTGTCTGGTGATCATTTTCCACAAGACAGAAGGAGGATTGACACTAAACATGATACACTTCCATTCCATGCTTGTTCATGACTCTCGGTTGGTTGCTTTTGGGGTTTTATATCGCAAGGGCCATATTTGACCATGCTTCGCCAGACTGACATACAATATCAAGTAATACACACGTACAGGGAAAGCTTTACTGATACAGGAGAGAAAAACACCCAAAGAGAAATGCACCTTGCAGGAATCGTCGAAACTGCATAGTCTACAACTCGAAGTTTGCTAACGCAGTGGGCATACCCAATGAGCCACGAATTTCCTTATGACTCTCGGATACAGCGCCACTTTCAAACGCAACCGACATTCAATTTACAGATGCTACATTATATTCAAATCGAACACTGGCTTCGGGATGTTTCTATTTTGTTTTGGAACAATGTTGTACTAACTAAAAACTAACTAAAACTTTCACATCTTTCATTTTTATTTCAGACAACAAAACTTTGCAACACTATGATTCAAAATAAAATGTTTTCCAGAGTTCGATTTCGAAAGACAACTAACAAACAGCTAATAATTTCTGCGTTGAAAGTTCTTTCTTTCTGCAAGCTACTAAATCTTTCGCATTGTGGATGAATTAAAAAAACTATTCAACGTTCAATTTTGAAACGTTTTAACAAATGTGTTAACGTTCAATTTTGAAACATTACACAAATTAGTACCATGATTTCTCATGTCAATATGTCAAGTGGTTATTTCACCTACTTTTATACCAACAACAATAACGTTAAATTACATCGGAAAAGGAAAGTTAAAGTTAAAGAAGTGTTAAAAAATATGTGTGTGTGTGAGAGAGAGAGAGAATGCGATTAGCACACTTTCATTTAGGAAGGAAAAGTAAGAGAAATCATTGGAAATAGAATTTTTGTTGAACAAGAACTGAAAGGTTTTTATTGTCCTGCAATACCATACTCTTTCCGCTTTCTTCATTTGACAAAAATTAGACGCGACGCACTTCTGTATTTGTTTTCTCTTTCACTAAAACGTTAGCAAACACACCTAGTGCTTGACCTGTCACCTAGAACTTGAATATCAGAGTTTGTAAATTGATTTCTACTGACAGCGATTTGATACTATTCCTACAATCGTCCCAAAGCTTTCAACTCAACTAAAAGGCGAGTAGGAATTAGGAATGCGACATCGACAGCAAAACATCGATGTTCAAAATTAAAACATCGATGTTGATAATAAATACATCGCCCGAAAACCCTCGATGTTTTTAAACTTCCCCCCCCACATTTCTTAAAACTGGTTTAGCAACCTCAATCCAATGTTCGCCGGGGGGGGGGGTATTTAATTTGTCATTTGCCATGTTTATTAATTTATAAGCAAGACTTTTTTTAATTATCAAAACAATAAAACGAACAATTAACAAATCATTTACTTTGAAATTGAATAATGTAAAAGAAAATAATATTTACAACAATTTGACACAGGTACTACTAACTATAAGTATAATTAGGTAGGTACGTAACAATAATTATTGTTAGTTATTATGGGCTAACATAATAAAACTTATTTTTTATTTACAGCAACTAAAAAATATTGGGGCCTATAAATATATTATGTCCCAATATTTGTTATTTACAGTTTGTGAAAAAAGAAGTTCAACTTTCTCCACTTTAAGCCGACTTCTTTTTTCACTAACTATCCCACCAGTAAGAGAAAAAAACTAACTAATGGGACAGATGTCGCCATCACTGACAAGTACTAAGTATTTTTCTTAATTTTCAACTATGGTACTTTTTTTTATTAAAAAATAAAATTTCGACAAAATAAGAACATCGAGAATGTTGAAACAACGTTGTTAAACAAACATCGGCTCTAATACTTCAATGGTATACATTGATGTTTTTTTTTATAAAACATCGATGTCGCATCCCTATTTCTGATGGGACAGATATCGCCATCACAGACAAATACTTAGTTGCACGGTTATTTTTCTTAATTTTAACTATGATGCTTTTTTTATTCAAAAATAAAACACCGACAACGTAAAAACATCGATGTTACACAAACATCGGCTCCAATAAACCGATCGTAAATACAACAATGTTTTTATAAAAAAATTGATGTTTTGAAAACATTGACATCGCATCCCTACTTTTCAGACACTTCACCCTTGGCCACTTTGCTCTAAAAGTTTGTTCAACTTACTGATTATGAAAATCATGCTACTTGGTGTTTTTTTATTTTTTATTTTTATATAGGTACGTTTTTCATTTAAAAATAAAACATCGACAACGTAAAAACAGACAAGTATAAACATCGATGTTTTAAAAACATCGACATCGATGTCGCATCCCTAGTAGGAATCTCGATAAAAACATTGGCAAGAAGACAACATCTAAAAAACTGATATTAAAGATGTCGAAACGTATTTCAAATGATAATGATATTGAGTGCCATATTATCTTTAAAACGTAAGTACGATTTCATTTGAAATACACTCAAACCTTAATTTGTGCGATCTTTTTTTGTGCTGTATATGAAAAAAATTTATTCAGTACAATCTACTTACAGTCCTTTCAAAATTTCAATCAAATTAGAACATAATTGAAAAAGTTATCAATAAAATTTACTTTAAAATTTTTTTTTAATATAGCACGTTTTTGTAACGGACTAAAAAGCATAAAATAATTTCTCCTGGCCCCATACAGATTTATAACACCATACAGATTTCTGACCCCATACAGATTGTCCTGAAAATTTGTGATTGTGAAGTTTTATTGCTTTTAAAATACTTGTAGGACTTAAAACGAAAAACATGGGGCGCTTTCCACTCCTCACTATTATCTATTGCAAGCGCCAAACGTTTTTCGTTTTAAATCTTACATGTATTTTTATAGCTATTAAAACTTCACAATCACAAATTTTCAGGACAATCTGTATGGGGTCCGGAATCTGAATGGGGTTATATATCTGTTTGGGGCTAAGAGAAATAATTTTATACTTTTTAGTCCGCTGCACCGACTACATGGTAACTGAAAAAAAGTCAACTCTAAACTAGTGAGAGGTAGTATCTTCAAGTGACGAAAGTGATTTTGAACCAGTTCACCACAAGAAAATCAGCGTATTGTCAGACTACGAAGGATAATGGTTAAACATTTTTAAAAGTTTTATGTATGTAAAATAAGTATATATGTAACTAAAATATTTAAAAATATTCGCATGTGTATTTTCTAAACGAGATTTCTAAATGAGATTCCAAAAAGGTTTGACGAGGTTCCAAGTAGTTGCCAAGCCTCGTTTCATGATTTCGTTTTTAAAAAAAAGCAATTTCTAGTTTTTTCGTAAGGTTTTGAGTTGTTTTCTACGTCAGACTTTTTTTTATGAGGTCCCTATTCACCGCATAAAAAAATACTTTTTAAATGTGTTGCGAAAAATATTTTTTATAGCTACTTGTGAAGTTTTGAAAGATTTTTTTTTATGCGTTTTCTTTTATGCGGTCCCTATCCACAGCACAAAAACAGGTTTGAGTGTACTTGTTATCTTTTGTAATGATTCGTAGTATCCTTGGCAAACAAAAGTTTTAATGCGCTTCAATTTCTTAATTATCTGAGCTAACAGACGTTAAAAATAGTTGTATAATACATTATGCTACTATACTGTTGGCCATGTAAAAAACAACCTGCTGAAAATATTATATGCGGTGACTTAAGCTTCAAAAGATAGTTGAGTTGGAGTTCAACTCAAATTTATGGACAGAAATTTCAGTTTAAGATTGAGACAAATAACTAAACTTGAAATACCTAACAAATAATTTTTGTTTCTGTTGTTTAAAACAAAAGCTTCTTCGCAGATTATTACGTTTGAAATAATAGAAACATTTTATCTAGGAAGGTAAAACAAAAGAAATTCCAGGAATAAGTAGCACGTAACTGTTATGTTTACTATCCCATCTATTCCTGGGAGTAGGGTTAAGTTGCGTTAGTGTTGAGTATACATTAACTGGATCTGAAAGGATAAATTCAAACATACATTTATAAAGCACTTTCAGTGTCCCTTCTGGTCGAAATTGGCCAAATAAACATAATACAAAATGCCACGAACGAACACCAAGTAAAGCATATGAGGAGAGAAGATTGGACCTCACTCGAAATTGTTTTCTAAGAAAAGTGTATGAGCAAAGTAGCTATGCCTGATGGTTCATTACAGGACGATACCAATAAGCAGATAGCAATATGGTAATCAGATGTAAGGTCTGGTTGGTTGGCGTTTTTTTTTTTTTTTTTCTTTGATGGATGCAAGGGTCAGATCTGACCAAACTACGCCAATAAATGTTTTTTTTCGTCTGAGAACAAAAGATTAGAGACAAGATAGTTCAATGTTATTGTAAGTGCCACAGGTTCGTCAGGCAACACATTTAAAGACTGAAGTCAGAAAGGCAGCTGTTTCATCTCAAATCGCCACTTTTGTATTATTTTGAAAATTAATAGAGTGGTCATCGGGTCACCTAGAAACACATAGGCGGTCTATCAGAGGATATCTTACCCAGGTAACAGAATTTAGTAAGGGAAGAGGTATTTCACTTTAATATCGTCCTGAAGATATTATTTTGAAATGCAAAATAACACAAGTGAGAAAGAGATAAATGTAATTCATTGTCTATCCAAGTCACTGTACCAAAACGTGTTTAATTTTTAACGCAAGATTATTAATAGCGATACAGAAATTGGTTCGTTATTGCTTCACCTCGAATTGCCACTTGTGAATTAAAAAAAAAATAATAGAATGGTTACTAGAAACTATTTTGTGGTCTACTGGTGGAGGTCTTACTGGAATAATGTAATTTGAAAAAGGAAGAGGTTTTTCATTGAAAATCCTTTTGTAAATCTTATTTTTAACGCAAAATAACATCAAGTAAAATGAGATAAATGTAATTCATAATGAATTCCAATTGAATAGCAATACGCAATTTTTTAAGCAACAAATATTCACAACATTAATGAATCACAAAATTAACAGTTTTTATTATTATTACAGCAGAACCCCGATTATCTCTGAAAAGCATGGGATACGTCATAGACAGCACATAGAGATTACATAGAAATTGTTTTGATAATGAGGAGGGTTTCCTTTTTGTTTTCATCTGTTATAATCTATAAAGCACTTGCGAAAGCACAATATCCAGCAATTCGATGTAAAGGTATTGTTAGGTATTGGTTTTGCAATCATGGTTTCGACCTCATGGCGAACAGTGAATTTATGCAATAGTTTTTTTACTCCCCGCGAAACCCTACTATCTATTTAAAAAAAATATATACAAGCAAATAGTCTGAAACTCATTCAAATGGTTCCAAATGAAACAACGAGGATGTAATGTTTTTTTTTTTAATTCATGATGCCATTTGGCCTAAAAAGATTGAAACCATTAAAGGAAAGATGATCAAAGGATTGAAGGAAATTTGAAGAATAAGGGATCTATTGTATTTTCAAGTTCTAACAGAAATCAGTCTTTGATTTATAAATTAGTCTTCTTTAAAGTCTTCACTTTAAAATTCAGATTTTAAAAGTAAAAGATATCTGTTATTAACATTTTTCATTCTTTGAAACAAGAAAACTAGTTACCGTTGGCTCCAGAGCTTTAAAAGAATTACCACTCCCTTTTCGCTATTTTTCTAGCACACTAAAATGATATTGCCACTCCGACATTTATAGGGTGCAATGAACAAGAGATTCAACCATTCTGTGGAAATAAATCTAAAAAATTCCCGTTGAGTGCAAAGTGACCACTGACTGTGAACCAGGACGACAGCACTAATCAGAGTCAACATGAATAACCTGTACACATCTCTCGATAGTTGTTCAAAGTCCAAACACGCCGGCAGGAAGCAGATTACAGATTACCTTCCATCTCGTATGCCCACGGGGAACATTAGGTGCGTTATCTTCTTAAAGAAAAAGGACCGTTAGAGCACTCGTTTCTTATCAATGACGTCACTCTGTACACAAAATATGAATTCAGGTGAAGTAATATACGGCATCCCAGTAGACTTGGAACTCGCACATGAATTTCCAATATAAATGGTTAAATTTTTATTGGGGGAACTTTTGAGTCACACAGAACTTGACATTGTTTAAGTAGCTGTGATTTTGATTTTCAAGCATTTCAAGCCGGTTACTCATTACCGAACTCCAGTTCCTGTGAATGGTATGTCCAAAGTCACTTTGTATCACGACTCAAACAGTGTACTGAGGGTTCTCCGGAGCAGATGAATCCATCTACTACTATAAAAGGAAGTATTTGTCTGTTTGGGCGCAAAATCCTGACGATTCTGTGGCACTTACAGCAATGAGATTTGGTACACAGGTAGTCCGAATTTTTTGCACTTTTTGGGTCGCGGCGAAGTTTAATATTCAATCTAGAACATTTTAAATTGAATTTAATGAAATTTAATCATTATTGAATACTACAGCATAGAAGAGATCACAGATTCTAAATGTATTGATTTCGTTTCCAGCGAGCAGATAAATGATTTTTCTGCCAGACGATAAAAACAATCTTCTAACTGGAGTCAATTAGTTATTTTTCTATCTCCTAGACCGTTAAAGATAGAGTAAAAATTTCAGCGGATTTGAAATCTGCGGAAAATTTCACTTTAAATCCATACCTAAAAATATGATTTTCTTCATATAAATAACTTTTAAATTGAATATATCTTTTATATTTTTGCACGAGATTGCGACGTCACGGTAACTTTCCCTTCCAAAAATTAACAGATTTGCATTTCGCGCCCTTCGCGTTAAAAAATAACAGATTACATTTCCTGCCTCTTTCAGTGGAGAGTAAAAAATAAAAACATTTGACAGGCATTGTTTAGTTCTTTTTCGTAAAAGCGGATTCGTAAGATAAGATTAAGGGGACTCGGCACCCCAAAAATTATTTTTTTAAATAAATTATATTTACTGTAGTTTTTATCATTAATTAATGTTTTCCCATGTAATTAAATGAATTTTGAGGAAAAAAATAAAAAATTGTATCACAATTTTTTTTAAATTTAAAATTTTAATAAAATTGTCAGAAATTTCAAATTGGTACTCCTTTTTTAATATTCAATATTTTAACTTCAAATTTTTTTACAATATTAATGAAACTTCTCTTAACACTTCTAAATATGGGATTTTGAATATCTTGTGTAGTTTTTGAAAAAAAAATTAAAAACTGAAAAGTTAGTGAAAAATCGAGAAAAATTACGAATTGTTTTAATTAATCTGTAATAAAATAAGTTCTACTTATTTTTTTACAAATCCCATATTTAGTTTTATTGATCAGATAATTATGAGCAAGTGGTTAAAATTTCAGATGATTTAGATGATTGGTTAAAAAGCTTTATGGTTTTAACCATAACAGTGTTTGAAAAAACACAAAACTGAGAAAAACCAATTTAAAGTTTTTATGTTACTAAAAATGTAGTAAAGAAACCATTAAATCACTTGAAATTTTTTTTGCTGTTGACCAGCACATATATGTGGTGCTGTAGAATATTTATATGTAAAAATAATAAATATTTATGTTTCATACAGTCAAAATTTAATGCAATGGAATATTCACAAAAGCGATGTAATTTGTAACGTAAATACGAAAATTTGATTTTAACGAAAAAAATGCTATGGTTATATTATTGAATTCTGTTATACTATTATGTTATTACAAATGATCAAAAAAATATGTTATACATAAATTCTCATTAAAAAATTTCAATTATTATTAATATGCGACTCACGAATTGGAAAATATAAGTGAAGATGATTTAGAAAGATCCTGCTTTATAGGTTACACCTTCCCTTCTTTTGTTTGCATGTTCTTGCCTCTTAATGGCAAGTTTAATCAGTTTTCTAGAAAACTGATATTTTGCCGTAGCGCGTCTAACTTGAAAAAGCACCTTCCTTTTGCACAGCATCATTCCAAGTGTCCGACTTGCATTCCCGCAGGAAATCCCCAATGCACTCTGCTGTTCTTGTAATGTTTTGCACACACCATTATTGAACTCACACACTGCCTCAGAAACTGCACGTCGGACACGGTTAGGAAATGCAAATTTGTCCTTTGGGCATTTGCTCCACATTATACTATGTAGAGATTCGTTAGCATTTTGCGTTGCACAGCGAATGCAGCGTTGTAGCAGATCATCGCTAGCCAATCTTTGGTATACTGGTAAGATGTATGGCAGGATGGTTTCATTGATTGGTGTTTTCACACACTTATCATGAGACCCTGGTTTTACACCCTGAGCTTTAGCTCTCTCGTAAAAACACCATGAGTTGGCACCTTTTGGGCACTTGGAATGTTGCGGCTTCGCATCCGTTGAAATACTGTGAGACAGTGTAGCATATATTGCCTTTTTCATTTCTTTGCAGTTTCCTTTATTTCTAAGAATAGCTCCTTGATAATATTTAGTTAACTTTTTTATTGTTTCATTTTTCAAACTGCCCTGTTTTTTACCTCCCAATGTGATCCCTTTGGCTTTATTTTTTGAAACAACTTCACGTAAACCAGTTCCTAGCCGTTTCCCAACATGATTAACGCATTCTTCTTTTTTTATCACAACATCAGCACCATAAACTTTATTCTTCACCAAGTGATTATAAGTTTTCGCGTCCCCATCTGAAAGGATCGTGGTGTAGCGAAATCCCAGTTTTTCAGAGCGTTTCCACAAAGAAGAAGCTGCTTCAAGCTCCATCGAGTTGGAGGACCCAGAATGGTTTGCCTCACAGTCCTCTTTATGGCCGTCATACCAGAACTGATATTCGGCAGACGATTCTCCCAGATCTTTTTTAGCATTGGTACACAGTCGACACACCTTTGACATTATTTCAAAGTCGACTGCATACCCTGTTAAAATATCAATAACGCAGCCAACGCCAATGCGTGAGGTATGCCCACGGGTTAGCCACGTTCCATCAAAAGAGACAGCAATATCTTGTACTGAATTATCAGCACTCCCAATTTCAGTGTACGAGTCTTTAATTTGTTTGTGTACTTTCGACTGAAGATTAGCAGTACTGACTTTGTACGCTTTATCAAGCGCTTTGGTACACGATCGAAATGTCGAAGAAGAAAAGACCTTCATATCTAAGACCATGCAAAATTTTTCTATTGAACTATACCCTTTACCGATGTGTTGAAATGCCTGGGTCACTCTTAAATTAATCTCGTAGTTAGACTGCTCTTTCTTTGATGTTGTAGCTGCAGATTTAAACTCGTGACAAGTAGTGCACACCATGTTCACATCATATGCAAATCCAGACTTCTTTCCTAAGTCAAATTTCAAGTTCTTGGTTTCACACATAGGACATTGCAAATCTTTTAGCAGGTTGTTCAAAAGATTTAAATCAATGAAAACATAGGAACCTTGACTTTCTTCCAAGGAAACATTTGCAGACGACATCAGAGTTTGGAGTCTTTCATTTGGCGATGGAAGTACTGCTTCATTACCAGACGATATGGATTTTTCCGAACACCAACGTTTCCTAACCATTTTTGCAGCATGTGCATATTTCCTCTTGGTACGAGGCATATTATTAAACTTTAAATGTATATAAACACTGATCAATAGATAAGCAAAAATGAAAAAACTATCTTCTAAAGCTGATTGTAATGCAAAGAGATGATGAAAAATGCAATTCAATTACTCAAAATAAACAGCTTCGATAAACAAAGTTTCAATAAACACGGTTTCAGTTATTTAGAATATACTTCTACTTCTACAGCTTAACCGCACATATTAAAATATTTGTAATATGAGGCTTTGCTGGTAGATTTTTAAAGTTATCACTCAAACTCGCGATTGAGATTCCTATTAGTTTCGGTTTCGATTTCTGTACTAAGGTAAATATAATTTGATAATAAGGCAACTTAGAATTATCGTAAAGACATGAAACTTTGCGGAAACATTTTTAAGATTCCAAATCATAATTTGGGATAAAAATCCCAAAATCGGTATTTTGACCCATTTTCGGGTGCCAAGTCCCCTTAAAAATTTCAACGGATTTGAAATCTGCGGAAAATTTTACAACAGAATAATGTCTTATATCATGGTGTTTCCTGTGGTATTGGTTTGCAAAGCAATAGGTGAATAAAAATGTTCAGGTGAAAAGGAAAATGTTCGATTGAAGATAACACACACATTAGCGAATAATAGCCTCACATTGGTCGGACTTGCGATAGAACATGATAAGAGCATGCGTATTTTGTTTCGGTACACAAAATACGTATATCGGTAGGTGTGCTTATTTTACCTACAGCGTCCACGATCCTACTCTAGTCACTCGCAAAAACCGAAACCAGTTAACTGAAACAAGGTAGTTCTTGAACCTTGTTCAGAAAGCATACACATTGGCGAAGACAAAATGTAACGGCAATAGGAACACGAATTACGACTCAGAGATGAGATGTACGAGCTGTATGGAGATTAAAGTCAGGAGAGAACAAACAGGAAGTATGTGCGAAACCGCAAGCAGAGCGCGCGAAAGGTGCACAATCAGTAAATTTAGGGATTGGTTCACAGGTTTCTTAAAGAAGAATGCAGGGGGATTGATTGAGTGGAAACTCAATCGATGAGTAAATAGCGAATATAAAAAAGAGCCAAAAACCCATCTTGACCGTGATTTCCACACTTTCCCTCCACGCAAAAAACGTCGATGTGGTGAGCTCAGAGACCCCTTGGTGAGTCTCCCGGGCTCCCCACATTGATTTTTTCCCCTTCTTATCATCATTTACCCCCCAAATCATCACCACAGCTCATGCATTTTGCCACTTCTTTTTGGTACTGATTGGTCGCCACTCCTCTTTTGTCTCCTCATCTTTGGAATGTGAATTGGACTCCTAATTGTATCAATTATTAAACTCTATCGTCTATCTTAATTATTTACCTTTCTCATAGTGCAATGCCACTACCTTTAACTTTCTTCCTCCATTGTTTAGTCTACAATCATTAAATTCCTTATTAATTCTGATGTGGAGGTTCGCAGTTCTCTGCAAGGTACTCCGTAATTGATACGCCCGTTCCGTTTTGTTTCACATTTGTCCATCAAGTAGTAGGTTTTAATCCCTTGCTCTGATCATTTCAAGAACTCTTCGAGCGAAATGACCGAGTATCCTCGTGTGAAAATTTTCTCGTCCATTTCTTCATTTCCCGTAAATTTTATATTCCATGATCAAGCATATTTGATTTAGTTCACATGAGTACTGATAAGCTATTACGTTTTTCGAAGTAACCCGAAACGACTTTCATCCGACGACATCCCGTTCACTAAGGCACGCTATATTTTGGAAAGTCGTGGTCATCTCTTCCACCTACTCTGTGAACAACCTGTTCCCAAGTCCACGTTTTCTAACACCAACGAATTCGAAATGAATCTTTGGACTGGTTCCTTAAGGTACGACGCATCGGTCCCTTTGCGGGTTGATCCCGGATTGTCGCCAGTAGCGCGATGTGTTACTCCAGTGCGACGTTAATTAAAATACCTATATACCCACAAGCATCGGATTAATTTAGCGTACTGCGCACAATACATTCAGAGCATCGGCATTTCACTTGGAAACTGACAGGTCGATCGGTTGAAATCGACCACGTCGGCATTCACTTTTTTGGTGTAGGAGTAGTGATGTAAAATGCCCAGGCATTTTTGAATTAGGACAAATGCCCAGCCAAAATCCAAAAATGCATGGGCATTTAAACATTTCTGAGAATTATTGTCAAACAAACGCTTATTGATGATACTTACTGATCAAATCTGACATATAATCTGCGTATATTCAGTCTATTTGACTAAGTTCTAATACAATATTTGTTTTGAACAAAAACTCGTAAAACGATTTAACTTTTTCCTGAAACTTCATTATGGTTGGTGTAGGAAGTATTTGACAATTAACACTAATAAATTTTAACATATATAGTAGCTTTACTTCGGCATTCCATTACAAATAACATGTATTAAGCCATGCCCGGCCACCAAACAAAAAAAAAAAAAAAAAAACACAAATAGAATAAAATTAGTTTTTGAAAAAAAAAAATATATATATATATATATATATATATATATATATTCATCCACAGCTTTATTTACTTTCACTCTTATCCTCAGATGAGTAAAGTGGCTCAGATTCAGATTCGTCTGACTCTGATTCATCAAACTCTGAGATTTCCTCTTGATTTACTAGAGATTTTCCTTCACTTTTCTCTTGGTCATTCTGTTGTATTATTTTCTGGGACTTGTGAGTTCTGTGCATCAATTTTCAATAAAATCCAGAAAAGTTAGTTTTGCTGCCCCTATCACATGTCAGTCGATTTCTTTTTGTATTGTGGATCCAGGAAAAAGTGCTAATTTATTTATTAATGAAAGAACAAGAATGTGTGTGTGTGAGCACATGAAAATAAATAATTTATGTGATCTTATATTTTCTGAAGAACAAATTTGCTTAAGTATATTTGGTGGTGATTTTAAATAAAAATAAAATTATTGGCAGGATTTTTCTTAAAATTTACTTTTGTGTTTAATAATACTACTTGTTTTACTAACTCGTAGTTTATAAGTTAACATTAAAAGTGCACTTACGTTTAGGATTGTTGAAACGAAGGTTTCACGTACAAGAAAGTTAAATTGACTACAATAAAACACGTCGATAAAAAAGCAATAATTAATCGTCAAGAAAAATGCACGAGCTGTCTAAGCGTACTCTCAATCGATGAGTCAGAGCTAGCAGTCTTCTGACTAGGTTCTGTTCTTTAGGACTCTGTTCTTTTACAAAACGAATTCCAAAATTCTAGACGCATAAAGTGATTACAAGTACTTAATTGAAACATTCAGTCCAATATCATCTCGTTTTCCTCTGTCAAAACAAGAAAAAAAAAGTATTCCGGATCTCCCACTATAAAAAATAAATGTCCGCGAAAACGATTGCAATAATTTTTCGTGCTTAAGATTTTCCGTAATTATCTACACAAAGTACTTACAAAAAGATGAGGTGTCAACAAATCTGGGCCCTGTGTGTCTACCACGAAATCTCCCGCCATAAAGGTGGCGGTTGCTATAGTAACAAGGCTCGTATGTTTTAAGTTGAATGCGAGAACAGAGTAGTGAGGAAGAACAATTTAAAGAACAGTTCTATTGATGAGAACAGGATCTGAAAAATAACTGTGCTACCGTCGGTTTATAAAAAAAAAAGCGCCTCTCTTTGAAATTTTTACTGTGGGTTGACAACTTTCTGAAAACGGGACTTTTCGGCGTACCTAAGCTGTGTTTGGGGACAACGGGACAGCATACCTAAAAACGGGACGGTCCCGTTAAAAAGGGGACTAATGGTCACATTAAGTATGCTCGTGTAGGAAGGCATCTTAATAGGTCGACGAGGAGACCTCTATAGTGTTCTTGAAGAACCATGAATTCACTGACCGCTGAGATAAGGATCCGAACATTATTCATCTATATGCAAGTGCAATCAGCGATACATTTATTCTGCAAGCCGACATTGGTCTATCCTACATTGGTCTTTCGCGATAGCATCTTTGAAACGAGACTATCGTTTTGATTTGGCCAGCATAATCTTATGACTTGAATCCAATTGAACATGTATGGTACGCTCTTGGGATATGAGCTGCTGCCCTCAACTCGTATCTCGAACCCTGCAGGGTCTTAAAAATGCCTTGTAGGAGTTGCTCTCTGCCTACAGATCTCATAGACAAACTCAACAAGAGCATGGAACATCGTCTGTAATGCATTGCTGTGTGTTATATACGCTTTATTGAGAAAATCATATAATTTAATTATGCGTATTTGTGACTAATGTTCCTTGAATTTCTCAGGCAAAATGTATATATTTAGTATTTTCAAGTTATTTTCTGTAGCAAGATATGATAAAGATATTAGCCAAATTTCATTCAAATCGACTGAACAGTTTGGGATTACATCTATTTCCTACTTGTCTCAGAATTTATGGAAACCAAGGTGGTTTCCACACGCTCTGTGCAATAGAGAAATTGATCTTTCGATTGAATTGTTATAGTAAGGGTATTAAAAAGATTGAACTAACCATTCAAAGTGCAATCGACAAGTCAGTGTTGAAGAAGTGTGTGTTTTTGTGCAAGCAACAGTGGTTCAAAGAGTTACTTAACATATAATGGTGAATAAACAAACAAAATGTACCATAATGATGAAAAACAAAATAATATTTTTTGTTCTAAAATTTTAAATATACTGCAGATTATTCGTATATTTCTTCGACATATTTTACAGTATTTTTGAAATGTGTATAAAAGATTTAAATTCTCTCTCTCTGGATTTTATTGTTATAATGCCGAAAATTAGGACATAAAGAAGAGATAAATTTAACAACATACTTGGCAACTTAGAAACCTGTGCATCAGTAAAACTTTAGGGCGAACGCCCTTTTCCATAAAAACGCAACATAAATACATGAATTAATGTGTATTAGAAATAAATATCCTTATATGTCACAGTAACAAGTATTATTTATATTTAAAAAGCCATAAGTAAAAACTCACATTTTTATCAACTGCAGAAACCTCGTAAAGCAATAGTGTTTTAATACCAAACTTAACAATTCTATTTACAAAGTTGTTTCATTTAGTGTTCTATCCAGAAGAGAAATTGCAGAAAAATTTATTGAAACTGTAGTAGTTTTTTTGGTCTTCTTTAATAATTCTGCACTGAATTTCTGCTTAAAACAAGGTTTGGGGTTTTGTGTCTTCAATACCAACAAACTTTTCAACGTTTTGTTAGAAATGAGAGAACGGTATTCAGTTCGGTTGTTTTTGACGAAGATGAAGATTCTCACATCCTGCATTGGAATGGGGAATAAGCAGAATAAGAATAGACAGCATAATTTTAGTCCATTAGCCCCTCTTATTTAACCTACTTCAACCCACAGCACATCAATATGGTCATGTCCTTCTATTATCACGGATAAATCTTCCAGCTGAAGACAATAAAACTACTTTTCCAACTCATCCGTTGCTTTGTCTTTGCACTCATCAAGTACGATAGAAAATTTTAGTGGATGGTTGCAAAAGATGAAATATTTCGATTTCTCGATCGAAATATTAAAAAAAAATCCATAAAAAAGGCAGACCCATCCTTAAATCAGTAAAATTTAGTGGAAATCCGTAAAAATTAAGATAATCCGTAAAAATTGGCAAGTATGTAACAATAATTACGAAAGGGATCGTGAGATCGGCCTACGAAATGCAACTATACACCCATCTCAGGGATTTAGAAAATATTAAAAAATAGTATAGGTACAGTTTTAATCCGAGTATGATGTATATTATACGTCAGTTGAACAGGGCAACATTTATTCACGAAAGTAGTATAATTTTAGTTTACTAATGACAACGATTTTTCACTTTCTGTTAACCATTTATTCTATATTAGAAAAGTTATCACTAAATTAGAGAAGAGCACGACAAATACTTCTAATTTTTAAAAGAACACATAATCGAGTTAATTATAATTTAAATCTGTCTGTTTTGAATGTAAAATTGAATACCAAATACTATTAATCAATACTATACAAAGAAAGTCATTTACGTTTTCAAGTTTAGAATACTTAGGTTATTGTGGAAACTTGTAATTACGTCATATTCTTGTCTACTTATTCCAATTCACTGTCTTTTTAGTGAATAAGTACTTAAATTTTAGTTCAAAAATGTTTCGAAGCATCAACCTCTCGGAATTTAACAGTGGGCTTGTCTCTGACGCTGTTAAATACACAAATAAACACTAGAGTAAACAGAAGCGATGTTATATGAAATTTTTTTCAAGTCCTACTTCTATAATTTTATTTATGATAAAATTGCATAAGTATTTGCTGATATAGAATAAGTTATAAATCTAGAATTAAGAAATACAGAATACATCACAGATGGCGCAAGAGTAGAAAATTAGTTATATATATAACGGCTTTTAAATAAGTCTACCAATGAAAAGACGCATGCTTTAACCACTTTCTTTATAAAATTTTCAAAACACGATTCCAAAATTGTTTTTCTTAAAAACAGAAAAAACTTTTCTTTCCTCTTTCTCTCTCGAAAAGTCTTTACAAACACAAACTTATCTGTACATCTGACGTCGAATAGCAAAATGCATCAGTTTTAAAAAAATCGAAAAAAAAAAAGAATTTATTTAATTATAAATATATCTTTCACAAGAGACAAAAAAGTTACATGTGCGTCATCTGATTACTTGACAAAAACGTTCAGAAAGAGAAAGAAAGTCTAGAATTAACCACATGTGTAGCTTGAAAAGCCCGATGTGAGTGAAAGAACAGTGGTTGCTCGAACTTTTAACAGATGCCGCTAAGAGATGGTACTTCTTGTAAGCTGAATAAATAAATTGGAACCAAAACGGCGTTTACTCTTGTTTCTTCAATTCGAACAATCTATTCAACGGTTATTACCCTTTAAGCCATAAAGCAGGAGAAAAATTCATTCGGTTTTTTTTTATGGCTGGGCGAAAAAACGAGAAGAAACGTGGGTAGATAAATCGAAAGTAAAACCGCACACCTTGGACTCCGAACTTTTCAGATATCAAACAAGAAATTTAACATATATATAAGTGCACAGAGGCCGTAAGACTTTCCAAGGGAAAGTGATGAAACGACTTACTTGTTCTGTTTGGGTATTGCTTCCCGCCGACCTGAAAATACAGGAAAACCGCCGAGTAATACAAGACATTAACGCACACGATGATGAAAACACTAACTCCCGACACTTGCTCCACCAGAACTACGAGAAATCGGCGGCTTTAGGCCCTACTTTCACCTGTTGAAGGTTGGACGATTCCACTGTGGAGGCGAAGTGTAGACCAAGCGCGGGCGTGGGGAGGAGGGTACACGAGCGGCTTCGCATGAATAGCATTCATTAGAGCAGAGACGTTCTTTTTAAAAACTGCTGGATCATCGACTATAGACATAGCAGTTTAGAGACTCGCTTGACGATGTTGCAAACTTGTTCGTGTGTATTCTAGCCCTTTTTTTTTGAGGAAGACACACTGGCGGAAAATAGTTCATGAATATTAAAAGCGGTGTTTTAAGGAGGAATGGAAGTGCTTATGGAGTTTTATTCCTTGAACATCGGTTTTTTGTAATGTGAGACAAAGACTATACTGCTATTGACTACTTTTGAACGTACCTAGAAAATTTTTTCCTTTTTTAATTACATTGCGTTTTACGAATGTAACACGGAATTCGAGGTGTCTAATAAGAACTAGATTCTAAAAACCCCGGGGGCGTGATAAAGTCCGAGTCAGTTTTCCCAAATAATTTAATTTGATTCTTCGTTCTGCCCCAAAATAAAGCTTAACGTAGAAATTTTTTTTTGAAAGATTTTGTTGAAAAAAACGACGCTGAAAATTAATCATATTGCGCAATTAACCCCTTGCAAAAACGCCTTTTCTAGATCGTGATAAAGCAGGAATATGAGATTGATTGAGAGAGAGAGAATATTCAATTTATTATCTGTTAATTGAATGTCTTCTATCTTGATTGCAAAGAATAAATCGTAACAACTCGACACGAACGTGTTTAAAGTAATTGAAGCGTTCAAATATTAACGATGAAAAGAAAATATAAAATTAAAATTAAATTGCGTTCAAACAGCACAAATATTTTAAATGCTGAAATTATTTTCTGAAAAATTAAACTTATGAAATGCAAAAAGTGAAATGAATACAGTAGTTTTCAGTCTTGGATTAGCCTAAGCTCATAAATGACATTACGTTTCCGACTTACCGTAATTATTATTTTTTAATTTAACTGTTAAAAAAGTTATTATTATTATTTTTTTTACTACTTTTGTTTCGTGCCCCCTGGTTAGATAAACCTATTTCCAGAACGGACAGACTCACCGGTCGTGTTGGTCAAATTTTGTTCATCATTTTTTTAGTACTAGGTGGTGGGTCACATTTAACCAATCTATATTTCAAAATTCGTGAAAATTATTTTTTTTTTTTTAAATTTAAAAAGAGCTCAATTTCTTCGAATAAAATGACAAACCGATTAAGAACTTGACCTGAACTTAGTCATCGAACATTGTTGTATGTCGAAATCCCTGAATACTCGCACTCAACTTACTTTAATAATTGTGAAAACTGTCGGTTAATATGTTTTTTATTCCTCTTGTTCAAGTTACTATCTTTGCTGCCTTGAAGAGCGGGACCTCGCTAGCCTCGCCAAGCGCGCGTCATGTGAACGGGGCCTGAATAAATATGTCTTTATTATTAGTATTTACCACATCTGTTCATTCTCAAGCGGTATTTTATAAATTTACATATTTTACTCAATTGGCCTTCATATAATTCTTTAAACAGCATTATGTATAATCAATAAATCTAAAACATTTTACAAAAATCATTTATGCATTTTTTTCATTTTTAAGTTCTTTATTAATACTTGTATTTTCTTCCTACTTTTCAAGAGGGGTACGAAAAATAATAAAAATTCTTTATGTATATGATGAAATGATGATGATAAGTTTATGAAAATCAACGCGTGGGTCATTTAAAAAGCCTGCGTGGGTCAGTGTCTGACCCGTGGGTCATAGGTTCGACATCCCTGGTATAGACAATAGATTTCTAAAACCCATTCATTTTGGTGTAGTCCTAAACAATTGAAAGTACAAGGATGGAAAATAGCGATAATCCATCATTCCTCTTTTGCACATCAATGATTAAAAAAAACAGCAACTGGAAAAATGGCAATGGGATCTATGATGCAGAGTTCCTGAAATGTAGGTTCAATCGCTTCATTGTGAGACTATTTGAACTATATAGCATGAATTTATCGAATTGCATTAGAGAGTACTTTGCTCTGTATATTATTTCAATTTATCGTTCTTCGTTTCTCTCATACCCAAAACTTTTTTTGAATCGAGTATTCATAACAGGAAACAAATTTGAACGATTGACCTTCATCCATGTTTTGGTACTACATAGTAGTACCCTTCGACAAACTACATTTTGTAATAAGTCAGTAGTCTAAATAATTTAATAGTAGTTTGTAGTCCTTGAATAATTTAATAGTTGTTTGTAGCCTAAACAATTTAATAGTTTGTTGCCTAAATAATTTATTAGTAGCTTGTAGCTTTAAATAATTTTATAGTAGTTTGTAATTTAAATAATTTATAATGTTGTAATTACTCTATTAAAAATATTAATTCCTTAAAATAGGACACAATAAGCCTCTTTAAATGATACCCTCAATTAAGCGACCACCTCTCAATTAGAAATCACTTCCTCTTGTAAAGGATATTTTGCCCTTAAAAACCAATTCTAAATTTTCTTCAGACATCATCAGAAACCACGTAGATTCTGTAGTAAACACATTTTTAGAAATTTAAAAATGTTTCATAAATACATTTTCTGTTTTTCTGAAGAAAAATATCAAGTCTCAACAATCTCAATATTTAGAATAGATTGGCAAGATAATAATCGTTTATTAAATTTCAAATGATAATTAAAGAGAGCATAGGTAGCACTTATCTTCATTATTTGAAGAAGAGGTCGTATATTTCTGAAAAAGAAATCCTTGCATCTGGAAATTATAGGGCGATTGATTCTGACGATGATGCGCGGGGAAATTCCCAGCATTTTAGTTCTCACTTTTGCTGTTAGTAAACATTACTGAGTGGAAATTGCTTGAAAATATGTAGATAAGGCACCACTCTTGGTTTGTTAATTTAAAAATTGGAATTTAAATTCATTGCACGATTTCAGAGAAACTTTAATGTTTTTATACGCAATGAATTTTCATTGCTTTTATATGGCATTACCTTCAACTCCCACACACAATTTCTGGGATCACCCATTATAAAGAAAGGAAAAATATGCTTTCGTTAGTGTTCCCCCACTTTACTGTACAAAAAACTGTAACTTAAATTATACACGTGTTTAACTTTTACATCGCTGAAAAACTCCATTTTGGGTGTTTTATTCGTATTTAGAATGTGACTTAGGGATGATTTTGCGCATCCTTTTCTAACAGAATAGATTTTTTTTTATGAAATTAGCATTGTAAATTTGTATGCTTATGTTCACGTCATTAAATACTAGCTATATTCGATCTCTCTGTAATTTCGAATCAATATGACATGCTCTTACAAAGATATACCACTGAAGTGTCAATAAAACTGATAAGCCAGTCTTATACTGAGTTTCCGTTATGTTCAAAATTTTGTATGCCTCCCAAGGAAACATAGAACTGTATAAATACGACGGGTATGAAGTCCACGATCTTGGGAAAGTATTGTATAGGAGTTGAACAATGTACTTCCTACAGAGCAATCCACGCTTCTACTGAATTCCGAGGTGTAGGATTTCTGTGTGTGAATGGCATCTCAGATGTGTTCGATAACGTTGAGATCTGGTGACTTGGGGGAAAGGAAAGACTTCAAACTCAATAACTGCTTCTCTAACCATAATTTGGCGTTTCTAAGTTTCTGGGGCTCATGTTGGAAGATGCAAATCCATCAGAATGGACGCAGAACTTGAACGGGTATAGCTGATCAGAAGGAATGCACACAATGCGTTCACATGTCAGAGACGTTTGTAGACGTACCAGCAAAAAAAAGGCCCTCAGTGCAATCACCACCACTTTTGATATGCGGGTTCCATGGCTTTGTGGGGCTTTCTACACACATGTATCCTTCCATCTGCCCAAAGCAGTTGGAAATGCTACTCGTCAGACCAGGTTACTCGTTTCCAGTTATCAAGTATCCAGTGACGGTGTTCCCGAGCACAGGCGAGGCCGCATAAGTATGTGTCTAGTAATCATCTAAACCACACTGCAGATTTTACCTGACTTCTCTTTGCCACTGTACATCTGTGAAAAACATATTTACTTCCGAAATGCTATGACCCGTCTCACGAGCTCGAATTATTAAACAGCGCTGGAAGTCGTTTAAATCGCGATAACGTACCATTCTGAGGGCGAAAACACAGATCTAGATGATACAACAAAGTCTATAGTTTTATATATACACTAGCAGACGCAACCGTTGACGTGTATGATTTCCAATAAAGATTTTTGTTAAAAAAAATATGTTTGACACCAATTTTTAAAAAGAAAACTTTCAGAGCAATGGTTAGGATATTTTTGTATACTGAGAGCGATAAAACATACCTCGGCACAGTAAATATTGAAGACACATGCATGTTGCATTGTACGATCCATCTGCTCAAGTAGAAACATCGTTAAAATATTGTCTAAATAATTAAAAGAGTTAAAACTTCCTTGATACAAGCATAAAAGGAAGAATATTTTTTACTTGGCAATAATGGTTACATTTCGAAGTGGTAGTTAAAAACAGCAATATTTCGCAAGATATTGTATGAAAGAAGTACTGTTTTCTAAAATTTTGTTATCATATTTCTAAACATAAGCTTTTATTCGGTTGTTCAAATTTGCCTACTTTGATTTCTTTTTAACTGGCGAAATGAATTGAGAACAAAGTTGAAAAAATTCAATTGTGTGGTCATTGAAATATACATAAAAATTAGTGATTCTAAGAAAAACAAGAGAAAATAGATTATATAATCGAGTGAGCAAAACAAATTTTTATTAATTGTAATTTTTTTTATTTAAACACACTATATTTATAACATGTGGATCTCTCGCACTGATTTGGAAAGTTCACGACTGCTCAGAAGTGAATTGATTACCGCAAAGTTCAATATTTGGCAATGATCATAGAAATACAAAGGGCATACTATAAAAACTGAGAGTGAATTTTTTACGTAATGGCAACACCGCGAAACTAAGAAATAAAAGTGCAGGCGATTTTTTAAAACTGTTTTCTGTTCAATTATAAATATTCTAAACGAAGCAGACGATTTTATTTTCCTAGTTTCATGCTTGTTTAAAGAACTGTTTTTATTTGCCCTACAGAAATGCAGGTGAGTGTTTCAAAGTTAAAAACGAAATGCGTTCTGCCATAAAATTTTTCTATCGTTTGGGCAAAACAGCTCCAGAAACAGTTAAGTTAATGAAAGAAGCTTACAAAGACAAATATTTTGGTGAGGCTACGATTTTTAAATGGCATGGTGATTTCAAAAAAGGACGCTTGTTTGCAGAACTGGCTCTTAAGTATGGCCGACCAGAAAGTGTTGTGAATGATCGAAATGTTAACACTGTGTGGGCAATCTTGCAAGAAAATCTGCGAATGACACGTGACGAGATAGCGGCATCAACTAACATTTCGAAAACGTCGATATTTTTTATTCTACGCAACAATTTACAGCTTCATCATGTTTGTTCCAGATGGGTCTCTTATCACTTTACTAAAGAACAAATGCAAACAACAATTCACCAATGTTGTGAGTGGAAACAGATGCTTCAAAATTATCCAAATTTCCTAAAGACTAAGAACAGGTGATGAAACTTGGGTGCATCATTTTGATCCCCTTACCAAGTCCGCAACAAGTGTATGGAAACACACTGATTCTCCGCCTCTGAAAAAAATCCGACAAACCAAATCTGCTGGAAAGGTCATGATTATTTTCTTTGATCATACAGATGTAATCTATCAGCACGATGTGCCTTCAAAAACTACTGTGAATAGTGAATATTATATTTCAGTTTTGAAAATTTTGCGACAACACATATCGCGAAAGCGACATGAACTGGACATTAAGAAATGGACATTACATCACGATAATGCTTGCCCGCATGTGGCTACTTCTGTTCAGCAATACATTAGTAAATGTAATATTAAAATCATGCCCCACATCCCCCTTACAGTCTAGATCTCGCAACATGCGATTTCTGGCTGTTTCCGACGTTGAAGGAGAAGCTTCGTGGTAGAATGTTAATACAAATTCTGAAGTGATTTCAGTAGTGCAGAGTTCTTTGAAGCAGCTTCCAGAAAAAGGCTTCTCTACTTGTTTTGAAAAGGGGGTTGAACGGTGGGACCGTTGCGTATCATCTGAGGGAAGGTATTTTGAAAAAGAATAATGTATTTTTTTCTGTAAATATATTTTTGGATTTTTTTTTCATGATTTTACTCTTAGTTTTTATGGAATGCCCTTTGTATTGTGTTCGAAAATATCATGGTTTAGAAAAAATTTAATTATTAAGCTCAAACTAATATTTTGCTATTTAATAGTTGAAACATGCTTTATCAATTTTAATTCTTTTCCAGTTCATGCAATTTTGATTTGCGTATTTGTATACATCCTACACCTTTAGACCTCCATTACGAGACCAGATCTCTGAGCAACCATTTCGCTCCGAGCAGCCGCATATTTTGCGGCACCCTGAAGTGTCGTAGCGACACCCTAGTGTGCCACGGCAATAGGATTGATTAACCACTAACCTATTTATTTGATTTCATAACTGGTTTTGCTGCATCATACTTCTCATCTAAAAACATTCGTTGAACCAATTTTGACAAGCAAGCTGTGTGAAAACACCTGAACTTCTTGGCATGCTTTTTTTAAGGTAATAGGCTAATGTGATACGCACACCAAAATATAATTTGACTTTTGTTGTAAAAATAGTGGTTTTTATAGATGTGTGGCTTTGAATGCGTAGCTGAGTGTACTTTGCCAGAGTTCATTTCTCATGCTATATAATCTACTAGCCACTGCTTGGCCATCACGGCGTTGCTCGTGACAATTCTTTTCGTGGGGTCAAGTGTGACCACTGCTCGTTAACCCCCGGTGATTGCAACGAAATCCTATTTGGTTTGCTTCGTAAACCAACACCAAGGGCCACGCCGTGATGACCTCGTCATTGCCAAATACGGCCAAATTCGAGTTGCGAAGAGATCCAATCGGCGTGACGTCACAATCTCTTGCGAAAATATGCATATTTAATTGAAAAATTATTTATTTAAAGAAAATCAAATGTATAAGGTACCGATCTAGTGTAAAATTTTCCTTGCCAGTGACAGTTCTTTTTGTGGGGTCAGGTGTGACCACTGCACGCTAACGCTCGCCAACCCTGGTGATTGCTAAGCATTCCCATTTAATTGCGAAGAGATCCAACAGGCGAAGAGAGGCAACAATTAACTTGCTATTATATGACGTCACAATCTCTTGCGAAAATCAATTGAAAAGTTATTTCTTATAAGAAAATCAAATGTAGGTATTGATCTAATGTAAAATTTTCCGCAGATTTCAAATCCATTGAATTTTTTACTATCTTTAACGATGTAGGAGATAGAATAAAAGAACTATTAACTCCAGTTAAAACTGTTTATTTGTTTTGTTCGTTGCTCGGAAAATGAAACGGGAAAAATAAGTTTGGAATCTGTGATCTCTTTATACTGTTGCCATTCTAAGGAAAACAATAATAATTAAATTCCAAGAAATAAATTTTAACATGTTCGAGAATAAATTAAAAAATTCGGGCTCTACCAAAAAATCGCAAAACATTAAGACTACCCGTGTGGCAAATTTAATTATTGTAAGTGCCATAGATTCGTCAGGACACTGCGTACAGAGAAAAAAAACAGACATGCAGGCACTTCCTTTTATAATAGTAAAGACATTAGCATCAGTTTTCCTTTTAATCTTTTCACTACATTCTGTCTCAACAACAAAGTAAACCAGTATCGAGATAGAACGAATTCCAGATGAATTTACAGGTTGGGGAGACCACTGAGTCTGAGGTTTGAAAAATTAGTATGTTTCTGAAATTTATAGAGGGATCTTTTCAGTGTGAACAAACCAGAGACGGAAACCAGAGACGGAATTTCCGCTTTCCAAATTTTCTCGCATGATACATAACATCTTTGTTTTCAATTGTAGTTTTTGCCTTTTTGGTACGATTCTTTCTTATAACTTTCAAGGTACAACTGCTCAACCGGCAGTAGTCTAAATTTTTTCTTGACGCGATCAAGGAACGACTAATGTACCGGTCGTAGTCTGAAGGTAATTGGCGTTGACCAATGAACTATCATACATATAAATTCGGTAGGTAGGCATTTAATTAACGTCCCACTGGAGGAACACAACGGGCTAATGGCGACGGTCTTGGATTAAACCCGAAGGGAAAGATCCAAGGACAATACCACGCAATTTTTAACCACGGTCTGAAGACGAGGTCACACCTGAACTCGTATCCCACTCTCCAACAATTCATACCACACCAACGTAATCATATGAATTCGGGCCAACCAACCGGTATAGTAGTTAAGGTGTTAGCCTCTAGATCGGAAGGTTCCTGGTTAGAATCGGGGTCAGGGCATGGATGTTTGCAAGCGCAGGGTGTAGAGGCGGCTGGTGCACTTAAATCTGTCGTGGCCGAAAGTCATCATGTTGGGTTAGTGTGGAAGTTTGGAGAGTGGGGTGCCAGCTCAGGTGTTGCTTCGTCATCTGACCGAGGTTCAAAATTACGAGGTGTTGTTTTCGAATCTTTCCCTTCAGGGATTGATCCCGGACCGTCGTCAATAGCCCGTTGTGTTGCTCTAGTATGACGTTAATTACAAATTTACCAAATTACCATATGAATTCAGTACTCAGTCATTTGAATTTTAATTGGTGACGTGTTGAAATTGAATTCCAAAAACAAGTCAAGTGACTTCATGTTCGGAATTCATACAGGAAACATATTCAGCCGTAGAAATAGTATCACCACCTAAATTTAGCTTGACACAAAAAATTTCCTTTACTTATTGACAAACTTCGATATTTTTTATCAATATCATTACTAGAACTTTATGTTTAAAACATTTTGGAGTGTCTATCTACATTTAGAAGACTGTACACAGAGAAAATAAAAGTTAATAAATCTATAAAAAATATTTTCGAGTAAAATTATGATTTTTGAAAAGTGCAGAGCGACTGAGAAAAGCGCAATAATAACAGTAACAAATCAGTAGTAAAAAGCATCGATAGGTATTTATTCAACAAGTACTTGCAAAAGTTTATTACTAATATTTTTGGATCAAAAGGGATTTTAGAATTGACTATGTACACACACCTTGCCAATATATAAAACGGAAATTCACGTATGAACGAGGCCCAACAGTTGAATTTCCAGACAGCTTGGCGTATATTTATTCCAAACTAGCAAAATACCCGACCTTACTCGGTTTGAATTCGTTTACTCTAGATTGAAGCGATAATCAAAATATATAATGACTTACGTTTTTTGTAGAGTAAAAATTTATTTTAACACCTTTCGCCATCTTTATATTTTCTACAACTTACTTTGGACACAAATGCTACACATGCATATCCATTCATGTAATACATTTCACATACATCGCACAATTGCCGTATGACAAAGCTACAAAAAGACGAAAGGTGATACTAAGGTTACTACTATAAAAGACGATTTTTAGGAAGATTTGGAATTCCCTTTCTTAAGTTGTTTTCATGTGCAACTCAATTAATTAAAATTACGATTTACGGCGAGTGCTCTCGCACTCATAGTCAACAAAACAATATTTTTTTACCTGTGGCACTCTTGCCTCCGGTATGCGACATTGTGAAATTTTGCAATCTTCTCCTGTCATTACTACAACGAATTTTTTAATGTTGGAAAAAGTTCTAGTTTGGATTTTTAAACATTATTATTATTTCAATAACGACATTATTCTTTAAATAACGGCATTATTCTTTCAATAATGGCATAACTACACTTAAAATTTACTGAACATTTATACTGACTTGCCTAACATTTTCAAGTCTAATACTTTGTGGTGCTGTTGAGTGTGATGAGAAGGAAAACACATTTATTAAAATAATAAATATTTAAAACAGGAAACAGCATAGTAAAACAAAATAAAAGATGTCGTAAAAAATTGTTCTAAAGATATTAATTTGTGATTCAATTTTATCTCTTGATCTCGCACAGTTGCCACAACTTACAACTAAAAGTGTACAAAATTTAGAAATGCGAAATTAATTCAGAGCGAAAGAACCAGAAAAAATATCACTGCTCGCGCGATCGTGTTCATTCTCGTTTCATTGAAAAATATCGTCTGTCCCAAATATTCGGAAATCGTTTTCATTGCGCAAAGAATAAAAATAAGACTCGAAATAAATGACGTATCAGAGATGAAATTCCATAAAAAAAAAAAAAAAAATTTGAAGAATAATTTCTTTTTCAGCAGTACTGGTAAAGCAATCGTAATATTCAATAGACATTCCAATTTTTCCAAAACTACCAAATTATGGTTGATTTAAGTATACTAACTCAGGTGTTTTAGCATGAAACTCGTCTAAATATAACAATAAAAAAATGTTTGATATATTGCATTCACTACATTAATAGATAATGTATGAAATAAAATACAATGCAATCAAATATCTGGAATACAATTCATGTGATGCCTACACAAACACACAAACACAAAATCGAGCATAGAACAGAAAGACGGACAGACAGACTTTCGCAACCAATTTCACTCACTAAATCAAGATAAGTACTCACTGTATGCAAATTTCCATGAAAATATCTTAAACCGCGTGGACGTGTATAGGGCACAACATACAGACAGACAGACAGACAGACACCAAACGAGAAAAAGGCGGATTCGGCATCAGAAGGGTCCAAAACGGATAAAAAACTTGAAATGCGTCGAAAATATTGAATGTACAAACAAACACTCCATTCTTATTTATGTAGATACCTGGAAGTACATTATACATAAGTGCTAATATCATTTCCTGTTGCTGTTACATTTTTACGAATGCAACTCAAAAAGATGTACAAATATTTCCCATACGTTGGTAGACTATTAAATTCCATTTAATGCAACTTAGCTTAGACTTTTTTTCTGTCCGGATAAAAATAACACGTAATTAGTAAGTAAGTAAAAAGTAAGGAAACACGTTCTACAGGATACTTAACACTATAAGGTGACGGTAGAGTGTTTTTGAAATGCAATTAGCTTTTCGAATGCATTCCGAACGTGACGTTACATGACTGTTTCTCATGTACCATTTCAGCACATCGACAAAAAAAAATCCAAAGAATAAATTACGAAATGATTCCACAACGCTAATTAGATTAAATACCAAATTCATCAAAAGGGTGATAAACTACATTTTATAATAACCCCAATATACTACTGTGATCAAAAAGTATCCGGAACGCTTCCTTTAAAAAACATATATAGCAGACATCGTCTTCAAACTTTATGAAATATTTTTACGACTTATATAAACATGTCGCATCCCGGCAGGAAAAGTGACACAAGCCAAAATATAAAAATGCTGATGCTTTGTCATTGAAAAATATGTATGGTGTGCCCCAGCGTGTTATATTAGTATTTTATAGAATACTAGCAAAATACCCGACCTTACTCGGTTTGAATTGGTTTACTCTAGATTGAAGAGATAATCAAAATATATAATGACTAACGTTTTTTGTAGAATAAAAATTTATTTTAACATCTTTCGCCATCTTTATATTTTCTACAACTTACTTTGGACACAAATCCTACACATGTATATCCATTCATGTAATACATTTCACATACATCGCACAATTGCTGTATGACAAAGCTACAAAATGACGAAAGGTGATACTAAGGTTACTACTATAAAAGACGATTTATAGGAAGATTTGGAATTCCCTTTCTTAAGTTCTTTTCATGTTCAACTCAATTAATTAAAATTACGATTTACGGTGAGTGCTCTCGCACTCATAGTCAATAAACAATATTTTTTTACTTGTGGCACTCTTGCCTCCGGTATGCGACATTGTGAAATTTTGCAATCTTCTCCTGTCATTATTACAACGAATTTTTTAATGTTGGAAAAAGTTCCAGTTTGGATTAATAAACATTATTATTCCTTCAATAACGGCATTATTCTTTAAATAACGGCATTATTCTTTAAATAATGGCATAACTACACTTAAAATTTACTGAAAATTTATACTGACTTACCTAACATTTTTAAGTCTAATACTTTGTGGTGCTGTTGCGTGTGATGAGAAGGAAAACACATTTATTAAAATAATAAATATTTAAAACAGGAAACAGCGAAGTAAATCAAAATAAAAGATGTCGCAAAAATTTGTTCTAAAGATATTAATTTGTGGTTCAATTTTATCTCTTGATCTCGCACAGTTGCCACAACTTACAACTAAAACTGTACAAAATTTAGAAATTTGAAATTAATTCAGAGCGAAAGAACCAGAATAAATATCACTGCTCGCGCAATCTTGTTCATTCTCGTTTCGTTGAAAAATATCGTCTGTCCCAAATATTCGGAAATCGTTTTCATTGCGCAAAGAATAAAAATAAGACTCGAAATAAATAAAGTATCAGAGCTAAAATTTCACCATAAAATTTTTTTGAAAAATAATTGGTTTTCAGCATTACTGGTAAAGCAAATGAAAGTAATCGCAATACTCAAACTACATTCCAATTTTTCGAAAACTATCAAATAGTGGCTGATTTAAGTATACTTACTCAGGTGTTTTAGCATGAAACTCTTCTAAATATAACAATAAAAACATGTTTAATATTGCATTCACTAAACTAATAAATAATGTATAAAATAAAACACATTGTAATCAAATATCTGGAATACAATTCATGTGATGTCTACACAAACACACAAACACAAAATCGAGCATAGAACAGAAAGACGGACAGACAGACTTCCGCAACCAATGGCACTCACTAAATGAAGATAAGTACTCACTGTATGCAAATTTCCATGAAAATATCTTAAACAGCGTGGGCGTGTATAGGGCACAACATACAGACAGACAGACAGACAGACAGACAGACAGACACCAAACGAGATAAAGGCGGATTCGGCATCAGAAGGGTCCAAAACGGATAGAAAACTTGAAATGGGTCGAAAATATTGAATGTACAAACAAACACTCCATTCTTATTTATATAGATATTGCAGGTGATGGTAAACATTGAATCAGGTGGCTACCAGAAGATGTATTTGGTTCGTAAACAGTTATTCTGTCCTGCAAGAAGGCAGTATTTCCGAGTTAGATCACCTTGCGCCCTAAAACCCCACTATCCAATCCAATCCCATTTAGGTCATTTTGAATTAACGGTTTATGATACAGCTTAATCAACAATGTTTCCTGGCATTATCAGTATAGTAGATAATTAAAAAAGGAAGTGTTTGTTTGTCTGTTTGTTTCGCGCCGCAAAATCATGACGATCTATGGCACTTACAGCAATGAGATTTGGCACACAGGTAGTCTAAATTTTTTGCAATTTTTGGGTCGTGGCGAATTTTAAAATTCAATCTAGAAGATTTTTAAATGAATTTAGTAGTTTTATTCTCTACCTGGTTCTTCAAACGCGTTCTTCCGCGAAAGAAGAAACCCCGGAATCTTGACTTTTTCTACCCACGTGACCATGCAATCAGCCTTTGGATACATGCCAAGTTTTTTTTAATCGCGGGGAAACCAACAATTACTTTAAACAAAATTATTTTTTCGTTTCCTCTTTGATTTTTACATTTCCTGTGCCATTTCCGCGAATGAGAACAAGAAATAGAAATTGACTGGGATTGTTAAATTTTTTTTCGTAAAATCGGAATCGCTAAGATAGATTGAAAATTTCAACGGATTTGTAATCTGCGGAAAATTTTCTTTGGACTGTTACCAAAAAATATGATTTTCTTTAAATAAATTATTTCTAAATTGAATATATCTTCAACGGATTTGATACTTGCGGAAAAAATTTATACCAGATAATCTTATATCACGGTATTGTCCGTGGTGTTGGTTTGCGAAGCACCATTAACACGGCCAACGCCGGGCTAGCCACGAAGTGGCTAGTAGTAGATATTTTCATATGTAGCGTGTAAAAAATAGCTTTTAACTCACAAATAACGTAATTTGGTTATGCTGTCTCTTGAGTAGCTTAATAAAGCAAGGAATGGCAAAAATTAAAAAATTTAGGAGCCAAACCAATTTTTTTGAACGCCAAGTATATCGCAGAACTCATTACACACACGCACCGTAAATAATATAGTATTTGTAATGCAAATGAAGCAATAAAAAACATTTGTTTTTATCTACATAAAACATTTTGCTCCATTTTTTATCTTTAATGTCCAAAAAAAAATCAAATTTTTTTGATGAAAGATAAAGATTTTTACAGAAACAGAAAATCTAAGCGCCAGACCAAATTTTTTAGTCGCCATGCCGACCTGGCGCCCGTGTTTTCTCGTGTCCTGTAGTAAAGATATCTGAATTACTTCAGATCTATAGAATTAAAGTTTGTGATAAATTTCTTGTAATGCAAAATGTTTTACAAATGCTTTTATTACTTCTTGGACATGAAATTTACTTTAACCAGAATTTCTCAACAATACTCGAGTTGAATCAATTCGATCAGAAAAATACATTTTCTCTTAATAGAAAAATGTAAATGTCATTCTCTCTTCTAGCAATTTGCGTCTGAAGCCGCTTGTACTGTTTTGGTCCTTGTGCCATAAAATCCAAAATCGAATCCAACCTCCTCTTAGCAGTTGGCTGGTGTTGCAAGAGTTTGTCGTTTTTGGTAATTTTTTTATAGACATGTAATTCAAATTAATTGAAAATTTACCCTTGTCACCATTTGTTGATATCTTATGAGTTGTTAAGAATGAAAGTGAAGTAGTAAAAATTGTACCTATCTTTTATCTATATCTATAAAATTCAAATACCACTCACTGACTGACTGACTCATCACTGTATCTCAAGAACTACAAGTCCTAGGAAGCTGAAATTTTGCAGGGTGTTTTTTCTTATACCGTAGGGGTGCACTAAGAAAGGATTTAGAAAAATTCGAATCCGAAGAGGCCTAATTGAACTGAATTTTTACATCGTTCCCTGATGAAAATAATATTTATAAATATTTGATTGACGAAGAAAGAATATTTAGAACATTCAATTTTATATTTACTTAAATTTTATAAAGGAGCACGAAAAGCCCAAACGATCAACTCATTGATCATAAAAGCCACAGAGAAGATAAAAGCGAAATTTTGCTACTCGGTATCTGGCAACCTCAGAATTGATGTTTAATTTTTTAATTTGATTTATAATTGCTTTATAGGGTATTTGAGTTGAAAACGAGATGATTGCGGTCACATTTGGGGATTCCCAAGTATTATAAATATGTGTTCTTTTTGCTTATAAATCATTGTCTTTATCAATATTGTTCAAGTTTTTTGTCGAATTGTTTTACTTCAGAATATATTCAGGAAGTCGGACTTCAACATACTAGAACAGATTTTTTTTTTTAATAGAATTCCGCCTTTTTTAAGTATTGGACTTTTGGGTGGAGTGGTCGTTCACGGTAAGACGTTTGTCGCCAAATCAAGATGGCGTCCCAATTCCGTAACAGCAGATAGGGTGGCCATAACAAAAACGGCAGATGTGAAAAAAATCCGCAAAAGGTGAAAATTACCATATTTGGCGACAAATCGCCTTCTTACCGTGAACGACCACTCCACCCGCTTTTCATTGAAAGACGATTAAATAAACTAAATTTCATTTGTTTTTCGTGTTTCATGGGCGTTATTGAAAGCTTACGCCATAGTCAAGTAACTACATCTATCATTCTAAATAGATACGTGCTTTCCATTTAGGGACCAAATGTTTGATCTTTAAAAGTACTATAAGGGTTCAATTTACAACTGTTTGTGTGTTGGAGAAACGGGAATTTTTAACAAGACTTAGTTGACCTTGGAATAATATCACACTAAGTAATTTTGAAAAATTGAAATTTTATGTCTTAAGAGACAGAAAGTCGAGGTTGATTGCTCTATTTATTGAAGCTGTTCTTACACAACTTAGATGCATGTGAATCGTTCGTTGAAAGTGATTTCTTTTTGTAAAAGCGCTGTAAAATCAACCTTCTGTTTATTAAAAAATTGTTATCGATTGGGTTTAATTTGTCTACTCTGATGACATGTATTTCAAACAAAATCTCTGTTATTCCACATGTCACTGAATGTAATTTTCTGGAAAAGTGCATTTGCTTCAAATTAAATTAGTAACGAATGCTGTAAAAATTTAATTTATTATCTTCTCATATTGATGATGAAATTCGAAAATATCGCTTTCTAGATGAAAGAATGGCACAATGAAAACATATTCATAGGAAAACTAAGTGCAAGACAATCCACCGAAAATTCGTCATTTTTAATGAAATTGAATGCACAGGAATATGCACGAGAACTCGAAAACTTAAAATCAATTTCAGCAGAAGTGTGAAGAATATGAAATGGATTATATGGTTGGATACAAAATATATATGCATATTTGCGTCCGAAGTAAACTGCAAAAGCGACGGAGAAGTTAAATTGTTAATAAATGTTTTTCCCCGTACACTTAAATGATGCTAACATTCTTTTATGAAAAATAATTGAAGACTTTTCAATCAACATATTATTAATTCAACCCGAGCAAAGCCGGGTATTTCTGCTAGTATATATATAAAATTCAAATACCACTCACTCAATGACTGACTGACTGCTGACTCATCACTGCATCTCAAGAACTACAAGTCCTAGGAAGCTGAAATGTTGAAGGCCGATTCTTCTTATACCGTAGGGGTACACTAAGAAAGGATTTTGAAAAATTCGAATCTTAAGAGGCCTAAAATTGACCCAAGGCCTAAGCCAAAAGCCAATTTGAAATCGCCATAAAAATAACATTGAGTATAAAAGATTGCTATGCGCATCTCAGATTGCTTTACCAGTGTTGATCGAAAAGCAATTTTCTTAAAACAAATTAAATTATAATGTTCATGTTTGAACTGAATTTTTACTTCTTCCCAAGATGAAAATAATATTTATAAATAATTGATTGATGAAGAAAGAATATTTAGAATAGTTAATTTGATATTTATTTAAATTTTAGTTAATTTGAAATTCTTCCCAAGATGAAAATAATATTTATAAATAATTGATTGATGAAGAAAGAATATTTAGAATAGTTAATTTGATATTTATTTAAATTTTATAATGGAGCACGAAAAGCCCATACGTATCCGAGAAAATTGGGTAATTTTTAATTTACGTTCTCAAGCACTACAACTACCTATTAACTAGGGTCGAAGTTTCATCTAATAAGGCAAATATACGTGCACAACCACGGTCAAATTATAACGTAACACCTCAGCTGGCACCCCACCTTCCAATAAATTGTCAGGTCACACCAATTGGATCTCTTCGCAATTCCAATTTCACAATAACGAGGCCGTCACGGCGTTATCCGTGGTGTTGGTTTGCGAAGCAAACCAAATGGGAATGCGTAGCAAACACCGGTGGCTTACAAACGTTTGCAATGGACACACCTAACCCCACAAAGTACAGCACGGGCAACGCCGTGCTAGCCACGCAGTGGCTAGTTATCAATATTGTTCAAGTTTTTTGTCGAATTGTTTTACTGCAGAATATATTCAGGAAGTCGAAATTCAACACGCTAGAACAGATTTTTTTTTCTTTAGAATTCTGACTTTTTTAAGTTGTATTTTCAAATATTTAAGAGTTGGAATTGTGTTTCTGTTTGCATTTTGTGTTCCGATATATTACCTATTCCAGAAATATTATTTAGGAGTTGGATTTTATTTATTTATTACTTGCAAAATATCACTAGACATGGGTACTTTCGTGGTGGTATATGTATATTTCCACCAACTTTCTTTAAATCTTAGGTTGAATACGTAATAGTGCGTAGATAAAAAAAAATTTACAAATCAAAATATTTTTAAGTGTGTAATTTGTTGTTTTAAAATGACATGAAAAATTTCAAAAATAAGATGGGTTACGTTAAATTAAAACTGTTAGTCATGCTTTGTTCAAAATATATTTCAAAAGTTTGATATAGCTTTTCATTGAAAGATGATTAAAATAAATTAAATTTCATTTGTTTTTCGTGTTTCATGGGTGTTATTGAAAGCTGTACTCCATAGTCAAGTAACTACATCTATCATTCTAAATAGATACGTGCTTTCCATTTAGAAACCAAATTTCTTACCTTAAAAAGTACCATAAGGGTTCAATTTAAAACTTTATGTGTGTTGGAGAAAAGGGAATTTTTAACAAGACTTTGTTGATCTTGAAATAATATCACACAAAGTAATTTTTAAAAATTGAAATTTTATGTCTTAAGAGAAAGAAAGTCGAAGTTGCTCACTCTACATAGTGAAGCTGTTTTTACTCAACTTAGATGCATGTGAATCGTTCGTTGAAAGTGATTTTCTTTTTGTAAAAGCGCTGTAAAATCAACCTTCTGTTCATTAAAAAATTGTTATCGATTGCGTTTAATTTGTCTAACTTGATGACGTATTTCTAACAAAAGCTTTGTTATTCGACATGTCACTGAATGTAATTTTCTGGGAAAAGTGCCGTTTGCTTCAAATTAAATTAGTCACAAATGCCGTAAATGTTTAGCCCCCTTGGACAAATAGAACGCGGGTTAATATGTAGACTATCATATCCGCAGGGTTCTAAAATATAAGTGTACCAAATGTGTGGATTGGTCAAAAGGTGGATTAGTGCAGAAAACAGACACACGTCTACTCTGCTTTATATATCTAACAGAAGTTCCGTTATTCCACCTGCCGCTGAATGGAATTTTCAAGAAAAATTGCGTTTGTTTCAAACATTTAGTTTGAAGCAAACGCAATTTTTGCCGTTTGCTTAAATTAATACTAATTTATAGTAGATTGATGAAATTCGAAAATATCGCATACTAGGTGAAAGAATGGCACAATGGAAACATATTCATAGGAAAAGTAAGTGCAAGACAATCCACCGAAAATTCGTCATTTTTAATGAAATTGAATGCACAGGAATATGCACGAGAACTCGAAAACTTAAAATCAATTTCAGCAGAAGTGTGAAGAATATGAAATGGATTATATGGTTGGATACAAAATATATATGCATATTTGCGTCCGAAATAAATTGGAAAAGCGATGGAGAAGTTAAATTGGTATTAAATATTTTCCCCGTACACTTAAATGAGACTAACATTCTTTAATGAAAAACAATTGTTGATGACTTTTCAATCAACATAATATTAATTCAACCCGAGCAAAGCCGGGTATTTCTGCCAGTAGCTTATAAATATTTAGATACAGCAGTATGGCAACATTGAGAAAACGAATGTATCCTTACATCGAGTATTCACGATCATTCTTCAATTAATAGGGAGGTAATGGTAATTATAATTAACGTCGCACTAGAGCAACACAACGGGCCATTGACGACGGTCCGGGATCAATCCCTTAAGGGTAAGATCCGAGGACAACACCACGTAATTTTGAACCACGGTCAGATGACGAGGCAGCACCTGAACTGGCACCCCACTCTCTAAACTTCCACACCGACCCTACGTGAGGACTTTCGGCCACGACAGATTTAAGTGCACCAGCCTCCTCTACACCATACGCTTACAAACATCCGTGCCCTGACCCGGATTCTAACCAGGAACCTACCGACCTAGAGGCTAACACCTTAACCACAATACCGGTTAGTCGGCATTAATCGGGAGGAAGAGCAGCAAGATTTAACAACACAGCCGGTCTTGGCATCGAAAAACAACATCACTTTCAAGGCTGTACTTTTAAATAGAGATTTACCCAATCAACTCTAGACTCAACTACATGAGATGATTGTATTCACACTCAATCCACTGCCCAGAATGAACATATATATATACTTAGCGTCACTAAATTTCCAAGCTTTACACATAACGACTAAATTTACCGCATCTATTGATTGAAGGAATTATTGGAAAGGTTCTATTGGACAAGAAAGTCAAAACGGGGAAGAAGTCATGCAGGGAAGACTACAGGAAGCAGAAGGAATATTAAATACGTATGAACCACTCAGAGGATTACGTACGTAATTCAACCAGCAGTTACAATCTTCGTTGTAGGAGAGAGGTTTTCAGTTTTTACAAACAACGGGTCGAGGAAATTACTAATGAGAGAAATTACTCAATATAGAGAGATGGCGGTAGTTAATTAACATCGCACTGGAACAATACATATGGGCTATGGGGGGAAAACGGTCCGGGATCCATCCCAAAGGGAGAGATCAGAGGACACAGCAACACATAATTTTGAACCACCGTCAGATCGAGAGGTCAACACCTGAGCTGACACCCCACTCTCCAAACTTCCAAACCCCGCCAACGTGAGGACATTTGAAGCCACGACAAATTAAACGTGCACCAACCCTCGCGTATACCAAGATCTTCGATTGGACCTAGTTTAGAACTCGCAACCCTCTGGTTGATAATCCGTATCTCTGTCAACTGGGCTACCACGGGAATGAAAGAAGGTTGGTCCAGTAGGGTAATTAAAAAGACGCGCCCCTCTTAAAATTAACTATACTGTATAAAGCGCTGACATCACAGGTTCTAAGTCGTACGGGCCGGAACAAATAGGGACTCTCAATAATCTTATGAATGGATCCACACTCTTAAAAGGGAGGGGTGATTTACCAAACTTTATTTTAGGCGAATGCCAAATCCTCGGGTGGACATTCCCTTTGGACTAGTCCCTAATATTTTTATGGCTGGAGCCTGGTCCCTTAAACGTGAGCGATAAATGTAACAAAACCTAAGCAATATGAGTAAGAAAATAGACAAATAACTCGACCTCACGCCATAAAACGTTTGACCGCTAAATCAGAAGGCAGGGTCTTGGAGAAACGAACACCTCGGATCCTTATATTTTTATGGTTACCCTGGCCATATACATCTATGTGTTTGTGTGTGAAGTACTGGTTTTCTCCCCCCACAAAAAATTCTTTAAATTGGCACCAATGAGTGAAATTATTTTTTTTCTAATTTCATTCGACAGACGACATTACTGAATTGTTTTGAAATGTATCATCGTATTTTGTAAAGCTATTAGTTGAAGCTTTCTTTGCTCCTAATGATGCCACTATCTTTTTGGTTCTCGAGAGATGATATTTTGTTTTCTGAAATCCAATATCATCATATGCATAAGTATAGAAAGCGTTTCGGGAGTAGTATCTCCAAATATTTTACTAATTGATAAGAATCATTATGCAATACGTTTCTAGGAAGTCTAATAAATGGTTTAGGCACATTTCCATTCACACAGGTTTATCTTACAGTTAGAGCAACTTTTTGCAACAAATGCAACTTTTTTTCACGCGTTCTACGCTGTATGTAAAGTACTAAAACCGCCGACCAACCGGTATAGTGGTTAAGGTGTTTGCCTCTAGATCAGAAGGTCCCCGGTTCGAATCCGGGTTCGGGCATGGATGTTTGTAAGCGTATACCAGCTCAGGTGTTGCTTCGTCATCTGAACATGGTTCAAAATTACGAAGCATAAATTGTTAGGGGCAATGATGGTCCTCCCACTGTGTGCATCTTCACAAGTGGCCATCACTTCCGGCCTTGTAGTGGCCAATGACTTAAGTCAAATGTGCCCGCCATTAAAAAAAAAAAAGTACTAAAACCGAAATTCATCTTAAATGGGGTGTATAGTGAGTTATAACTGCAACTTTTTGTATAAATGCAACCACCTGCAACTTTTTAAAATATAGCTTAAAATTAATCAATATTAAATAACAATTTCCTTTTTTGCTCTCTGAATCAACCCTTCGATAACGTGTGTCTGATCTTGCGAACGCCAAAATATAGCGGATCAAATAAGTTTATGGTAAGAAGGTGTTCGTCCTAAGACGAAAGTTAAATAAATGGCAAGAAGTACTTTAACACATTGGTTGGCATTCTTGAAAATCCAGAGGAAACTTGCGTAATCGACTGCAGAGTTTGCGAGGTGAGTGTCGATCATCATTATGTTGTTCGCCTTGTAGAGGACGTTTTAAAATCTCTGAATGTTGAGGGAAAGGATTTTGCGCTTCTACTATCCAATATAGCACATTATATGACTGCGGCGGGTGTAGGTTTTCAATGTTAAAGAAATTACTGGCAAAGGATTGGCCATTCAACGTTCTTCTCTATTTCCAGGGCCGATCCTAGGGTGTCGGCCGCCCGCGTGCAAAGGTATAATTGGCTCTCTAGAGAATTTTTCATATTTTGACTAATAAACGTTGACGTTTAAACTCATCTACCTGTGTAAGAGTAAAACGTAAAACATTAATAAAAATGCAAATAAAATTTGAAATGCAAAAATTTATTTTTTGGCCTGTTAATAGGTTATAATAGCGACAAAATACTTTAAAAAATAACAAACAAACAAAAACATTACCTATGAAATAAAAATAGACATTTTATAATTAGAAATGCAAAACAACAGTATTTACTCGGAAAATATAATCTAATAAAAAAGAGTACTAAAGCATAAATCTCATGAACGGAAAAGTATATAAATCAGTCCTTCTATAAAGACTACCTAACTATTAAATAACTTTTCTGGCTTTCTGAGAAGCAAATTTGTCAATAATTTCGTTGAAATCAATTTTTTCAGAGATTTCGGATTCATTAGAGATGATGGCCAAATCTGAAAGCCTTTCTTGTGTCATATTATTTCTCAAGTAATTTTTAACTTACTAAAACTTCTTTCACCTAAAACACAGAAACAGGTAAGGTTAAAAAAATTCTTATTGCTAAAGCAAAATTTGGAAAACAGGGAATGAGATTAATTTTTACTATAATTTCTAATATCTCAATTGGCTGTTTATTATCTGGAAAAATATCTTTGAATGAAATTATTTCATTAAAGAGTTATATACTGTCTATATCTTTCACAATACTTCCTTCCTCCTGTACCTGTAACTTAATATCTAAGTCCATGCAGGCTTTCATGAGATCAGCATTAGAAAAGTTGTGAAAATCATACAGAAAGCTGAATATTGAATGACACTCAGATAATAAGGTAAATCTTTCATTTACCGAAGAGTTAGCGTGATCAAGAATTGCAAAATAGAAAGCAGTCTTGAATTGCTTGAAGGGATTTGAAACTGGTTCATCACTGCCCTCGCAATTAAACGGACCTTTTCCCTGAGCTTCGAGATGGTAAATTCGGGATCAATACCTAAATCTCTAGCAAGTGTTGTTGCTGAATCGACAAATATTTTAAAATTATCGTCTGATCTTTGGGAAACTAAATATTTTTTAAGATTACCTAAGCCTTCAATGCATTCCGCGATGTTTAATTTAGGATTTTGAAGCCTTTTACTCAATACATCAATTCTTGATAATAAATCATGCCAAATTAAAATTGACCACAAAAATTTAAATGTTTCAAGACTTTTAATTATTGATTCAGCACCCATTTTTGTTTTCGTGTCTCTGGTGGTATCTTCAAGTAAGGCATTTAATGCGGTAATAATGTTTTAAAGGTCTAATAGCATTGATACGACTTTCCCACCTTGTTTCACTTAACGGTTTTAAAGTTATCTTTTCACGTGTTTTTTTAATAATTCCCATCGATATGGGGACGTAGAAAAGTAATTATATACCACTTGTACCATATCCAAAAACCAGAAATTTCACCACTGGAGCTGGCAGCGTCTTTAAAGACGAGATTTAATGTATGAGCCGCACACGGCACGTATAATGCTCTAGGATTGATATTGAGAATCCGTTTATGAAGCCCTATATTTTTCCCCTTCATATTCGATTCAATGTCGTAGTCCTGACCCCGTATATCTTTAACTTCGAGCTACAGACTAGATAATAGCTTCTCTAATAGAAAATTGCTCAGACCTTCTCCAGTAGTATTAGTTACTGGAAAAAATACTAGAAAAAATTCTAAAATATCTACTTTACCATCAGTAGTGTTCACACATCTAATTACAAACATTATTTGTTCTGTGTGGCTAATATCTGGTGTAGAGTCGAGAATTAGTGTAATATTTGGCTTTTTTGACAATGCGTGTTATCTCATTACGAATAGATTTGGCTAAAATATTAATTATTTCAGTTTGAAAAAACTGCGTTAAGTAGTGTGGAATACGTGTTTTGTTATCTTTGTATTTACTGACATTATTAAGGTGTTCTGAAATAACTGGATCAAATTTGGCCAACATATCCACTGCCTTTAAAAAATTACCATTATCTCTATGATACAACTTCGTACTAGTTCCTCTGAATGCCAAATTTTGACTGGCTAAAAATTATACTGCAGCAATTATTCTTTCAATGATGGCGCGCCATCGCTTTTTCTCTCGATTGTGAACATTTTGTTGTTCCGCGTCAATAGTACAATTTTTTTCCAGCCTCGTCTTTATTTCGTACCACAAAAATATGCCCTTTGGTTATTTTTTTGATAAGAATTTAAAATTTGGTATCATTATCTACGCCGTATTGCCGGCTCTGCCACGAATTTTGCTATCAAATGAAGAATGTGTGTACAGAGTAGACATTAATGGACAATGGACCAACACACTATACACTAACATTCTATTTTTCTTAAACTATGCTATGCTATCGGGAAATCGAGACTTATTTTGATTTTTTAATAACTATTTAAAATTCAGCATATTTATTCGACTTAATATAAGTTTCAAAAAATTTTGCTTGATTGATAGAACTATATGCGGCCTGCGGCCGCCCCTTGTTTTGGCCGCCCGCGTGCGGTGCACGCGCTGCACACCTGCTAGGATCGGCCATGTCTATTTCAGTATGTATTATAATACTGCTGTACACAACTAAAATTGTCAATATATTTTGAAATTTTTTCATTTTTTACGAATAATTTATTTTAGATTTTAGTGTATCAAAAATAAATGCTACTTTATTTCCATAAATGCAACTTTAGGGAATGATAAATGCAACTTTTCCCATTTTTACTGCAACAAAAAAGTTGCCCTACTTATAGTTAAACTCTCAGAAAGTTGCAAAACATTAAAAGAACTAGTGCTTCATTTGTGAAGATGAACATTTTTCATCATCTGTTATAATTATATCTAATAAACAGTTTTTGAACGATTGCTTTTTGTTCCATTTAATATCGTTTTAGCTTCCAATGATGTTTTCAACATGACTTGATGTTGGGGCATTGTTTTTTATCACCCTGCCCACTACGAAAGTGTTCTAAAAGGTTCTCGGCCTACTCGTATGATTTTTTCCCTCATGTTGGCCCAACTATTAATAGACGCCATGTGCAATTACAAGTCATTCCAGCCAGCATTTGACTGTAGGCAGTCGTTTGAATCAGTTGCTGTGCGTGTGTTGTTGGAAATGGAAAAAAGAGAGTATCATGCAGTGATAAAATTCTTTGTAAAAGAAGGTTTAACGAAGACCGAAATCTGTGATAGTGACTCATCTTCGATTTCTACAGTGAAGAAATGGGCAGCCGAGTTTAAACGTGGCCGTGAAAGCGTCCAAAATTATTCACGTGAAGGACGTCCGAAAACTGCAACCACACCGGAAATCATTGAAAAAGTGCACGATATGATTTTGAAAGGTCGACGACGTAGGTGCGTGAAAGTGCTAATACTATAGGGATATCAAAAGAACGCGTCGGTTACATTTTGCACGACGTATTGCAAATAAAAAAGGTTTGCTCAAGATAAGTGCCGCGCTTGCTCATTGCGGATTAAAAACGTATTCGCACGACACTCTCCGAACAGTGCTTGACGCGTAAAACGAAAAACGAGTGATTTTCTGCGTTGAATGTGACAATGGATGAAACATGGATTCAACATTACACACCAGAATCGAAATAACAGTCCATGCAGTGGATAGAAGCCGGTTCTTCAGCTCCGAAGAAGACAGTGCCATCGTCGAGAAAGGTCAAGGCGTCGGTGTTTTGGGATGCGAAAGGAATTATGTTAATCGATTGTCTTGAAAAAGGTAAACCAATAACTGGGGAATACTATTCTATCCTTCCAACGAAAGTGGACTCAAAAATTCATGAAAACAAACCAGAGTTGCAGAAGAAAAAAATCCTCTTCCATCAGGACAAATGGCGATAGGAAAATTGAGGGATTTGCATTATGAAGTGCTGGAACATCCACCCTATTCTCCTGATTTGGCTCCCTCAGACTTCCATCTGTTCCCGAAACTCAAAATTTTCCTTGCTGGCCAACGTTTTTCGTCCAATGAAGAAGCGGTTGCTGTTATTGATGGGCACCACTTTACAGCACTTTCGAAGGAACCCTACAGAGACGGGATAATGGCATTGGAACACCGATGGATGAAATGTATTAATATTAAAGGAGATTATGTTGAAAAATAAAAAGGTTTTGAAAACATAAATTGTCATTTTCACTATCATGCCGAAAACTTTTCAGACCACCCTCGTATTGTCACGGTGGCGGTGCTGAACCTGTCACGGCTGTTTATAAAAATACCAGCTAAGTGTAATTTAAGGCCTCTTAACCTCAACTTTTCGATTAAATTGCATAATATTAAAAAATGCATTCACTGCCTTCCTTTAAGTTTGCAGAATTTGCAAGTTTCATAAAAATCGTTTTCAACATAAGTCGTTTCGGCGTGGTACTTGCATAAAAAAGAAGCGAACCGGGAAATTACTATTTTTCTGACAAATGACATTTTATAAGTAATTAAATTGAAGAAAATGTTCTTTTTAAAACAAAGGATTCTCTTGAATTTATAGTTTCACCAAAAAAACCCAACATTTTGTAAGACTTTTTCTGCTAAGTTATATATAGGTGGAGTTACTATTTTTGTGGAACAACGTGTTTCTTCTACATATTCCGGAAGGGATGGAACATGGCTAAGGTAACTTCGTTATATACCAAGCAAGAGCGTTGAATAACCAGCATGAGCGTTGGATAACCGGAAAGCTAAATCCTCGTTTTGCGGTGGTTTGTTTGCCTCCATTGAAAATCCCGCTTAGATAATTTGTCGTGATAGATACCTTACCTAGATAACCTTTTGGCAGAGCTTATATGATTCGTCGGATATTTATATGCCTTCACCAATATTACTTTTAAAAACTTAAAATCTAACTGAAATGTTTCCAATTGAATAAAAATGGGTAGTAGGTATATATTTTTAATTAACGTAGCACTGGAGCAACACAACGGGCCATTGACGACGAATAAAAGTGAAAAAAGTTAAGAAAAGGGAAAACACCAAAAATATTTGTACCTTTAGTGACAATTGGAGAAAGTTACAAAGAAACTCAATTGCATATTTTTTAACCTATGTAATACACAAAAAATAAGAATGTATTGCAATAGGGCCTTCATTAAAATGATGTTGGGTACTCGAAAACAAATATACAAAGCCATTCAACAACAACAAAAATCCTAATTCAGCTGCAGAAATATATTCGAAAATAGACCCTTTACAAAAAGTCACTGATGCACCCATAAGTGAACAGAAAAATCGAATCTGCTGAAGCAATTAATGTTGTTATTATTAACTCTAAATATTATTTTGGGTGATAATTTCAACATTTCTGGATAGGTTGCTCAAAATTCTCATGAATATTTAACTTTTTTTTAGTCACAGTTGTTTCTGAGGGATAAAATTTAAAAATATTTGCTATTTTAATCTAATAACTCTACAAAATTAAAACCCTCATAGTGTTACTAAATACATGCTGAACAGTCTTACCGTACTACTGGGCTTGACAAATATAAATTCATCCAAAAGTTTTGCGTTCCATATTTCTATCCCTGAAAGTGAAATTATTCACGAAACTGTCCGGAATCGTGCATCGAGCAATGCAATTCCATTGAATTTAAATATCCGAGATGAAGCCCGGATTCTGCAACCGTATGTGAAGACGATCAACTGCATTGTCCGTTAGAGAAAGGGGGAAGTATTCTTCCATTTGTTTTTTCCGTTTCTTCCGCTGTGTTGCCTTGAGGTCTATGTCAATCCCTGGCAAAGAGTCATTTGGCAGACAAGACGAATTACTAAGCTGCTGTGACGATGGCATTCCTTCCCTTCATTTGACGTATCGAGATCGTCCCGGTTCAAAAGATATTGTAGATAATGAAACTTTTTATTCCATCTCGGAAGATAATTGTTTTTTTAATCGGAATCTGTTATCTTTAACATTAAATTCTTAGTTTCTCGTCTCTCGATAACTGGTTTGATTCAAACTATTACGAAATTTTTTAATAGTCCATAATTATTAGTTACATAAAGATCGTTTCATGTTTATGTTTCCACAGACTAGTAACAAATTAATAACGGAACCTATTACCAGGCTAGGTTCCTCACGAAGTAAAAATATGTGCACCAAGTACCACTGTGAAATTTGAAAATTGTATACCTTTTCTCTTGATTTCCTTTGTACAATTTGCCGACCAACCGGTATAGTGGTTAAAATGTTAGCCTCTAGATCGGAAGGTTTCTGGTTCGAATCCGGGTCCGGGCATGGATGTTTGTAAGCGAATGGTGTAGAGGCAGCTGGTGCACCTGAAATCTGTCGTGGTCGAAAGTCCTCACGTTGGATTGGTGTGGAAGTTTGTAGAGTGGGATGCCAGCTCAGGTGTTGCTTCGTCATCTGACTGTGGTTCAAAATTACGAGTTGTTGTCCTCGGATCTCCCCATTAAGGGATTGATCCCGGACCGTCATCAATTGGCCCGCTGTGTTGCTCTAGTACGACGTTAACTAAAATTACCATTACCTTTGTACAATTTACTATGAAAAACGCAATGCAAAGATGCAAAACTTTTAAAACTTAGAAAACAGATTGACATAGCAGGTACAAAAACTTAACATTTCCCTAAGCCCCCGTTAGACTTCAACCTCGTGAACATGATATCATCTCTCCTTCCCTTATGAGAAGACCTTGTATGATTTTTAACATCAATTATTTAATTTAAAATGTTTTTAGTCAAAGTATGAACGATTCAGATTTATTTTTTTCAATGCAAGTATTACGAGCGTCTTGTTTTGAATGTTATTGCTTTGATTAGTTCTTGTCAACTTTATCAATACATAATTTCGATACAAAACTAATCATATAGTAGTAAATTACATACAGAATGGGGTTTCATTGTTTATCTGTTGCATTTTACTCTGTTTTTCTAACTGTAAAAACATAAACTACTCCGTGAAACAAACTCATCTAGTTCTAATGCCACGGTTTTTTTTTTAGTGAAAACCATACTGGCTTTCTAGAAGCACCAGCTTCTTGAGAATTTTCCGATTTTCCGAGAGGTTGACCGTCTTTGCAGATAGCAATATTAAATGCAAAAATACATTAAAATTACTAGGGAGCGACTCCCACTGCGAGTTATCACACTTCAATCACCAAAATTGCTACGCAATTTTATTGGGTTCACTGTGCGAACAATGCTCGCAAGAATATAGGACGCAATTCGTCCTAGCATCAAAACCTTTAACAGCCATATATCAACATAAGTTTTATGGGATCTGGTTTAATAACTGTAGAAAAATCAATCATATATTTAGAACTTTGGTATTTTGTATTAACGTCGTACTAAAGCAACACAACGGACTATTGACGACCTTCCGGGATCAATCACTTAAGGGAAAGATCCGAGGACAACACCTCGCAATTTTGAACCACGGTCTGATGACGAGGCAACACCTGAGCTGGCACCCCATTCTCCAAACTTCCACACCACGCCAACGTGAGGTCATTTGAGGCCACAGCGGATTTAACGTGCACCAGCCCCGGTCTTTGGTTGGATTCGAACTCGCAATCCTCCGTTTGATAATCCGATGCTCTAGCAACCGGGCTACCACGGCCCCAGAACTTCTTTAAAGATACAATCCAAGTCAGATTGTGGTGGATCGAATCTTTTATCCAGAAACCTTTATGGCTCAGATCATACTGTATCTTGTTTGAGAAACCTATGAGGTAAAAGCCGTAGCAAAATCACACATCTCTAATATCTTCCTGATAACATTTTAATCAAATTAATTTATTAAAATGAGGGGGGGGGGGGGATCCAAAAAGGAATTTTGGAATAACTTTTTTCCATGATGACAAATCATCTAGTAATTTCAAAAAATTCCTCTCTTTCTCATTTACAACTATCATTTTATAAAGTTCAAGCAGGTCTAAATTCTTGACATTAATGTTTTCATCAGTAGCCAATGCCATACAGTTGTTTATGCCAGTTATGTCTTTTAGTTAACTTTTTTATGTTCTTTCTTCACTTTCAGTTTTCCCTCTACTGATTCATATGTTTAATGATTACACCATTGTTCTTTGTGATTGTAATGCTGGACAACATCCATTAATTTATTTTTAAAACGAAGTTTAAGGAAAGATACATTTTTGATACGTTAAATCGGGGTGGTTTTGCTTTTGAAACCCACCTTCCTTTTTGTCAATTAGAATTGGCTTTCAGTGTAGAGCGCTCTTGTAACTGGAAATAAATTTTCATATAGCAACGAAACGTTACATAAATTTGTAACCTTGCATTGAAATTATTTTGATTAAAATTCCATGAGAAAGTCTATTTACTTTCCGCCAGGAGTAGATTTCATTCACATAAGGGTTGATCAAGTAGTTTCCAAAAGATACTTAGAAATTACTTTTTTCCCGAAGTCGCATAAGAGAATATAATGGAAATATTTGACTAAGGAAAATGTTAATGAAACAATATGTTCATTAAAAAGGTCGAAGGTTTTTCGTAGGTTTTCATTTGGGACAGCACACTTATTTCAAATTTCTCTATTTTAATTATATATATACGTATTTTGAATATAAAGCAATAACCATTTTCATTTTGAGAGTGAATTAGAATATTTTGAATAAAAATAATAATTGAAAATTCACATCTTAGAATTAGTTGCCTGGGAAGTCTACGAGTACACGAAAAAAAGACACATCACACGAAACAAGATTACACGAAGACAAACACAATTTACAGGGAAAAAAAGGTTAATTTCGATGCAGAAAAGTAGCAATTTCTGCTATTTGAGAAGACAGACATATGTCACACTTTCAAAGTCGATTACATCAATTTGTAGGGTAGAGAGAGACGTGAGAACGCTTTTAAAGACGTTTAAAGATTATTTCGAATAAATATAATTTAAACGGATATTAATCTAGTCACGTACAGTCAAATCGTGAGTGGCATTTTAATGCGACAGGAGAAAATCGAGATAACTTGATATTTCGTGCCAACGCAGACTCGATCACACCTGCTGAAAGTGCTTAAAACTGAGACCTACGTCACAGAACAAAGTCTTTGCAAAACAATATTTCCTTAATTTTTCAAAATTTTGGCCTATTTTATTTTTATAAGTTACGATGTTCTGCAGTGCAAAGCGTGCTCCCTGACGCACCTTTTTTTTCTTTTCTAGCTACGGAACTACCTCCTTACACCCCCCAAATTACCACAAACACTTTATAAATAACACATCTTCTATGTCAATGACAAAATATTTAACTTCAAAAGTGATCGACAAAATTGCAAATTATGCAAGTTTGCCTTGGTTTTAAGTAAATAAAATAAGTTAATTAATTTTGACTATTTATTGTAAATATGGTAATACCTATTTTGCTGATAAAAATGTTTTACGTCTGTTTTTGATTTTACTGCAGTTTTCAAAATTCGGACAAAATGCCAGCAGAACAATTGCAATTGCTTGGAGTTGTGTTGTTGCAGAACACTGAATATAATTCTGCACCTGAGCTTGCTTACATCTCAAAATCCTAAAGGTTGAATTTAACATATATATATATATATATATATATATATATATATATATATATATATATATATATATATATATATATATCATTCAAATACGTAATTTAATGAAAGAACAAAATAAAAATAAAAATCATATGTATTAAACCAGAAAACGAAAGTGAAAACGAAAGTTAGAAAAAAAGTTAAAACCAACCATGCAAGCGCGCTGAAAGCTGCAGACATAGCATGGCAAGGAATATATTTTTCTTAATCAGGCTAGTTTAATATGTATATATATTGAACCATTAATCTGTACTTTTGGGTACAAAAGTTTCTCTAGAGTTTATGAATATCACTTACTGGGGGGTCTGGAAATACTCACTTCCCAAAAAGTACAGATTACTTGAATTTGTTCAGATATTTCACAACTTATCGTGTTATTCATAAAATTAAAACCATTTTGGTTCTAGAGCATTCTAGTTCCTTTCCTACCATTCGTAATTCTCATTAACTCTTAAGGACTACAAAACCCATGCGAAATTGTATAGTAATTTGAATAGTTCGACGATGAACCTTAAATCCTAATTTTTGGAATGGATAACTTCCCTTTTTGAAGCTTTTTTAGTCCAGAATACACAGCACATTTTTTCATCTCATTTTAAAACTCAAAGTATATCCCTTGGTTTTATAAGGGTTATTCATGTCTTAAATTTAGCATCATAGCTTTTTTTCCCAATTGAACCATTAATTTCACATGTGGCTAATGTCTAAGATCACTGATATAAAGCATACTCTCTAATCAATTCTTCTGTAGTTGGATTATGCTCATTTGATTGCATGCAGCTATATGATTCCTTGTAAAAACTCCGACGTTGGTCATGAAGTCGATGTTTTAACATTATCAAGGGAAAGCTGAAGTTAAAGTTTAACTTTATTTTAACAGATTTCTCAATTGTTATTTTGTTTTATTCCTTTTAGAACATTATTTATATAGACAACTTGACGTTTCATTCAACAGCGTTTTCTAATGAAGAAAGATCATAGAACTTCTAAAACCAAATTGTGGGACAAATATTCTTTCACGAGCATTGCAATAGAAATCAACTTTATTTTAAACCCTTAAAGTACATTGTATTTATGTGACAAATTCACAAAGTAAATTTTAAATTATTTTTTTGTTTATCTGCTTTCTACTTTGAATTTTGTATGTTCTATATGAAGTATTTTTGAGGAAAGCATGATGTTCTGGAAAGTGTTTAATTTCTATAAAGGTTAGAAAAAGTTGGTAAGATTAGAACCGTAAATCATTTTTGAAAAATTACTGTATAAGTAACAAGACTCGCATGTTGAATAACCATGTAAATTAAAAGAATTCAACGTCGAAGAAAAAATTTTCAGTTACATTTTAACAGGCTCGTAGTTAATAAGACAATCCAACTACCTACTTAGAGGTAAACTTTGTAAAGATCTATTGTATGGATGATTTTAATGATAGAACAAAACCACGTGATGTTTAGGCTATCAATGAACAACGTGAACAACTTTTTTCTGAGTACATTATTATATTATTGTCTCAATCGATGAGAAGATAACACAATCTAGCTCAAAAGTAAAGCTTTCCGATTTGTTCGATTCCATGGTGGAAAAGGATATGATTATCACGTGCATGCTATTAAAGGAATGATCCGAGATCGCGCGTGACCATGTCACATTTATAGCAGCTGGTATTTTTGTGGAAGTTCCGCCGAGGTCAAAACCCGAAGCGTGAACGCTGTTTTGCCTGACACCAAATGATGTATGGATCTCATAGCGAACCCAAGCTCTTCAATTACTCATGTGCTGTTGACGAATCTCCTTGCGGGGCATGATGAAAGCGAGAGGCGATTCTTTTTATTACTTTAACAGATTCTTGATTCATAGTGGTTACGTAAGGGTCAAGAGAACAGTCTGAACTATTTTTCCTGTATAATTCGTTACCAGAGACCTGTAAATAGTGGAGAAACATGACACAAATGTAAGATCTTCAAACAGATCACAAAATAATAATAAGGTGATAAATAAGGTGTCTGAAAAATGAACTTAAATGCATAAGTACATCTTGGACGAACCTTTAACTTGTTACAAATGCAATTATAAAAACAATGGCAGGAAACAAATTCACCATATCGCACCCCGGTAAGAAAAGTGACGCAACTCAAAATTGCAGAATTTGAAAAGCATCAACTTAAAGCAGGGCTCAAAATACCCGGGTGCACCTGAAAATAAAATTGTGCACCTAATTTTTTCCCTTTAGGTGCACGCAGTGCACCTATCGTTAAATAAAAGAGGGGGAAACGTATTTTATGTTATTTTGATGTCTGAACAAAATATTAGTATCGACCTCTCTCGCTCTAAAGGAACGCAAATTAAAATTCTTAAATACACACAATGCTAAAACTTTAATCCAGAAAATGCTGTGTTGCAATGAAGGAAAAATACAAAAAGAAGGATGGACACTAAACCTTATGGGTAAAGATCTGCCGAAAAAGTAGACGTTTCTGATTGCCCACCAATGTCAGATGATGACTGAATATTTACAAGTAATAATTTCGCAGATAAAAAAATGCTTAAATATTTTTATTTACTATCTACGTGTAACATATCCAAACATACCCAACTAATAAAGTAGTTAACAATACATAAATGCTCTTACATTATTTTTTTTTTTTAATTTACACCTAAAATATAATCTTTGCACCTAATTTTTAAAACGTAGGTGCGCAAGGTGCACCTGTATTAAAAAATCTATTTCGAGGCCTGACTTAAAGGATACTATAAAACTTGTACTGAAATGGTATAAGCTTCTTTTAAATTTTAGGTAAATATTTATGGTGGTAACTTCTATTACATTCTATAGAATAGCAATATAACACGCTGGGGCACCACATACGTATTTTTCAATGACATAACATCAAAATTTTTATTTTTTGAACTGTGTCACTTTTCTTGTCGGGGTGATATATGTTTAAAATGAAATAATTTGTTGCAAATTACAACATTACGCTAAGTGCCGTAAAAAGAACCACCAACATTCTCCAAGGTAATAGCCGTGATTCAGGGGGTTTGCGCACTGCGTTTTCAATCTACGAGTTGTAGGCAGCACAGGTTCGATTTGTTCCTGTATATATTTCACTCTTTCTGAAGCAGACAAACTTTCTTTGAGTGTATGTCCATTCACTTGCTGGTTTTTGGCGTAGTTGGGCCAAACAAGGCCCTTGCGCCATAAAACTCAAACCAACCAACAATCTCAAGACAGAGTCGGACTGATAACCGAAGTAGGGACTGCTAAATTTTCATACCTGAGCACAAGCATTTAACATTTATGACAACCAGAGCAATCAAGCTGGAAATTACTGGATAATGATTTAATCAAGTTAATATGAAAGGGTCTCGAATCCTTTCTTGCTTTTCATCAGGGGCGGGAAAATTACCAAAAAGAGTTTTCTTAATGGACCATACCATTTTTCTTAGGGGATGCTTGAAGAAATATATTTAATTTTGTCACTTTACACACCTGATGACAAATTCAAATTGCTTTCTTGTTGTGAATTTTACTTGTTGCCGAGAATACCTTTCTCCGCCGGCAACATTCGAAAAACTATTTGGTTAAGATTTTCACCAAGTCACTCCAACTCAAAATGAACGAGTCCTGTTCCCATTAGCACCAGCCAACACCGTGACTGTGGCGAAAGCAGTTCTTGAAGTAGCATTTTTAATGAATGCCAAGTGATAGAAATGATCAGAAATACAAATCATAAAACACGCACATAAGGTTTCATATATGGATGCAATTCGCACTTTAATCATTAAGTCAGTAACTCTTGATCTGGCATTCCGGATACCAGTACAAGGAAAGATGACAGGCACAGGAACTAGCTTGAGATAAAGGGTCTCCTCGTTAGATACCAATGTGTACCCCAAATACTCGTTGTTCATCTGTACAGATGCGTTACTTTTCTCTATCCGTTATGCACACGTATTAGCTTTATTATTACAACTACGATGAAGTTGACGATGAAGTTGTAACTTTTTAAGCTCAGAAAATGGACTGCATATTACAGTGCAGATACTAGAGACATCTCTGGTAGCTCTTACGCCCCAGTACCATGGTACCAGGGGTGTGGCGGAGCCGGAAAATGATTGTAGCCAAAATAGAGTCATACATAACTTTGTGTCTTTTGTTATTATTTGCAGGGACCAAAGTTTATTATTATTATGCAAATCACGGAAATTATTTTGTGAATTACATACAAATTCCCTCTTGTATCGGAATGTGTACTATGACCACATTTTGTAAGAAATGTTTCATTAAACAACAACGTAAGTGATATTGTATACAGCACGTAGCTTTTTACATTTCGACATTTCGTGTTCGATTTACACCAATCAGCCCTTTTTCTCTTTCTCAAAATCCTACACTCTTTTCCACAACTTCCAAAAACATATCAAGAAAAATGTGTGTCCCTACCATACACTTTTATAAATAATTGTTGTGTTGAGAAGAAAACGAAAGACTTGGGGGAAAAAAAGAAATATGGAACAAGCTTCTCAGTAATTGAGCAACAAGAATTTAGACATCAATATCTGGATCATCAATAGCTGGAAAATGAAAAATCGACTCATTTGTTAAGGGAGCACTGACGTTAAGTCGCCCTATAATAATCAAGGGAGGACTAAAGTTGGATACCTTAAAAAAGGTATCTGACTTTAATCCTCCTTTGAGATCCACGTAAAAGAGTCAAAAGAGGAATTTTTATTGAATACGGACTAGGAAAGAAAAGTTCATAAAAAACTGAGAGGTATTTTAAACATGTATAAACATGTTTCCGAAACTTTAAACTCACTTTCTGAACTGTGTTTTCGCAATACGATGCTTTGTTCAGAGAATAACAACAATGAATTGATATGTTATAATTATTTTTGTAGCATTATAATCTGTATAATACAGTGAATATTTTTAAACTCAGTCAGATCTATTAGTTAAGAAATTAAATTTTAAATGATTTTAAAATTAAAATTCCTGAAAAGAAATCTTGATTTTTTAGATTTCTTGGTTGAAAACAATTGTAAAAACAACATATTCCTTCAAGCAACTTTGATTGAAGGTAAAAACATGTAAAATATATTGGGAATAATTTCTGACAGGAATTGTCTTTCTGAATAAATTATAATTTGAGATATCACTGTTCAAAAAACATACTAATTATCTGATTATATTCAAATTAGATAATTAATAATTAGCTTAATCTGATTTTTTCTCGATGCAATTATTTTAAGCATAAGCCAATGATTTGTCGGACAAAAACAGGATTTTTAAAGTCAAAATTTAAATATATATATATATATATATATATATATATATAGTGTATTACGTACGTCAGACAAAAAGCAGCAACTTCATTAATACTAAAACATTTGTACTTAAGGGCACAGAATTCAAAAACATTTTAGACAATCAGATACTTTGTAAACATACTTATATACCTACTATTTGCAAACATAGCTATTTTTTACGCATCTCAAAAAGGGATAGACTTTTCTCAACAAAAGTATTGCTCTTCCACTTTTAATTTAAAATTATTTTGATAAATTTCTTTTATACATACAATTTTCACTTCTCATCCTATCATTATTTTATTACATTTCATAACTATTTTTGAACAAAAAAACATTTCGACTAGAAAGCATCTCAGATAACTCGTTATATCTCTCGCTCCTGATGTAAAACATCTGCCGTTTAATAGGTTCGCACATTATCCGTGACCAGAGGTATCTCGACTTCAAGGAAGATGCGTCATGACTTCAAGGTTATGCAGCAAGTATTGGTATTGCGTTGGTGTTTCGAAATGCCCTACCTTAAGTTCGTTAACAGGTGTTAGAGTTCACGACTGAAGAGAAATATTTGTTGATTCAAGATAATAAATGAGCCCAAACACCAAATTTCTTCTGTCAGCAAGTTCCAGGGCATTTTATATTCAACAAGATGGAACCAGATCTGCATTCTGACCCCCTCGTGAAATAAAGGTATCCCAAATAATATTTCTCTTGATTGAATACACAATCTCCTTTTCCTCAAACAGCTGAGGACAGTTTATTATTAACAATACATGGAAAGATTTTGACCTAGAAAACAGGCTGCACATTTAAGAACAAAAAATTTTCATATTTCCTGTCTCCCTTCCTTAGAGCTCGGGCCCCTATACCATGGTCCTTATGCCTCCCTCCATATGGAGCCATCATTGTAATCACGAGAACAGTAAATTCCGCTAGAATTTTCCTATATGCATTCGCAAATGGGCTCAAGATTTTTAAAACCGCTTGCGCCTTCAAGTTGGGTAATACAGACTTACAAATGCCTTGCATGTATCCTGAATGGGTTTGGAATTTAGTTTAAAGGAAGAATCGCTTTTAAACATAATAAAAATTTCCTTATCATTCAGAGCTAGACTCCTTTTACAATCAGCAATCGAAATTTAGATTCACAGGAAAATGCAGCTTGTAATGCACACCTGTTTCACTGTTTAGTAGTTTCTTTTCGTTCCTCTCAGATGCTTCAGTGAAGAAAGAAACATAGACTAAAAACAGAAACTCATTAGTCAAAAAAAAAAATTTTTACGGTACAGCTTTTTAAAGACTAAGTTTTAGTTTTTAGATTTAAAAAAAATAAGAACTAACAGAATTCTGTTAGTGTTGTATACGAGTACATCTTTGAAATATATCAAAATATCACTATGTATTTCTCATCATCATGAAAATAGGGATGGAAGAATCGTAATCATGATCAACTACATTCCAGTACTTTTAAGTCTGCTTTTACTTGATTCCATAATGACAGATATATAAAGCTGAATATTATTGTAATATTTTTATCTGCTCTTTAAAAATAGAGTCAACCAACCAGAAATTGACCTGTTAGTAAAGGTTATTTTTCATAAAAAAATTTCACGCGAGTTTATTTCTCATTACACTTTTAAGATTTTTTGTAATTATTAACTTGTAAAGATGGTAATTAAAATTAGATATAATACAATATTTAGTTTTTGATAGTTTTTAGAATTTTTAACTCAAAATTCAGAATTGAGATTGAACCAGTAATTGAACATTACACATTGAGTAATTGAACATTACCCATCCAATAATCGACCACTGTTTATTTTTACAGTAAAATCAAATTGAAAACATTTGTACACATATTTTAGTGATCACCAGAATATTTGAATGAAATACAGCTAGGATAAACATTATTCCATATGCTATTTTAAGAAAAACTTAGTAAAAGAACAAATCATTGATTTTTTACCAAGTAAACATCCTAACAACGTTTGTACTAATAGTGAATAAATAAACTAGTTAAAATATATAACTAATTTATATTTTACTATACAGACCCCTTTCTTTCGAAACATTTCATTACTTCTGCATTTATCCCCTGTACTTGATAACCTCCTTCTGTAATCGACCACCTGGTCAAATACTGGATACAGACTCATTTTATATATTTAATTTACCCCAAACACTTCATCATCCTGAAATATCAATGTTCAAATTTAAAAAAAATCCGTTTTCCAAAAAATCCATTAATTGACCAGTTTGATCAACTACGAGAACACATACAGTTTTGTTCAACCAGTAAATTGACCACAACGCGTACGTTAATTACTTAAAATTAATTTAGACATGACAAATTATTATGTATATAAAAAAAATTGAGATATTTATCTTTAGGCCAAATATTAGTTCAAAATAAGAAATACGAGAGATGAATTATACGATTGTGTCAAGAGAACAAGTTAGAACAAGTTCACTATATTGTAAATTCATAGATTCCGATGATTTGACATCTTACTTTTGTTTTTATTTTAAAACAATTCGTAAACTTTACATTGCTCAACATTAATTTCAGTAATCCATTGGCTGTATGATTATAAATATAGTTTCTTGTGCAAATAAACTAGTTTGGCTGGTTTTAATGTTTGAAAATGGTCAACTACTGGTCGGTTCTGGAGAATTCACGCTTAAGGGGGTTCGGGACACATTGAAAGAAAAATTTTATTAATTAATTTAGAATTTAGAATTTTTTTGTACTGATTACAAATCTGACTAATAAGCAAAATCACAACACAAAATTTTTCCAAAAATTATTTAAAAATTTAAAATTAAAATTTTTTGATAAAAAGAGGGGTCATTTTAAATTGCTAAGGATCAAAATATTCTTGATCAATTTTCAAAATTCTTGCAGTAAATTATTCACAAATTTATAAACTTTAATTTTGATTAAAAAATATTAATTTAATAAAAAGTAAAAAATATTTGAATAAAAATTTTTTAAAATTTTAAGGTACTTTTTTTTTTAAAGTTATATTTTTAAAAGTAAATATTTGTTTCAAATTTGCCGAATCAAAATTAAAGTATAATGTTTGTAAAATATATATTCCAAATTTCAACCCTTAATCTTTATCGGTTTTCGACTTATAGCAATTTGAATACAGGAAATCTTGAAAAAATGTATCATGGAGAAAAACGCATTTAAAGTTTCAAAGATAGATGTTGTTGCCATGACAACAACTGTCAAGAGTGTTAGATTTTTCAAAACAACGCACCACAAAAATTATTATATCTCTAGCCCTAATTAAGATAGAAACATGATTTAGACGTCATTTTAAGCAGAAAAACACAGAGAAATTCTTAAAAAATAAAATAAAAAAAAATCGAAAATTTGACGATTTTTGTGTCCCGGACCCCCTTAAAATTGAAGACTTTTGTGGGTAATCGGATAATTTCTCTCTAATGATATTTTCCGCAGATTTCAAATCCATTCAAATTTTTACTCTACCTAAAGGCAGGTTTACACTCTACGATAAATGCTAGCAATTTATCGTAACGATCGAATTGTTTCGATTTATCGTTGGGTGTAAACAGGACATTGTAGCGATTAATTTGAATTTGAATTGGATTGGATGGTTGATGCCGGCCGGCATCAATTTCTACGAATCGTAACGACATGTTGGAACGTGTAAACAAGTGGCAGCCATTTCTCGCTACGATTTGACTCCATTTGCATTTGCATCTGCAACAGAAAGGTTGTGTCGAATAGTTCGTTCTTTGGTTGACTGTTGTTTTTATTCGAATAGGTCATTATGGCAGTTAAACAAACTCCTCGAGAGTTATAATGTTTGTATAATTACTCGTTATAATGTTTGCAATGCATATATGATTTAAAAGAAAATTAAAAAACTGTTCTTAAGATATCTGTATGAATTGTTTCAATACTTTGTCGATAGCATAACAGGTCTCTGGGATTATTTTGCTGAGAGCTGGTTTAGAAATGGCAGTTGAATATTCCATGTCCGTCAAGTTATTATAAATGTAATTATTATAAAATGCCTTTCTTACTTGATAAAATAAAAGAATCTTTACTGACGTAAGGTATATTGTAAAATATGATTGACTAGGGGGCTCGCCCCCTGCTCGCTAACGTTCGCCAACCCCCGGAGGATTGATTCGCAATCCTCATTGGTTCGCTGCGTGAACCTATGCTCGCTTCGCTCGCCTCATTGAAGACATGTGTCCTAGCAGAAGGGATTGTTTACAAAATATGATTCCAAAAAAATGTTTCCCAAATCTAAATTTGCTATTTTACAGAAAAAAACATACAGTACCTCTGAAATCAGAGTTCAAATGAAAACTTGGAGCAAATTTTGACTCAAAATGTAAACGCTGCTTTGGAAATTGAATGACCAGCATGTTGTTTGTGTGTACATTTCCCCAGTATTCGAACGACCCACACTTTTTCATTGAGTTTGTTGCCGAAAGTTGTAGTACAAGCGTCTTGTTGTTGTCTTGCTATAATTGTTGGCCCCGAAAATGACCGCTTTTAAATGGCCCTGAAAAGATCCTTCGCTTTCTTTGATTTCTATTATAAACTGCAACAGCTCAACTAAAATTAATTTTTTTTTTAATGCGAAAGACTTCGTGGTAAACAAACAATCGTACAATGTTGCCAAAACGCGATAACAAATAACGTCTTTTTTGCGGGCCACGTAAGAGAATTATACATAGAGAATAGATTTGATTTTTGAACATAAAGTTTTAAGAACCTCATTACTAGAGACCGGATTCCTATGCACTTGCATATTTGGTTTAACATCACAAACGAGCCAGGAGATCAATTTTCTCTCCGAATCATGCTTCAAGGATACTGTAGGTCAAATTTTATATTGCAGATTATTGCATATTTGAGGGTTTTCTGCATAAAATTGCATAAATGAAGGGTTATTGCATAGATTGCATAGTTCACCCAAAATGTCAATATTTCAAATGTTATAGCACTTTTTTTGCAATGAAATATAGAGCATCTCGGGACGAGACACTGCATTTATTTTTAGCAGAATAGAATTTGAAAATGGTATCTTACACACACACAAATGAATTATAGGAATAAACCAAACGAATTATAGGATAAACCCGGCGACGAATTTATAATTACGTAACACAGGAAGTATGAAAATGAAAAGAAAGCACATTGCAGAACAACCCGATCAAGCATTGGATTCTCATAAAGATGTATAATCGCGGGCACATAGACTAAACAAGCAATAAACTATATAAAGAATCTGTTCTAAGGGCGCCTCTGTGCAAAAACAACTAAGTTACTTTCGGAGGAAGAATTTTAAAAAATGAAGAAAATTAACGCATGTGGATAAACATTCAGGCTGGAAAGCTGAAAAAGCCGCAAAGACAGGAAGTTATTCTGTGATTATAAAAAGAAAAGGTTGTAAAAATCACAAAACAGCAATCCATTCATTTTTAATTTAATTCAGTTGTGCTTTACCTGCTGTTCAGGAACATGTCTAAAATTTCACTATCTTTTTCTTTTCCTAGCTGAGTGGAGTGATCTTCCCCAAGATCGGCTCGATAATTTGATCCTCAGCATGCCTAGGCGTTGTACGGACTGTATTTCATCGTCTGGGAGACATACAATGTATTAAACATCATACCAACCATGTCATATTAAGTTTTTGTAAGGTAGATATTTTTTGTAATTGCTCCAGTGAGCAAAAATAGTACTTTTTATGAATGGTATCATACATATACCATATTTTTTGTTCTTTATCATTTGTTTAATCAATGGGCTTTATGAATAAGTCACGTTCGTTTTATTTCTGAACCTTTATTTGTTGGAACTGGCATTATCCTTAATTTATCGACGTGAGTGTAAAACTGGTAAGTTATTTCTTTTCGTCGTCTTTATAGAAGTGAATTGAGAATTTCAATCATGTACATACAAATATGCAGGTGCTAATAAACTTGACACTCGAGTAATACGGCTTTACCTATTATGTGTTCATCCAAAAATTAAATGAATCAAAAACTCCCTCATATCATATAAATTATATTACACGGTTTTTCTTTGCATGGTGTTTCTCAGGGGTATAACTCCAGTGTTACGAGAGGCCTTTAAAATTTACATTCAAATTTAGGCTTGATTAAGTTCGTGTAGTAATTTCAATTTTTCTTTGTAGGAGCACATTCTTCAGCCTACCAAAGATTTTCTAAGCGTCTAGTTTTTCTCAGTCAATCACAATCAATTTCAAAGCAGGAAGACAGTTTTTGCAAAGATTTATGTCTGGCATTAATTTTGGCCGACATTCCTTTCTTTAAATTGAAAAATTCCATCCTCAGTGAATTTCTTTCGAAATACACGAACCGAAATATCCTCAATGAGAGCACTCTCCGGAAGAATTACCTAGAACTTTGCTATCAAACACATTACAAAAACTTCGAGAACTCATAGGCGAGAATTACGTGTACCTTGTAGTCGATGAAACCACTGATGTTAGGGGTAATTATGTGGCTAATCTTCTAATAGGAAAATTGAGTTCCCACGAAGCTGGCCACTCATTTCTTTTGGCTTCTAAAATCCTCGATAAAACTAATCACGACAAAATATGCCGTTTTACTAATCCTAGCCTTAAAATCTTTCCCAATAATAGCGGAATAGAAAATCGAGTTTTGTAACTTTTGACAGATCCGGCTTCGTATATGATAAGGCTGGAAAATTGTTACAAACGTTTTATAAAAACCTAGTCCAAGTCACATGTATTGCCCATGCACTTAACAATATTGCTGAAAAAGTTAAAGATTCCTCTCCGGAATTAAATTCCTTTATTGCTCAAGGAAAAAAAAATCTTTTTAAAAGCACCCTCCGTGTGGTAGTTTACAAGGAATTGATGAATGTTTCGATACCTCCGACACCTGTGCTCACAAGATGGGGCACATGGCTGTTTGCTGCTTTGTTCTACGCCGAGTAATGGAACCAATATTAGGAAGTGATTCGAAAATTAAAAAAAAAATAATGCTGATTCCGCACAAAGTTTAGATAAAGTACTTATATAAATAGAAAACGTAAACCTCGTTAAATCATTGACATTTCTAAAAACGCATTGCTCCTTTTTAGTAGATTCGATCCATAAACTTGAAAAAAAAAAGGATTAACATTAAATGAAAGCCTTTCAATCCTTGAAGATGCGGCAATGAAAATTAATTCGTTTCCAGGCAAAACTGGTAACATACTAAAAGTAAAGATAGATGATGTGCTAAAAAAAATCTCGCGGGTTGACAAAATTGATAACTATTAATAAAATCCTTCAAGGCGAGGAAGGGACCGAACTAAATAAAAATGAAAGTGGGACCCTAAAATGAAATTCGCCCCCATAACGTCTGTGGACGTGGAACGCTGTTTTTCATGGTATAAAAGAATTTTAAGTGACCGTAGACATAATTTTACGGAAGATAATTTAGAAAAATACTTGTTTATTAACTTAAATTATTCGCAAGTACAGTAAAGTTATAACTACTCCCATAATAACCATAGTAATTTTAAATATTTTTTCACATAATTTTTTTAATATGTCTATATAATTTGTGTGAATATATTATTTCTTTGATTTTAAATACTATTTTAATCTATTAGTAGTTTATTGATAAAACTGTAATGAGAATTCTGTGCAATGTAAAAACAGTAAATGTGCATCTGTATTTAAAATTTGATGTCAATAGTTGACTTAATCATTTTGTTCCTTTCCTATAGTGCTCCTTCAAATATAGTCTTTTTCATTTTCAATTTTAATTTGTAGTGCATAAAAATGCATATTTTGACATGTTTTACTGCATATTTTGCATATTTCGTCATTTTTAATGCATATTACTTGCATATTTCAGCATTTTTAACTGCATATTTTAAGGCATATTTTAAGGCATATTTTGGCAGTTTTTGCTGCATAAAAATCCGGTCTCTGGTCAATACTTATACATTTGCAAACTGATATTTGGGAGTAAAATTTTAGATTTGATCCTTTTATTGAGTTCAGAAAAAAGAATATACCAATGAAAGAATATTCTATAACATATTATTTTGCTATATCTGTCGTGGCCAGTTCGGCGTACCCCGTGACAGTTCTTTTCGTGGGGTCAGGTGTGACCAGTGCACGCTAACCCTCAATGATTGCTACGAATTCCCAAACCAAATGGGAATTCATAGCCTATTGTATAACAGCCATCTTGGCGTTGCAAGTGGTGTTGCACGTAGTGGATTCATTTTAATGAACATTTAAATACGACTACAACTTTCTATTAGTTCATTTCTTGGAATAGAATCATGTGAAAGGATTTTTTTGTACTTTTCCTTGGAAATCTTGGAAATTTCCTTGGAAACAGTTTGGAAAGATTTTATTGATAATTTTTCTTAGAATAGAATCATTCGGAAAGTTTCTATTGGTTCTTACCTTACAAAAAGAATCCTTCGGAAAGATTTGATTGGTTAAGAAGATTAAAAACGGATTAGAAGTGATAAACACTTCAGATAATTCACTTCAGGCTGTAAGGTGGAATTTTGCGTGTGAACCCCTCAGAGAATAAAAAACGAGCAAAAGTAGGGATATGTACTTTATTTCATCTTATTGAAACAATTTAGAGTATTGCTAGATTGCCCAGTTCTGTTGCTGAATAAGTTTTTCGTGTTCTGTATGTTTAAGAAAATGTTACAAAATTGATTTTGTTCAAATTAATTTGTTAATACATTTTATACAACTATCATTAAAAAACAACGTTTAAAGCAATGCTTTCCAACCTAAGAGCCGCGAAAGTTCTGGAAGTGTGCCGCGGAAAACTATAATGAAAAACAATGAGACGAATATTTTAAAGGATCAGAAAATCCATCAAATTCGCGAGCCAAGAAAAAGGTTAAGGCGCAACATCTCTACTATTATAAAAGGAAGTGTTTGTCCCAATGTCTTCGTGTCTCTATGTACTTTCATGACGAATCTATGGCACTTTTCAATAATGGGATTTGGCACACTAGTAGTCCGAATATTTTGCAATTTTTGTATGAAGCCCGAATTTTAAAATTCAATCTAGAACATAAAAAATTAATTTAATGGAATTTATTTATTATTGTTTTCCTTAGAATGGCAACACCATAAAGAAATGACAGATTCTAAATGTATTTTTTTTGTTGCTTTCGTTTAATTTTGCTAAGGAACGATTTAAGCCGAAGAAAAAAAGAAATAAAGTTTCTACTGGATTTATTTTTCTATATCCTAGTTCGTTAAATAAAGAGTACAAATTTCAACGGATTTGAAATCTGCGGAAAATTTCCCATAAGATGGATACATAATACATTTTTAGTTTCTTCTAAAAAATAACTTTTCAACTGAATATCTGATATTTTCGCAAGATATTGTGACGTTACGCCTATTGGATCTGTTCAAAATTAAATGGGAATTCGTAGCAATCACTGGGGGTTTGAAGAACGTTAGTGAGCAGTGGCGACTGGATCTACGTTGCCCATGGTGTTGTTTGCGAAGCAAACAACATGGGAATTCGTAGCATTCATCGGGGGTTCGTGAGCTCCACCTGACCCTACTAAAAGAACTGCCAGCCCACGGGCAACGCCGTGCTGACCACGCAATGGCTAGAGACTGCATAAGAAGACTATCTGAAAGGAATATCTACCTGGAATGTTTATGTATTATAGTGCAAATAAATATAGTCATTTAAAAATAGGATTTACAGAATATGTTAAAATGATAGAAGTATAAAAACTGTAATTTGCAGGAAATTGATTCTTATTATCAAAATAATTGACATTATTCAATTTTTATACTTTAAAAAGCTGTATTTAAAATGGTCTATATGACTTGACCTTGTGCATAATCGAAAAACGTAATTTACTTTCATTAAGTGTAATTAAAGTTCATATTTTTTTACCAGAATTTTCATTAGAAATCTTATTGGAAAAAAAATATTTGCTATGAAAACAGCACAGGTGACTGTTCTGTGAGTGGATTAAAAATGTGCTCCAAAGACTGAAAGCGTGCGAATTAGGGACACGACCATAAAAAGAGGACGCTGCAAATGAAACCGTCAGTGACACCTCTGTATGTAGCTTTGGCAAGCCCCCCTTGTCAAGTGCTATACTGTCAGTACCAGAGATCGAGGTCCTTCGGGCCAGGTTCTCCATGACATCATCAACACATGGTGTCCTCGGATCTTTCCATTTTGTGTTTTTTTCAGAATAGTCGCCAATAAACGGTTTTGTTACTCCAGTGTGACGCTAATTAAAATAACCTATCGACCTGTGAGACTCTGTTGTTTAATGCGTGGTTCAAAATTCGGTGGTATTATCATCTCTCTTTTCGGGTTTGATCCTGGACCGTCGCAAATAGCCCGGTGTTTTATTTATCTTTGACGTCAATGAAAATATCTACCGATCTGTTTAACGATTCTAAATGAACTGAAGTGAAGAACCAATAAATTTGTTTTGAAATCGTGAGCGGTACTGAACTTGTTTTGTGCTTCATTGTTAATATTCTATTAAAACAAAGTCTGATTCTTTAGAAAAATCTATCATCGTAATCCTCACATTGTAAGTAAAATTCAAAAACAATATTTATTTTCTGATGTCCGTTTGTTTTCAATCTTAGATCTATATTCGGGAACTGTATATTGTGTTTAAAATAATTGAAAGGTGAGTGGAAGGAGTTATATGACATTTGTTTACGTTTGGGGATTTTGCAATTTTGAAGTTTCCTCGGGGTGAAGTATGACTTGTGACAACTAGAACAAAAACCCTTATGCGAATACTTACAACACCACCCGTTACACGCACCCCTTCAATTTTATACCTACCAACTTGTACTGTTTGGCTATATAATTTACGAATTTTGACCATTGTTATACTAGCGTACGTTCAGGTTGTACGATCTTTCACAAAGTATACAAATTAATCTTAAATATTATTCGAGATCTGATGTGTAGTTACAGAGATGCCAACTGTTGCGAATTCTCCGTAGTTTCTATTGAGAAATATTCTGTGCTATGTAACTACGAGGAAAATAATTTATTTATTCTAAAAACCTTGTTTTTGTTTTAACTGTTGGGTGCAATTTTAGGAGGTAGATAATAAAAGAGTTTTTATGTAAAATCAAATATTTTAGATAGACCAATGTCATGTAAAAAGTTGAAAATGTTTGAGGATTCTCACCAATCTTGTCTTCTAAACCAAGGTATGTGAATAAAAATGTTTCAAGATGTTGATGATTAAATTGAAATGTGTGTCATCATGAATGGACAAATGCAGTAATTGCAAATTACTTGGATCTTCTTCAAGGAGGAGATAACTTTTAGTTATTCGAGTATGTCTTATACTAAAGCATGGTTATTACATTTTGACATGAATATGTCTTTAAAATCAGAAGAGTACTGAAGCACACGCATGAAATGTCTAGCGTTACAAAAAAGAGTTGCAACTATTTTGTCTCATGATTTCAGAACTAAAAAATATCCAGAAGATAAATATAGCGTCATGCAGACGAAATATGTCTACCCCTGACATGACCTTTAGGCCAAGCGTGCAGGCATGTTGAGAGCAGGGTAGGGGTCCACAGTGTGTCAAAATTCTTCTGAGTTAGGTGAACTTTGGGGCAGTGTAACCTTGGATTGCTTGGAGTAAGGAATGAGTAAGTGGTGTCATTCAAAAAGTTACTCAACTATGCCACATCTAAAATTGGACAACAACAATTAATATTAAACTGCACTTTAATTGTTAAAATTATAAATTAATCATTAAATATTCACCAATAAACAATCATTCAAACTTTATGTCTGCTTCATTCATTCCACAATCCAACATCAGGCCCAAGTATTCACATAAAATCATCAGATTGTGTCCTCGACACAACCTATCCATTTTCCCCATTTTCTCTTCCATTAAAAAGGAAATCTTTGTTGCTATATAATTGTAAGTTAGTACAAAAATTTCAAATGTTTCTATTATTATGTCAAAATACAGCACTTTTAAGGATGTAGGAATCAATACCTATTGTAATTTATTTTTAGTTTTACAGAAGGATGACACTTGATGATGATCCCAACGAATTCAAGCTGGAGAGTCCTCCTACGGATCTAATATCTGCAGTTACATTTAGTCCATATTCAGATCAGTTTTTGCTTGCCTCATCTTGGGACTGTAAAGTTCGTCTATATGATGTGACAAATAATAATTTACGATTGCAGTATGATCATCAGGCACCTATTCTGGATTGCTGTTTCCAAGTATGAGATGCATTGCATGTATTGGATATTTTCTTAGTTTTATTCAGTTATTTTTATATATGTAATTTTGGATACATTTCTGGTTGATTAAATTTGCATGCATTATGATTGTATTGGGTGCTTGAAATGTCTAGAAATTCCTTGTTTTGTGGGGGAAAAAAAGAATTTCCAATCATTTGATTACTTTGTCTTAGTTTTGATTGTTAACCAAACTTTTATTTTCTAGTAAATAACAAAAGGATAAAATATCAACTAGTATTAAAATTTTAATGGGACGTTATGGAGAACAAACTACTCTTCAATAAAATGAAAGGGTAATTTGCTTTTCTCACAATTTGAGCATCCTTATTTCTTATCCTATGTAAATATAAGGATCATATTTTTTCTGCTTTAGAATTTGAAATGAATAAAATTTTACTCTCCCAGGTTTTTCTATTTAAAAATCACAAAATTGTGCACAATTAGTTCATTTGGAAACTAATTTAGTCAAAATGCATGTTTTAAGTCTCAAACTTTGGTTTGTGTGTTTTAATTTATCCCATACAGCTATATACACAAAAAGTTTCAAAGAAGAAAAATATTTTGAAGTTACTTAGTTTTAAATTTAAGTTTTACTAAAGTAAATACTGGTTTTAAGAGGAATATTTACCAGCAATATTTCATTTTCAGGATGCTGTGCATTGCTGGAGTGGTGACTTAAAAGGACAACTCAAAGTATTTGACATCAATTCTAGTGCAGGTATGTAGAGTTATTTACAAATATGTATATTTTGTTTCCTGTATTTATTAATATATCATTGTGGCTGTAAAATTAATTTAAAAACACTTTTTGTCCACCAAGAAGCATGCATAACTAGTTTAATAAATAAACTCCAGATAACACATTTATGTTTTTAAATCTTTAACCCTTTTGCTGAAACATGTCAAATCACTAAAATAGAAGTTGTGTTAAATATGGTGTAAAAGTTTTAAAATTTTTGTTGAACTTGTCGACACATTCGGGGACTTTTCTGCTGATTCCTAGAAATTAAGGTGTTTTAAAATGACAGCCATGTTAAATTAAATAATTTCCTCAAAAGCTAACTATTTTGACTGACAATTATGCTTAAATAGTTATCAATCTGAATGATAAGGTTAAATGTTTATGAATACAAATTTAAACCAAAATAAACCTACATGTTATGATGCATTATTGAGATACATTTTAATGGCAGATTATAGGTTGTTATTTGAATGTTTTATGATATTAATGTTGTTTTATATATTTTTAATTCCTTTTTTCCTGTTTCAATATACATTTTTTTATTATAGAAAATATCATAGGCACTCACGATGAAGCTATTAAATGTGTAGAATATTGTCCACAGCTCCAAGTACTCATTACTGCTAGCTGGGACAAGTCTGTGAAAGTTTGGGATTCAAGGGCCAATCACAATTCAGCAAAGCATCATTTACCTGATAAGGTAAATTAGCAACTAGTGTCAATAGATATTTAAGAATTTGAACTGCTTCTGTGACAAAACTGCAGGTATTCAGCCTATCAATGTAAAATCCATGTAAAGAAAACTTCAAAAGAGAGTTGAGTATATATCTATGAATTATATGTAATCTATTTGGAGACATCATTACTGTTCTTCTAAGATAAATTTAAAAAAATAAATTATTATAATTGAATGCTAAAAAGGGAGCATAGCAGATGCTAGTGTAGAAATTTTCTGCAGTAATATTTGACACAACTGGTCTAATGTTCTACCATTGCTCCAAATATATATTTAATTGCAAAGGAAAAAACCCACTTCAACATATTGCTAAGTTGCACTTTATATTGCTAGGTTGCAATTTAAGTGATTTGTATCAGTATTACCTGAATAATTTTGATATTAAATTCTGCAAACTCCAAAAAATCATGACATGCAAAGATTTTAAACTTTGATTCAAATCAATTTATTAAATAAATCATCAATTTAACACTCTGACAGCTAAACCGCCTGAAACAGCCTGTATATTTAGATACCCTATCCTGCCCTAAATGGCCAAAATTAATCTGCTTTTCTATCCCTTAACCAGTGAGGAGAGTAATCGGTAATCCCCACTCTACAAAGGCTTCTCGAACATCTTGTGACCTGAAGCATTGTTAAATAATCAGTATGTGTGTGGGGTTAATTTCTAAATATTTATAGTCGTGGGAAAAAAACTTAACCACCTCTCTTCATTTGTGCGATTTTAACAGTACTATAGAAAATGCGAAGATGGTGTTTGATAGAAACTAACTTCTCTATTTTTCATTCAAATGCATAAAATTTGTGTAAGGGGCCGTCTTCATATTAAATAGAGCACCAACTTTATAATGTTCAATGGGAACCCCCTATTATGACACATAATTTCAAATCTATATCAAAATTTAACTTCAGATACCAAATTTCATGTCATTAGGTCTTACGGTTTCGAAGTTATGAGTACAGAAAGATCAGAGGTCTTAATGTTAAATCAGTTTCTTAGACTTTTATGGATCCTAAATAATATTTTTATAGCACTGATATTTTGTACCCTATTACTGTTAAAAAACCCAAACAAAATCCAACGAATATATTATTTAAAAAATAGTTTTTAGTATGCAATAATAATTAAATTAATATTTGAAAAAATTACGAATTATAATCTCATACTTTGATGGGAATAGATTGAGAAGGACTTCTAATATGACTATGGAAAATTTCAACTCATTCAAAAAAGCAGTTTTTATGCTACATTAAATTTTCCTATTCATTGCGATTGTAGGAGCAACCAAACGTTTAAAAAAAGTCTGACAAACCTCGGATAATTATTCTTGGATCGTTTGCACTTGCATAGTGAATGTAACAATGTGATTCTCAGATCGTTTGCATTTGCATTATAAATTTAATATTTCTCAGATATCTGAAAAAAGCATTTAAAATAGTGTTCAAATTTGATATTCAGATGACGATAACTGTAATTAATCTCGATCTACAAATAGCGACTTTCTACCTAGCAATGATCCCTGAAATTGAGACTAACTTTAGAGTTGAATATCTCTGGTTATAAAGATAGTAAAGTCATGAAATTTTATATTTAGATTAGTTTAATGATGCAGAGTCTGATTATGGCATCAAAACATGGTGTTTCCATTAGAAATTGTGTTGAAAATTTGATACGAAGACGTTTCCTTATGCAATTAGCTTGATTTTGAATTTATAGAGGATGTTATTTCCTATTGAATGGTACCTTTAAATTTGCTGTAGTATGAATAGTGATCGAAATAAAGGAGGATGCTCGATTTTTTCTGTGTCTACATCTGTTAGTTCTGTCTACCTGCAGATTGGATAAACTCGTGTGAGATTTTCAACATGGACTAAAAATATACAAAAGACAAAAAGTAAGTTTATGTAAATTACACAGGGTGGTAACAGAACCGGGAAATCATAGAATTCTCAGAAAACTTTTTAATTCTGGAAAAATCGGGGAAATCCCAGGAAAAATTTCCACAATTTACAAAAATCAGGGAATTTTTTAAATTTTGATGCTTTATTGCAACTATTATTGTTTGTCATTTTTTGAGACGGATTTAATGGATTTTAAAGGAACTTTCTAGATTAATCAAAATAAAAATTTAAAGATTCCGTTTGTCGAGGTTGCTATAAAAACCACAATAACTGTAATAGATAGGTTGCCTTAACCTACCATAACTGGCTACTAGAAATGCGCCAAAAGAAAAAACGTCAAGACCGTTGCTACCGCTATAAACGTAGACTGAAGCTGTACCAATTTTTTGTGAAAATTTGTATTTGATTTTGATGTATAGTAGGATAATGTAGGGTCAGTTGTAAAAATTTCATAATCAAAGTATTTTGTATTTTTTCTCCAGTTTCTTCAATTGCTTTCGTAAGAGTTCCATTTAGGGTTCCAACGTTTACAGTAACAGTTATAATATCTAAAGAGAAAAAATACAACATATTGGTGGAAAATTATCCTTTTAACCCCACCTGACCCTAAATATTTAAACATATTGTCGTGTGGATATCTTATATCGATACCAATTAGGGATCAACATTTCTTAAAGGAATTGTAAAATCAGGGATGTTTTTGCGAGACTATCATGGAAATATCAGGGAATTTTTTTTCAAGGATTTTGTTGCCACCCTGTTACAGGGAACTGAAAGCTGAGAGACTTATTCTTGAGTGAACAATTGAGTGTCCTTAATTCAGCTCCTTTTATACAAAACCACATCCTTTGACTGGTAGTCAGAAATAATCAAAGAAAAAATGAGAACATTAGGCCAGGAGCAGTCACGTAGTGTATGTCCCAATCCAATGCTAAAAAGAACAAAATTCTAAGAATGGGATGACCTTGTTAATAGCCGACTTTTGCACCGTCCCTCATTGAAAAATTAAGTTTCAGCTGAATTCAAAGACCGTTGGCCTTTTAGAATGGGAGTTCACAGATTTCTAACAAAAGGGTTTTTGATGTCCTTATTCGTGAACTCGAGTAGTGTTCTCTAGCCAAGTAGTAGAACCAAATTCTAAGAATATAAAATTGATGTGTCGATGTCACTCAAGTACTCTGCCCTTAAACATTTAAAACCATTTTCAGACCCTTCGGTACTTTATAGTGGGAGTTCTCATGTATTTATAACAATGTAAGAAACTATTCTGCTATACCTTTTGTGTAACCTACACCTGACCGTCGCTTTCAACACAGAATTTGACTGAAGCATGTCTTTGTGAAATTTAATTCTATGATCTTTTTTGTGGCCTTGCATTTATAATTAATAGCTGAAAAAGATATATTGTGTAAAGAATAGCTCCAAAATCAAATTACGATCTAGAAATGCTGACTATTTATTAGCAACAGTAGTGATAATGTGGGACTTATATTTCTAATAAACAAGTTTTACTTGCCTGTTGGCTTTATGCTCCAAAGTGCAATACAGCAAAGCACTGCTCTGTCACTTTCATACTTAAAAGTGTGCTTGTCTAAGTGTCTTCAGGAAAATATATTGAAAAGTGCAAACAAACCACCAGTTGATTTCAAGAATCTAATTGGGTGGTGATTCTAATAAAAGTTCATTGTGTTGATTCAGGATTTCGATGTTCATGATTTCGATGTTCATGATTTCGATGTTCATGATTTAGTAGTTCACGATTTCGATGTTCGTGATTTAGTTGTTCATGATTTAGCTGTTTATGATTTATATGTTTTGGATTTATTATTGGAAAAGAAAACCATTACGAATAAAACTCAGTTTCGAGATTCTATTAATAGGGAAGAATTGGTGAAAAATTACCTTTTGTATCATATTGCATTATTTTTCGGATTTTCATTTTTAACATTAATTTCAAAGCAAAATATATATTTGTACTTCAAAAAATTACCATGAATTTTTTATATACTGCTTTAAAAATAAAGTATATAATTACAGATTAATTGCCAACTGTACAACAAAAAACAGAACACATTGTATTTCCATTGTATTCCAAATAAATAAACGAAATTGCTCTCTTAAAATATTTGTTAAAAACATATTACATAAACTTTGAATAATGTGTTTCATGTAAAATTAAAACATTTTTTCCCAGTTAAATTATAAATGGTTTCATATTGTTTTGATTTGTGCTATATTTTAACCAGACAATGCTCCTACATGTATGGATCAAATCGTTTTCATTTTGATTCATGTTTTCCTTGCAAGTTTAAAAAAATGTTTTGTTGAACATCAGCAAGCGTGAAAATATCTAATTCCAGATTTGACTTATAAGTTGAAAAGAGCACAGGGCTTATAACGTGTCACCTTTTTGACATTTTGTCACTTTTTCAGGTGTATAAGTTCTTAAATTCTACTTGGACAAGAAATAATTTTTGTGTGCAATTAAAAAAAATTCATGTTTTCCTCTAAAAAAAAGTCATGTCAATTAAATTTAAAAAATCGAAATTTTTTTGTGCTCAAGTATTGTTTCTCTGAAAAAAAGGCAAAAAATGAGTTTTTTTTAAATTTGCCAGCCATTTCTTTCGGTATTTTAATTTGCCCCGATGATGATGACCTGAATCAGAGTTCCCATGGTCCTTGAATGGTCCTTTTTTTTTCTAAACCCGAGGCCCTTAAAAGTCTTTGAAAATTATGGAACTTGGTGTGAAATAATGAATTTTTAACTGGTGTAATATTGGTCAGATTGACAAGGTAAAATCATTTGCGAACACTTAAAGACATTTTATATAGGATCTGGAATGGCAGATATTTTATGTGACAAGATTTTGCAAGCTCTGAGTGAGTTATCCTTTCCACGATCTCAAATGCTCATGATTGGATCAGATGGGCCCAATGTTAACAAGTCAGTTTTTAAAAAGATTAATCACTCCTTACTTTCTACCCAAAAAAAATAACTAATTAACATTAGGACGTGTAATATTTACTCAGTACATAATGTTTTTCTTAAAGATCTAAAAGAGCTTGGGGAAGGTGTGTATGAACTAATTTTTTCTATTCAGATTTTTTGATCAATGGCCTAAGCGTTGGTCAACATACAAACAAATTTAAGGACACTTGAAACTTCCCACTCACTATTTCATCAAGCATGTGTTTAAGCCTAAATCCAGCTTATGAAAGATTGCTTGAACAGTGGATTGCAGTGTGAAAGTATTTCCTTGACTACATTCCAATAAAGAAGCCAAACATGATACAAAGACCAGGCTACACCAAAATTGTTCATTTACTTAAAAGAAAAACATGAAGGCTGAGGTGATGTTTGTCGTATCAAGTGCAAGTATATTAAATTGTGGGACTGAATTTCTTCAGAGAAAGGAACCCCTAATACATAACCTTCATTCTCAACTTGAATTGTTGATAAGAACAATTTGGGGTAGGATCTACTAAGAGGAATTCATTCGGGATTAGAAGATGGATGAAATGGAAAATATATGTCCTCAGAAACTGTTGCCTGACTGATATTGTGATTGGAAATCAAATTTCTAAAGCTCTACATAATATGAAAGAGAAGGAAAGGAATTTCTTTTTTCTAAGGGCTCAGAAGCATTACATTGCTAGTGTTAAATATCTTTTGAAAAAGTCCTCCTTCAGTTCATCTCTCCTTAACACTAGATATACCGACAATTTGATTATACCTATTTCTACTGACACCAGTCAAAATGACTGGTCGTAGATAAAATGCTTAGTGTTGTTTCCAGTTTGTTTATATTTTTTTTAAATTATAAATTACTTCAATTAGGCTAATTGTAATATATTATATTATATTAATTTAAATTATAAATTCATTCCCACCCCCATTAGTTAATTGAAACATAATAATATTCTAATTACTAAACATAAATTAGTTTTCATATGATTCCAGATCCACCACATTATATATATATATATATATATATATATATATATATATTATACTAAACAGTATGATAAAGAGTACTGTATACAATTTTTATTTCAATTCTGATTCAGAAACCTATGTAGTAGTAGTAGTAGTATTGACTTTGCCACAAATTTTACATACGTAGATTTTGCTTTGTGTACATTTTCCGCATACATATTTTTTGCATATATTACAAATAGTTGTTTTATCATTATTACAATGTCGTATTTAACACCATTTACGTGTATGAAGGGTGCTACTTGGTATTTGCTAGTTGGTATATCAGTTGCTGGTATATCAACTTCTTGTGGTTTTTCCCTTGAAATCTGGTATTCAGAAGCAAGTTCTTCATTTGTCGTGTTTTTATACAGTATCAAGGCAGCCAGAAATGTTTCTTTTCAGGATTCTCACCAAAATTTCACAGCCATCACCCATCAAAATTCAATGAACGACTGAAAATTTATAACGTATTGTCCTCTAATCATGAATTTGCTGTTATCATGAATTCTATTATTATCACGCATGCGCATGAAATTTTTTTTATCGTTCTACAATTACGCAGTATTTACACTTTATTGTAACAGTGTAAAACTCATTCTGTCCCATAGAAAAATCCACCCGTCATTTTGACTGGTTTGGTATAAATAACGATGATAATCAAAAACTTTTTGATTTTAAATAAAAAAATAAAATTAACCGCTTAATATTATTCATGTAATTATCGCTACAAATGTCATGACATCGTTTAAAAAACAAAAATGAAGGTGAAGTAGGAATTTGAAAATACAATTGTAAAATCAGTCAAAATGACTTGTGTGGTAAATCTAGTGTTAAAAATGTATCCTGTCTTGCTCCTCTTGAGAGACTCAGTGGTGAGAGTGTATGACTAGTATTAGAAGTTGCAAGAGCAATGCCGTAAGAGGTCCAAACAGACATACTACTAGATGAGTGGAAATAACTCCAAAGAGAATTTGAGGAAGGAGGATATAGAATGAAACCTATTGATGTTTACTTGAACCAGTTCTTCAGACTGTGAGACATTTGTGGTGTGGAACCTAAATACCCAGTTGTGTCAAAGCTTGTGAAGGCTTCTCTGTCACCTTCTCATGGTAATGCTGATATTGAACTTGGCTTCTCAGCCTCAGAAAGAGCTTTGACTGGAAACAGAGCATCAATGTCAGAACACACACTCAATGCATTGATGATGGTCGAAAATAGCTTGGCAAATTTTGACAATCAACCTTATTTGGTGCCGATCACATCAAAGCCAATGGAAATGGGCAGGGTTGCATGTAAAGCCTACAATGCCTATTTAGAAGATATAAAACAGAAGGCACATGAAAAATTAAAGAAGGACAAGAAAGCTGGAAGCAGAGAAAAAAAAATTTAAAGCAGTTGGTAAAGAAAAAGAGGTAATAGAAAAAGAAGAATGAAAACTTTAAAATTATGTGTAAGGATAATTTTTTAAGGTGCGTTGGACAGTGCTTCAAAATTGTTAAAGGAAGCCAATGATAGGTTCAAAAAGGCGATAATAAAAATTTTAAGGAAGCAGCAGCTTCAATGATTGAAGGGGTGGCAAAAGTCCCAGATGATGCTGGTAAGAAAAGACAGATAAAACATGCACTTTCAAAAAACACGAGAAGAAAAATATTAAGTAATTTCAGACTTTTTCAACAAAACAAATCTGACATAATATTTCAAAGAAAAGGAAAAAATTTGTCAAGCTTTGCCAAGAATGAACAACATATTTAAAAATCATGATTACAAAAATTTTAATTTATTCTTGTAATATTGTTTTAAAATAATATGCCTTTTAAATTAAGAAAATAAATATCCTTCGAAAGAAAAGGAAAGGATAGTGTTAGCTGGGGAGGATCTTTTTCTCTTTTCTATCTTTATACTTGAATAGATTTGGCATTATTGTTATTTGTCACTTTTATTTGTCCAATTAGTCACTTTTCTTACACCTTAAAACATTTTATAACCCCTGTGAATACAATTACACTGACATTTTTTTAAGAAGTTTTCAAACTGACTTGTTACAGTGTTGACTGTTTTATTTCAGGCATATACCATGGCTGTTTGTGATGACCAGCTTATAGTAGGCACAGCTGGAAGGCGTGTTTTGATTTATGATCTTAGAAACATGTCATATGTTCTTCAACGTCGTGAATCAAGTCTCAAGTATCAGACACGATGTATACGTTGCTTTCCAAATAAGCAAGGTTATGTTATGAGTTCGATAGAAGGTAATTATTTATGTTTTTAATTGAAGTGCTGAAAAAGGAAAACTTTGTACCTGAATTTAGTACAAAATCATTTTTGAGAATACACTGTTAAAAATTTTCAAAACTCTTAAATCTTCTGCAAAATAAATGCATATTTTTATTTTTTCAATTACTTGATAATTAATAGTTCAATTGTATTATGTTTTGTTAATTGACACTTATACTTTTAATGCAAAGTGCTGTCTTTAAAGATTAGATTCTCCATTTCACTAATGGAATGGAATAGTTTTAAAGACTTGATGCTTTTGGTAGAAATAGCTACTGATATATCACAATAATCAGAAAAAAATTCGATATCTACTTTTTAGATAAAATATGCATACTTCACAAATATCACTTTGGATTACACATTTTTAATATGTAACTATTTCAGAACATATGTATGGATTATTTAAGTGTTTGTGCGGGTTTTATGACTCAACAATAATATTACAACTTTTAAAATTAACTTACATCTTGATTGGCTGATACCTGCAATTTAAGACTTATTGCAAGTGTTTCTTTTAACTATTCAGTAGAACCTAAAACAGTCAATCCTTTATGGTGCAGGGTTTAAATTAAAGATTTCTGTTTGTAGCAACACGTTTGAAAATTTTAGTTTGAACTTGCATATGTTACTCTATCTTTTTGCAGCAATGGCAAGTATTGGATGAAATTTATTGAAAGATTTAATCATACGTTACAAATTGCACTATAATCCAATATTTCATATACATTCTTATTGGTTGTGCCAAATTATGTCACCAGCACATTTTCTTTCACTGTACTGTCTAATTCAAATTTCTTTGTTCTAAAATAATAATTAAAATTAGATGTATAGTGAAAATTTGATGAGTGTTTGGAGCAATAATATAGATATATGAACATAATAGAAATTTGAACATAATATAGTTAAATGAACAGATGAGAAATGTGTACAGTAAATAATTAATTTACTACATTGCTAAATGATATTCAGATTATGTATTTTTCTGGCAAAATCTATTTAATTTTTTTTTAAATTTTGTTTTGCACTAATGTATAGCTAAAACTTCATTATGAAATATTTCATTTTATCCATAGATGTGGTTGTTTTTCACATCTGTACATGATTTAAAATATTCTTTCTATTGGTTTTGTATATGTATAAACATATTTGAAATGTAGATTGTATTATGTGTAAACACATTAGAGTTTGATCCATGTGTAAGCTTAAGAATTACTTACATATATACTGTAGCAAAGCATGAAAACATTTTGGGAGTATGTCGTTTTTGGTAAAATTTGTATTGAGAAATCTGCAATTGTGTGTTTACTTTTGCATATCACCCCAGGTTAATGTATTGTCTTTCAGTTGATTTGATAGTGAGATTTCTTCATGAAGGATATGCAGAAATGAGCCCACTTTCTTGTATAAGCATATTACAATACAAGTGCAATCTTCGGGATTAAGCACGATATTACGTATTGCTGGTCAACAACTGGATTTTTAAGTTTGAGGATGATTTGTTTTAAACTAAGCATAGGGAGGGGGAGGCGCACCTGAAAGAAGAAAACAGCATTTCAATCCGCAATCTAGCCAAACCTGCTGAAAATCTTTCTAAACTCCATGTACGAAAACTAACTACTGCAATAAAGTTGCTTAACTTATGAAGATTTGCAAAAGGATATGTTGAATTCTACTGTTTCAAAAAACATTTTACTTTTATTGAATGCATAATATTATCACTTAAAAAATAATGTGTTGTATGTGCTCAATTATTTTATCATTGTGTTGTAACTAACATATTTTTCTCTTTTCAGGTCGTGTAGCAGTGGAATATCTTGATCCAAATCCTGATATTCAGAAGAAAAAATATGCTTTTAAATGCCACCGAATCAAAGAAAGTAACGGAGTTGAATTGATTTATCCTGTTAATACTATTGCATTCCATAAGAATTATAATACATTTGCTACTGGGGGATCAGATGGCTTCGTCAATATATGGGATGGCTTCAATAAGAAGCGGTTATGTCAACTACACCGTTTTCCAACACATGTTTCATCTCTTGCTTTCAGTCCTGATGGCACATGTCTAGCTGTTGCTTCTTCATTCATCTACGAAGAGGACCACTCACAGAACGAAAAAATTTCAGATAGTATACATATACGACAAGTGACTGATCAGGAAACAAAGCCTAAATGAACATTTACTGAAGACTTGTTTATGCATGTACAATTTAACTTGCAAAATTATGGTAACATCTCATGGCGTAGTACACCAATTATGTAAATATCACCATCATTGTTTTTAAAAAAATAATTTTGATTTCAATAAATATTTTAGAAAGTTAAATTTGGTTTATTTGGGATCTTTTTCTTGTGAATGCATAGAATATGAAACCAATGATGGAGACTATCATATAAGCATATCTACTGATGACCATTGTTTCGTCACAAAAATAAATGACTGAAATTCAACTGACAAAGAACATTGGTGTTCATTTCAGAAAAATCATAATTTTTTTTATCGTTCTTAATTAAGGCATATGTCAGTACAAACGTAAATTCAATAAAACTGACTTTAACAACTTTAGTTAAAACCAAAGATAACTAAGGATTGTGCATGAAAGATGTTTGAACTCAAATTTTTGTTAACATTAATGTTTAATTAAAATTATTTATTTTTCTAAAAATTAATGACATCTTAAAATTTAAGAGGGATGAAATACATGCACAAAGGACGGGATAAAAATGTATTGTCATAATTTGTGGCTTTATGTAAACTTTTGGTTTGGGGATTTTAAGGTAAAAGTTCTTTACAGGGTATCCAGGACATGCTTGTTTATTTAACATTGATTTATATGACTAGTTTTTAACTATTCATTCTGTTGTAAGCCCCATAGAATAAGGAACTCAGAGCTTATGAATGCAACATTCGAACACCACCATGAACTATAATTTGTCAACTTTATTGAATTTGATAAATTATTTTCTCGCATTTGATTCGCATTTTGTAAACTCACATAACTACACTGCTTCAATGGAACCTCAACAACTGCCTTACATCACTCTGTCATGACTATAAATGTTAGGTCACTATATATATACACAGTTAGACTCAATAATCTAAAATGCACATATAATGGAATAAACAATTGAGCTGAATTGCTGATCATTCTGACTACTCTGAACCTGAATTTTATGTTATGCTATACTATACATCTACAGCTCACCATGGTTATTTCTTGTTTATATTTAAGTGCATAAATTAATTATAATTATCAAATATATTTTTTTTTCTCATTGGAAAACAGAATTAAGATTAGTATTTGTCAGAAAAATGGGGAGAGATAGAATATTTCTGGCATATTGTATTACAAAATATTTAGTTTTATTAATAAATATTTTATCAATACTTAAGGATCATTCTAGGAAGGCAAGTATATTATTGTTCTACTGTCAAAATCTCGTAAGATCAATTTTTTTGGTTTTTGGGGTTTTAACATTTGATTCCAAATTATACTTACTAATCTTATTTAAAACTCATTCTAAATCAGTTATAAATCTCTTTGTCAATGAATTTAAACCTTCTTTCTCAAAACTATTCCATAATTCAGTATCTCCTTTTTTTTTGGTTCCTGAAAAATGTTAGTTAGATTTCTTGCACAATTTTGGTAGTAAATCATAAAAATATCAAATAAAAAACCTTTATCTCTTATCTGCTTAACATGGCACTCTCAAGCATATGAAATTATGTCCAATGTTGGTGCCTTTTTAAGCACAAAAACTGTAAACATAAATTTGCAAGCACATAAAAGATGCTGAAGCAGCAGTTTCAATTCCAATCAGAAAAATACAATTTGTAAAAACACAAAAATACTAGGTTGCTAAATTGGATGAAAGAGTGGAGTATATTTATCTGACCAAGAATTATTAAAAGTCATCTACTTTAATTTGAACTAATTAAAATAAAAATACAATTTTTTATTAATTTCTTTTTTTGAGAAAACCACAAAACTGTTTGTGATGACTTAAATCTTCATGAAGGAATGGTTTTAAAGATTCATACTCCGACATTTTTAAGCTATATATATTTTCTTTATTACTTTCTTTATTACCCTTTTTCTTCTCAATTGTAGAATTCATTTTTCTAGATTATGGAATTTTTTTGGAAGATAGTCTAATTGCAAATATTTTTCATTGTCTGGACAACCATTACTTGTTTATAAATGAAGGAACATGAATTTTAAAAATGCAGATATTTAAAAATTGAAATAATCTTATTTTTAAATACATTATTTAAGGAAGAGGTAAAAAAAATCTTTGAATTATTTGTTATTTGCATTGGATAAAAAATCTTACATTGTGTCAAAAGTATTCAAAATATACTGTCAAAGCAGTTTTATGTTGCTGGATTATTTTCGTAATTATTTTTATGTATTGTCTCATAAATAGTCATAAAATTTTCACTGCCCTCCAAAAATTTAGAATTAAACATTTTTTATAGTATGGTTTTGTTTTAAGAAATGAAACTTGGCACACACATCTTTGATAGAATAATAATTATTGTATTTCTGTAACATTTTTTTGAATATTTAAAAATTTTATGAGTATAATTGATGGATGGGGAAAATAAGAGAAGCTTTAAAAATGTAGATATTTAAATCTCCTTATTCATTTTAAAAATTGAAACAATCTTATTTTTAAATACATTAATTAAGGAAGAAGTAAAAAATCTTTGAATTATTATTAGTCTCTATTTGTTTATTAGTCTCTCGCAATGCACAAAATAGTTGCCCTGATAGAGGAAACTAGAATACAATCATCAAATGTTAATTAATTTTGTTTTATTCAGTTACCCGCAAATGCAATGTTTTAAAAATTTATTATAATTATGGGGATGTGTATTTTTAAGTTTGTAGGTGAATCGAAAACAATATAAAAATAATTTATTTTAATTAATACTGCTATCTGATTATTTTTTTAATCTAGCTCTTTTTAATTCTTCTAATTCTTTGCAACAACTATCCCATAATATATATATATATATATATTTATTTTTTTTTGAAGATTTTTGGGGGGTGATTCTGCTTGAAAATTTGAAGCAATCGGTTATCAGTTCCGAAAGAAAGCCAACCCGCTCGTTAAAAAAAATATTGAAGGAAAAGATCGCAAAAACGTAAACCACAGTGCTAGAGAACCGAGAATAGTCGGGGAATTTCAATAATCGAGAAAAGTCGTTTGAAAACTGGAAATTTCGGACTCTCATCGTATATGGCTGCTGACTGAAAACAAAAGTAATTTTTCTATGCTTTATAATTTTCTTCTCTTTGTATCCGGGTGACAAGTACTCAATGGCCGACTGTGCTTGAATTTCACTTTGCTTTTGTTATGCCATGCACAATCTCTTTCCATTGTCAGCTTAGATGATTATTTTCAAATTAATTTTGTTTCATTAAAATGATGTTTGTAAGGATGTCGAATATGGTGTGGAGGCGGCTGGTGCACCTTAAATCTGTCGTAGCCGAAAGTCCTCTCGTTGGATTGGTGTGGAAGTTTGAAGAGTGGGGTGCCAGCTCAGATCTCTCGTCGTCTGACCATGGTTCAAAATTATGTGGCAATACACCGAATGGCTTAGGCTGGGACTGTGGCAACTAGTTGAATATCTATTCAATAAAGTTTATTTTTATTTTTTTAACCTTTTTATAAATTTATCAAAGTTTTTGCACAACTCTTATTATCTGTTTTGGTTCACTTGAAAATATTTTCTTAGAAACTCGTTCGGTCTCCGATCCAGTCAAATTTGACTATGACGTATGCAACTTTCAATCCTTTTACATACTTTTAGTAAATTAATAGTTTGCCACTAATTATATTTTATTGAAACCTTCGATGTGCCAATAAATGAATTTATGAAAGTGTATTATAAAATAATTACTGGGGTGGGTAATTTCCATTTCATATGCAGGCTGAAGCTCAGCAAGGTAAATTCAAGAACAAATAGAAATTTAAAATAAAAAAATTAGGAAATTTTTGAAAATGAAAGTGTTGGTGGATCAGGGAGGAGCCTGACCCAGACAACACAAAATGGTGTCTCCTACCCATGAGCAGCAATATGTTAAAAAATTTCTCATTCCATTTCATAAACTTCTCCCCTAAAGACCATTAAAAAATAAAAACAAAATAATATGAAAAGAATAGGAAAACTAAATCAAACTTGCAACAGCAGCTTTGAGATCGACAACACCAAGTCCTGTCTTCATAAAAATTAACTTTCTTTCTCTTTTTTTATAAATGCAAATGCACTGCGAAGAGATAAAAGAAAAACCTACAATTTTTTTTGTTGCAGTCTCCGTTCTATAATTTGTATATGTACTTACACATATACTAACTACTATGTGATGTTTGGTTGTTATCTAGTGTAAAATTTTTCGCAAATTTCAAATCCGTTAAAATTTTTATTCTACCTTTAACGATTGCTGAGATGGAAAAAAAGCACTGAAGTGATAACTTTAGTAATCTTTTGCTTTACTGGATCCATTTCGCAGGAAATCAAAATGAAGGAATCTCGAAACAAACGAAGGTCATTCAAATGTGTTCTTTCTTCGGAGATGAAAAATTGGTATGGTTCCAAAGGCTGACGTCAAGGGGACACATGAGGGCGAAAAGTCTAAATTTTGATGTTTCTTTGTTCCTCTGATTTACCGCAGTAGAATGAAGAATGGTGAAAAAAACTATTAAATTCATTTCAAAATGTTCTAGATTAAATTTTAAATATCGCCTCGACCCAAAAATTGGAAACAATTCGGACAACCTGTGTGCCAAATCTCATTTCTGAAAGTGTCATAGATTCGTCAGGACTTCGCGGGCAAGAAAAAAACAAACAGACAGATAAACACTTCCTTTTATAATAGTAGAGATACGTGTACACGTAAATGTCCACATATTAACTGCTGAATTTTGTAAAAATCAGATGCTTATATTTTGAAAAATCTAATTTTCGTGTGGCATTATTTGTGTATAATTTTTAGAAAATAGACTTGAATATTAAATTTTTTACATACTGCTGTTCTGATAAGATTAACTAATCTGTAAGAGCATCCCCATTCGGTCGAAAATCAGATATTGCATTGTTGTGTAATACGGTTTCTATAATGTTTTATGTAAGTCCTTATTTTGTCCTAGAAAGTGCTTAGAAAGTCCTTATTTTTAGTTAGAAAAAAAGAGTGGGAACCCTGCCTTGGATTAAAAATCTTATTGTGTCAAAAGTATTCAAACTATACTGTCAAAACAGTTTTATGTTATTGGATTGTTTTCTTATTTATTTTTCCGTCAAAATTTTCACTGCCCTCCAAAAATTAAGAATTAAACATTTTTTATAGTATGATTTGTTTTAAGAAATGAAACTTGGTACATGTCTTTGATAGAATAATGATTATTGTTTTTATGTAACATTGTTTGAATATTTTAAAATTCTATGACTATAACTAATGGATGGGGAAAATAAGAGAAGCTTTCGATATATCTGAAAAATAAAACTCAATACAACATGTTCCACCTGTTTTAAGGCACATCTCATACTTAGTTTTCTCTCCATGCTTATCAATTAGATTTTCCCCTTTACAGTGGCACTTCAATTGACTTCAAAAAGTTATGTATCTTGAAAACCTCTTCAAACTCTTAATGATATGGATGGGGGAGAGACTGAGTAACTGCCTCTGATAGTATGGCATCAGATTGAGGTCTGATGAAAGAGCTGTCTACTTCATTAGCTAAATAGATTGATCGACAAGGTACAGGTTGATTATAACTGTTCTGGTGGCCTAGTAATTCAAAATATTCAGTTTTTGCTAAAAATAAAAATTGTTTCCCTCTTTAAGCTAGTCTACTTAGAATTTCAGTGTTGTGTACCATCCTTTCTACAGATCATGACAATTGTCAGACCAATACTTTCTTGAGCAGAAACCATCTGACTATCTTATCTGAATAATAATGAGCACAACTGTAGTCTTCTGTATGAGATATTTGCTCTTGTCTGTCTAAACTGATCCGCTTATGTTTGACAAAAATGCAGTTTAATGTCGGATGCTTTTACAAAAAAAAAGTCAAGATTGCCTAATGAATTTCTTAAGCCAATATAATTAAAGTCTACTTACTAATGTTGTCATTGCATCTTGCTAGAGTTTCAAAAGGTAACCCAGCTGAAAGAAACACAGAATACATTTTTAACTCTACAAAGTAAATTATAAAAGTAGAAACTTTAATTATATTCATTAGTAAAAACCTTTATTGTTTTCATGTAATGAGTCTTGTGGCAACTTTCTTGCAGAATTTTTTCTGCATCAAAGTACAAGATTGAGAATTTTAAATTATTTAAATAAAAAGGACTTCACAACTAAATGAACATAGATAAAACGAGATTTATACCCAAGAAATTTCAGGGATAACTTCTTGGTTTCCAAGAATTTGCTTTTATGATGAGCTTCCAAGAACTGGTTCAATTTCACTCTATATAAATGTAATAATTTCACTTTAAATAAAAGTATAAAATTAAGCTGAAGGCAATTATGAAAATTTTAAGACACATTTTGATCGATAAGTCTAGCTGTCCTTCACATATACTAAACATATTTAAAAAAAGAATTAAAAAATTGCAGTTCTTTCCATAATTTTTCTTTTTATATGTTTATTTTTCTTCCTTATATATAAATAATTAAACACTTATTAAATTATACCAAGCTGATATAAAAAGCTGTGAGTTATTTTCGTTTGTCTTTTCATTTCTAGAAATAACAGCACAATGAATTACAAATGTTTCAACATTCAGTGCTGATGACACCATTGGCCTCTTTTTTTTTACATTTAATAATAACCAGCAATCAACGTATCAATCTCAGATTTAGCAATCATGCCTATTTAAGTTTATTCGGAATTTTCCAATGAATAATACGACATACATTTCTGAAAACTAATATTTTGCCTATTGTTTATTAGTCTTTACTTATAAAATTGATTGTCCTTAAAATATGTGGGATTTAACAGCCTCGGCTAATTTGCATGGACTGATCCAGTTGTGGATTTGTTGTCAGAAAGGGCGCTAGGAAATGGTAATCAGAAAGAGATTAACGGTGGTAGTCCTTAAACTGATTTTTTGGAAACTAGTTTTGTGCTGAAATTGCTATGGATGATAATGTGGCTACCATTGCAGCCCACAACAATTTCATTTCCATCCATCAAAATACATGTAATTTTATACAATCAAGTTAACGATTTTTCTGAGACGTGTACATTTGTAGTCATTCAGAAAAACCCATCCAAACACCTTGTTATTTCAGTCCCTGGAGTCGCACAAACCAAATGTCATTAGACTTAGAAGTATATTTAGACTTATAGTGTTTACTATCAATAAATGTGCATTTATTTAAATACGGGTCTCCATTTAAAAATGTATACTAACTCAACTTTTGTATGCAACCCAATTTTTCAAACCTAGGTGTGTAAAATTTTAATTAATTCCTTTCAGCAGTTTTTTGGATTCAGTCCTTTATTCAAAATTATCATTTTGATGTGTTTGGGAGGCCGTCCTAAAATGGAACTAAAAAAAAAATTAAAGAAAATTTTTATGTGAATTTTGTGTTAAAAAAAATAATATATATATATATATATATTAAAAAATTATTGGATTTAACGAATCTGGTCCGTCTAGTCATGAAATAGTAGATGTTTCTTACCAAATAGACTAAAATGTTTGCGAATATGTATTTTTACAGTTTGACAATTAATCATGTTTCGTTCAAGTGCAGAGAGTGTTAGGCGTCCTAGAGTGATGAATGACCAAGATGTATGTGGTTGCGATTGTTTGCAGTGAAGACCATTTGCAGACCTCAGTACAGTTGAAAATGCACTACCTTACAATAATGGACCGGATAGCAAGATGTGATGGTATAAGAGAAATAATACATGCTTTAAAAGGGGGATGGTCCTCCACGTGCTGTAAATACACTAGCAAACCTTCTGGGCATACTTTCAACAAGGTTTTGATACACAGCTATGGGTATTTGTGTCCATTCTTGTTGCAAGAATGTCGCTAGCTCAGTTGTAGGTTTCGGACGGTTCCCTGGTCCTTAGCCGTCGCTCTAACTCGTCCCACAAATGTTCTATGGGGTTTAGGTCGGGACTCTGAGCAGGCCAGGGAAGAGGTTTTACATCGATATCTTGATATCACTGCTTGACTAAGACTGCAACATGATATGGAGCGTTGTCGTCCTGAAAGTACATTCGTCCATTCCATAAAATTACCAGAGCGTAGGAAGAACCTGATTATCCAAAATGTTCATGTAGGCGTCGATGTTCAATTTACCATGAACAACATGCAAAGGTCCCAGGCCATACCACGAAAAACACCCCCAAACAAGTACACCACCACCGAACTTGACAATTGGAACGATGCACTCGGGTAACAGACCTTCACCCAATCCAAGCACGCCCATCCGACTTAAAGAGCGTGTAGCGTGATTCGTCGCTCCATAAAACAGTATTCCAGTGGTCCACAGTCCACTTGCGACGTTGCAAACACCAAGCGAGTCTGCCGGCTTTGTTAGATGGGGTGATGTTTGGTTTGTGTGCGGCAATACATTTCTTGCGGTTCTTACGAACCTCACGCTTCAGGACACGCCGTTCCCGTTCGATCAGTTTACGGGGACGACCAACGTGTGCAGTTCGTGTCCCAACTCCCGTAGTTTTCCACTTCTTCACGACATCACCAACAGTTGACCTTGGCTGTGATAATTCTACCGCAATTGCACGAATAGACTTGCCACTTGTGACAACCAACTATAACACCTCTTTCGAAGTCACTAAGTTCCTTTCGTTCTGGCATATTGTCAGAATTGCACACATAACTAACGACGCACAATTTCGCTCACAACTAACGACGTTACCACTTCGCGTATCGCATTTAACCGTAGCAAGTCAAATGCAAGCACTATTTGTATAAAATCCGACATGCAGTCGGAATTTTTGCAAATCCGCTGGCGTCCTGTCCATTATGGTAGGGTGTATTTTTTATCAATAATTACATTAAATAGTATGTTGATATTGGCACAATCTAATTGGTTGATAATCAACACAACGAGCTAGAATAGTAGGTTGGAACTTCTGGATAACATACTTTGGGCATCAACTTAGGTGCACTGTAATTAATAAGACATAACCAAGACTTGTGCAGTTTGATTTTATACTACAGAGGATTCGAATGTGGTAAACAAGTAGTCACTGTAGTTGTAAAGTGTCAAATAGTTATAAATATTACATAACATTTATTAATCAAAGTAAATTGTTTTGATCTTTTTATTATAGAAATATGATTTAAAAGTTAAAGAAACGTGTTAATTGAGAGCAGATTAAGAAATACGTTAAAGTATTCTACATTGTGTGACCCTTATGTAGGTAACATTTCTAGATATTGAGATCGATCCTGTCGTTTTTCTCATGTATCTCTGGCAATAGGAACAGATTCGCACAATCATTTATATCATTTTGCATAATTTTAAAAACGAAAAAAATTTAATGACATTAAAAGTGTGTGGGGTTGATTTTTAAGATTTTGGAAATAATAATATGAGTACATATGAAGACAGATGGAAATAAAATAAGCATTTGTTTATAATAGGCATTATTCCAAGTTTGATTACATTTTTTTACCCCGATTCAAGAGATGAATAACTAAAGGTAGCAGCGGCTCATGTTGTTTTACAGCCACAGGCGCAATCTCTTATCCATAATTATTGTTCTCGGATTTGAAGACCGAAAAAAAAGTGTCTTTTTATATTTTTAATACAAAAATGTAAATTAAATTGAATGTAAACTCTCCACTGTTAAATTAGTCACTGATTTAAAAACACTTCGTCCACTAAGTAAAATTAATGTAAAATTTCACACCCATTGATAAAAAATTAATATTTTATAATTCTCAATCTGTTACAAAAAAAATTGAAAGAAAGTTTAATACACTGTTTAGTTTTTAATCATGGCATTTTGGTGACTGAATCTGAAAAAAACTCAAATTATGTTCGGATACTTTTTTTGATCGACTATGCTTTCGACGCAGTTTTAATACCTCTAATGGTCAAAGTTTGTATCGATTAGTTTTAAACAAAAAAAAGGTAGTTATTTAATTGTTTATGCTTAATTCCTTAAGGGTTTTATAGTAAATTTGTAATTTTTCAAGTTTCTTTTTCTATTTGAGAGGTATTCTCAGTGTTAACCACGGGGAATTATTCCCCTTTGAATGAAAATATTGAATAAGAAAACCACAGAGAAGCAGAAAACAAAATTCTAGATAAAACCGTCAACGTTAAAATTACTATTGCGGCCTCGTAACAGTGGATACTGATTTCCTGTATGATCCTTTTGCACAGTTGGAACCCTCGCCGTTTCAGCGTTGCTAAGTAACCAGTGTTTCAAAACTGATACTCGATATTCAGTTTTATATCTTCTATGCCAAAGCATCTTGGTTTCAGTTTTTACGTTGTTACACCGTGTATATCCTATGGAATTCAGTAAATGTTGCCCTCATTAATACGACCTTACATACAATATGGATCATATAGCGGTATTTATTTTCTTTATTATGTGCATTGTTTCTGTTAACTAAAGTTAAGATTATAAAAGAAATATTTTTTAGAAAACTATGCCATTTACAGAACGTTATTAAAAAGTAATTAATATTTTCGTTACACACACCATTAGAATGAAGCAGAAGAAATTTACCAGAGACTGATCAAGAAAAAAAGTGTTTTGGGTGTAATGGTTTTTAACGAAAACGGTAAGCTTTTCTTCATTTACATTATATTGCAAAGAGCATGTAGTATTCATTTTTTTTATTTGTTTACCAGTCTTTAAAACCATCTATAGTTTGGAAATGGATAGATTTTTCAATCCTTGTAGTCAGACGTTGGAATACACAAATTAAATATCTTGAATAATCAATAAAACTAAAGTTTTGAATTAAAAGAAGCAATAAACTAAAATATTAAACTCGATCTCTCTATTTCACGGATTCGAGAGTTCATAATGTTATTCACTGCACTAAGCAATATGTTCGTGTATTCGTTTGTTGCCTATGTTGTTGTGAAACTATCGTTCTCAACAACAACAAAAAACTTATTCAAACTGACTCCAGAAATGCTACATATATTATTTTACTTGGATACCTTTTTACTCCCATCTTTTTCTTAATATCCTCTTGTAAAAATAATTCTGAGACGACAAAACATTGTTGCCATTTTTATAAAATTAATTCGGGCTAAAATGTGACAGCAACTAAACTTTAAACGTTAATTAGTACTTTTTTTTAACATATTCTTGAGTTTTCACTAGGGAATTTCTTGAGAAGTTTTTAGGATGGAATTCAACTGTATGCAATCTGACTTTTCTATTTTCAACATGAAATAGTAGCCAAAAGATGCCTATGTCATGCCAGGGCTTTTATATCATGCTTTAAAAATTTGAAATAAATAGATTAATATTTTGGGGTGCCCCAAATCATCGAATTTGAAAATGTACTTCATTTTAAAGTATTTTGCGGATTAATTAAATGTCAAATTTGTTAGATATTTTTAATACCATTATGACTAACTTGCTTATTTTGATACAATTAGTGGTACAGCTACACTCTACGCTTATGAGCGATGGCAACGGACTTGGCGATTTTTTTGGCGAACTTCTAAAGTCGCCAAGGAAAAAATTATTTCCTAACTCTTTTTTCGTCAAAATTTTTTTTTTTACAACACACTTTTTAAACACATTTCAGAACGTTTTTCAAAGTATATTTTAAAAATCTTTCACAAAAATTAGTAAACTTAAGTACATATCAAAACACATTTGTGAACCAGCAGAGAAACTAAGCTACGAATGTTGGGTAAGATACCCTGAAACTTATCAATTACACTAAATACAGTGCTCATGTTGAAAAAGAAAAAGATTTACAAAAGAATAAAATGCAAGAAGTAATACAACCTGATAACGTCAGAATTCTTTCGTAAAAAAAATAATGAAAACGAAAATGGACAATAAAACAAAACTCTTAATCCTTTTGTGAAAACTATTATAATAAAAAAATTTCACAACTGTCAAAATACAAATAAATAAACCAATAGTATCACAGAAAACGATTTAAAATGACCAATGCAATCAAAGGATATTTTAAAAACAAAATAACCGATGGGAGGAAAGAAAAAATTTCAAACGAATCAATGAAATCAAACGATTTTAACGGATTTTGTCGAAGCTTTCTAGAATATTCAAAATGAAAATTGAAAGTTTCCGTTTGCCGAGGTTGCCATGAAAACCACAACAACATTAACGAAAGATGGGTTGCCTTAATTTATCGTAACTCGCTACTAGAAAGGCGCCAAAAAAATCGCCAAGCCGTTGCCATCAATCATAAACGTAGAGTGTAGCTATACCCAATTAGTAATATAATGGCCCTACAATAAAAGCCTAAAATACCCCCAACTTGCTCAAAATCTTAGAATTTCAGAGTATTCCAAAATGTATGTGATGTGTCATCGATAGCGCGATGTGCAATTCTCAACTACAATATATATCTCCTGCACTTGATACGTAAAGAAATCAGCTTCAAACAGACAAATTTGATGTCAATGTTGGCTCAGTAATTTTAACATTTTTGTAAATCATCATACCTATACATTCAGTATTATCAAATCTATACAAAAGAGCAGTAATGAATCTAACTGTATTGTTAAATGTTATAAGAAGGTAATTCCTTTGTATGAAGCTGACATGTGAACCATTGTAAGGCTCTATATTGACGATGGTACCATTTCAACACAGAAACCGCAGACAAATCAATACTTTTATAATTCAGGTATTTCAAAATGCCAGTTGTAATATTTACAGCTTGTCTTGAATTATAAATTATATGTTCACCAAAAATATATCCTCTTTGGATGAAAATGTAATGTCCTTTTCCTAAACATTTTTATAATACACAGGCCCATCTTTTAACACTCAAAGGGGATACGTGAGTACATATCATAGAACAGTGAGTCTATTCGATTTCATTGATGTTTCTTTGTGTGTTTTTTACCTGGTAGTGTACCTTAAGACATTCACGTAGCAATCCACAACAAATCATCTTCCAACGTCTTGAAGCATTGATGATGTTTCAATTGTAGTTAATCTATAAAAACCCAGTATGGTCGAAGTTGAAAGCTAAAAGATTGGAGATTTTGTCTCATTTCGCTTTCTTGATTTTTGGAACAGTATTAACATTGGAATATTATTATTGAAATAAAAAGAAACATTGGTAAGAATGCTCATACTTTAAGATTTCTGATTGCCATTAAGTTAAAGAGAATAGAAAAATAGTCACTTGACTGTATGAACTATGACATTTGGACGAAATTTATCAGCGTTTTTGCTGTGGTAAATACAATACATATAAACATGTGTGTGTGTTCTTCAGAAAACATATTCTTTGTTAAACATAAAAATCGAGTGAATAAAACTTTCATTTATGTCGTGCAATTTATATTATGAGCTTAAAAATATATATTTTTTAACATAATCTAGTTTAAATAGCCATAAAGCTTAGTGCACGATTGCTCGTTATCAACAAATTCGACTATCTTGTTCGACGAACTGAATGAAGGGTTAAACCCCCAACTCCTCCTGGTTACGCCTATATACTAATGTACCATTGTTTCATTGATTTCATTTATTTATTACACAAGCAAAACACTAATGAATTAAGTTTGGATTAATTTGTAAAAATTTCATTACATAAATTTACACAAATTTTCTCACTTGATGGAGGGGGGGGGGGTTGAACGGTTACGCTTATGAGCCAAAGTGCTTGTTCTGTAGAATATACACTACCCTACAATAATGGACCAAACGCCAGCGGATTTGCATAAAATCCGACTACTTGGAGGGTGTTTTTCGTGGTATCGCCTGGGACCTTTACATGCTGTTCCTGGCGGCAATTGAACGCCGACGCCTACATTAACATTTTGTACAAACAGGTTCTTCCTACACTCTGGCAATTTTATGGAATGGACGAATGTTACTTCCAGGACGACAACGCTCCATGTCATGATACAGCCTCTGTCAAGCAGTGGTATCAAGATATAGATGTAAAACGTCTTCCCGGGCCTGCTCAGAGTCCAGACCTTCACCCCATAGAACATTTGTATACGAGTTAGAGCGACGCTTAGGCCCCGTTCACATGAGGCGCGTAAAACGCGCGTTGGCGAGGCTATCAGGGTCCCACTCTTCAAGGTCGCAAAGATAGATACTTGAATTAGAGGAATAAATAAACATAATTTAATGGCGGGACCTTGGTAGCCTCGCCATACGCGCGTTGAAACGCTTCATGTGAACAGGGCCTTACGGACCAGGGAACCACGTCCGAAATCTACAGCTGAACTGGCGACATTCTTGCAGCAGGAATGGACACATATACCCATAGCTATGTATTAAAACCTTGTTGAAAGTATGCCCAGAAGGGTTGCTAGTGTAATCGCGGTACGTGGGGGACCATCCACGTCTAAAAGCATGTATTGTTTCCCTTATACCATCACATCTTGCTATCCGGTCCATTATTGTAGGGTAGTGTGTTTCGACCGAGGATTAAGTCACAAAGGTTTTGATCTCAGAAATGTTGGATAATGGAACCCATTTCTTTAGAGGTCAAGTCCTCCCTTTTCCACACTACTGTTAAAGACCAAAGTATTTTGACATTCAACGCTTCAAAAAAAATTCAACTAAGTTTCTCGCAGAAATAACCAATGGTTTAAATGACTTTTTTCTGAATGCTAATTTCAGACTAGTAATATCACTCTTGTTTTTCAATCAAACTAATATCAACACCCAAACTAAAATCAAACACTCAAAAATTAAAAAAATAATAATAAATAAATAATTATTTTTTCACTCATTAAAAACAACCAAAATGTCTCACAGAGGTATAAATGTTCCTTTACCAAATTTTTCGTTTGATATCCCCAAATTTATCACATTGCATCAACTACAAAATTTTCCGTTGTATTATATTCTTCAGAGAGGTACTGAACACCTTACCTTAGCTGTTCCTAATTGATAAACAAAAATTGACCTTTTTCTCTCAACCCATGTAGGTATCGGGTTGTACATTTAAGTTCATAAAAACTATCAGATTATAAAATTGTTTTGGTTATGTCTTGAGGCTTTGTAGTCATTATTGTTTGAGTTCAATAGACATTCTCATGATGCATTAAAATTACTTTGGTTTCATTCCTTATATACTTTTTGAATTGTAAGAGAAAAAATATAAATGATTTCTATTTTATTTTCAGAAGATGGGGCGGGGAACTTTTTTTCAGAAGTAAAGATGCGTTGCACACATAGATCAGGGCACGAACTTTAAACTTGTCTAATATCTGTTCTATATAGCTGTAGGGTAAACACATACTGCTGATTTTTGATACAAAGTACGTATTTGCAAATTGATGTCTAATTTTTAACAAAGCATGCAACTTACTATGAATGATCGGAATTGTGTTATACATCGCTTTACTATTTTTTATTTTATTTTTACAAGCTTCCATTAAATGCTCTTACATAAAAGCGTTATCCTACAACTCTTAATTTTCTGTAAGAATATAAAATTGTAAGCTTCAGACATTTGGATTTCATAACTCGTAGTCTTTTAATTTTATAATTATTTCAGAATTCGGCCCTTTCATAATAATAATACAAAAAGCAAATTATAGTTACTCATGTAAATAAGCGTTTTTTTTTTTTGCAAAACAAATGTAGGAATGAACGAGAATAATCGAATTTAGTTTTCAAGTGAAACAATGAATTTTTATATAATAACTATCATCGCACTCTTTTTTTTCCAAGTGGGGTTGAACAGGAAACGCAGGGCGGAACTCGAATGTTAATGTTTTAGCTCTATAAAATGTTATATATAATAAATGTTATATATTTTTTCAAAGGTATCCGGACATCTATGGATAACGCTACAACTGCAGAAATGGCAAATGCGATTGTTCCCTTGAATAACTTGGCAAGGAAGACTGTGAAAGATTTGGATCCCGAAAACGATTTGCTGTTTTTCAGAATTCGAACAAATAAGAACGAAATGATGATAGGCGTGGGTGAGAAAAATATCTTAATTTCAATGAATTAAGAATTAAAACTGTAAGGACTATCTCTCGAGAAGATTGGAAAAGAACAATTATACTAACTAACAATTATATATACCAACGGAAGAACTGTATATGTCCTACAGTTCAAATCCCTTACGCAGTGGCAAAATTATCGAGAAATCTAAGACTCCAGTTGCTTCATATACACCATATGGACAAAAGTATTTGGACACTGCTTGTTTTTTCAGAAAAAGTACTCTATTATTCTATTTAGTAACGGGTAGGACCTCCTTTTACTTGTAGTACAGCTGCAACACATCGAGACATACTTTCCGCAAGTTTTCTGTAAGTCTGGGCAGGAATAGCTCGCCTTGCCTTTGGAAAGGCTGTGAGAAGGGATTGTTGTGAAGATGGGCGTGCGTGGCGGTGTCGTACTCGTCGCTCCAGTTTGTCCCACAAGTGCTCGATTGGATTAAGATCGGGGCTCTGAACAGGCTAGTCAAGCATTTGGCTATGTTTAGTTTTATACCTAGTTTTTTAAACTTACAATTAGTGGATCGGAGATGAGGAGCAATCTATTCACATTAAATCTATTCGTATTAGATCTCTGACCGTGGTTCAGAATTACGAAGTGTTGTCATCGGATCTTTCCCTTAATGGATTGATCCCGAACCGTCGTCAATAGCCCGTTGTGTTGCTCTAGTACGACGTTAACTAATAATTATCAATTCGTATCAGATCTTGACATTTTGGTAGTATTAAATATTACCCTTATTGCCTATTATGTGTTTGTTTCTTGCTTCGTGTACTTTTTCTAAGAGCAGACCAATTGAAAGAATACAAGACGTAATAGTATCCTTTACATGGACCATTACTTTGGTCATTGGGTAACAAGGATACTCTGAGGTACTTGGTTCGTGCTCAGCAAGCTTACCAAAGTTTGCTAAGCACCTCTTCCAATAAACTTATCAAGTTTTGACCTATTCAATCAAACTTATCAAAAGTTTATCTGGAAACCGGAATTGAAACATTATAATATGACCTGGAAGCGCATGGTTAATTCTACACTAACCCCAGTTATTTCAGCAGACCTATTATCATTTCTGAAAAATCTACGACTGCTATTTCTATCGTTAGTATTCCCAGTTCGATGTTTGGGCACATCTATCAAAGCAACGAACTTATCTTTATCGTGCACATTTATAGCTTCCCTAGTAGTTAAATCTACAATTACTTATAATTTTATATTTTTGCATAGAAAGATTAGATTCAACTATCAGCGCAAGCAGCAGATATTTTTACTGGCATTTTAATACGACACGTGTCATTTTCATAGCTGTACTTCTTCGAGGAAAGCAACAGAGAGCTCTCTGACGATTGAAGTATAATATTACTTCCTTGTCTTTCGTAATTTACTTCAGTAGTCATTGACAATTCTTTTTACCTAGTTGTCTCTACAAGATTACGACTTTTCGTTTTTTAGACGTGGAACAGGTTTGAAAATCTTCTTGAAGCCTTCCAGGCCTATTTTTCAAACCACATTGTGAATTACTCGGTAGATCTTTAATCCTAGTGTAAGAAAATTTAAGATTTCCTTGAAGTCTGGAATTATTTCTCAGGAATAGCTCTCTGTGGCTGTTCGCTTTCCTCCTCTTTAGGCTAATTTCTTTCGCAGGTAATTCCAGAATTTTCGCTTTAATGCTATTTACAACATTGAAACAGTAGCTGGTAACGAATTTTCATCCTTTTCTTTAAAAGTGTATGTTATAATGTTGTCAATTTTTGTCTGCATCGAATTTATCACCCAAATTCCAAAAAATGGGCCGACGAGAAATTTTCACGGCCGTTCTGAAATTTAAAGAAGGATGCCAATTAGCAACAGATTCAGAAACATCTTGCAAATAAATGAAATAGTATTTAAGAAAATAATAACATGTAAATATTCCTCTATGAACAGAAGATATTGGTAGTATCCATCAAATAAGTTCAAAGAAAATATATACGAATTCGCCAGACTGTGCCTTGTTCAAAATGGACTGAGGCAAACGCAATTTATCAGGTTCGGTAAATCAGAACGGTAATAAGAGATGACTAACATCCTAGATACATAGATAGAAACCTTAATCAAACTGGAAGTTAAAACTTAAAAACTTGAAAACATGATTAATAAAGATTATTTCAGACGAAATGTATGTGACTGAAACTTCACGACACTGGTCAATAGCTGTTTCAGTAGAGATAAACATCCACCATCATCAGGACAAACGTAAACCATAAGAGGAAAACCCGAGTTTAAATATATTATCCTTGAATCGTGTTGCCACCATTCGCTTTTTTAATTAGGCCCTTCCAGGGTGTGTGTGAAGTCGGGATTACTAGTGTGTTCGGTAACGTAAAAATAGATAAGACCTCTTTAGGCTTAGTTGGTGAATGATAGGCTTGTCTGTCAAGTTAAAAATAGGTGGCGGTAGTGTTTCGGCGACATTATGTGTTTTCTGTCCCTTATAAAGAACATTACATCAGTTGGCTTGGTTTTCAAATGCGATTTCAGCACTTCCCCAATTGAAATTCCAAAGAATGAATTCCAAATTGATATATTATACTGAATTGGTCAACACCAAATTGCATTAAACGCATAATGTCGTTAAAATGGCGATGAACTATATTTTAAGGTTATACCGATGTGCATGATGCAAGAGTATTTGGACAACAGATGAAAAATTTCCACCTTTCGTCTGGTTTGTTAACTGAAATTTTTTCTCATAGATCTGAGATAGGACCACTTTCGCTTGTTTTAAATCAAACTGGTGAGGAAATACCAGATAGAATTTATTGTATAGAAAGAATGTAAAAAGACGGCATAAGCGTCCGACATGTCTCATCAGATAGATGAAATGTGTCCTTTGTCTTGCCAGCGATTTTAGCTTTCGTTCCTACATCTACTATATTCTTTCATGACAGCTAATTGTTTAAAATTAAAATTCATAGCAACTGCCTTGGAGAAGATGTTCTGTTTTTCGATGCATCGCTAGACTCCGCTTGTGAAAGACATTCTTCAAATTCAGTTGTTCAGTTGTTTTCTTCAAATGCCAGATAAAATTTTACATGCAGTAAGATTTTTGAATGTTACTAATTTGGAATTATGAAAATTCTCTCTACTTAAAATGCCATTATTATACTATTATAAGATTATAAGTTTAAACTTAACTTTCGCAATCTTCCTTAGTTTGCAAATATTTAGACGTTTTTGCTCCGCATAAACTACTTGCTTCGTGCTTCTTTAAATATGTATTTGTGTTACATTCGATCTTTCTCTATTCTTTTTTCAGATGAAGGACACCTTTATTTTGTGATACAGGATTCTCGCTTCATTCGGACTCAACACATGCAGAAGTAGACTAATATGAACAATGTAAAGACCAATATTATCATATGAACAATGTTGACAAAGTCCTTTCAACTGTTCTGTCTTGCATCATCAGTTTTTAGCCCTCTCCTGTTTTAAGAATTCAGACATCATACTGTTCGTGTACAATTGCAGTAAAAAATCTTTCCACCCCACATTATTCACGCGTTATTCATGAAAGAGAAAATTCAGAGGTATCATAAAAAAGAAAAAAACGTCCTCTATAAATTTATATGCATAATATTTGTATAACTACAGCCTTCATTTCAAATTCAGAATAAATTATTCATAATTTCCAACGACATCATCCAATTCCAAATCTCTTAATTTCGAATCTTAATCAAAATTTGTTCAGAGATACCAAGTTTCAAGTTATTTGGTCCCATCCGCTTCTGGATTATGTGTTTGGAAAATATGAACCATCTACAAATTTACTTCTCAAACCTTACATATTTTCAGAAATAGTCTTCCTATCACGCTGAAAATTTTACTTTTGTTACTTTTAAGAAACCCAAATTTCATATTTTAAGTTACTTCTTAATATACATTATTTGTTATTAAGAGAAGTTTATATTTTCGAAAATATTATGAAGCAATCTTCAAGTATTTTGATAGACATTGATCCAGAAGGATTTTATATACGGTAATACAAAATTTCAGCTCTTTCCTTTCGATAATTATTTCACTATAATAATTTTAACATTTGCTATTTTAACCCCTTTTTTGATAAAAGAAATGACGCTTCTATTTTGTGCAAAGAATGAAAAATTGCCACTTAAACAATTGCTCCTCATATACAGAATAGCACATCTAAAGTCATCGACGTTCATATTTGGATATTTCATATGTTAATAATTAGTGTTCCGTAAGAGCCTCTAGAAAACATGATTAAAAACTTTTTTGAAATATTATTTCTTTAAAAACTTTCCGATTTACTAAGAAACTGATCTGAATCTGAATAAAATTTGGAATAGCAAGTATATTTTTAAGTATTCAGTAAAACAATTAATAAAAACTAAATGAGTAGTAAAAGTTTTATTGTGTTCGGCAAAAACAGGAATATACGTATATACCAAGGAAGGCCTCTGTAATTCTAACATTCAAATTCTAGACATTTTAAGGCGAATTCATATTTATTTATGCAAGTAAAGATCACTATAAGAATGACTTAAATAAATAGATAGAAGACACGAAGTCGAGAGAGAGAGAGAGAGAGAGAGAGAGAGAGAGAGATAAATCATCATTTGTTTTTGATAGACGAAAACATAACTAGTAAAAACGCAAGTAAATCTCACCGGGGAAAAAACATTAAAATAGAACACATAAAAGTCGATAACAAGTAATCTCTTGTGTTGCAAATTAATTCTAAACATTTTTCATGTTTTATCACTAAAAATTGCAAATAAAAATATTTTACATATTTTGCTACAGTATGGGAAAACTAATTATTAATTGCATTCTGTTAAATCAGGGTTTTAAAAATAGAAACGAACTATATCTGCGCTTTCGAACAAAAACTTTCAAGAAGGATTAAATATTTAACCCAAGGTTATTATACTTCTAATGATAATGTGTGACAATAACATTTATTCTAAAATGTTAACTCTATTGACACCCATAAATTCAGAATTTGTATCAAAACACGACAAATGTATCGACTGCAAATACCCAAAAACCATTCCTGAATAAATTCAAACACATTAACCATGATACACATTGCTGTAATATTGTTATAAAACGAGTGTGGCACCAGAGAAATATAGGCGAGTGTTTAAAATAGCTCCCTGTCACCAGCTTCATCTGCATCTTCGGCGAGCAGATGCGGATGAAAGACGCAAGGCATGACGGGTAGATCCGTCGCCGTGACGTCACAGATAGAACCCAAACAACACGTCGGGATGTTCTTCGACTGGGCTCCGACACTCGTTTCAAGTACGTATTATTTATATTTGTACTTATGTCCTCATTTTTATCTACCTCCTAACTCTTTCATCAGATTGCACTTTTCTCCCGCATTGAAGCTCGTTCTTGTGCGGGGCGGCTGAATCTGGATGCATTCGCTTTCGTGGGAAGAGGATTGATTGGGCTTTAGAAAAACATGTACTTTGTATCGGGGAAGAAAACGGAAAATGTGTAAACTTTGAAGTGCGCAGGTCTGCTGACGTTTGCCCCTTTTTAACGTTGTATTCGAAATTTTCCATATGTGTAGGGGTGGCAGGTCCTAGGTGCTTAGCCCCCTTTCCCTTTTAATTTTATGGTTGGAGCCTCTCTCCGTATGAGGGGGGAAATTGCACATACACTGATACTAGTATAATCTTGTTTATTTTTGTAACCTGTTTTTGTTTTGTTTGAATCAATTGTATTTTAACGGTCCATTTGGGTAAATTCACTGATGACCTTATTGGACCTGACATAGGAGGTTAGAGTACGAAGACACGACATTAAAATGCAAAGCGAACTAAAAACAGTAATAATTGAACAATGGAGGAACATTGATGCAGAAATTACAAACTCTATTCCCAGAAGTTTAAAAGCTGTTGTGGATACTATAGGACATCCACCTAAGTACTAATATAAAGAAATATTATATTATTTACTAATATGTAGATATTTTAAAAAAGCGTATGAAGACTTTTGTGAGGTAACATTTTTGTTACTTTTTGTTTATTGTTTTTCTAAAAAAAAGTTTTACTATGTTTTAAAAATATTTTATGTAGTTTTGTTAAGAACAAATTTTATAGATATTAAAATAATTCACATTCTAAAATATTAATTCTTATTAATGGATAGAGCAGTATTCCATTAAAATTCGTAAGTGTATTATCATTTTTGTTAACTAACCATGTAGTATATATGAAGAGATAAAAAATTGTCACAATTTCCAATCTAGAGAACTCTTTATTACTGTAAGATTACATCACAACAATCAGACTAGCATGTTATATGGCGCATCTGGTGGCCATACATGCCGATATACGGCGTGGCATGGAATCAAATGAAGTCCGACTATCTTGTGGTAAATTATGCCAAGCATTCTGAATCTGCTACTCTAAATCTCTAATATTTCGCGGGTGGTGCAATTGATGACCAGCATATCCTAGATATGCTTAAAGGGAGACAGATGTGGGATCTCTGGGGGAAGACCCAAGGAGGCACTCTTGGAAGAGGCGAGTTATGTGTAGTCGGGTGTTACCGTGCTGGTAAATAGCCTTTTTGATGCGTGATATTAAATGCAAAACAGCAGGTTATAGGATATGCAGGACGTATAGTCGGCTGTCATAAGTGATGGCTCCACACATAACAACACTAGGCGTTGCAGCGGACTGCTGCTCGACAGTAAGCAGAAAATGTATGCCTAATATCATCGTGTGTTTGAAATGGTTCCCGAGGTGCTAGGATGGTCCACGTTTCCCACGAATGCCTCCGTAGTGTGGATACCCTTCATTGGTCAGAAAGATCCCCAGATCTCTCCCATTGAGCATGCCTGGAATATGCTAGTCCTTGACATTATCCAACATAAAAATAGCTCTTCAAGCTCAATATCGTAAAAACATGTGCATCATCGACATCTAGATCTCTACTATCACAAGTAAATTATAGAAAATAAAATCACATTGTTTTGATTATTTTAATTTTATGAAGCATAGTAGACTCTTTAGGAAACTGGAATGTTGAAGATCGAACCTTGTGGCATCATAATTTGAGCGGCATCCAGGAACCAAATAGCTATGTATCATTAAAAGACTGACAAGTTTAAGCAGATAAGAATAAAAAAGATATATCACATAAAGTTTAAAATTTGGTCTTTAAAGGAAGAAAACTCGTATAGAAACTCGATTGAAAAAAAAACCCAGCAATGAAGAAACATAACAAACTATTTATATAGCAATATTCGCTTACCAATCAGTGAGCTGTTTTAGCGTTCAATCACTTTTATTGACTTTAAAGCACAGATTCTTCAGCTGAAGCAGGCCTTTTCTCTAGATGATCTTGTGTTAGCCCTGAATTTCATCACCCCCAGAATATAAGTAATATTAAGTAGCAGCTGCACAATGCTTGGCATAATTTACCTCAGGATAGCACAAGGACTCCATGCCATCGCATATCATATGCATCGCCGACCCCCAGAAGGGGCTTCACAATTTAAAAATTTATTCACTTTCTGATTCAAATCTACAAAAATAGAGTCCTCTGGATTTGATGTGATAATTTACAAGTTTCAGTCTGATCAAACATTGGCTTCTGGGCGTTTTTACTTTTTTTTCACCGAGTATATTTAGTTGCACAGCACGAAGCTAGTAGTAGTTTGGCATATATTCGCTATAACTTTCTCTGTTTAGAAACTATATACAACAATTGGTAAGATTGGCTAAATCGGCCCTCTCCCTGCCCCAACCTTCTCCACCTCTCCCTTTGCGGAACTGCAGGACTTACATAAATTCTCAGTTTAAGAAACAAAGAAAGCTGCTGTATCAGAGGGATATACAGGGAAGGAGTTGGGATTGCCTATTGAGTAACAAGGGAAGAATCCCTACTGATCTACCAAGAGGGATTGGAGTGGCCTGTTTCCGCTTATTAACCGGACATGACTATCTCCAACAACACCTACATAAGATTGGGGTGGCTACCTCCCCGATCTGTCCGCTTTGTAGCGATGGTTTTATGAACAGACACCTTGTGGAGTGCTCTAGTTTACAGAACATTGACACCAGGGATACTTCTCTCCAAGGACTTTATTCGCTATATTGGACGGCAAGACAGCGTATGGCCGAAAGGCCTTGAGCTGGGCGTAGGATAAAAAAAAACAATTGCACACATCCTTCTGTATTTCAAAATATACAGCACTTATCTTTTAACACATCTTTCAGAGATTTTAGATGAAATATAAAGCGTATGTTTTATTTCAGTCTACTAAATAAGTCCTATTATTGAAGAAATTGGTATTTCTCCCTCATGAAATGTATAAACATTTTTTCATTACTTTATGACATAGATTTTAAAGTTTTTTACTTTTCTTATGTACGAAATCATGCTTTTAGCTATTTCATTCTCAATGATAAGAACAAATTAAAGAGGGAGTATACCTTTTGGCATAACAGCAGTCCCACTTTGAAGAGATAATGATGAACTCACTAATAGAATGCTGAGGATAAAGAATGCGAACTAGACAGTAATTTAAGAAATGTTAATCAGGTTCTCTCTCGCCTTTCTCTAACTATTACAATAGTTCAAACAAACTCGAACTCGATATTAATGAAGTGAGGTGTAACTGACAAGTGAATAAATTGTTAATTCTAGCTCATGCGTGCCAGAGTTTGTCTATGATTTCAAAAGCATATGAGTGATAACAAGTTGGAAATTAAAAAAAAAACCTGAAAATCGCCAATGTCATGAAGTACCTATGTTCTATATCATCCACGACAGAAAGCTCTATAAATCTGTAAGTCAAGCATCTTATCAACTAGTTAAGTCTTGTGCGTTATACAGCAATTACCGATAGTCTAAAGATCTGCTTTAAGCTACTGTGCTTGAATTTAATGCCTAATACATTCTCTTAAGCATTTAATTATGCAGATTTGCTTTTATTTGCATTCTAAGCCGCCGAATACTTTGTCGACATTGCAGAATTTTATCATATTCCATGTACTTGAAATTCAAAGCACCGAACGCTCCCAGTGCTCCAACTCCCGAAGCAATCTTCATTGGTTCGCTGCACGAACTTTGCTACTCTATTCGCCCTTGCATCTAAGCACTTGACAAATACTTTGTTAAATGAAACCCCAGTGTAAAGCGCTATCTACTGGATGCTTATGACATTAGTTATATTTTTGTTGAAGGTTCCATTCAGTTGGCACGAAGATGGGCAATTAAGTCACATACAGCCTCTTTTAATATTCTAAAATCGCATTAACCTTTAACTGCTGTCATGGGTCTCACAGACCACGAATAATTTTTGACATGTCGTTTCCACCCCTTTAAGTGAATATTGGTCCCTGTCCTATTCAGTACCTTCCTACTACGTCCAACAGAAGCCACAGTCCAAGACTGATTTGGCTGCCCCAATTGTTTTTTTGTTTTACACTATTTGCATTTCTCGAGTGGTCTCTTAGACCCCTAAACAGCATTTGCGTTACCATTCTTGTTGAATGAAATCGTCTAAGTTGGAGAAGGGAATTTCGACAGAAAGCCTTAAATGGCAACAAACTTTACTAAAAAAATGACCTGTGTATCTTACAGAAAAAGAAATTCAGGATATTGTTGATAATTGGCCGGAAAGAGAGTACTCGAACAGTAAAATTTCGGATTATATTATTGAAAGCGAACACGAAACGGATTCAGAAATTTAGGCAGATGAAGATGAAGACATTTCAAGTGCGTAAACAACACCAAAACACAATTTAGTTTTACTGTTACCAGGGTTGAAACGTCCAACAAAATTAGGTCCGAATGCTGAGCCTTGAAGAGACGTAGAATCTGCTTATCTTATATAGTAATCCAAAATGTATTTCATGTTAAGAATTGAATTATCTAAATTTAAAATGTTTAAATAATAATGATCTTAAGAATCTTTCATTAATATATTATATTAATCAACTTTAGTGAGCGAGGTCTGATGGACCCCTAAACACTAGTTACGTGACAGTTTGTGACACAGTAGTTAAGGGTTAAACCAAAGCAATGAGCTAAAATAAACCTAAAACAGCATTAAAAAGTTCATAAAAATTTAAGCAGAAAAAAAATTCGTCGAAAATATGAAATTGATATAAAACTCGAAAGAAGTAAGTTTCATACTTCATTTAATTTTATGGAAGTATGGTAGTTCATTTTGCAATTTTTCATCAGAAATATCATCGCTGTCTGACAACGTTAGGTACGATTTTGCGAACTGGTAAAGACAATGGTTCTTCACAAACAGAACTGGTCGAACTTCATTCTCGTTCTGAGCTGTTTTCCCTTCTGATGTAACCAATGATTAAATTTTGCACTGATGACTTCTCTAAAGTTTTATACAGTTTGCTATATCCAGACATACAAGTCTTCAACTCACGTTGGATTGTTAAGGCTCGTTCAGAATTTCTGGTATTAACAAGAAAAGAATTTCCCAATTGATTGATTGCAAAGTCGAAGACCTTGAATTAGGGGAAAGTGTAGTACCTTGGGACAGTTGCACCTTGAAACAGTTTATATTGTGCTACCTCCTTTTGTGTAAGTAGCAAAATTACACATTGTAGTTTATCATTTGCCACCAGAGACCCTGCTTACAAAAATTGACATTCCACAAGTGTTTGTTGTGTTTGCTAAACAACTAATTGAAATACGTCCTCTAGAAAGTAAATATTTTGAATTCTTCAAATTTGATTCTTGTATTGTCACTGATTATAATTACATTTTTTTAGGGTTGGTAAAGTTAGTTAAAAATCTGTTCTACTCATAATGATACGATTTCAATGTAAACATAAACCTGATTATACTTTCTAGACTTTTATTTGTAAAGCCAACCAGTTGTATTTTGGGAGAAAATAAATGTTGTACCTTGGGACATCCATTTATTTTATTTTACAACCATTTATTTTGTCTTTTGATACCCAACATTCTGGGTTTACAAATACACTAATACCCTGAAGTTACACAATAGGTGGGACCGACGGAAAATCGCGTAAGTCGAATTCGCTTAAGTTGGGGCATATAAATTTTTTTAAACTGAGATCAAGAACTAACAAAAACACTAGTTTAGAAGAAAAGTGTTTAATAAAATTGCAGTTCTTTTTATACATAATAAAAAACAAAATGTTAAAAAATTAATGTGCAACATAAAAAAGTCATTTCGATGTCGATGGCTTCATAAAATCTAACAAATTCTTCTGACGACATAATGCCTTCTTTTTTTCACGCCGAATTTCTTCGTAGCAAGCTTATATATTTTTTATTACTTGCTTTGTATTCGCGTTATTCGTTGGAGTTAATATTTTCTAAAATTTTTAAGCCCCTTTCATTTGTCCGGGCTGCGCAGATGGTCTTCGACAGCCATCCCATCGGTTTTGAGTGCAGATGATTTTTTAACTGATTTCCTGAAAAATCTGATGACACAGAGAGATCTGCTGGAGAGCTCCAGCTGATCTGAGGTTTTTTTGTGAGTTTGTTTTGTTGAGCTCGTTTATGGGGTCACGGCCGTTGAATTTTTGCCTGTTTTGCAGCGCCCGAGACACAGAGATGCAAATCTCTATTGTAATATAATCTATATAGAGTTTTTTTGAAAAATAAGTGCGTTATTTGTAAATTAGGCTGTTTCGTTGCGTTGACAGGCACACCACTCGGCCCACTACATTACAGCGTATCACAGCAAGAGAAACACTAAAATAACGGCCAAACGATAAAATGTTGAAACTGTGTGTAATTTTTTTTTAATACGGAATTTAGTATGCGTGGAATTTATTTTTTATGAATGTAGTCTACTTCAAACAATCTAAAAGTAAAGTTGGAAACTCTGTATTCCAAGGTACAACATGTATCCCAATGTACAACATGCATCCCAAGGTACAACAACAGTATCCCAAGGTAGAACATAATGTATCCCTAGGTACAACAACATACAAATACAAATATTGACGACCAGCTACAGGCTCGAGCCCAACAAGGCTGGTCCTTTGTTTATGAATTCCCCAATTCCCACTGACTATCCAATTGTATCTTAAATTAGTACACTCCCTTTGAATTAACTATATTTTCTGGCAACGCGTTCAAACTGTCTATTACCCTATTAAAGTAGTAGTTTTTCCTTAAATCCCGATTAAAATGTGTCTTATTCAATTTATACCCATGGCCCCTTGTTCTGTTATCCCTATTGAAATTTAAGCCCTCTGTGTCCCCTTGTTGTACAAACTTGAAAAGCTGAATGAAATCCCCCCCTCCTTCTTCTTCTTTCCAGTGTATACATGTTTAGCTTACTTAAACGTTCATTATAGTCGAAATTTGCTAGCCCCCTTTATTATTTTTGTAGCTCTGTGCTGAACCCTTTCAATTGATTCTATGTCCTTTCTCATATATGGAGCCCAGAATTGTACATCATATTCTAGATGTGGTCTTACTAAACCCTTATATAACGGCAAGATTATATTCTTATCCCTTGAAGTTACAGTCTTTTTAATATACCCCAATAACCTATTAGCCTTTTTACCCGCAGCTGAACATTGGTGACCCATTTTAAAATCCCTGTGAATTATCACCCCAAGATCCTTGACTGTTCTCCCTCCTTTACCTTTACTCCCTGCAGACAGTACTCGGCTCCACTGTTCCTGTAACCCATATGCAGAACTTGACATTTCCCTACATTAAATGACGTACCCCATTTTACAGCCCATTCGGATATCTTATCAAAATCCCCTTGTAAATTTTCTATCTGTAACTTGGTATCCACTGTCCCCCATATTTTTAAGTCATCTGCAAATATACTGATTCTATTCTTGATCCCCTGACCTATATCATCTATGAAAATTATAAATAAAATTGGTCCCAAAACTGATCCCTGAGGCACCCCATTTATAACTTCTGTCCACTGTGAATAATTTCCTTTTACCTGCACTCTCTGCTTTCTTCCCAATAACCAATTCTTTATCCATATTAATGTTTTTCCCTGAATCCCCAGCCTTTCCAATTTAAACAGTAATGCCTCATGAGGTACTTTATCAAAAGCCTTTTGAAAATCTATGTACATGATATCCACACTGCTCATATTATCCATCTCCTCAGTACTTTTTTCATAGAACTTCAAAAGGTTTGTAGAGCAGGATCTGCCCTTCCTAAACCCATACTGATTCTCTGATAACAGTCCCCCTTCCTCCAAGTATAACATAATATGCTTTTTTAACAGAGATTCAAATATTTTGCAAATTACTGATGTTAGACTTACTGGTCTATAGTTGCCCGGATCACTTTGTATTCCCTTTTTGAAAATTGGAGTTATGTTGGCCAACTTCCAATCCATTGGTACCCAACCCGTGCTATATGTTGAATTAAATATCGTGCGAATTACTTCCCCCAATTCTTCCGCGCATTCCACTAGTACTCTCGGATAAATATCGTCTGGCCCTGGTGCTATAGATGGCTTAATTCTTTTCAACTGATGTACTATTTCTTCCCTGTTAAATTTGCATTCTTTAATTATACCTCCTGCAAAGGCTCCATCCTTGGGATCCTTTTTTAAATTATAGTTACCATTGAAAACCCCCAGAAAAAAGTCATTTAACACGTTTGCCATTCCCACCTCGTCTTGAATTAACTCACCTCCCTTCCCCTCCAACGGGCCCAGTGTAGTACTAAATTTATTTTTACCACTTGCATATGCAAAAAATTATTTTGGGTTTATATTTATTTCCCTTGCTAATTTTTCCTCCAAGGACACCTTTTGCTTCCGACTAATAGTTTTAAACTCCTTTCTGGCTTTCTGATATGCCTCCTTGTCCCTGTCGTTACCAGTGCTTTTATATACCCTGTATGTTCTTTGTAATCCTAAGGCTAAACAATTTGTTCATGTATCCTAAGGCAAAACAATTTGTATCCTAAGGCAAAACGACATGCATCCCAAGGTACAACAGCATGTATCCCAAGGTACAACACCATGTTGAACCTTGGGACATGTGAATAGATAAACAAAACACTTTATTAAACAGTTGGTGTTCGAGGTACAAAAAAATAAAAATATGGCATATTCTTCCGAAACTAATGAATGTAAATAGTTGATGGAAAAAATAAACTTCAGCTACAATATAGCCTCAGGAAAAATATTTCTTTAAAACTGTCCCAAGGTACGACACCTTCCCCTACAATTGCAGTGAGGTGTGACTGGACGATCAGGTTGGCCACTACACCACTCTCCCCTCTGAGTTCTATATCGCGGGTTGGGGGAAATTAGTCACATTTCGGGCACACTACGCTGACCTGTTTAACCGTTGTAACTTCAGTTCTAATCGACGGGTCGTGGTGTGTGCTAAAATTGAAGAGAACGACGAGTTCTACAATTCCATTTCATTAGTTGACAGTTTAAATCATTTGTGTGAAAATTGTGTAGAGTAGAAAGTGACGATTTGTCAATTTCATTATAAAGCCAAAATATCACACTAAAGTTCAATTGCGGCATAGGAAACGTAAACACGTTCAAGACTAAAAAATAAAAAAAATTATAGCAAGCAGTATGAACCTACGACAAGTGTGGACTTACTTAATCTAGAATCGAGAGACGCAAAAAGGAGCATGCCAACTTGGCGCACGTACTTAGCGACTTCGCTGGACCATCTAATATGCTGTCACCGGCTGAACCTATGAATGTTGATAGAGTCGACTTGCCTGCTGTTAACCCAGAAGCAATTCCCACACTCTAAGGCCCGGTACACACATCCGGTTTTTCAACGTGCGGCACCGAAGCCCAAGTATGCACACATAACCGTGAAATGACGCAAGTACTCATTTAGCGCCATTTGCGATAAATATTCTATAGAAGAAAACGTGTTTATTTCGCCTACTTGTTGTAAAAAAAGTATATTTTGAAACAAAATAGACGTTACTGGATACAACCATTTATTAATTATTATTTATATTCCATTTGTTTATGAAAACAAGGTACTTCAGAACGGAAACTCAAGTGCGGCGCCGTGGGGAACTGCGGCACAAATTGCTCGCAAGTTGGACGTGCGTCGCCCCAGCGGCATTGGATCTAATGTATCTCAGACCGCTCTTGCGTTGCGGCAGAGCGCCGCACGTTGAAACACCGGATGTGTGCACCGGACCTAACACCACTGCGATGTATAGGGTAAGGCGGGGTAATTGTAAACAGAATTCGTATGTTCACTTTCAATCCCTATTTTCAAACTCTTGATAAAGTAATTAAACACTGTTCACCCTACTAAACTAACTTGTCACTATTCTACTTTGATATTTAATTAGTACGAAGATTCCACAAAAGAAATTTAACACCGTACTCGGCTGTTTAAAATTACCCCTGAAAGTAGGGGTAATTGTAAACAACAATTTTCCTCGTGATATTGAATATTGAACAAGTGACATCATGATCAGTAGTCATGGCAGTAGAAGGAACTCCAATGGTATTTTTACCCTTCTAATACCATGCTTACAACAACCCCGTTTGGATCTTTACATTTACCAAATACTCCCACTTCTTACCCCAGCAAAATATAGGGACATTTGAAAGTTGCATTGATCATGAGGTGAACTTCCAGGAATACATAAGAATAAATAATTCAAACATTTACTGAACAAATATTGTATTTAGTGTAAAAAAACAAAAAATAAATAAAATAAATAAAACTTGAAAAATAAACTTAGGTACAAAAATCAAGCAAACATTACATTTCGTACACATTAACAGTGCCCTAAAATTGGAAAATTTCGTTACAGTCTTCTTTGCTACAGGTTGGAGTAGGTAAAATTGCTTTGGCATGGTCTTTGGTAACACCGCATTAGTCCTTTTCAGCCACAGCGAATTTAGTCGATTCATTTGAATCAGGTGATCTCAAACTCCTCTTCTGAAACGACATCCACCCTTCATACATATGAAAAATGGGTTTTCTTTCTCTTTCCCCCTCTACACCTACAAGCAGAAAGAGTCGTTTCTATGTCTTCCATGAATGGCTCCATAATATTTAACTTCCGATATAAGCTAGTCTTCTTTATTTTGCTTGAATGTTTGGACAACTTCTAACTCTTCACCGTCAATTATTTCAATAGTTCTTAATCCTCGCTGTCCTCGAGTTCTCATGTTTTTTGCTTAACCAACTGGGTCATTCACTTTCTTTTCACTCGGCTACCTTTTGTTCTTTTTCTTTTCTACCTCCTTCAAGCCTGACAGAGCTTGGTCAACTTTAAGAACTTCACTATATGTGTGAAGTTTTAGTAAATCAGTCATCCTTCTCCAAAAGAACACGAAAAATGCAATTAAACGCAATTCAAACGTACTAAATACGATTAAATACAAAATTACACGGAAAAACAGATTGGTTTTCCATCTAAATAGAATGAAACTTTGGCAAAGTTATGTTTACAATTACCCCGTCCCTTGAAAAATATGGGGTACTTGTAAACATTGAACTGTAGATGCAGTTAAGGGGACCGAGAAGGCCCTATCTCTTCCATGTTAAATTCACGAAATTCAAGACCCTTTTTCTCAATAACTATAATAGTAATCAACACAAATTTTTATGGTGGTTAGACTGATATGTTATACAAACTTTAACAGCTCACTTTTTTTTTATTTAAAAATTTTAATTTTATAGAAATTTTTAACTGAATATCACTTTTTAGGTAGCATTTTTTAACACATTTAAATTTCTAAAAATCCAATTTTCAAAAAATCAAAAAACTCCCGAGTTAAAATCTTTAGAGATATAACACAAATATGTCATAAAAATATTAAGTCATTATGTTCAGTAGATTCTGATAAATGGGGCATGAATCTTACAAATCTAAGTTTTGAGAAAAATGGATTTAAACATTTCAAATGAATTTTTATAAATAATTTTACGTCTAACCTTAATGAAATCCTGATTTATATAAAGGGTGATCTCTTTCATTTTTAATACATGTATCTTCAATTTTTTTATGCTTTTCTCTCTATGGCGGGCCTTTTTACTGTATTCGGAGAGTTTTCGCTCTCCATCGATAACACGGTCTTAGTCCAGTTTTCTCAAAAATTTGTATAAAATGGCAGCCTGGATTGATTTCAACTCTAGATAATGTATAGCACTTTATAATATTTCCACTGTTGCAGCAGGAAACAGCATCAAACACTCCCAGTTTTAAAGTTTGGATGGTTACAAACACATTTTTTGGAACGCGAGTCCAAATCACATTGTTCACCGATTCATTTGGGTTTTGAGTCTTTCCGTGAACACATTTTTTCAGCAATTCTGGATTCGCCAAGTCTCTGAAATTTGATTTAATTGTCTTCAAAATGTAGGCAGTATAAGGCAAGTCAATATGTGTGTGTTTATCATGGTAATACACATCACTTTTAGCTACAGCACGTTGAAATTTTCACCAGCTTTCATTCCCAACTGGACAAAGACCGTGATTTGGATTTAAGTTACTTGACAGTAAATAAAAATATTCTGCCCAGACAGATTGTTGCATATTGTGCAGAAAATCAACATTTATCCTTATTGCTAGTCCATAATAGATCAAATGTCATGTCTCAGAAAGTGCTAACTTATATCGCATGGTAAAATTAATAAAAATAGTTAGAAAAAAACTAAATGATTACAGTTAACTCTACTGTTACCAGATTATCGAAAATAATTTGAGTAAAGTAAAGTAAAAAATATAATATACATTGTTGAGCAACAAAGATTAGAAATGTCCACAAACGGTTTGTTTACATTTGAAAGGCCGTGTCAGATGTGAAGTGCTTATTGGAAACGTGCATAATTTTCAAACTTCCTCTTATTCTATTACCTAGTGTGATATATCATTGGAAAGAGGAGATTTTGAACTATATAAAGGAGCAATAAAATAGAAATTGATTTTTTAGTCGAATTTTGCTTTCCCGGTCCCCTTAAGTTCCCAGAAGGAAAAGTCAATGATTTTCTGTTCGATAGAAACATAACTGACCAGTAAAGAATTGGAACAACATATTTTTCAATATATTATGGAGGGCAGCAGAAAATGAACACACAAAAACTTTAAAAACCGAACTTTTCAACCACATTTTTTTCAGTTAAACACATTGTTATCAGCTGTGGCTTAAAGAAATACTGGATCACCATATTACATACTCAGGGTTGCCATCTTTCATATTTCACAAATTTTTAGTTTCTCGGAATTTCACGTGGGCGCTTGTATAGCTTGTTTGCAATTATTCCTTGTTCACAATTACCCCGCCTGACCCTACACAAAAACTGGCTAAATAAATAAATGTCATACAAATACCCGCCGTCTTTCAACAGGGACGCACTTACCAGGTATTTCGCCTAAAAGTATTCACGAACCAAACCTTACGGTACAGTAAGGACTGTGCCTGCCCTCTTTTTTGGTGTTGTCTTAAATGTTTGTAACTGTTATTAATTGTTATTTTTTAATTAAATCTATTTTTTTGAAGAATTTCTCACTGTTCTTAAAAGTTCTGTCAAACAAAACCACTGAACTTCATATTTATAATATATAGGCTTGTAATCTCAAGTGAACTAAACATATTTGTATGTCCTACAGGTTCAGCGCTTTGTCGTACCTTACGCAGCTCGTTAGTCACGAATAGGCAACCTTCATCGTCATACCAAAGTGAGGTCGCAACATTCTCTTATAAGCATTTCATTCTGTTGCTGTGCATTTATTTTTCACTATTCATAAATTGTGTCTCATGTGGATCAGTGGCAGTGTAAGTATAGAAATTATGATAATATCAAATGCACCCACTTCTTTTCTGATTTGTGTAATTTTCATTTTTATACAAGCTTTTAACTTGTGCTTCGAAAAGTTTTCTCTTTGGTTTTACTGCTACTGAAAGTTAAATTATATATAAAATTAAGAAAAATTACGAGTTTTATATCTAAAAACTAAATTTTGCGCATGGGATTATTTAAAAAAAATTATCATTTCGTTCATTAATGTTCTAGTAAATGCTTTACCATTCTTACATAAGAATTTTTTTAACGAAATCGTGAAATCCTTAGCACCAATACAATTTTCAGATTAAAAGTTGATCAATTAGTAGTTATATAAATGTAAATTTATTGTGACAAAACGCGAGATAAAACTTTGAAGAATAGTTCATTCAATCAAATAATTTCTTCACAGTTTTTTTATCATTGATTAATCAGTGATAAAAAATCTCGTTCATTAAACTTGCATTTGTTTGTCCTCACAGAAAATAATTATATTTTAATGTATTGAAATCTTTTTTCCCCCCTGAAATACAGGTACGGAAATCGAGGAACTGGACACACAGGAAAAGTATCAGAAAATTGGGGAGGTACGATAAATTTTTCCAGGCTCTTCATTAACAGTAAAATAACTGACCACCATTGAGACTATGATATTCAATAACGATATTGGGTCAAAAATTCAAAATGATTATAGGGACCCATAAAAGAGAGAGTTTGAAATTCCAGAACTCACTAACGGCTTTACATAGATAATGCTAATCTTCAAAACTATAAAATTAAACGTCGATGATAACAATGATATGCCTATTTTTACTAAAACTTACCAACTATGATCTGGAACTTAAAAGAACTGCTGTGTTATAATGAAATTTAAACTATCGCTTTAACGAATTAAATTAACTGAGATGGAGTTTCATATTTTAATATTAGGACACTTCAATAAAGTACAGTCCTTATGCCTGTATTCTTATATTCATTTATGACAAACTTCCTAGAACAGAGTTTATATGCCAATTAAAATGTTTATCGATGATAATTCTCGCTTGAGTCCCTTCATATCCTTGAGGTTCTGGAAATAAATTTTCTTCTATTGCTTGATTTATTTTTCTAGTTCATAAATTGAAATATTTGTTGAGGAGGCATTTGAGGGAGAACAAAAACGAGGAAAACTGAAACTGCACAAGATGTCCAATTATCGACAGCAAGTTTAGAAAGACGAACGAGCTTGCATTGAAATTGCAGTCTTGAATTACATGAGACGTGTATTCGTCATCTTTGACATTTGAACAACGCTGAACGCAACACTGAATCACCGATCTTTCAATACTGGATTAGGGAACGTCTTATTTTTGTGCACACTGCAGAAAAAGAAGCCTTTCGAACGCTCGGAGCACTTAGCTTTTGCAACCCGTGCAGTTAGGTTACAATTACGAATGTAACTGCATGAAAATACCAAAATGGCGAGAATTAAGGGTACACACTTCATTCGAGGGCGCTACTAGTAAAACCGTCAGCGTCGCCTCTATATGTTTGGCTATATCCTTTGTGAGTATAGGTTATGAGTGTTCAGCTGTTTTAGAGTGAAACTTGCAAAAAAAAATGCACACACATAGGAAAATTGAGTAATTTATTAACAGAGTTATAATAGTTTTTATGAAATAGGAAATGTATGGAAATGTATTGTATAATATATGTAATACTTACATAAACATACCAACATATAATCAGATAAAAAAGCGTGAAAACGTATACTAATGCTGTGAATTTCATTCACTACGTTACTTTAAGTTCTCTCTCTCTCTCTCTCTCTCACACACACACACAAAGTTTACAAAATTTCAATAATTTCATACATTTCATCCAACCGTTTGGGTGTACTGCAAGCAGTTGCATATACACACGTACGCGAAAAGCGGAAATCGCTGAATTTAAATTAGAATGACCCTAAATGAATAAATAATTTGAAACGGGGCGAAAATATTTAGTACACAGACATTCCATTTTTATGTATATCAATAAAGGGATTGCAAAAACAGAGTACCACCTCAGTGATGTTACCACAATTTACCTATAATAGTCTAGTTCACGTTCATCCCATTCATTGTTCAAAGGCGATTCTGTATTTTTTATGGCTTCTACTGTAAAGTTCAAGGTAGATGACAGTGTTTTGTGGTAGAACGGATTTCCTGTTCGTTTAACGGTATTGGGTAACAGGAAGAAAAATCATCCATTCTGACAGTTTGTTTGATTAAATGTTTAATATTATAAAAGAAAACCTCCAGCTACAACGATAATCAAAGATGTCATTTGGGGGATATTTTTCATCAAATCAAACCATCAAAACGTATAAATAGTAGAAATATCGCTTTAACATTAACATTTCGTTTTCAAAGGGTTCCTTAATTATTGATAAATTTTTACTCTCGCGATTCAAATTGTTCCTCGTTTAATTATTGCATTTAATCCATTTTTCAGTACTCTCCGAAGGAACACAGATTTTCCTTCTGGTCCTTGGAGGAATCTTGGCACTCTTTGCTCTCTATGGGTTCTACCGGCTGATCAGATGGTGCAGGCTTGAACCTCGAAAGATTTAGTGCCATTCCACATGGAAGGAACTGCAGAGACGGATCAGAACGGCATGCTTGACTTCATAATTCTCTGTAAGCTGTAATCAAGTACAAAAAACACTTTCAGGGATGAATGTATCATAGGCCGGATAATACCTTTTGATTCTCACACGTATATACAAAGGAAAAGTATTTTGTCACAGCAAGATATATTTTATACATTTTTTACTGTTCCATTATGCGTTTATTATTTTTTAGATGTGATCACAGAATGTTAGACAGTACACGTGAATACTAATTACACGTGTGATGTAACAATTGTAAATAATTGTAATTTGTGAATTTAATTTCCTTTTCAACTTTAATAAACACCAATTTTTCGATGGAAACAATTTATCTCTTCAAACTTAACTTTATTGAGCTTAAAAGTAACTTTTTTATAAACAAAAATTTCTGAATTCAAACAATCCGTTGATTTTCGGCTTCGGAAAAGAACCTTAAGCAGTAGAATCAAACCATTTTAATAAATAGACAAGGCTAAAAACATTTGTGGAGTCATTTTGGCAATATGAGTACTATTCAAATGATTTAACATTGACAAATAAGTGTATTATTATTGATGAAATTATTTAGATATTTTCTCATATTAATATTTAGTTTATTAACCCTCTGAGCACACTGAGTAGTGTATAATTGCTTGACCTCACAACACACATAATTACTAAATAGCCACATATATTTGTTGAAAGAATCCACGAAGGACTCTATTGGTCAAGATAGTACAAAAGGGTAGAAGTCATGTAGGTAAGCAGTAGTTTGCAGAACGGATGTATGCGTCTGAACCCTTCAGAGGGTTAATTCAAGCTACGAAATTAATGTATTTAATACATTTTTTGTTATCTCATAGCTTTAAAGGGATTATAAAAAGTTTCAATGTCTTTTAGTTTTATTTAAGCTTAAAATCTTTCACATTCAATGGAAAATAAAGTTTCCTGTACTATTTGTAAATTTTGTCTAAAGAAACTAAAGTTTTATATTTTGCATGTTTTATATAAAATTTTCATCTAGTCCTTAAAATTTTATTCATACACATGATATGTTGATGTGAAAAACTTGAAGGCTTATGTGATCGAAATATATTCCATTGACGTTATTTATGTCAAATATTAGATTTCTCTACATTCTTCGGAATTTATCTCTACTCTTGATTTCATGTACAATGAATTCAAAATAAAGGATTTTTTGATAGATTGTCTCCGTGGATCTTTTCAATTCTAGTTGAACAAACATCAATATACAAAGCATCAAACTTTTTTCGTTTTGTTTTGTTTAGTTTTTCAATTACACTTTTCACGGTAAAATTTCTCTTGAAAATAAGACTAAATTATCAAACCTACATACAAAATGATTTTTCACTGTAAATCTGTAATCACTGATTAGCTGTGACACTAGTACATGTAGAATAAATGGGTAAAACATGTGTTCATAAGATCGTGAGTTATTATCGTAGCATGACTTGCCCTTTGAGAACTTTTTTTGTTGCCAATTACTGACTTGCATCACTTTCTGACTTCAAATTTGATATACATCTCTTTGATTAATATCAAAGCTCAAAACTTTCTTGAAAGTTATGGATGCAATTATACTTTTAACTTTCGTCTCCTGATGGGAAATTCCTCTAAAAAATCTATAATTCTATTTGGAGGAATAATAATAGTTCGCGGCCAAAAAAAGAAGCTATATAAGGAACGTCATTTTGGAGTAATATCTATTATTATTCCTGCAAATAGAGACTTAGAGTGTGCTTTTTTGAATTAATTATAGTTTACTGTAATTAGTCAAATGGCAAGGATTTATGATAAAATTCTATGTGTCCAAGCAACCAAAACACTAAGAAATATTTCTCGATGACCATGGAAATGGGTGTACAACATCTTCTGTACCAGATATGCAAACGATAAAAGTTTGGGCATTACCCTGGTATATGTGAAGTATTCATTCCTGGACTTATTGAAGAGGTCCCAGAGACTCGCTAGGAATATTCTGGTTTGGTTTAGCCGTTGAATTGACATCACCATTTGTAACTATGTATGACTAGACGGTGCATTTAAACACTGATACTCAATTGTACTTTGATAAGGGTTACATTGTGGGACTACGGAAAGCTGATTGTCCTTATCGTTAGATTACTCGTCATTTGGGACGTACACCCTCTGTAGTGACAAGATGCTAGCAGCAGTGAGTCAGTGAAGTTGCACATGTACGTCACGAAGGCTCGAGTTGGACCAGAAGGCCAAATGCGAAAGATAGGCTGATAGTTAGACATACCGAAACTGCTTCAACGGCTTCCTTATCAATCTTCCAACGATGCATACCATTCATTCTACAGCCTTCCTTAGCATTAGGAACCATTGCTAGACGCTGGATTACAGACACGTCGCCCATTAAGACATCTAACTTTAACTACCAAACATCGTCGGCTGCATCTGGAGTGGTACTTTTGCTCGAGAATCGTGAACAAATTGATGTGTTGACGTTGCAGGCGAAATTAGACATATCCTCTAGATGGCTAATCAAAATGTCTGCTTATATGTATCTATGATGTGATCTTTTGGACTATGCAGTACTCTATTGATAATTATTTTATATATATATATATATATCATTGCGGGTAAAAGCTTAGATACATTATGAAAACAAGTGCAACAGGGTTTTTACGGACTTTTTAGTTTTGCGATATGTGTGTGTGTGTGTGTGTGTGTGTGTGTGTGTGTGGTTTTCTTGTTGCTTGCAATATTTCCCCACGAAGGGTTGAAATTAGCATCCCTTGATGTCTTTAAATGCCATTTAGAAGGGAACAGTTAGTAAAACACGACACATGATTTAATGTATGTCAGCGTACCATGTTCAGTGACGAATCCCTCTTTTGCCTTGGACATGATCACCGGATTCGAGTGTAGCGATGACCCGGCCGACACATTACTATTCGCAGTTTATTGTCGAGGGCAGCACACCGTTATAACTCATAGTATAATGTTGTACGAGTTTTATGTTGGTGCAATTAACATTATTTAATTGTTTTATATTTATTCGTAGTTTGCTTATTTTATCCATCAAACTGTCATCTGACTTTTAAATTACGGCTATATATATATATATATATATATATATATATAAACCCATGTTCATTGAATTATTAAATTTCATACGAAACAATTATTTCCTTTCTTATACCTAGATTATTTTTGACTGAGAGCATGTAGTTCACTAACTCACGTTACACAGAACACAGGATGATAACAAATGTTAACAAAGAATCGGGAGTTCCACCTGGTAACATTAACAGCTACGAGATTCACTGTCAGTTTTATCGCTTTTTTGAAATTCATATTGGTATCAGTTAAGTAATAAGAAAACCAATACGCAGAGCTCACCATTTAATGAAGCTTTTCAAGCCTGATGAAAGACCATGATAAATTTATACAAACAGAAAAGGAAGAGGATCACTGCAAATAATGCTTGGTATTTGTGATACATTTTATTTCGTTTGGAAACATGAAATACAAAATGGAAACGAACGTGAATTCTTTATAAATTGTTAAGTGTTTAGAATAGGTGGATGTAATCTGCTCTCAATGTGTATAGATTTATATTTTACCCCTCTACCTAATCTGGCATGGTGCATGATTCATGATTTCTCTATATTCTGTCATTTTACAACTACGAATCAAATTGTATTCAATCATTTAATGTCAGAATTTTGTCTCCTAATTATGTACCAAATTCGAATGTGCAATAATTTAAAGAATAGCAACCATGAAAAATAGTTTTTAAAGAAGTTTTATCAACCTGATAAGAACAAAACGATAGAAATGAAGTTATTAGTCACAATGGAAAATATTGATTTCCATTGATTCATTCAAAACTAACCTATGGGTCATTTTATGTAAAATATGTCAATCAAACAAATCAACAAATGTATATTTTCTTACCACTAAATGTAACATGTTTGCGACCCTATATTTCAATAAGTTATTAACACGTATTAAAATTTTGTATTGATACATTCTTCAGAAAAAGATATGTTTGTTAAAGTCAGAATGTGATTTAATAGTCGTCAATGCTAAATCTGAGAAATCAACAAAAATAGAAATTCTTCCAATTTACTACAAATTTAAAATTGCTCTGGATGTCTCTAGAAATGAAAAAACATTGCAGAAAATTATTCAATGTAAAGAAATTTTTACAAGATATAGTGTGCTGCAATTTAGTGATTGTATGTTTGCAAAATTATTCAATGTAAAGAAATTTTTACAATAAATAGTGTGCTGTAATTTAGTGATTGTATATTTGCAAAAAACAAAACACTAAAAAAGCACAATTTTGGTAGGTAGATAGTTGAATTAACGTCGTACTGGAGAAACACAACTGTAAAATGACAGAAAAATGGGATTTTTAAACTTTAAATGCATATTTAACTATGAAGAAAGATTAAGAAAGCGACAAAACTTTTAAACATTATAGACGAAGTTGTCGATTGTATGCCCTGCCATTTGCATTATTGCCTTTTCCTTAATTTTCTCCCAGGAACATTTTTTACTAGACAGAAATTTGGCATTTTTTCTCGCACCTGATAACTTAATTACAAAGCTTTGAAAATATTACAATGCGATTCAAGAATGGAATAATTTCTTATGCTGTACTTGCAAAATTTCACATGAAATTACTTCTGTAAACCCTGTTTATTTGCTTCATCGGAAAAGTGTTTCATCGGTGAAATAATAATTTAATCTAATGCATTTAATGGTTGATTTGGATTTTGTCTTACTGAAGTCTTTTTGATTTTTTAGTTTACTTGGGAAAAAATGTAAATGTTAAGGTAGACTGGAAGGCTAAAAAAAGACCTCAAAATCCTTTTTGAGATTTTAAGTGTCTCTGAATATTTGAAATGTTACCTTTAGAATGGTGGGCACCTTTTGTCAATGCGCCCATTAAAAGTATTTTTAATTATTTAAAAAAAAAAGAACACAGAAAAATCGCCTGCAAAACGGTTGACGACGATGATTTATTTATTATTTTACAAACTGTTAAAAATATAGAGTGGCCAAAAAAAAAAAAAAAAAAAAAAAAAAAACACTCGGTGATAGAAAAAGACATTGCGGAAAGAATCGTTTAACAAGTTCTGCGATTCTGAGCATTCAAAAATACTATGGATTAGCAATAAGGAGGAATGTGGATGACTTAGCCAAGATGAAGCAAGCTGTTTGGGCAGAATGTTTTCACTTACTTTCAGACAATGACAATCCGATCCATGGTTTGTGCCCGGAAGGCGTTGAAAGTTGGTGTAAATTTCGAACTACTGAAGCCGCTGGAAAAGGGTATGACCATGATAGCCATCTGCATCTTGCACCTGCTGTCATGGGAGCCATTAAACCAATCTTCAGGGAGTTGGCAGCTACCAACCTACTTCGAAGATGTTTACACGGGCAGACTCAAAATCCAAATAAGTCGTTGAACAATATTATATGGTCTAGCGTGCCGAAACACACTTTCGTCACGTTGAAATCCCTCACGCTTGGAGTCCATGAAGCCGTTTCTTCCTTCAATGATGGAAATGTATCAAGACTTTTAATTTTGAAAGCAGCATGAATAGAACCTGGACTTAATTGTGTCACCTCAATGAAAAAAAAGAATGATTTGCGGCTTTATGTTGCACTCAGAAAGCAGACATGTATTGAGAAAAAAGCCCGTCAAAAAAGACACAAAAGAAAAAAAAAGTTAGAAGATAACTTTTTAGATGCTGAAGGACTTGTCACACCCTCTAATTGTACTGAATTTTTAAAATATATATTTGAGGGTAAGATAAATACAATTTTATGCTTTAGACGCTGTTTTCTCAAAATGCTGTTTTTTCATACAAATATACCTTTTTCTCAGAATATGCTGAACATATTACTTTGAAACTTTTTTTGAATAGATATTGTGATTTTATATAAATAGACATATGATTTTAAAGAATAATAGATTAGGTTAAAAAAAATTCTTAATAATGCTTTTTGTAAAAAAATTGTATGACATCATAAACTGTAAACAAAACAATTTTTTTACAAAAGCATATATCTATCTATCTATCTATGTAAAAGTATTTGAATATTAACTGTGCCAAATTTTAAACCAATGCTGTGAGTAGATTCTGAGAAGCATGGGCATAAAGAAGTCCCTTTTTAACATGGGCTTCAATGGATCCTTCCTATCCCCCTTAAACACTATTAGTGAATATTAAATACGGTTTGTAAATATTAAGTATTATTAGACGTATAAATACGATATCTAACATTGAGTGTAAAATTTTTCTGATCTTTGAAGATTTGAAGTGGGGAAAATATATTCTTTTTTAGAAACTATGACAAGGTCCATTATGCCAAAACAGCCTATTTAAACAACTTTCTGAGCTCATATATAAAGTCAGAGAATTGTTCTATCTGAGATAAGAAGTTTGAACAAATGTGAATGAAATGGATGCGTCATAGAAGCAGCCCAAGAATTTCAATAACAAGCTACAAGACATGGAGTAATCATCAGTTAAAAAGGTCTTTAACTTAATATGACACAAGAAACCATTGGTAATTGGTAATTTTTAGTTAACGTCGTACTAGAGCAACACAACGGGCTATTGACGACGGTCCGGGATCAGTCCCTTAAGGGAAAGATCCGAGGAGAACACTTCGTAATTTTGAACCACGGTCAGATGACGAAACAACACCTGAGCTGGCACCCCACTCTCCAAACTTCCACGCCAACCTAACGTGAGGACTTTCGGCCACGACAGATTTAAGGTGCACCAGCCGCCTCTACACCATACGTTTACAAACATCCATGCCCGGACCCGGATTCGAACCAGGAACCTTCCGATCTAGAGGCTAACACCTTAACCACTATACCGGTTACAAGAAACCATTATTCATTATTAAAAGAAAATTATAGGAAATTGTGTCAACTGCAAAAATAAATTTACTACTGGTTGTCAGTAAATTTCAAATTGACTATTCACATGTAACTGACAGATATGAAGATTTTCATTGCTTAATAGATAAATACACATCAAGTTTTATTTGTCTTCAACTAATGCTATTAAAATTAAGCCCCAGCTTCGGCAAAGATTTACTGAAATGCCAGCAGCTATTAAGGGAAGACGTGACTATCTTTGTAACACGTCCCGATTTCAAATTTTACGTTGCTCACGAATCCTTGTTCTATATTTATCAGGTCATTTTTAATTTCATGTTCTGCTTTTATAATTTACTTTTTAAGTTAAAAGTTATTTAGTTTTTCATCGTAGATTTGGAATTTCATTTCACTGTTGTCATTTGAAACACATAATATGCATCGAATAGAAGGATGTAGGTATTTTAACTAACGTCGCACAAGAACAACATAACGGGCTACTGGCGTCGATCCAGGATCTAACCCGAAGGGAAAGATACGAGGACAACACCACGTAATTTAGAATCACGGTCAAATGACGAGGTCTCACCTGAACTGGCACCTCACTCTCAAATTTCCACACCACGCCAACATGATGACATTTGAGGTCACAAAAATTAAACGTGCACTCAAAAATCTAATCTGATTTTTTTTACACTTAATAGATATTCCTCTAAACTATATTCCTCTAAAATTTAGGTTTTGTCAGAGTTTTACTTTCATTTGATTTTGTATGCCAATATAGAGGGGAATATCGTCATTTTGTAATTTTCCTTTGCTATTTTGAAGGTGAAGCAAATACAAATCGACTTCTAAACTTCAGTAATAACTTTATTATACCATGAACTGTAACTGGCATGAATTTTAACGATGCTTTTAAATTCCTTTTTCCCACAGAAACCTATCTCTTTTCAATTATATCAAAATAGACAATTTTTTATTTTTCGCAACAAATTTTTAGATGAGATATAAAGTTTAAAATTATCTCTAAAATGATAAAAGAAAATGTTTCACATATTACAAAAACATAAAAGTATTGTTATCTACGTTATATAATTAAAAAAAAACCAGATATTCAACAATGCAACAATAAACGATTTCACAACTACTCTTCAAAATTACAAATCCTTAAAATGCACAACTCTATACCGAATATCTTAAAATGCTCATCTCTGAATCGAATATATGTAAATATTTGTACCAAATATCACAAAAATTTGTCACCACGCGGCAGCAGTTTTATATTTTGCTCATTCTCATGGAATGACTTTAAAAAAAAAAGATTGTTGACTGGATTTTTGTGATACAAGGGTAATATTTGGCAATAATGCTACAAAACCAAGACAGGCAACGTCAAGTAATGGACATACAAACACAAGAGAAGTTTTAGTGACACAGAAATATAAGAAAGGTGTGCTGAACAACACGCATCAATACTTCAGCTTGATCATCAATATTTCAGCGCAGATGCTGTGCACAGTCAAATATTTTTATAATTTTCTAAACACTTTACAATAGGTACCAATAAATTTATATTTTAAATAAATTAAAAATAAATAGATATATTAAAGAAGGATTTTTCTCTTATGAAAAAGGTTCAATTTATATTTGTTGCATGGATGGTAACGACCAGATCAAGTATCACGGATTCCGCTAACGAATCTAAGTTCCGCAAAAAGGAACTTAATCTTACTTATCTACTTATATATTTATAACAAAATAAAATGCTACAAATAGTTTCACAAACTCACAAATTTTAAAAATAAGTATAAATTATACTGTCAAGTATTACATTCACAACTAACGAAAGCTCGATTAGATAGCAAATGAATTCTTAAAAAAAGTTGAGAATGGGTAAATAGAGAGACCAAACGAAGTTAAATTAGTAAGAAATGCTGACGTAATTTCTGATGTGCAATATAAATAGATTATTCTGATGGTTTCTTAAATTTTATTTAAGCATTTTGAAATTTTTTGAAAAATTTATCTGCAATATACTGAAGTATTGACGAACAGAATGTAGGAATGACTTATATCTGTACGTTTCTCCTGAAATTTGGAAATACTATTTTCTGGATATGTGATCAGTTTCTTGAAATATTAAATGTGCAATTGATGATAAGTGTCTTTCCACGCTTATTAAAGTTATACTTTTTATTTAACAAAATATTTATCAAGTGTTTTAAAGATAGAGTGCATTGCGAACTGCTCGTGTAGCGAACCGCTGATGAAATCTTTGGGATGGCGAGCAAATAGAGGCTTCTTGTGTTAAATAATTTGTCTAGACTCAATAACACGTTACCATCGCCAATTAGTGATAATTTTGGATTATGGAACACTTCGTAAGTTTGCTACATGCATTTCCACTTTCGCGCAAGTAAAAATTCAATCACATGTTATCGGCGTCTCACTAAATTAGTTACTAAAATGTTCGTCACCAAACGATTCTTTGGATAGGTATATTGAATGGCTTCCATTTCCACTTGCGCGCAAGTGGAAGGCATTCAATATTGTGGCCTATCCAAATAACCGTTTGGTGACGAACATTTTAGAAACCAATTTAGTGAGACGCCGCTACCATGTTCTTCAAGTTTACCAACAATTTAATAACTTGTTCGTGGTATCAATAATCTATTTTACAAAACATCTACAATTCCATCTCTCAGATCCCTTGTGTGCTACGGCATTCCGGTAGAAAAACACTGCCTTAGTACAGGAAAAGTACACTGGAATATATCAGGCCTAAAATATACTATCAATTTAAGAATATTCTAAAATATACTATCAATTTAAGAATATTCTAAAATATACTATCAATTTAAGAATATTCTAAAATATACTATCAATTTAAGAATATTCTAAAACATACTATCAATTTAAGAATATTCTAAAATATACTATCAATTTAAGAATATTCTAAAATATACTATCAATTTAAGAGAATATTCTAAAATATAAATAGGATGCTTCCTACATTCACCTACAATAGAAGTTTCAAAGATACATCGATATTTTGTAAGTTTGATCTATTTTTTCTCTTTCAAGCCCTCTCTCTCTTTAAAAACAAGTGTGGGAAATTCCAAACCATTAACTCTTAGTTATCTAAGAGTCTACGAATTGGGAAAACCCCAATCTAAGATCCTATTCTAAGATTTGCATGGCGCTTGACTTTTATATCAGCAAATTGATCAATAACTAATCAGTAACTATCAACAATAAACAGAGGCGCCCATTGATAAGGTTCTTGGTTTTTTCCTCCAAAGATGCATGAGTAAAAACCATTGCTCAAGGCTAAAAAAAATTGAGTTTGGATGTTGTTTAAAAATTAAAGAATTTATTTGTGTAGTTTTGAAATTAAAACTTAGTTTGAAACTTTTATCATACATATTCAAACTATTAGCTTAGTGAATTGAGTTTACAAATAATTATTACTACAAATCGTTATTAATTTGCTTTTCGCAACAAAACGTGTAATTAAAACTGCAAATTGGTAAATAATACTAGTATGAATTTATCCTGCAGGTGCAATGGGACGTCTGGTATCAATCTCCCATCTCCTTGAAATGATTACTGCTAAGAATACCAATATTCTAGGTGTATAAGGTTGCTAAAGCATATAGATATATTTTGTTTATATTCTGATGTCTATGAGTGATCTCAATAGATGGTAAAACCATTAATACTTTAAAAAAAAAATGCCTAAATCTTTTTCTTATATGCAAAATACATTCATAGTACAAGGCAGAGATGCAGACTTGTTAGGACCAAGGGCCCCTTAAATTCACTGGAAATTATTGGAATGATGTCCAAAACAACATGACGGTTATCTATCACTTATATTGTTTACATTTATTGATGATTTTTATTTAAATTTTATATTGTTACAAAAAATAGGTAATAAAAAGTATATAAACAATTTAATTTGATGCATCACATTGCATTGATTTATAGCGATTCTTTTAATATTTGGTTCGATTTTGTACTAGCCAAGCACAAAATGTGTTCTAAAATTTCCATTAGTCAAGCGGTTCTAGTTTTTCGCTTCGTTATTATTCATGACGGAAAAAGTTTGTCCACATAGTATATATGTAGACACAAAGAGATTTACGCTTTTTAAATCCATTTTCTATCAACGAGGTTTTAACCCCAGGTGCAGAATTATAATCAGTGTTCTGCAACACAACTCCAAGCTATTGTAATTGTTCTTCAGCCATTTTGTCCGAATTTTGAAAACTGCAGTAAAATCAAAAACAGACGTAAAACACAACTATCGGCTAAATATGTATTACATATTTATAATAAAACATCAAAATGAAAAAACTTTTTTTTACTTATTCCACCTGATCTAGCCGCAGGCTAGACCAGGTCCAAAAGACCGAAGACTGCGATAAAGTCATAGACCAGCAAAGGGTTTACAAAAATGTCTTCTCTGTCAAGCCCCAGGCACTTCAATAGGAGATCGGAAGAGGCCTCTGCAGACCCGCCTTTAGAGCAATGAATATAAGATTTTTGTCCTGGCAAAAAGTGAGACTCTTTAAGTGTCCACTAGCAAGTCGGCAAATGGTGGTCTGCATCCTTCTGTCGCCTTTTAAAGTAAGAGCACCACCGGGAGATTTCCTGCCATACCAATCATGTGACGGAAGGGGTCTTCCATAAATGATGATTTGATATTTTTCTCCTCGAGAAGATTTCGTAAAAAGTCAATTTAACATGGGAGGCATAAGTAAGAGAGGTTCCCTCTTTGGCTAGAATATCAACCGTCTCATTACCAGACAAGTCAATATGAGACGGGACCCATTGTAAGTAAACATCGCGATGTTGAGAAATATCTCTCAGGATCTCCAGAATCGAGAGAGGAGCTCTGTAGCCCACCTCCGCCCAGTTGCTCATGTGCTTGATGGCACTACGACTGTCTGTCAATATCCACACATTTCCGTAAGAGGTTTCAGTTTTAATGGCCTTTCTCAATGGAATGTTTAATTAACTTACTTTATTTATTTAAAACCAAGGCATACTTTCAGAATTTGCAATTTTGTCGATACCTTTTGAAGTTAAATATTTTGTGATTGGCATAGATGTGTTATTTATAAAGTGTTTGTGGTAATTTGGTCCAAACATAGAAACAGGGCTGCTTGTAATAATTTCCTTTCAGTTTTATGGCCAGGTGGTACACCATTTGAAAAAATAAACAAACGCACATCAGTTGTTCCAGTGACTGCAATCTCCCTCAACAACAGTGGTTCTTTTCCTAACAATTTTATCTATAGTTGATCCTCAAAATTCACAAATTGCTTCAGACACCAGGTACAGACAGAACAAAAACAAGAAATTTAATTAATTTGTGGATCTCTGACTTCAATTCATTTATGGCTTGCTTTAGAATAGCCTTCAACAAGAAAAATCATATACTTTTCCTACATTCTTAGATTCTTAGATTTTCAATTCGTCCTTGTGCTCAGAATTGACATAATTTCTTGGGTATATTAAATACTTAAAATTAAACAGCACATTCGCCATATGATGATGTCAGTTTCTTCCTCTTTTTCAAAATATACACTATATTGTTCTAACAGCGAATAACACTATATTGTTCTAACAGCCTGTAATCTTCTGGATATGCAAACAGATGCGTGATATCTCAGAATTTTCATGTCCACGTGTAGAGCGCTGTTTTTCGAACTCACATGAAGAGAAGGAAAACGAATTTCTAGAAATATACTTTCCGAAGAAAACATCTGAGTTGAAAGTTTCCTATTTTTAAAAAAAGATAAAGGCAAGAATTTTTTGTTTCCGTAATTCACACATGCTTTCAGAATTGGAAATATGAATTAAGTGGTACTTCATTTTGGACAAATAACTCTTAAGATTACGCATATAGCTTTTATATTCCCAAGATAAAATATCAGATGACTTGAGACACTCCTCTAAAAATTAGAGTGGGGCGGGGCTGTGTAGGGAGGTTGTTCCTTAGCTAGAGAAGAAAAAAAGGCGTGGAAAGGAGCGCGTTTCGCACTGCAGAACATCGTAATTTATGATTGAAAAAAAATGGCCAAAATTTTGATAAAATTAAGGAAAAATTGTTGGAGAAATCAACATTAATTTTTGTGAAGCAAAGCGCTGATAGGTATGTTTATTTTTGTTGTTTAAAGGAGGCTGAACCTTGTCCTCCATTTACGGTGAAATCTTGTTTGAAATCTGTTCCTAGAATCTAGACATTCCTTTAGAGGAAACAGGAAGAAAAACCCCGTGCATCTGAAATGATAAGCATTTACGCTTCAGTTGCTTCTGATCGCCTTAAGGCCACACGAAACACTAATAACCGGTTCTCACTCATTTATAAAATTTCAAGTTTATGCTGAAAGAAGGGTTTGAACCGAACGCTTTTTAGAGAAGTGAAATGGCGTTGTTGCTGCTGTGTGTTATTGCGTTTTGTTGCTATGGAACAGTTGTTCCTACGAGTATAGACCGTAAGTAAATATTTAATTTGTTTTGTTTTTAACTCGTGTCTTGTATCAACATATTTTCAGTGGTTTCGAAATGTGGTTGGTTTTTGTGCATCTTTTTTCAAATCTCTGCTGTGCTTCTTTTCCCTTTTCTTCAATTTGATAACAGTTACTCAATTTCCTATATGAAAATATTTTAAATATTAACGAAGTGTGTGACCATTTTATGCATTAATTTTCTATTACAAAAGTTTTTTTTCCGACTTATTGAACTTTAATGAGTACTGGCGACACCATATGGTCTTATTTTATTACAAACAGTTTTTATACCTGCATTTTCAACCCCATTTCCAATTTTGTAGCATTTATCTCTAATATTATAAAAGGAAGTGTTTGTCTGTCTGTTTGTTTCCTGCACGCAAAGTCCTGACGAATCTATGGCACTTGCAGTAATGGGTTTTAGCATACAGGAAGTCCAAATTTTTTGCAATTTTAGGGTCGCGGCAAAATTTAAAATTCAATCTAGAGCATTTTAAATGACTTTGATGAAATTTAATTATTATTGTTTTATTTGGAAGGGCAGCAGCATAAAAGATCATATTTAAAATTTATTTTTTCCGTTTCCGTTTTCATTTTGCGCAGAGGAATGATTTTCCAGCAGACGATAAAAAACAAACAATCTTTCAACTGGAGTTATTTAGTTCTTTTTTCTCTCCTAGAACGTTAAAGATAGAGTAAAAATTCTAACGGATTTGAAATCTGAGGAAAATTTCACAATAAATCGATACCTAATAATATAATTTTCATTAAAAAAAATAAAAATTTTAAATTGAATATCTTTTATATTTTTGCAAGAGGGATCGTTAAAGATAGATTTAAAATCTCAACGGAATTGATATCTGCGGAAAATTTGACACCAGATAGATACCTTATATACATTTGATTTTCTCTTAAAATAAATAATTTTTTAGTTAAATATTTATATTTTCTCAAGAGATTGTGACGTCATGTTGAATTCCCATTCACAAACCAACATTACGGGCCTTCCGTTATGGCTGTTATCCAATAGCCTACAAATTCACATTTGTTCCCCGACAAATTCCGAAGCAAACCAATAACCTTACTAAAGGAACTGGCCCAGGCTAGCCACGAATTGTCTAGTCCAGGGATTCCCAAACTTATCCAAGTCATGACACCCTTATGATAATTAGAATTTTCTCACTGCACCCTCTTGGCTTATATATATAAGCAGAAATTAGAGTAGTATGTGGTAAGAAAACATGATATAATTAATACAGGTCTTATTTAAAATTCGCACTAAAACTTAAATTGTACCCAATACGAAAATATAGGTGTAGGTGAAAATTTAAATACAAATAGAATAACCTTCAAAATGCTCTTGGAGGTATATGTGTGTTTAGTGCGACAGGTGAGACTACCGCTCACTGCACACTTGTTCGAATCGCGGTAATGGTAATGGTAATTTTTAGTTAACGTCGTACTAGAGCAACACAACGGGCTATTGACGACGGTCCGGGATCAGTCCCTTAAGGGAAAGATCCGAGGACAACACCTCGTAATTTTGAACCACGGTCAGATGACGAAGCAACACCTGAGCTGGCACCCCACTCTCCAAACTTCCACGCCAACCCAACGTGAGGACTTTCGGCCACGACAGATTTAAGGTGCACCAGCCGCCTCTACACCATACGATTACAAACATCCATGCCCGGACCCGGATTCGAACCAGGAACCTTCCGATCTAGAGGCTAACACCTTAACCACTATACCGTGTTCGAATCGCGGAATTAAGATACAGCTACTCGCATTTCTTTTACGACATTAAATTTCGAACGATATTTGCTCCTTGTAATAGCATTTGCTTCATGGGCACTTAACCCCTAATTTCTCAACGTGGCACCCCAGGGTGCTGCGGCACACACTTTGGGAACCTCTGGTCTAGTCAATAATTAAATGGAATGCCATATATTACTCATTTATTATCAATTATTTGATAAATATGGGGATATATGCGTTGACAACATGTAACCGTTTTCATTTGGTAGTGATATTCCTGGTCTATCAGTTAAATGTGTATTTTCTTTTGCTTCTAGTTTTATGAAAATATTTGAGGGCACACAAGCTTGGGTTATCTAAATTTATTTGATGAAATGAAATTTTGTCTAGTGTTTGTAATGTTTTCGGTCAAGTTGTCAACTCTTCAATATAGAGAAAAATTATCATGATAAATTTACTTGTTCTAAATTTGATTTCAAAGAAAAGTCATTTAGCAAGTGGAGGGCCCTAGAGTCCCTGTGTTTTAAGGAAAGTTTAATGTCCTTAGTGTTAATGTTTTCTGCCTTTAGTGTTTGAAGCCAAGTTACCAGTTCTTCAATATGGAAGGGAATTCTCATCGTAAATTTACCTATTCTAAATTTAGTTTAAAAGCAAATGTCATTTTGCAAGTGGAGGGAAGTTTGCACTAGGAAGCCCTAGAGACCTATTTTTTGTGCCTGTAGGAATGTTTGAGGTCATGAATATTCTCACATGGTTTGGCTACTGTCATAACAGTTTACACACCTTTTCGAGTCACTGCAGAGTTCGACCATTTACATTTCAGTACACTTATTAAAAACACGAGGCGAGTTTCAATACACTTCTCCATAAATCAGATACAAATATATAATAAAAATGATAACCGAAAGCACTTTCCAAACATTACTTGCCCCCGATTCAAACTCGGCGCCAGTAAAGATATGTGTTAGGCATCTCCTGTTGAAATTTACATCGTAATTAAACATTATTTGGTATAAATGTACTAAAAGATCAACGCTCACCCCTTTGTTCATACCTCAATCTGCATAGACTAAACACTGCTAAGTCAGAGAATGAGAACAAGCTACGTCACGGGAGTGGTTGAAAAGGGATATAAACTATGTGGATCTTGAAAAATTAGTTATGAAAGAAGAACCATTTGCATCCCATGAACACAGGCCACGAATATAATTTTCTCGAATTTTCGTGGAGGTATATTCCGGTTATTAGTTTTTAAAATAACAACCGCGGTTATAACCGTGCCAAGAAAACACAGTAAAAAAACCGGTTAACCGAAACGAAAAAACCGACTTATCGGTTTAACCTGACGGTTATTGACATCACTAGCTAGTAGTGAACTGATGGTCATTTTTAACAATTTATCTATGTTTTTGATACATCAGAGGGTGATTAACGAATGAATGAAGAGACTTCCATTATAAACTGTATTAATTTTGTATGGTTTGTCTTGAATTTCTTTGGAAACAATTTTTCGGGTATTTTCAAAACTGCTCTTAACCTGTGCTTTAATGACATGATCAGGTGTTCTTTTTCTAGATCATGATCTACAGCAGGCCTCAAAATAGATTTTTTAATACAGGTGCACCCAAGTTTTTAAATTAGATGCACAGGTTATAATTTAGGAGCACATTTAAAAAAATGTAATGTAAGAGCATTCATGTAATGTAAACTACTTTATTAGTTAGGTATGTTTAGATAGGTTAGTAGTAGATAGTAAATAAAAGTATTTAAACATCTAAATTCTCCCTTCTCCTGTGCACGACTGTCGCGACAGTCGCTTCAACAGAGTCATTTGGAAAATGTTTCGATCATTGGAAAGTTCTTGTGGCAGTGGCACAAGTAAAAATTCCTCCTGTATAAACCCGCTACGGTTCAGCGATTTTGTTTTCTCATAGTATGTATTTAAGAATTTTAATTACGTTCCTTTGGAACGAGAGAGTTTGATAATAATATTTTGTTCACACATCAAAATAACATAAAACATGTTCTGCGTACTGCTTCTTCACTGCGTGCACTTAGTGGGAAAAAATTAGGTGCACAATTATATTTTCATGTGCACAGTGCACCTGTGCACCCGGGTATTTCGAGCCCTGATCTACAGCTTGATCTGAGGATTGATGTATCCTTTTCAGCATATGAGAAATCACCCGCATTAGTAGGAGTAACTCTTTCTTCAGTTTGTTTACTGATTAATTGTTCTATAGCTTCAAGAGTTTTATTTGGTTCGATGTAAATGGAAAGAAAATTTGATATTATTTCTTATTTGTCATCGATTCTTCATTTTAAATAGTTTTCTGAAGTTAATTCCATAGTCTCACTTTTGTTCGTATAGGTGTCAGTAATTTGACTACTCTGCATGTTCAATTTTCCAAACTTGCTTCTGAGTAGAGTAAACTCCTTGACATTATTCGTGATGGATTCCAGTAAAATAAACAATGCTGAAATTCTAAAAATTCACTATTTCTGATTGCCTTTTTCTTCATAAGGGATGTTATTTCTTGCAGGGAATCATGATGAAAGGGGATGTGTGGATTTTGGTGATTTGCATTCTCCAATGAGGCAATTGGGCCGTTAAAGACCAGTTGGAAGAGTAAACGATTAGTAACCGCAGGGTTTCGAGTTCGAAACTTGGTCCAACCAAAAACCGTTGTGCGTACTTGGGCTGTTGTATGTTAAACCTTTTACGGCATCAAATGACCTCACTTTGGCGTGGTGTGGACGTTTGGAGAATGGTTTGCCAGCTTAGTTGTTGCCTCGTCATTTTGGTACAAAGTTACGGAATTTACCCTTGCTTTTACTTATTACCTCGGACTTTCCACTTCGGGAATGATCCCGGACCATATCAAATAGCCTGTTGCGCTACACCAGTAAGACGTTTATTCACTACCTACCTACTAAAGAAGCAATAAGCTTGTCCCATTCCAGACAGATCGAAGTGCGTCGTTCTTCAGCGTTCTTTGTACAGTCAGTACCTGCTATATGGTCACCCCCGTTATAAGGTCAGTTTTCTAAATTCCCGCCTAACTTAATAGGGAACATTTGTTAAAGCGCACCGCTTATAGAGCCATTTTATTTTCCTGGTTATCGGTTATGTGGTCGATTTTTAATCTTTTCAATGAGGTTATCGGGTTTTTTTTTTTGTTGAAAAATAATAATTGTTGTAACATTTCTGCGGGTAGCAACACAGGGTATGACCAGAAGAAAAAAAAGTCCTCAAAAGATATGAATCTGCCAAGGTGTTCAACGTTGATGAATGCGGACTTTTCTATCGGATCTTGCCAGACAGAATTCTTTGTTTCAGAGGTGAAAAATGTGTAAGGGGAAAGAAAAGTAAGGAATGCTTAACCGTGTAGTGCAGTAGGCCTCGAGCTTACCATGAATTTGGACCAAGGTCTCAATCCATATCAGGAGAAACATTCCAGACCATAATTCCTCTTCCGCCGTACTTTTCGGTGGGCACAATATATTCTGACAGGAGGCGTTCTCCAGGCAGACGCCAGACCTTGCCATCCGAACGGTACAGGGTGAACCTTGATTCGTCGCTCCAGAGAACTCGTTTAGTAGAATTAATTTAAAAAATGTTCTTTGAAGTTTAATTATTTGTTTATGAGCACTGTATTCTGATAGGTGAACATAATCCTGCCATAATTAAATAGTACAGTATTGTTCCGCATATATGGTCACCCTGCTTATATGGTCCGATATTTCTATACGGCTGAGCTCACCATGTAACCGATAATGACTGTATTATAATACTAAAAAACAGAGGAATTAAATAAGAATTTAATGTAAACATATTTTACATTTTAAATCATCCAAATGTACTTATTCATCATTAAACAGAAAACATGTCCATTTGAAAGTCAGTCCTATCTGACATAATTTTTCTTCTTCTGCATTTAGTTACAGTTTCTGAATGTGAGCCACCGGACTATCCTAAATGGGGAGGATATGGACCTCGGCGAGAATTCTACCTTCCTGGCGACCGAATCCATTATTTCTGTGATACGGAAACATACATAGGGGGAAACTATCTGAGGCTTTGTGAAGATACAGGTGACTGGACTGGAGACACTCCGGTGTGTGGTATGTTTTTATATTTTTATGATTTAAATTATGATGAATAATTAACGTTTAATAAAGCACTATACATAGCTGTACAACAGATCGTATCCATGGAGTAATGTAGACATAAAACATCGTAAGTAAGATTATAAAAACATTACAATAAAAGGAAAGGACAAACAGCACATAATTTACACAAGGGGAAGTAATATATTTAGGTTATTCTGTCTAGACAATAAAGAAGATAATAAAGGTAATAAGTAGGGTAGACTGGGGAGATTTGATCCCTTTTTGCAGTTTTAAATTTTTATCTTAATAAAATATTATTATTTTTCAAATGTTTTGAATCACTATAAATTGCACAACTGTATTCTTTGATATAACATTTATTTCATTTTCATAAATGAATTTTTTAATTTTATATAAATTTTTTTCAACAATAGGAGAAAAAAAAATGCAGCATCCCAATTATGGGGACACTTGATCCCTCACAAGGGGAGACTTGATCCTTCACACAAACACATTTAAACAATTCAAAGCAAACAAAAATAGAATTTGCATTTTCATGTCAAATGAAACATTTGAAAAAGTACTAGATTTATGACAAATACAAAAGCCTAGGTTATTTGTATTAAAAAAAATAGTGAATATTTTCAAAACATGAAAAGTCAAACAATGTCAAAACTATTGCTGTTCTGAGTGTTTCACCCAACATAGGTTTTGGCAACTTTTTAACACAATCCTCTTTATCAACAATGTTTTTGTCGTCTTTTTCAGGATATATAAACTGATTGGGGCTTGATCCTTTTTTTTCTCCAAAAAATTCATTTCAAATTCGAAAACAGAAATTTTTGTATCGATTTTTCCAACAGATTTAATTTTCTTCGCTTGGAAATTTCACAATTACAAAATCATTCTCATTAAAAGATACATCTTGGGTGTCTTCATTTTCATCAGAAAATTCATAAAGTTATTCTGCTTCTGTTGAATTGTGAACATTGTAATTGCTATCACTTTCCGATGAATCGTCAACATATCGCACCCCGGCAAGAAAAGTATCACAAGTCAAAAAATAAAATTTTTGATGCTATGTCATTGAAAAATAATGTATGAGTTGTCCCAGTGTGTTATATTGCTATTCTATAGAATATAATAGAAGTTATCACCATAAATACTTACCAAAAATTTAAAAGAAGCTTTTACTATTTCAATATAAGTTTTATAGTATCCTTTAAGTTGATAGTTCTCAAATTCTGCAATTTTGAGTTGTGTCACTTTTCTTGTCGGTGTGCGATATTTTCCCCTTGGTAGCAACTACTTTTGGTGGCTTATGCACAGTGGTAAAACCTCTTTCATGAATGTTCCATATTTTTTGTTGGTCTAGCTTTTCTTTAGTATTTTCAGTTCCAGATTTTCAAAAACATATTAATGTTGTGTTTGTTGAAACTAATGGCACAATTAAGGCTGGTTGCCTCTGGTGTTCATAGAGATAATGACTTATTACGATTCATAACACTCTGTACCATTCATACCCCGTACATCCTTCTTTTTTCCATGATTCAGGGATCTTTTTTTCTTATTTTACAGCATACTGGAATGCTAACTTCCTTAAATGCATAGGAGTAAGTCCGTGATATAATTTACTTGATGTTTTCAAATATATGCATAAAACATCTTCTTTAACAGAACGTTTTAATGTCGTTACATTAATGCCAAATGTTCTTGCCCCTTTATACCGCCACCATCTAATACAACCTTTACTGCTGCCTGCATATCTTCCACATTGATATTTTACAGGGCTTAACACTATCTTTACGTTTATAAAATCATGGCATGACTTCAACAACAAAAAGTAAACAAAGAAAAAAAATTATGTGTGTGTGTGACATTGAGGAAACTTGATCCCGGAATCATCTCTCCCCATATGATGGGGATCATGTATCCCTAATGCACATGCACCATGAAAATATTGTTGTAAAAAAAAGAAAAAAAAACTGTATTACACACAAATAGTATTATTTATAAGGTAAGAAAAGGCAGTATGAAATATCATTATATGTAACTACTTTAATTATAATTAGTTAAAAATAAAAAACTTAAACCACTTACAATAAAAAAAGTTCAAATTCAGGAAATCAAACAATCTTTACTTATAATAAAAACAAACATGGCTGAAAGAAATTTTGTTGCTGGATTTGTTGACTAAGAATAACTGTACCAGTGTTACAAGTTTACAAGACTTAACTCTTTATTATTCTTGTTTTTAACATTAGGGATCAAGTCTCCTTAGGGATCAAGTGTCCCCAGTCTCCCCTACCTATATCTAAAATGAGATGTTATTTCCACACATACGTTTGAGTACAGTTTTCAATACGTTTTAATAACATATAATTTTAAACTTGAAAACCAAATAAACAAGCCCTTTCAATTGAAACCTACGTCATAATTTAATAAAATTCTTTGAATTCCAACGTTTGTTTAACGTTTAATTTTAGAGTCAACCGTCTTATTTTAAAAGGTTTTGTTTTGTACGCTTGATTTATTTTTATGAAACAAATTCTTCAAATCCTTGTGTATTGAATCAATGACATTTATGGAAAGACGGTCAGAATATACACACATAGCAAAGAAATGAACCCACGTCTTAAGCGATATTTTGGCAAAAAAGATTTCAATACCAGAATTGGATTGCTACTGATTGGCAAAGGGTTGCCTTCTCCAACGAGTCACGTTTTCTGCTCTATCGAACGGATGGACGTTCAAGTGTCCGACAAGTAACGTCCGAGAACAAGTACCCTGAAACTAATGCTGGAAGAACACAATATGGTGGTGGCAGTGTTATGGTGTGGGGAATGTTTTCATGGCATTGCCGGTGTTCTTTCGTACTTGTGGAAGGTACATTCAACGGATTGAGTTATGTATCCATTGTTTCCCATATATCTTGACTGCTTTTCCTCAGAAGGACGGGATCTTTCAGCAGGACAATGCCACGTGCCATACGTTCAGAATGGCGGCTATTCTGGATATTACCAGGTGGTTATAATAATCTGACTCGACCGTGTATGTCCATTGTGTTGGAAATGATATGTATAAAAAAATAAGACTTTTGAAACAGCTGGGGTTTTACTAAGAGCCTCGATTGTTTCCACGAATCAAACCTGCGCCGTCTGCAGCTCGCATCCCGGAAGCTCACTTCACTGTTTTAGTATACCAAAGTACACTTGTTGAAAAAAGCACGGGGGCGTGAACAATTTTATTCTGTTATTTCACCTCATAGTTACGATTTAAAATCTACATTTAAATTTAATAACGTTATATATATATTTTTAATTTCTGAAGTGTAAACTAATTTGGAAATTTAAACTGGAGTTAAAACTGGCGATGAAACAAGCCTTGGATTTTGTTTTAGATAGCCCTTCAGAAATCATATCTATGAATCAGTCGTCAACTGAGCATCATCCAGAAGAAAATAAAGCAGATAGAGCTAGCGATGGTGATCGAAGTACATGTTCTCTCACAAGAAGCGAAAGAGGAGCCTATTGGATGGGAAGTTTAAAGACGCCAGGAGAAGTGATTCGAGTAATGGTATTTTCACCAAGAGGTAAATTTTTATAAATATCTCTCGCTTATACCTCCTTAACCATTAACCTTATATCTCAGTCCCAATTTCGTATTAAGATTGATAGGTTTCACACCTATTTTGCATATTTTGATTACAAAAATCTTAGGAATGACAGATTTCCTACTATATTACAGTAGCGGAGCTATATATATTTTGTAACCGTTTGGAAAATTATTCCACTTCTTTTACAGTAGAAGATACAAGCAAAAACAAGTTTTGAAAAAGTTAAAATGTGTGTGTAAGTATAAATCTAAAGAATTACATTGGTGAACAATTTTAAACTTTTTCATAACATGGAGGGGGGGGGAATAAAAAATTTCTAAAATATTCTATAATGTGACTGAGAAAAAAATCTCTACTAAGCACAGTGTTTTGTGTGTTAACGATTGCTCTATATTTCAAAACATATTCACACAATGCCATATTTACTCGTCTTGGAAGTTGAAGTAAAAACCTTGTTTTATTAAATTCAATTCAAATTAAGCTGAGATTCATTTTGAAGCTTAATTATTACATGGTGGATATTAACTAAAGTTCAACTTTCAAAAAGCTGTGAAAAAAGAACCACTGCTCAGAATGACCTGAAATTTGAACTGAATATACTTGAAGAAAGAGGAAATGGTATGGCACAAGAAAAAAAAATAGTTCCAAATTTTAGTAATAGATGGCGCTTTAAGCATCATAATATGCAAAATAAAAGACGTGTCATGCGCACGACGCATTGCATTTGTTACAAAAACGCAGTGTACATGGCGTTTAACTTATATTGCGTCGTGACTCTCTCATTGAAAGATCGCGCTCTCCTTGTGAAGCTCTTTCATAAGAACGGTGACTGCGCCAATAGCTCTGAAGAAGTTCCGTAGAGTAAATTGTAAGAAAAAAGAATGGTACGATGTCTGCCAAGGGTCTGGAGAAAATGATTAAGAAATTCGAAGACAGGTTCTTTTGAAAGTTAATACACTGCTGGCCACCGTAAATGCAACACTCTGAAAGAAGCATGCAAATAATATGAAATTTACAACATGCATTAGCGGAGGTGAGATATGCAAATGATTAGAATTTCAGCGCGCCTGTGGCGCCACTTCAAAGCGCTATTTAAGGCTTGGAGATTTCGACGATTTCAAGTACGGCAATTGTGTTTTTATTGTGGTTTAAAAAAAACAACGATCAATTACGCCTCGTAGAAAACAGCGATCATCTTTCGATCAAGTATCCGAGTTCGACAGAGGAAGGATAGTGGTCTACCGAGATAGTGGATTAACTTTCAGGGAAATCGGTAGTCGTGTTGGACGAAACCAAAGAACTGTAATGCGGATATGTGATCGTTGGATGCAAGAGGGTACGGCGGACCGACGTGTTCGATCGCATCCACCTGAGTGCACCACTTCACGTGATAACAGGCATATTGTGCGTATGGCAGTGACGGATCGCTCGCCACATCACGAACCATTGCACAACACATTCAGTCTGTAACGCATCATCCAGTGTCTGCGCGTACCATTCGACGTTTGCAGCAGAGTGGTCTGTCCGCAAGACGTCCATTGCTTCGTCTACCCTTGACGCAGAACCACTGACGTCTTCGCCGCCAATGGTGCGATGAAAGAAGGATGTGGACGGCAGAATGGAATGAAATTGTCTTTACTGACGAGTCACACTTCTGTCTGCAACACCACGATGGTCGGATTCGAGTCTGGAGACACCGTGGAGAGAGGATGCTGAACAGCTGCGTTATGCACCGCCACACTGGTTCTGCACCGGGTGTTATGGTATGGGGCGGTATTGGATTTCACTCTCGCACTCCTCTAGTACGCATTGCCGGTACTTTAAACAGCCAGCGCTACATCTCCGAGGTGTTGGAGCCAGTTGTCCTTCCTTACCTTCAGGGCTTGCCCACAGCCATATTTCAACAGGATAATGCGAGACCACACGTGGCACGCATTGTCCAAGGGTTCTTCGTCAATCGCTAGATTGAATTGCTCCCCTGGCCAACTCGCTCTCTGGATCTTTCGCCGATAGAAAACATGTGGTCCATGGTTGCTCAACGATATATATATATATAACAAAAAAAATCCACGCACCAAGAAGGAGTTGTCTGATGGAGACAAAAATTGGTGGATAGGAAAATTATGTACAGAATAGAAAAAGATTAAAATTTCAGGAAAATTGAATGATTTTTTTCGGAGTTACAGTAACGAGCTCAATAAGGTGTTGACCCGCCTCTGACCTGGATGTAAGCTGCCACACGGCGTGGCATAGACCCATAAAGCTCCCGGATGGTCTCCTGTGGTATTTCTTGCCAAATTTGCTCCAATTGTCGGACTACGTCATCAACATTCCCTACCGGATGCAGTCGCCTTCCCATCATATCCCAGACATGCTCGATGGGAAAGAGATCTGGTGATCTGGTTGGCCAAGGAAGTGTTTTACAAGCTTGAAGACAGTTCATAGCAACACGTGCCGTATGTGGTCTGGCATTGTCTTGCTGAAAAAAAAAGCCCAGGATACGGCGAAAGGAACGGTATCAAAACAGGTCTCAGAATGTCGTCAATGTACCGCTGTGCAGTAAGTGTACCTCTAATGCAGGCCTCGAAATAGATTTTTTAATACAGGTGCACCTTGTGCACCTAAGTTTTTAAATTAGGTGCACAAGGTGCACTGCGTGCACTTAGTGGGAAAAAATTAGGTGCACAATTATATTTTCATGTGCACAGTGCACCTGTGCACCCGGGTATTTCGAGCCCTGCTCTAATGACGACCAAAGGGGTCCGGCTATCAAGGGAAATGGCACCCCAGACCATAACTCCTTGTTGGGGGCACGTGTGGCGTGCAATAGGGAAATCAGGATCGGCACGCTGCCCTGGGCGTCTCCAGACTCGTCTTCGATGATCGTCAGGACACAGTTGGAAGCAAGATTCGTCGCTAAAGACTATACGTCCCAAGTCAACATCATTCCAACCTGACCGAGCCAAGCACCACTGTAATCTGGCTCGACATTGTGCACGAGTGAGTGGTAGGTGGCGAAACTGTCGGTACGAGCGTAGATTTCGCTCTCTCAGCCGTCTGTGAATGGTCATGGTGGACACTCGTGTGTGGGTCGCACGACTGATGGTTGATAGCGATGAATAAAGGCGCTGTGACAGCTGATCTGACAATCACTCTGTCCTCGCGATCTGTTGTGGCCCTACGTCGACCGCTGCCATCATGACGCTGAAATCTGCCATTGTCCACCCACTCTTGCCAGCATCTTCTAATCACCGCATCGCTTCGACTCACATGACGAGCGATTCTTCGATTTGCCCAACCTGCCTCTTTCAATCCAATGATACGACCTCTTTCAAACTCTAAAAGTTGTTCGTAATGAGCTCGAATTTTTTCATTCATTTTTTTTTCAGTCGTTTAAAGGTATCCTAAATCGTAATGCAGCAGAAATTTTTAACAACAGTTCAAGAACAACTCCTTATATACATCTGCTGGATGCGCAGTTCCGATGCGCTGGAGTTCGCACTATTCATTCATTGGACACCAAATTTTAATCATTTGCATATTTTGTCAAAACATTATTGCATACGAAATTTCAAAGCAATCGGATGATTCCTTCTTGGTACGTCGATATTTTTTGTTACATCTACAGGCATAAGCACTGCTCCAAATCCGAAGCCAAATCCTGAAAGGAAGAAAATACATCGTGCCATTCGAAAAAGGCAAAAAACGACTACAATGGAGGATTGGTTGATTATGATTACCTAAGATATAAAACGCTCATATATATATATATATATATATATATATATATATACAGGGTGGTCCCGAATTTATGGTACAAACTTTAATGGTAGGTACAGGACATTGTAACAATGATTTATTGTATAGGAATGTATAGTCGCAAGTGACGCGGTGAGGCGTAAACAGGGGAAATAAAAGGAAAGAGAAATGGAGTGATCGGTTGGTATCATTGCCGGTAGAGGGCAGTAGATGTCTAGCCGCTGTTGAACATGATGCATCGCAGTAGGGAAAAGTATGCAGACTGTATGCAGAGTGTTAAACGAAAATCGCTTACACCCCTTCCATTTTCAGAAAGTACAAGCATTGAATCCGGCAGATTATCCTCGCCGCGTGAACTTCTGCCTGTGGGTGATGCAGCAATGTGCGTTGCAGCCGGATTTCGTAGATTATGTGCTATTTACAGATGAAGCGACATTTTCACGCGAGGGTGTCTTTAATGCGCACAATTCCCATGTGTGGGCAACCGATAATCCACATGCAACGCGTCGACATGCGTTTCAACAACGTTTCAGTATTAATGTGTGGGCTGGTATTGTGAACGACTTTTTGATTGGCCCATACTTACTACCCACGCGGCTCACTGGCGGAAGCTATCTTATTTTTCTGAAAGAAGTGTTACCACAACTGCTGCATGATGTTCCGATCGCCATTCGTAACCGCATGTGGTTTCAGCACGATGGGGCGCCAGCACACTTCAGCATTGATGTACGGAATTACCTGAATGCCACGTTTGGTACTCGATGGATTGGGCGTGGTGGACCAGTCCCTTGGCCACCCCGATCTCCCGATTTATCGAGCCTCGATTACTTTTTATGGGGACATCTAAAGCATCTTGTTTATGAGACTCCAGTTGACTCAGATGAGGATCTCGTCGCTCGCTTATCTGTAGCTGCTGCAGGTGTGCGTGAAATACCAGGCATCTTTGAACGTGTACGCCAATCGCTCCACCGACGCTGTCAAGCATGTATCGATACTGGTGGACGCAATTTTGAACAATTACTGTAAACATGACACTTGTCAACAACGCTTTCAATAAAATCTTTGTTTTTCCTTTCGGCCGTTATTTCCCCTGTTTTCACCTCACCGCGTCACTTGCGACTATACATTCCTATACAATAAATCATTGTTACAATGTCCTGTACCTACCATTAAAGTTTGTACCATGAATTCGGGACCACCCTGTATATATATATATAAGAGATCTATTCAGAGTTCTGGAGACGACGTAACAAAATATGTATATTAAGGCCGTCTGCTCTGTGTTGACCTCTCTCACTCTCTAATCAAACTCTCTCGCATCTTTCTAATCCGACAATCAAACGGTCCTGTTAAGACCCCCCCCCCTCTTCGCTTCATTGGTCACACTCGTCCTCTCGCCGTTGGATGGTTCCACTCCGGAATATCCATTGGTGGTAAATTGACTCAGTTGACGGTTGAGTCGGGACTTCATTATAAATGGGTCAGCTGGCGCTCCCTTTTGATCTGGGAAACGGCGAGCACAAAGGTTTTGCCGGTCCCCAACGGCTTTCGACTTCTCCTTTGAACCCTGGAAGCGGCGGAAATCAACTTCTGACCTTCGTCTCGTAACTGAGAGCTAGGTCTTGCTATCGGCATGACCACAAGACACCCCGTCTTCCTCCCGTTTAACTTTACAGCTTCGTAGTCAATACTTTGGGTGTAAGTCTCAGAGTTCCTACGACCTTTTGGCTAGGTCAGGACCTAAAACCAGATCAAACAAATACCTGTATTATTTCATTCCTGATAATTAAAAACGACTGAATGCATTTTTACAGTGGAAGTGGATTATGAAGTGTTCATGTTGAAACGTGACGGCCAAAAGCTTAGCTGTGGCAAGAGGAAAGGAAGAGTTGGTAAGCACTATACCTTTTTTGCATAGAAAATCATACTTGGACAAGCTAGCGTATCCTTACTTAAAGAGATACTATTTTCAGACAGATTAACATGGGAATTCCATAACTGCCCAGGACCTCACAACCGTGACGGAGTTGCCATCCAGATCAAAACTCTTTCTGATATACCTCTGCAGTTATGTGAAGTAGTAGTTCATACTCTCACTGGTAAGGGAAGACTTCGTTTTGTCTCAACCAGCGACATTTTCGTAATTTTTGCAAAAATATTATAAATAACATCGATGAGTAAGTTTTAAAATGGATGATATTGCATTTTTAACTTTTGGAAGAAAATAAAATGTGACTGGCAATAGAATCTATTATAGCATCAATTGGTTCTTTTGGACCAATTGTCTAATCATTTGTGTTCAATGCCACTTAACTAATTATCTATACATCATATTGAATATTTCGTATTATAGAGCATGAAATAGAGTTAGTTCATTAATATTATTCAGCTATTTATCAGAATCAGATTGAATTATTAAATGGATTTCTGTTCCTAACTATTTTAGATTTGATACGCTTCCTAGAGATTTAAAGGTGATTCTTATTATTAGGATATTCATATTTTATGATGTAACCATGGGTATATTAGTATATCATCGCACTATCGGAATACACTGGTGTCCATAATATAAAGGATAGTTATAATATTTAGTGAATAACTAAATTCATGAAGCACGTGATGACAAATATAATAATTAGAAATACAAGCAGACTTTACAAAGGTAAAGAAAACGAATAAAGAAACAAACTTACACGTGAATCTACCGGTAATGCATACTAAATCAACAAAACGTACCATTTTCGGTCTTCGAAGCAGAAGCAAAAAGTTCGTAAGTTTTTTTAATAATGTCCCCTGTCAAAGTTTAATCTCTAATATTATAAAAGTAAGTGTTGTTTGTTTGTCTGTTTGGGCCGCAAAATCCTGATGATTCTATGACACTTACAGCAATACGATTTGGCACAGAGGTAGTCCGAATTATTTGCAATCTTTGGGTCGCGGCATATTTTAAAATTCAATCTAGAAGATTTTTGAATGAATTTATAATAGTTTTATTCTCCATCGCTTTTTTAAACGCGGAGAACTTTTCTACACGTGTGACCTTGCAGTCAGGGTTTGGAAACATGGCAAGTTTTTTTCATCCGCAGTACGCGGAGAAAATTACTTTTTTTCATTCCCGCTTTGATTTTGCGAGGACGAATAAATTTCCAGCCAGACAATAAATCTTTTAACTGAAGTCAGTTATTTTTTCTATCTCCAAGACCGTTTAAGATGGAGTAAAAATTTCAACGGATTAGATTGTTACCTAAAAATATGATTTTCTTTAAATAAATATTTTTTAAATTCTATATATCTTCAACGGATTTGAAATCCGCGGATAATATTACACCAGATTAATACCTTACATCACGGGCACGGGCAAAGTCGGGCTAGCTACGCAGTGACTAGTAGGATATATGCACACTCCTAATTACAATTCACGAATGGTGTCGGTTGCGCATGCTCTTTCGAAGATTCTCCAGTAAATCTTGAGGTACCATTCGTTTCCTCGCCATTCCTGTTTGAGCGCAATAACCAGAAATTTCCTCCAACAGCACCATGAAAATTGCGAGGAATTCTAACATCCTGACAATAAAGCTGGATATTCATGGTTCCGCTTTCCAACACGTTAAGCTCGAAAGTCCATTCATAACAATACTTCAGAGGACCGTCACTCCACCACGTCTGTAATTGTCTACTTTCAGGATGTTGGTGGAATAATAGACAGTGTGTTGTTGAATTGATGCTAAATGTATTGGCACCTCGGACGACAGGAAAATCTACTTTCATTCGTGAACAGGAAATTGGTCCATTGCTCGTCAGTCTAATTAGCGTATTCAAGATACTAACGAAACCTATGTGCTTTTTATGATGTAGTAAAAGTAACGCAGTGTACTCTGGTTTACGGGCATATAAACCAACATCATACGATCTCCTGGTCACGGATGAGGGCGATATTATGGCCTCCTCGCTTGCCTGAAGCTCTCTTGCTAACCTTCCAGCAGTTATGAGGCGACATCTTTTCGTCATTACTGTCTTACAACGATCGTTAGCTGGAGTTTTTTTGGTTGTTCATTTACTGCTGTACAGTCTGGCAGGAATTCCTCTTTCGGAAAATTGATTTCACAGCCTTGAGATAACCGCTTTGGAACCTCCGGACTCATTGGCTGCATCTCTCTCCAATTTATCTACAATTCTTCCATGGGTAAAATCATCGAGATGTTGTTAGTGGCATTGTGCCTTGTTTTATCCGCAATACTATGGCGTTCGCAACATCAGACACACGTTATCGAAATATTGATTCAGAGTGCAAAAAATTAAATAATAATTTCTTATTAATTAATTTTAAGCTAAATTTTAAAAAGTTGCAGGTGGTTGCATTTATGCGAAACATTGCATCTATGTTGCGGTTATAACTCACTTACAATAAACCCCATGTAGGAGGAATTTTGGTTTTAGTACTTTACAAGCAGCGTAGAACGTGTGAAAATAAGTTGCATTTGCTGAAAAAAGTTGCCCTACTTATTACCTTTACAAATTTACTATGTGGTAAAACTTCCATGTTAAATTTTGTATCTTCTATAATTGAAACGTATTTTTTTTGTGCTGCCGAATTCTTTTTAAACCCTTTACTTTTTTTAGCTGGTGATTGTGATTAATATGAAACACGAATTTGTGACGTACAATTGGGAATGTAGTAATGATAGTTACGCATTCCTGTAATGGCTACGGTCACTTCATTAAACCTTTCGCTGATGGAACACTTCTGGATTTCCACTAGAACATTTGTCGGTGTTCGAAAGGTTTTGGTTCAGCAAAAAAATATCAGTTTAGCACACCAAGCACATTTATACCCATAATTAATTTAATAGTGTTTATTTATTCGGTTATCTGTCCTTGAATGTAATAGCATCTCTTTTTAAAAGCCGAAATGGATGTCTTACCGGCGTGTTCCCACCTTTTTTGATTCATCATGCGATGAAATAAAACAATAATTTCCATCTAGTTAAAAATGTTTCTGAGACGAAAATAAACAAATTACAACAATGAAAATTTCAGGACAGATAATATACATCTTGAGACATTTTTCTAAAAATTTGTGATGTTTTCGGAGTTGTCCTTCACAATAAAATTTGTAATTTAAAAAAAAATAGAAAAACCGCTGTTTCAATTTTTTTATTTGTTCATTATTTTTTTCTTAACTAAGGAATAGAAACACAATCACCTAAATTAAACCATACTTTTGGTCGAAGAAGTGCTTTGTTAAGAATCATTTTTGATACTGTCTTTCCCATTCGTAGAGGTACTAGATCAATTTGAAATTTGTATCAATAGGCAAAATCTCTATTTTCGCTGATCCCTGAGAATTAGCAGTGACCTATATTTAACTATATTTTGACATTTTCTAAAAGACCTTTCACTGAAGAATGTAACAGTATAAAAAATTTTTATTTGTGTCGATTACTTATTGAAATATAGGGTTCAACTATTAGTGAGCATCTAAATATTTGGCAGTTCCTTCTTTCAATATGTGATTTATTTAAAAATAAATTTTCATTGAAATCGGTGATGTGTCAGCAACAGCCGATTTGCTCATTTTACGTGGAATCACCCACCTTTTATATATAGCTTTACAGAAAAGTCCAATGATTAATGAGTGTTTACGTAAGATGTAATAGTGGTTCAATAGTGCATTCAATCGGGACTTTTAAAACAATTAAAATCGATCTTAGTTACATTCGTAAATTAAATGAGATAAACTTTGTGTACTCGGATAGTGAAAATTGATACCGTTATAATTGAAACATTTATTTTCAGATCCTACTTGCGTCGATCCACACGTTAGAATAGATAAAGGTCGTATAGAACTCACACGAAAGAAGGCATCTCTAATTTGTGATCCCGGCTTCTCTAAAGGTTCGGACAGTCGCATGGATTGTGTTAGAACAGGAGTATGGAACAGAAAAAATCTGTTTTGCTTCGGTGAGAAACCTCTTCATTGATTTAAATTACGATGATAATGTAACATCTATAATTGAAGTAATCGACATTTTCTCAAGATGAGAAATAAAATATTCGCATTCACACACATGGAATTATGAAAACAAAGTGTGTATATGCGGATATTTTACTTATAAAAGAGAGAATTTGGTATTATTAGGTTGGTTGGGTTTTATGGCGAAAGGGCCAGATCTGGTCAAACTGCCCAGACAGCATTTATATTTTAAACTATAATTTTTAATCGAAAGTCTTAATTTTAACAACCACATATTAAATACAGTACGTTATGAGATTAAATTGAATTTATATTAAATCGTAAAATCTAAATATGAACTTTACAAAACTATGACAGCGATAAATGAGAATACGTTTTGTGATACAGACTCATCTCTATTTGCCAAGATAAATATATGGCTTTAAAAGTGTTTGGATATCGTCTATTAGTATAGTTAAATTTAGCGGAATAGTTGCGCGCTTTGCCGTTGTACCGGTCGGTTTTTACCATCAACACATCTGGAGTTCAGACCGATCAACGCCAGACGGAGTAAACAACACCTGAGGAACCCGTGAGAAACGGAGAGAAGAGCCATTCCAAGAATGACTTTATGAACTTTCTTGTAGCTGTGTGGGTGTCATCAGTTTTCAACTGAAAGCCCCTTCGAAACACCCTTGCTTGTGGTTCAACCCCCCCCCCTCCAAATCTGCTCTTTATTTTCTCCTGATGCAAAGATTATTGGAAATTTGAAAATGGTGCTGTTTGTTTTATAAGAATATTCCCAAATCTTGGTTAAATAAATGCTTGTAATTGTAAAACGGCCTGTTACATTTGATTTCGTGAAAAATGTTTAGTAATTTAATGTTTAACAACTTATGATTTTACAATTTTTTCGAGTGAAATGAACTTAATTTTTTTCTTTGCAGTTTTCCCCCATATCTAACAGTTTTTGGTAACTGAATATTGAAAAATGATTAAAAAAACAATTTCAGTAGGAAAATACTATAAATTTACAGAATGTATTAAAATAGAATTATTTGCACATTTTTTAGTAAAAGTTTGAGTTTTTCAGTTAAGAGTTTTGTCGCATTTGTTATATGATATTCCTCATTTTCACAATGTGACACCGAGCAACAAATTCTAACCATATAGAAAATTGTATGATCCCTAATCTTTTTTTCCAACTTATTTAAAACCTTAATGGAAGATCTCTATTTGCTCTTCCCTTATTACCTCAAAATTTTCGGAAGGAAATCCTGACAAATTAATTAATTTTAAATATTCGGTGAAGTTGCTCAATGACGTCGAAAGTAAAGAGAAGTTGTTGAAGAAAGTAATAAAATAAGTTTCATTGTCCAAAAGTTATAACTTGAATCAGTGAAATGTATTCGGTGTAGGGATGCGACATCGATGTCGATGTTTTCAAAACATAGATGTTTTTTAAAAAACATCGATGTATTTAACATCGATGTATTGGGGTCGATGTTTTGGTAACATCGATGTTTATACTTGTCGATGTTTTACGTTGTCGATGTTTTATTTTTAAATAAAAAAAGTACCGTTATAAAAATTTAAAAAATAACCAAGTAGCATAATTTTTATAATTAGCAAATTGATCATACTTTTAGACAAAAGTGACCAAGGATAAAGGGTCTGAAAAGTAGGGATGCGACATCGATGTCGATGTTTTCTAAACATTGATGTTTTAGAAAAAAAACATCGATGTATTGGAGCCGATGTCGCATCACTAGTTGCTAAACCAGTTTTAAGAAATGGGGAAACAAGTTTAAATACACTGAATTTTAAAAACATCGATGGTTTTGGGGCGATGTATTATCAACATCGATGTTTTGCTGTAGATGTAGCATCACAAGTTGCTAAACCAGTTTTAAGAACGGGGGGAAACATTTTAAATACACTGAATTTTAAAAACATCGATGTTTAAAAACATCGATGTTTTTTGGTCGATGTATTATCAGCATCGATGTTTTAATTTTGAACATCGATGTTTAAAAACATCGATGTTTTGCTATCGATGTCGCATCCCTAATTAGGGGGATCCTATGTTGGAGTTCACCCTAGCTACCATACACCTGCAAGCAATATTCAACTGAAAGATAGAATTCTACTATTACTTTCCGTTGTCGTTGATAAAGTCCAAAACGTTTTTATGAGGATTATGACTGCTAAGCTTGCATAGAAAGACCATAAAACCTTTTTATAGGCTAGTATACCAGTCTGCATTTTAAATTCACATGTTATGTTCTAAAGGTCCGATTTCTTATTGGATTTCTGCGATATTGCTTATCAGCTCAAATTTTTCACTCTTCCACCACTTTTGAAGACAAAGGTAAAGTTATCAAAATATCAACTTTGATATTTTTATTTTAAGTAATTTCAATTCATAAACATATCAAAATGACAATAATGGCTCATTTCACAGAAGTGACTTTTTTCCACATAAATTTTTCCCACGAAATTTTTCTGAAGTAATCTCAGGACTAATACAAGCTTTAACCTCTTTTATGGGTTTTACAGATTTACAAATTTAATATACAAATTAAAAAAAAAAACGAATTTTTTTTAAAATATATTTTTTTAAACATTTGGCTTATGTTTCATATTTTAATTACATAAACAGAAAAAAATGCTCACAACAAAGTAGCTGGCTAAAGTATTTACCATTATCTAATGAATATTTTGCGGAAAATGCCCTAACTAGATTGTGGAAAAGGTGTAAAAAGTATTATTCATTTTAACATGGGAAGTAATAGGGATGTCCTAAACTCCAGGTTACGTTAAGATACGGAGATTCAAATTTTTAAAACCATTTGTGGCAGATCTGATGGTTGGCTTACTTTAGACCGTAGGCCTTGGTCTAATTAGTCTCCCTAATGTAGCTAGATATATCTGTAGAGTGACAAACAAAATCGCACTTATGGTGTCCTTAACTCTGAGTTTGGGGCGTATTTGTAAAAAATCATCAAAACACAACTTAAGAGTTCAAGCTGTGATATAATTCTACCTTTTCCGAAACCACGAAAATATTCTATTGCCTCATTGTCCTTACGAGCTGCATGTGCAAACACTTTGAAAGGACACAGTGAATTTCCGTATACAGGACATCTATGTAGATGACTCACTCTCTGTCAGCTTGAGAGCGGTTTTAGGGTTAACCACTCAACGGTGGATAATAACTCGGCTCTCAAAACTCAAGTTCGCCATACGTTTCTATGCAGAGACCGTCTGGTTTCTATTTTCTCTGATATAGAATCACACATCACGGCATGATACACTTCGTATGCTCTTGGGTTTCGAGGGTCATCTATTAATATCCATACACTTTTCTTATTTTTAGGCAATTGTCCATTGGACTATTATAATTTACAAGAAAAGGTGTCCCTATGGGTAGAATCCTCAGTGATAATTAAGTGACTTTTAATGATAAGGATAAATAATAACCTTAATCTCATTCAAGCTAGCATAAACCTGGATGATCTTTACATCGATTGTCAACAAAAAGACACACAGTTTGTCGAACAATTTATAGATGATTGTTTTCCGCTTGAAGGGTTGGGGTTGGTTTCAGCTTTTTTGCTGATAAAACATCCTGTGTAAATTTCTACCAACATCCTACTTCCTACAGAATCTTCGTCCTTATTTAGAGATTTTCCTGAGAGGTGACTACAGGGGTGAAAAGAATAATGTATTTTTTGTTCACTTTATGATCTAAAACTTACTTTTGTCCCCACATAAGCAACTACGGTTGACTTGCGTAAGGAAGCTTAATCTGCTGAACATCTCCTTTCCGACTCGAATTGGGGTGAACAACGATCTTGATTGTTTTAATTTATCAAGTAATTATCCGATCAAAGACGGAATATGCTGGTGCAGCCTATGGCTCATCTCGTTCATCTACATTTCGAAACCACTGAAAAAATTACTAAAAATCTATACCAAGTAAGGTGGAGGAGTGAAAGGACATGATTATAAGTTCCAGATATCCAATCTTTATGACGCTGAAAGCTAAAAAGTACAAAAAGAGGTGATGTATCAAAATAATGGGTAAGTTGAGTCAAGGACATAAGCTGTCGTTCTGACATGAATACTCGGACCTAGTGTTGGATTGCGGAATGAATGAAGCAGATATAGGAAGTTTTGTGTTAATTGTTTATTGTGTGAATATTGAACCATTGATTTACAGTTTGAACGCTTAAAGTACAGTTTGATATTAATTGTTGTTGAAAGAATGCTGTTGTCCAATACTAAATGTAGCGCAATTCGCTAGCTTTCGAATAACACCACTTACGCATAACTCATTCCAAATAATTCAAAATTACAATGGCCCAAAGCTCGCCCAGCACCATAGAATTTCGACACGTTATGGACCCCCTCCCTGTGCTCAGTGCGCCTGCCCAAGGCTAGTAAACGAGGCCTTAGCCAAGGCTAGTAAAGGAGCTCCCTTAAGTAGCCTTGCGCCTGCCCACTCGGTCCGAAGGTCATTGTCAGGTACGGATATCCTTTGCCTACACGACGACACTATATTTATCTTCTGGATGTTTCTTCTAGTTCTAAAATCATGTCAAAACAATTGTAACGCTTTTTTTAAACGTTATTCTTTTCATGCACGATTAGTACTGTTACGATAGAAAAGAAGTAAGACGAAAAGAGGCAATAGAGTTGTATGGCGCATCTGAACTCTTACACATGAAAAAAATTGATTCATGGTATGTAAAAGGTTGGCCACCACTCAGATCGTTGGCGTTACCGTTTTTGAAACCCAAACAAAAATTTAAAATATAAGAGGTTTTTGGTAACACGATGTTAAAAGGGTCTCTGACAACCAGGTGTCTGGCAGTGATCTGATATTGACCAGCAACCGGGTTAAGACACATCCAAACGTCAAAAAGCAAAAGGGTTGTGTGGAGTGATGCTTATCTTCCCTCGTTCACTTTAATCGTTCCGCTATTGGCGTCATACTATTTCATAGATAAGCAGACGAATATAGCTATAGATAACGCGGACATTGCAATTCATTCTTTGCTGCGGGATCTGTCTGTTCTTTCCAGAAATCTAGTTCCGAAATCCAATAAAATCATGTATTAAAATGCTGTGTGAGCTGGTACTCCTAGTTTAAGACGGTAACCGTGAACGATCTCAGGGGGGGGGGCAACCTTTTACATACCAATAGTCATTTTTTTTCATGTACGAGTTCAGATGCGCCATTCAACTGAAACTTTTCTATCGATGTCATGCATGGTCCCCTATTGGCATATCCTTAATAACCTTATTAATAAAAGTATGTTTATAGAAACACTTTTTTAAATGATTTAATTATTGTTCATAAAACAATATCTATTACAACACATAAACATTACTTACCATTTTTTTATTAATGGTAAGTTTCGCTAGTCTTTCAATGTTTGGTGTTAAATTTGTTACTGAGAGCAGCAGAGATTATGTCAGAAGCATTTTGATCTGAAAAAAGCTCATCAATTTTCTTTTTCAATAATGAATTTGTTTTTAAATCAATAAGTTCCATTTGTATGTTACGAGGCATCTTCATTACGTTTTGTTCACTAAGTGAAAATGGGCTTATAAATGCGATCATGCAGTTTTCTTCTTTTGCCAAATCATGAAAACGACTTTCAAAAGACTCTTGCAATAACTTGATTTTTGCAATAGATTTAGTCAAATTGTTATTATCAGTAGCAAATTCACTCTGCTCTTTCGAGTGTGGAAATTTATTCAAATCCTAATTTTCTAACTGAGAGATGAACAGTTTTATTTTCATTTTAAATTAATTGGTGCCACTCCCTAACATAGGAAATAATTTATGCTTGCCTTGGAGTTTCGAATTTAGATCTTTAGATCATTGAAATGGCTAGAACGTCAACAAAAATGCCGAATCAAATAGCCAGTTGTTATCAAATAATAGGGTTCTTTCTTCAGGTAGTTCGTTTTCCTGTTCTAAAAAATTATAAATAGTATTTTTTCAATTTCCAAAATCTACACAGATCCTGTCCTCTAGAAGGCCAGTGCACCTCAGAATGAGGGACTACGTTCACCATATATTCAAAATCTAACAATTTACAATATTCTTTGAAATCTCGTCTGTTTAATGCCCTTGTTCTAATTTTATTCACACATTTCATAAGCGGTAACATAACCTGCTGCATTTTTAAAGTTTTTGCACACAGTTCCTCTTGGTCTATAATGCAGTAATATTTTAGAACAGAACGATTAAAAAAAAATTTGAAGCAACGTTATAGTGCCGTTAACTTTACCTATCATTGTCAGCCTCATTTTAGATTTTCCAGACATGACTTTACTTTTTCAAATATATCTGATACTCTTGTTTTACCATGCAATGACTCTAGACTAGTAAGTTCTTCAAATACATTAAAATTATAACCAATTCCTCTTATAAAAATGCTTACATGGATTACATCACTTATGTCTGTTGATTCATCCAAACCTAGAGAAAAAAAAGTACAAGAATGGACAAGGTCTTCCAGTTTCTGAGATACATTCTGAGAGAATTCCTCGATACGTCTCGTAACTGTCTGCCTTGATATAGTAATTTCATCTGCTTTCCTTTCAATACCTTTATTACCTAGATGGCATGCAAATATTTGGAGTCAACGCCTTGACAATTTCTTCTCCTGTCAGAAAAAATGTTTCCCCCCCCCGCCAATTCTAAAGAAACTTTATAGGACATTTCTGTCATCACCACGTCTTCACAACATACTTTGGAAAAAATATTTTTTTTTCTGTTTCCTTCCCTTTATTTTATACACATATTCTTTTCGTAACTCAGACTCAAAAACGAGTTTCATTTTTTCTTCTGTGTTAGTCATGATGCTGTGATTTATGGTATCTATTAAGATCATGTCTTCTATTATGTGAAAGAGTACTGTCACAAACAACGCAAAACGGTTTTCATGATAGATTTGCTCTTAATTAGTAACTCATTTCCCCACTATTGATTAAATTCACGCTTACTATCACTTTCTGTGCTTCTTTTGCTATTTTTGTTTTGGACTATAATGGATATCAGGAATGTAAAAAAGCAGAAAAGTTGAAAACTCTAAAGTCTAAAAAGAACAAACAGATCACAAGTACGTACGTTGCATATCGCACAAAGTATCAACTGCAAACTCAAAAAATTGCAACGAACTGATGAGTGAGAAGGTTGTATGGTAACTTAGTGGGCCGAGTGGTGTGCCTTTCAACAAAACGAAACAGCCTAGTTTACACAAATAACTTGCATTTATTTTGAAAAGAATTGTATATACACTAATAGAGATTTGCATCCCTATGTCATAGTGGTGCAAAACAAGCAAAAACTCATAAACGGGCACCGCGAAACAAAATCCCTCTACTCTCTTCGAGCTCTGCAACCGATCTCCCTGTGTCGTCAGACACCCCCCCCCCCCTCCCCCATTCAGCCAGCCGCAACTCACTTGCATCCCAAAACAAACGGGACAGCTGTCGCGACATTCATCTGCAAGGCTCGGGCATGTTTCAGGAATCCTCGATCAAAGGTCAGTGGCGATGTTTACGATGCCACAGAATGAATTGAACTGAGAGACACTCTGGTGTTGAAAATATGAAGATGGGTTCAGTTTTGACGAATAAGTAGGCGCAAGGAGGCAAATGCGCTACTTGTAATCATCCAATGCGCCACAGGTTGGCCATCCTTAGCCTATCTGAAGATAATGAATCTTAAACACTTTTAGAAATGAATTCCACAGACCCAACATCTTCAAAAGGCCGTAGAAATAAACACTTGTAACTCAGGGTAGTGAATACGTAATTGATTCCCAAAACAGAATCTCAGGCGTGCGTTAAGTGTATAAACTCATTTCGATTATTTTTTTATCAATTTTGTGCCGTTGCTGAAAATGACTGCATAACTTTGATAAAAGTTTGTATTAAATGTTTTCTTTGGTATTTACCTATCAGAGGAAAGTTTTAAAACCGAAACTAAATTTGAAAACAAATTAGAGATAAAATAAAGAAATTAATGCATGATCTATCATTCTGGACATTTCTCGTGTAAATACAGAACGAGGAATAACGGAATATTGGAGGAGGAATATAATAAAAAGTTCTAAACACTCATAAAAACTGAATAAAAGCATTTTGAACAGATGTACACGTCTTTAACATACTCTTATACACAGATAAATAAAATGTTTTATTTAAAGTTACACATTTTACAACTACAAAGTTATTTTGTATCATTCGAGAGGCGATGTATGAATTGTTTTGTTTTTGAAAAAGTTATCACTCCGTCAAGGCTTTGAAAAATTAGGTTTTCTAAGCCTTGACGAAGTAATAAGAAAATTGTAAGAAAATAAATAAGAAAATTGCATCAATGGTAAATAAAACTAATTTAATAAACATGTCTTGGGCATGCAGTTTAACAAATTATATTAATTTATTCAATATGTTGTATTTTTAGAGGGTATGTACTGAGGAACTTACTGAAATTACAGTCAGAGTATCTGAAAAGTGGTTAACTTCAAGTTGATAGTTTATTCTTATATAACCCGGCTCCTTATATCCTCAATACCTAAGAATACTGGAAATAATATATTACTTTGTCTGCATAAACGCATCCTAGAGGATATTGAAAAATAAGTTTCAGTACATATTTATTGCTGAGTAAAAATGCATATGAATGAATGCATGCTATTGTTAGATGTTGATTTTGTAATTTATTTTCAGAGAGAGACTGAGAAGTTGCAGTTCAAAGAGAGCTTCAGAATGACTCACAGCATTCCACATTTTTGCGATGTTTATTTATCCTTTGGAGCACATTTGATATATTTTCAATGCGATCTTAGTGAAATAAAAGTAAATGAGACGTGTATTGAACAAAGTGTTTTATTTATATGCATGTCTATGAGTAGTATATAATAAAAATATTCTTATACACACAGCATACAAGAAAACAGTTCATTGGTGCAATGAAATTATTCTGACAGCTACAATTTGTTAATTATTTGAAGCAAGTCGACAAATTACTATCTTTATTTTTCCGACGTTTAATTATTTTTTTTTTAAATCATAAATATTTTTTATGATCAATTTCTTAACAACTCTGGAATCATCAGAATTAGTTACTAACCTGCTCTTACTCCGGTACCTTCAGTAGCAACTAGTAACATTTTTAGAGCACTAGTTTGAGGCCGATAAACGTGTTGATCCCCAGTAGTTTGGTTCACTTCCAAACCCGAAACTACTAGATTCTGATTCCGATTCCGAGTAACTGTTGCTTTTTTTTGATTCAGACGTTGATCCAGAGTAAATATTTGCTCCTACAGCAGAATTTGCTTGTGAAATTCCAACACTGTTGGAATTAGCTCCTACTTGAGCTGCGGAGTATTGAGAATTTGAAAAGGAGTTACTTTGGGCGCCAGCAGCAGCGAATTTGGAGCTGCTTCCACTATATGCCTCTCCTTGAGATATGCTGCTAGATGCTGCTGCGTATTGGGCATTTGCACCAGATTTGATTCCACTAAATGCTTCTCCACTATTTGCTCCTGCAACAGAATTTGCTTGTGAAATTCCAACACTGTTGGAATTAGATCCTATTAGAGCTGCGGAGTTTTGAGAATTTGAAAAGGCGTTACTTTGGCCGCTAGCAGCGGATTTGGAGCTGCTTCCACTAAATGCCGTTTCTCCAGATTTGCTGATAGATGTTGCTGCTCCACCTGCTCCGTATTGGACATTTGCACCAGAGAAACTATTTGCTCCTGCAGCAGAATTTGCTTGAGCTATTCCAATACTGTTGGAATTAGATCCTGTTTGAGCTGCGGAGTACTGAGAATTTGAAACGGAGTTACTTAGGACGCTAGAACCAGCAGCTGTTTGGGAGGTGCTTCCAGCTATACTTTCTGTCAAGGATTGACTTCCACTAAATCCTTTTCCTCCTGTTATAACTTGGCTAGATGTTAAGGTTGCGGAGTTTGCTGTTGCTCTACTTGCCGCATTTGTTTGCCCGGGTATTTTGACGCCGTCGTAAGGAGGGACTGAAGGGTAGGTAGTTACTCCTGAAGAAAAATTATTTGATAAGTACTGATAGAGATAATGGAAATATGTAAAAAAAGACATAAAATCACACATTTTTCATTGGTGAAGAAATTCTAAATCAGCGATGCTATGTGTTTGAGATAATATCTCTTACGACGGATGCTATTATAAATGCTATTGCTTGCTGCAAACAAAGCTATTACTACTTATGTAATTCATTATTTGCGTTCATACAGCTTCTTAATTGAAATTTAATTTCAAATTTTTTTAGAAAAAGAGGATAGAGAGGAGGGATGAAGAAGTATTTGGTTTATTACACTAACGATAGTTTTATTTTATTTTAAACTTGTAGAATGGTATGTGAATGGAATTTGTGTCAGATTCGGGAGAGCCAAAGAAAAACGAAGATCGTTCGAACAAATTTTAATGAAGAGAATTTGACTTCAAAAAGACGTGTTTTACAAAACTCCGTATTTTAATTGAGACCAACAGTTGAATTTCTCGAATTTTGGCATTTAAGCAGTCTTACTTAAAGCCATAATTTGGGAGCATTGATCGAAACCTCAAATCGCTTCAGCCAAGCAGGTATTCACATGAGTAGCATTAAATTGTTTCCAGACAATTGTATGCCAAATTTCTACACAAAAGACCATTTGTCGGAAATTTGCCTTTAGGAAGACCTAGCAGAACGCGCTTATTCAAGTTCCTGCCAGGTCTTCGAGATATGCGCTAATTAATTAGCAATGTGCAGTTCTCTGTCTTGTTTCGAAACAACTTAGGATGTAACAAAGCGAGGATTTAACACTTCGAGTCACCCATCCAGAGCCTGTTTCAAAACTTCAAATTACATACTTTGAGGCACGAAGGGACTCAGAAATGAATGATGGCAACTACGTGAAAATTTTTACTAGCCACATTTTTTTAGAAACTCAGAGTTGTTATGTATTTTACTTACAGTTCCACGGTAGGGGCTCAAAGTTGAGACCAACAGTTATGCAAACCAGACAGCGTCGACGCATAGAAGGAGTGCGCATCGATCGTCGCCGATTACTATCATACCTATTTCCGTGGAATGCTTCGCTTTCACAAAGTCGAATATTAACCAAATGTTTGGTGATTCGGCACACAATTTAATCTCACAGTGGCGTGTCCATGTCTGATAGGCCTCGTATATTCTAGGTGCATGCCAACCGTACCAACGCTCGTGAAATGATACATGCGAACTGTACGAAGTTAGTTTTTAATTCGATGACGGTCCAAATGGATCATCTGTAACGCTGTTACGAACAGTCTAGCATATCCATCTGGCACATGAATATATACACCTCCTGTAAATTTGTGTTGGTGAGCATAAAAGCGAGCATCCGGTGAAGCCCATTTGTGTCATAAAATTACCATTTTTAATGGAGATGGAAACCTGAAGCAGAGAATATTAATATGAACTGTGGGAAAATAGTCCCCTCGGTTCCCACGCGCGGAAGTATACATTATCGGTAATGGCGATAATGTCGGACGATATTTGGACGCCGCGTAAACAGGAGCTTCACGCTACAACTAAATGAGCAACGACGTGCTCTTTTGTTTGGTATATCGACGCCGATGTTTCTTCCTCTTTATGTTAATTGTTATTGTTTGGTCTCATGTCCCTTTTAAATAATAAAGTTGTTAGTGTCTTAATTTCTCTCTTTGATCCCATAATTGGGGGCTCTGGCATTTTCCTGGTCACCCTAATAAACCCTAACATACCATAAAAAAAAGCTGATCTTCTCAAGAGCGTGGTTTATGTTCATGTACCCATTTGTGTTCAAAGAATTGTGCACTTTTGGATTATTTTCGCTTTGTACTTCCAGTTGTCCATGGTAAGTTCGTTCCAATTATTACTTCCTTTACTTAGGATAGCATCCCTTTTCTTTCCAACTTTTTAAAAAATGGACCTATTCGGAACATTAAATTGTTATTTTCCATAGTATACCCTAACGAAATTTACGACCGCATTAGTCGGAGAAAACTTCGTGTTTTAGCAGGTTTTGAGTCTAATTTTAATATGCAAAAAGCTAAGGAAAAACGGTTGAAAGAGATATCTTTAACGAATTTTATCTCTATTATATGTAATATTTTAAATTTAGATGTAGATGGTTCCGCTGAAGAATTGTTTGATCGAATTTTACTTTCGCTTTCTGATTTAAAATCATTGCATTAAATGTTATACTCAAATTCGGATGATGAAACTGAACAGGGCGTAGCGAACGAAGAAGAAGAAACGGAAATTTTCCCTAAACCTTTATCGCATGTGGTTTTCCCCACTCGAGTAGCTCCGTAATTCCCAACACACCCATAAATCCGACGCCACAAGGACAAAATGTCCAACCACATCCATTCACTAGTAGTTCAAACTCGTGTTTTGATGATGCGTACAAATCGAATGCAGCTGTTGTTGACCGTATTTCTTGGTTCTTTTTGAAAGATGTGTTAATTGAAGATAGTTCGTTCTCAGGTCAAAATTCTTACTCTGTACATTCATTTATTAAGGATGTCGAAATTTTTTTTCCATTGTATAGTACTATAGTTACCAAAGCTTATTTTATGTAAAAAAATTGTTGATAGGTACAGCAAATACTTTCATTCAGAGTCAGAATGCCTTAACAACTTTTTCATCTTTGAAAACCGCGATGATAAATGAATTTGGTCAAAGATTTAACTCACGCGAAACACATGTCGAATTAAGTAGACGCAAATTAGGTTAAAAAGAATCACTTGCCGAATATTTAATAGCACTCTACGAGATAGCAGCTAGATATGATGCACAAATTGATGAAAGTTCAATTATAGACTACTGCATAAGAGGAATAAATGATTCTAACCCTAATAAAATGGTGTTATACGGTAGCAAATCGATGACGGAATTTTTTAAAAAGCTCAATATTTACGAAAAGATTTTTTAGAGTAAAAGTCGTTTTTCTAATAATAATTCTCGTAGCCATAATGAAATAAATACTCGTCGCACTTTTGATTCTAAGCTTCATAATTATCATCAAAATTCTAAATCACGAAACCAAACTTCGAACTCTCCCAAAACTTTAACTTGCTATATCTGCAATGGTACAAGCCATATTTCGCGAAACTGCCCCGATAAAAATCGTGCAATTTGTAAAGATTTTGGTCATATTTCATCTCAACGCCTATAAACGCGACTCAGAAATCACCCGATGTTGTTAGTTCAATTAAAGAAATTGAGCCACACACAATTAAAGTAATTACACTTTTAAATATAAAATATTCTGAGTTAGTTGATACTGGAAGTAACGTAACTTTAATGCAGCTTGGTATATGAAAATTCATCGGTTTTCCTGAGTTAAAGCACAATAGTTCCCTCCTTACTGGATTTGGTTAAGCAAAGACCCCAGTGACAGGCACATTTAATTCTTCCATCCAAATTGATGGAATCAACTTTGATACGACGACTTTCCGTGTTGTGCCCGACTAGTCCATGACGTACCCCATCCTCATTAGTTGTGATGTCATTCACGAAGCAACCATGACTGTTGCACCTAATGGAATAAAGTCAACCAAAACTGACCTTCTCACTTCGACGTCTCTACCCGGAAATTTCATCCTGCACATCGAGGACGATACACCAGAGTTTGATGTAGACCACAACATTTCCAGAAAAATCCGTGACCATATACATAAATTACTCCAATCTTACTCACAGAAAAAGAATAAATCAACAGAGATAGAATTGAGTGTTACTTTGGTTGATGAAAAGCCAATATATCATTCACCCTGCCGTTTGCCTTCTGTGGAACGTGGCATAGTTGAAAAACAAGTCGATGAATGCCTTGCAAATCATGTCATTGAGACCTGCTCATCGCCGTACTCAAGTCAAACACTTGTGGTGCGCAAAACGAATGGTGATTCCCGTGTTGATTATTGACAAATCAATAAAGTGATTGAAAAGGATCGATGTTCCCTCCCCCTTATTGAGGATATTCTTGACCAGTTGCAAGATGCTAAAGGGTTCAGTACTTTACACATGAAAAATGCTTTTTCTCAAGTATCAGTTGCAGAACAAAGTCGTCCATACACTTCTTTTGTTACTCATCGTGGGCAGTACCAATTCAAAACGTATGCCTTTTGTTATGCTGAATTGCCCCGCTGTGTTTAAACGTTTCATCAAAACAATGTTTCGTGACCTGATAGTCGAGGGAATTATTCTACCTTATATGGATGATTTAGTCATCCCTGCCAAAGATGATGGCGAAGCTCTGTTTAGACTTCGTTTTGTTCTTGAAGTCGCCAAGGACTATGGACTTGACATTAATTTCAAGAAGTGCCAATTTCTTTACCATCGTATGGAATTTTTAGAACACATCGTTGAGTCTGGAAAACTTTTTCCTTCGGCTTCTAAAACTGATGCCATCACCCGTTATCCACAACCTAAATGCACAAAAGATGTTCAAAAATTCCTCGGACTGACCGGTTATTTTCTTAAATTTATACCGTCCTACTCACTCATCGCTAAACCTCTTAGTGATTTACTTCGTAACGTCTGCCACTTCCATTTTGACGCAAACGAACCATCCGCATTTCTTAACCTTAAAAGACTTTTATGTGAAAATCCCATTTTGGCCATTTACCGCCAAAATGCTGAAACTGAAGTGCAATGTGATGCTTCAATAGATGGTTTCGGTTGTATCCTACTTCAGAAGGACACTGGCAATAAATTCCATCCCGTTTCTTACCATTCTCATAAAACAAGCTACAGTCAGCGCAAATATTCCAGTTACGAGCTTGGAGTCTTTGCAATTATAGAGACCTTACGTGAATTCCGTGTGTACATTTTAGGTCAACACTTCACCATAGTGACCTACTTTGATGCATTTACTAAGACAGTGATAGAAAAAGATGTTTGCACACGCATTGATGGATGGATATTGCTTCTTCTAGACTTTGATTATTCGATAGTTCATCGCTCAGGAAGACAAATGGCTCATGTTGATGCTTTGAGTAGTGTGTAAGTTGTTTCCGTACGTCTTGATCCACTTACTATTCGCATACACCGTTCTCAACAACAAGATGCTTCTCTTCGCGCCATCTGTGAACTTGCATCATAATCATATAATTACTTTACTGCGAAGAACGGTGTTTTTTACAAAATTCGTAAATGGTAATGACATTCTTGTGGTACCAGAATCGATGCACCTTGATATAATTTGTAGTGCCAATGAACAAGGTCACTTTGCCGTTGAAAAAACTGAGGAACTCATTAAGCAGCAGTACTATATTCCTCAATTACACAAAAAAATCGAACAATATATTTTACTTGTATATTTTGCCTTCTCTCAAACAAAAAAGCCGGCAAACAAGAGGGCCTGTTAAATCCTCTTCCCAAAGACAATACCCCTGTACATACATACCATCTCGATCATTTCGGACCGTTAGCAACTTCAAATAAAAATTATCGTCATATCTTAGCTGCGATTGACTCATTCACCAAGTTCTGTTGGCTCTATCCGTGTTAATCGACCACATCCAAAGACGTTATTGCTAAGCTTGAAGTGCAAAAAAAAAAACACTTTTGGTAAAACCTCACGGATTCTCACTGATCGTGGATCTGCTTTCACATCTTATGAACTCACGCAATATTGTGCCGATGAAAACATCCAACTGCACCACATAACAACTTGTTTGACCCGTACAAATGGACAGGTTGAAAGACTCAACCGCAGTATCATCTCTGGAGATTTCAAAGCTATCCCAACCTTATCCCACGATGTGGTACAAGCATGTCGCTTCAGCGCAATAGGCTATCAATTCCACTTATCATCGAAGCATTGACAGAACTCCGTTCGAACTTGCTCATTGGTGCAAAAATGAAAACTAAAAATGGTCATCAACTTCTCCAATTGTTATCTCATGAAATGCGACGTGCATTCGAAACAAATCGTGACGAACTGCAAAAGTGTGCCAAAGAACAAATTTTAAAAATCCAACGTGAAAACAAACATTCCTATAACTTACGTCGTAAAAAAACTCAACAGTACGGTGTCAAGATCCTGTGCTTATTAAACGAACTCACACTGCACCAAGACAGAAGTTCGTACCGAACTATCTCGGTCCATACAAGATCACAAAATTGAAACGTAATCAAACATATGATTTTACTCGAATTAATGCCAAACGATGGACCAAAAACTACTACCACTATATCAGAATATATTAAACGATTTACTTAACGTTTTTGCATAATATTACTTTTTATTTCATTTTCATTATGTCTATTGCATATTTTATGTTTTCTTAATTTTTACTAAGTGTGAGTGCGTGAAGATAAAATATATTCTTTTTTCCATTTGTGTTTAAAATATTAAAAAAAAAAATTGAAATATCTAATTTATTTCTTCTCTCCTTAATTTTTTTTTCAGATTAGGGTCTCTATTTATGTGTACCTTTACCTTTTGCATTTATATAAATCTTGAAATACATAAGTGTACTTTCCCTGTTACTTTGCATATAAGAGAGGTTACGTATAAAAAATTCTTTTTGATGATGTTTTGTTTTTTATTTCCATGTTTTATATACATAATTTAGAGTGTTTTATTACTGATTTTAATTTACTTTTCTGTTTTGTGCATTATTATTTGACCTTCAAAACTCTTTGTATGTTCTGTTTTGAATTTATTGCTAATTATTCAAATATGTTAGTGAGTCCAGAGTTTATAACACGTCACATTGTCACTTTTTGACATGTTGTCACTTTTTCAGGTTCAATTCTACTTGGAGAAAAAAAATTTTAGTGCGCAATTAAAAAAATTCATTTTTTCCTCTAAAAAAGTCAATTGTCAACCTAGTACATATAGTGTCATTTCGTCTTGCGTTGGAACTTGTCCAGACTAGTTTCCTCCACGGTAGGTACGCCATTTGAGAATCATTCAGAAGGGTTGGCGGGAATTCCCCTTTCCTTCTGAATCACACCTGTGTTTCCGATAAAATCAAACCTATTTTATATTTATTATGAGACGATCGTAATGTGATGCTACGGCTTGCGCAGACTGCCTTAATATTGATTTTGGTTCGCGAAAAGAATTGGAGCCTCAAGTATCACCAAATAAGATAATCTTGCACATTAAATAACTTATAGCAACCCTCTAAATACGAAGCAGCATTATATAGTTTCCTTCCTTCGTAATTTCCATAAAAGCAGTAGCACGCAGTTCCATCGAATTCCCTCACAACATCTTTGGTCACATAGCCTGGTGCTAAGGAATTCGATATAGGTAGAATGTGAGAGTCGGGTTTGAAGCTTAGGGAAGATGTGTCTGGCAAGTTTTTTGTATTCACAATTTTTTTCATCAGTGGCATAAACGTTGGTCAACATACAAACAAATTTAAGGAGACTTTTAACTTCCCACTCACTATTTCATCAATAATTGTTCACGCAATTGGCTCAGCCTAAAGCCAGCTGCTGAAAGGTTGCTTGAACAGTGGGTTTCAGTTCAAAAATATTTCCTTGACTACATTCCAATAAAGAAGCCAAACGTGATACAAAGACCAGGCTATATGAAAATTGTTCATTTACTTAGAAGAGAAACTATGATATTTATCTGATCAAGTGCAAGTATAATCGTGTGACCGAATGTTTTCTGAAAAATCTTCCCTAATAATGAATTGTTGATAAGAACAAATTTGAGTAATATCTCTAAAGAGAAATTTATTCGAGATTTGAAGATGGATGAGATGGAAGGTATATGACCTCAGAAACTGTTGCCTCTGGCTGAAATTGGGATTGGAGATCAAATTTCTAAAGCGTTTCAGAATATGAAAGAGAAGGAAAGGAATTTCTTTTTTATAAGGGCTCAGAAGCATTACATTGCTAGTGTTAAATATTTTTGAAGAAGACTTCCTTCAGTTCATCTCTCCTTAAAGGTTTATCCTGTCTTGGTCCTCTTGAGAGACTCGGTGGTGAGAGTGTACGACAAGTATACGAAGTTGCAAGAGCAATGCCATGGGAGGTCCCAACAGCCATATTACTGGATGAGTGGAAATTATTCCAAAGAGAATTTGAGGAAGAAGGATCTAGAATGAAACCAATTAAATTTTTACTTGAACCAGTTCTTCAGACTGAGAGGCATTAATGGTGTGGATCCTAAGTACCCAGTTGTGTCAAAGCTAGTGAAGGCTTCTCTGTCACTTTCTCATGGTAATGCTGACATTGAACGTGGCTTCTCAGCCTCAGGAAGAGCTTTTACAGGAGACAGAGCATCAATGTCAAAACGCACACTCAATGCATCGATAACGGTCAAAAAAAGCTTGGCAATATTTGACAATGAGCCTTATTTGGTGCCGATCACATCAAAGCTAATGGATATGGGAAGGGTTGCATATAAAACCTACAATGCCTATTTAGAATATATAAATGGGAAGGCACAAGAAAAATTAGAGGACAGGTAGGAAAAAGAAAGACTGTTTTTTTGTTCAATTAGTCACTTTTTTACGCCTTAAAACCTGTTATGAGCCATGTGAGTCAAATGTTTAATACTGCCATATTCTATTTTTGTTTAAATTTTCTATTTGATGTTATATTTTCCCTATGAAGTGCTTTATTTCCCTATGTTATATCGCTTTCATGCGAGGTCGAATGCGTTGTCGGATGGCCGATGGTGGGAAAATAGTCCCCTCGGTTCGCATCCCATGCGCGGAAGTATACATTATCGTTGACGCGGAGCGTCACATTATTGCTAATCAGACGATATTTGGACGCCGCTTAAGCAGGAACTATGCGCTACAATTAAATGAGCAACGACGTGGTCTTTCGTTTGGTATATCGATGTTTCTTCCTCTTTATGTCAACTGTTATTGTTTTGTCCCAATGTCTCTTTTAAATAATGAAGTTGTTATTGTCTTAACCTGCAGTTCTCTATTTGATCCCATAGAGCGCAGTGAATTCATTTCAAGAAAGATTGTATCAATGTGTATTTGAGTTTCCTGACGAGGAGTGTCTAATATTTCAAGAGATTTGTTCCGATAGGGTTTCAATTCAGATCAGGGTCGTAATTCCTTCATAAAGATACATCAACAGTGACTTGAAAGGTAGCTCGATAAAAAAGGGTTGGCCCACTTGCTCATTAAGTTTACAAGTAACTGATTCGTTATATCGCGAGTTTAAGTTCTCAATCAGTACCATTAACTGGAATAGGCTAAGTGCTTATGTTGTCTTCTTTTTCCAGGAATCCGTCTTAATACACGAAATAGTGCATATCTCGAATAGGGATGCAACATCGATGTCGATGTTTTCAAAACATCGATGTTTTATGAAAAACATCGATGTATTGGAGGCGATGTTTTTGTAACATCGATGTTTACACTTGTCGATGTTTTTACACTGTCGATGTTTTATTTTTAAGTGAAAAAAGTACCATTATAAAAAGTTAAAAAATTACAAAGTAGCATAATTTTCATAAACAGTAAATTGAACGTACCTTTAGACCAAATGGTCAAGGTTGAAGGGTCTGAAAAGTAGGGATACGACATCTATCTCGATGTTTCCAAAACATCGATGTTTTAACATTGTCGATGTTTTTACGTTGTTAATGTTTTATTTTTGAATAAAAAAAGTGAAAAATTTGGAAACTAAGAAAGATAACCGCGCAACTAAGTATTTGTCAGTGATGAGGACATCCGTCCCATCAGAAAGAGTTTTTTCCTTAACTGGTGGGATAGTTAGTGAAAAAAGAAGTCCGCTTAAAGTGGATAATGTTAACAAACTTTTTTTTTACAACTGTAAATAACAAATATTGGGGCATATAATAACTATAGGCCCCAATAGTTTTTATTTACAGTAAATAAAAAATAAGTTTGTTATGTTTTCCCCCCATAAGTTGATAAATAATTAATAATAACTAACGATGCTAATAAATATCGATGTTTTAAAACATCGATGGTTTTTTTATCGATGTATTATTATCAACATCGATGTTTTAATTTTGAACATCGATGTTTCAAAACATCGATGTTTTGTTGTCGATGTCGCATCCCTAATCTCGAAGGCCCCTCTCGTCCGACAAACTACAATTGAATGGTAAACCTAACAAAATCGAAGATTGGTAGAAACTTTCCTAGGGTTACAGGGAGACCATGATAGAACCTATGCAAGGATCAATTGCTCATAATATCTGGACTGGATACTATTCTCAGTACGAAACATGGAGTAGGGCTTGTGCTGAAAACATCCATTGCGGAATACAAACGCCACTAACCTATTAGTAATGTATAAGAAATCATTTGAGGCTGAAAGAGGCTGGAGCACCCAAAGTTCCTGGTTGAATTTGCTGTGAAAACCAAGGACATTAAAATAGAAACTCATGTCTTACTCAGATATACCTTAAAAAAGTCGTCGGTTTTGCTTCAGGTTTTATCGATACTATCTTTTTTTTAGTACGAATTTTTTATTATTTTTATTTGGGGATGGCAGTTTTCTGGGATTCCTTCCATGAACGCTGCACCACTGAATTGGGAAAGGCTACTTTGCAAATAAAATCAATATCCCTTTTCAGACCGCTACATCAAATATTGAGCAACTGATGAAGTTAAAATTGAGTCTGTGGGGTGTTTCAACATAGTTGATTTAGTTTTTTTCCTTTTTAGGCACATTTATAGCAAATATTTTTCATCAGTACTTACTACGAAGTGCGCCACTATAGAAATTTGTCTTAAGATAAAAAGACCAGTGCAAATAGAAATAGCATTCCTTGTTAAAAAAGGGAGAATTTTGCTTGTTCTCTTCATCAAACTTCTGCTGAAGGAGTTGATAGCAAAATGAAATTTGTTTAACAAATCTAAATGCATCTTAACATGCATTTTCAATTTAATTCCATCGATATCTGTATATTTCGATCAATACATTAAAAATATTACATTAAACAACTCTTATTTTGATCTATTTAAGGGATGGTCCTAATGCGACCAATGTTTGTTCAGCTGCTTTTAAGTGTTTAGCGTTCGTCTTCGTATCTATTCTTTTATTAACATTTCATGGTTTTTAAGCAAAACTACATCTTTTTCTTCTCTAAGTATGCGGAGTAACTTGGTAATCGACTATCACATAAAAATGCGGCCCACCATCGCCTCTACTGCTAGCAAATGAAAAGGCACAGATATAATACATATATCGTTAGGATAGAGCAACAAACAATGTATCAAACGAATGGCTGCTGTCGGTTGAGTCTGAGAGAGATGGAAGCGTCGTGAAAATGTGCCACATTTGACTGGTTATCGCGTTGCCGTGTGTCCCGTTGGATGTCACCCTGTTTGAACCACATGGTATAGCGTTGACGTTATCCCATCCTCTCAGTTGGTAGGTAGAGAGTCGCGCTTTTGTATACGTATCGCTCCGGCGGCTGTAAGACCCAAATTTCTACCGATGTGGTAGTCCGAAGGATGATTATAGACTTGGACATTTCAAAGATGCCCAAGTACTATCGTAATCGACGAGCAAACCGAGACCAGATATGACACCAGCTAGGTCAGGGATGGGCAAACTTTTTGGGTCGCGGGCCAAAAATAAAATAAAAAATTTGGTGGGCCAAGATAAATTTTTTTTTAATTTTAAAAACAATATACAAGTATTACAATTTAAATATGTTAATGAGATGAATCAAATTGCGATTTCATTTTTAAAAGTTCCTTTTATTGAGGTTCGAAGTGAGATGTACTGATTCTAAGGAACGAGGCTAAATGCTCATCTGTCAGTCCACTTCTGAAATAATTCTTTCTAAGGTTCATAGTTGAAAACACTTGTTCACATATTTAAGATGAACCAAACATAGCACTGATTTTCTGGGCGTGAGATATTAAATTTGGGAAATTTACTTTCAATAATGATTTGTAAAACTCTAACTTTGGCATAATTAGAAACAACTGCTTGAGATGATTATTAGATTGCAACTCAATTAATTGAAGCTGCAAATCTGACCTCACTGCTTCACAATTTACGTTGAAAGGCATGGTAAAAATATCCAATTCTGTTTGAATGGCACTGAAATCTTGAAAACTGAGTTCGAACTCAAAATGTAGTTTTTTCAAGCCATCTTCATGATTCTTAAGTTTCTCTTCATTTACTGAGGATATTGAATTTAACCTCGAGAAATGAGACAGGTCGTTCTTAGCTAGCTGCCCAGCAAACATATTTAGTTTAAAAGCTTTGAGATGGGCCCAGATATCGTCGATAAATAAAATTTCCCCTTGCATCATGACTGCTCGCATCATGACTGCATGACATTCAGGTTGCTCATATGACAAAGAAGATCTGTGAAAAATGCAAAGTCCGAAAGCCATTCTGTATCTTCTAACATTTCGCACTCCGCAGAACACTGTTTCTCATGGAAGAATGACACAATGTCGTCTTTCAGCTGCCAAACTCGCTCGAAAACACATCCTGCACTAAGCCACCTTACTTTCGTGTAATACAGTACATCAGAGTATTCAGATTGCACGGACTGAAGAAAATCTCGAAATTCTATCCGCGGGCCGGATAAAACCTTCTGGAGGGCCGTAGTTTGCCCATCCCTGAGCTAGGTGAAAGCATGGGCAGTCTGTCCGAGATAAATTGACTTGGAGGTTGCACATTTGACTCATACGGCCTTGCAGCTGCACTCATAGACTTTTCGCACAACCGATATCATCGTACAGCATGAGTCAATGGTCGTGGATTCAGTTGTAACCAAACGGGTCATCTGCTCAGAGTGGCAGAAGGTCGTCGAAGACGCAAAGATCGAGTATATAAAATACTCTGAGTAAAGGACTTACTACAAGCTCGCTGGCAACGCATTCCGAGCGCTGATCATCAACAACCTGTTCGATCACGACTGCGACAGACTGTGATTCAAGCTTGACCCGAGTCTCATCAGTGCATCGTAACTGGCCGTTCCAGAGGAAGAGTTCTCCGATGAGAGCGATAAACTACACGCTTTCAGGCTGTGCTCTATTTGCCGCCTGGCGCACAAATGCCTGTGCGTTTCCCTCTCTGAGCCGAATCAAACGGCCATACGTATCCTGAGCACCCGACGAGAGCCTCTGCTATCTCACCTTGTACAAGCTTCGTCCACATCAATCGCTTTCTATCCGCAGAAGTCTGCCACGGCATGTCCCACATTCTCCCCAGCATTTTAGCACATGTTGTGAGATCGTAGCGGCTAGAAAAAGAAACGTTTCCACGAGAAAGGAGCCGAATGCCACGTGTGGCAATAACTAAGGGTCGGCGTCCGACTCTTGTGCATCCCGATTTCCACCTGACACCTGGTGTTTGTGATGGACCGCCGGCTAACGGTTTCACGACCCTTTCGCTCGTGTGGAGATTTGACACCCCTTGAGTGTGGGAGGTGTCTTTTGAAAAAGAAGCGACGGGGATTCGAGGAGAGAGGTGATTGCCCCGAAAAGGAAGGCAAAGGACTCGAGCGAGAGAAGCCACAGAGGAAGGTGGTGGTCGAGATAGCTCTGGACAGTTATACGGGGAAGTCAAACCCCGGTAAATTAAGGCAACCCATCTGTCGTTATTGTTGTTGTAGTTTTCATGGCAACCTCGGCAAACGAAAACGTTCAATTTTCATTGTGAATATTCTAGAAAGTTCTTCCAAAATCCGTTGAAGTCGTTTGATTTCATTGGTTAGTTTGAATTTTTTTTCCCTCGCATTGGTTATTTTGATTTTAAAATATTCTTTGATTGCATTGGTTCTTTTAAATATTTTTCTGTGATAAAATTGGTCCATTTATTTGTACTTCGACAGTTGTGTAATTTTTATTTTACTATATTAGTTTTCACAAAAGGATTAAGAGTTTTTTTTTTGCCATTTTCATTTTGATTATTTTTTTACACAAGAGTTTTGACGTCGTCAGGTTGTATTATTTCTTGCTTTTTTTCTTTTATAAATCGTTTTCTTTTTCAACATGCCCACTGTATTTAGTGTAATTGATAAATTTCAGGGTATATATATATATATTCTTACCCAACTTTCGAAGTTTAGTTTTGCTGGAACACAACTGTGTTTTGTAATGTAATTTCTTTTTGTGAAATTTAAAAAATATACATACTTTTCAAAACGTTTTCAAGCTTTCATTGTGAAAAGAAAAATGTTTTTGAAAAAAAAAATATTTTTGAAATAATTATTTTCTTGGTGACTTTAGAAGTGCGCCAAAAAAAATTGCCAATGCCGTTGCCACCACTCATAAACGTAGAGTGTAGCTGTTCCAACAAAAAAAGTTCACTTGTACACAAAGCATTTCCTTTTTATCTTAAAAAGTAAAATGTTAAAAAAGAAATAAGTATTCTTACCACAAACACATCTTCCCCCAAAGCATACCTGTTGAGGAAAATGAAATATTGTTATGTTATCCATTGTACTACATCGCACGCACATGTGCATTTATTGCATCTCAACGATGTGTGATATTTTAATTAAAACTTTGATAATAGATCATAATTTATACTATTAATATACTATACTACTTATACTATAATTATATACTTATACTATTACTATAGTAAGAGCACGTTTATAAACAGAAATCGGTTCAATAAGTTACATTCACCTACCTTCACGTGAGGCTCGTTAAACGCGCGTTTGGCGAGGCTTTCAGGGTCCCACTCTCCAAGGTCGCAATGATAGAAACTTGAATTGGAGGAATTAAAAAACATAATTTAATGGCAGGACCTCGCTAGCCTCGCCAAACACGCTTTGAAACGCTTCATGTGAACGTGGCCTTATGGTTTTTCTAATTATTTTATTTACAAACTAATTTTCGATATACGAACATTTCGCTAAATTAATGCTTTGAAAATATTTTAATGAATATTCGTTACGAATGTGTTCAATTTATTTCATGCACTCAATATTTTCGCTCAATATATCAACCACTCATGCCAATTCCCACATTGTGTTTCAAATCACAGCATTAGTACTGAAATGATCGTTTCATGTGCCATTATTGTAAGAATGGAAACGAGTTCAAAACTATAGTAAAGTAAATTCATTATAATTCCTTACTTTGGGATCACTTACTGACTTCCGAGTTTTTAAAAGTGTTTTGTTAATGAAATAAATACATTTTGAGTAGAGAAACATTCAACTAAACTTGTACTGGTTTTCTTTTAAAAACGGTCAAATTTTGAATCCTTTGTTTGATTGCTTAAAAATAAAATTTCCATAGCTCATTCAACAAAGTATGTTATATTCGTACATTAATTTTTATAATAATAAAATGAATAATTATTTAATTAAATATTTATATGTGTGCAAATAATAAAAAATAGTTCTTATTTAAGATTAATCTCGTTTTCTTATCAAATAAATTTTGGAATAAATGTTAACATAATTCTGATAGAATTGAAGGCAAATGTTAAGTTTTTCATATGCAATGGATCCCCGTACCATTGCTCTAAGGGTTATAGTGATGTGCCTCTGGACAAGAAATTGAGAATTGTAGCAATGGCCATGTCTCCTTCATACTTAAATGCTGGGTTCATTTACCCGAAGCTAAAGCTGGATTTGTCCCTAAAGATCATACGCTTCCATGTCTACCACACTCGAACACGGTACCAAGCCATATGAAACCTACGATGTTTAGCACTCACGGCCATTCTCAATTTGCTGTCAAGTGACACGCCATTACAATTCCTAGTATAGCAACACGGGGAGCCATCATTTACGATAGCCGGTTTCCTCTAGCAGTACAAAGTACTTTGACCATCACAAGAAATATATCCAGATTCTACAACCTGTTGTCTTGCCTTTTATGTCACAAGGGTTATTTACCAGAAGGATAAAGCCCAGTCGTATATTGTTCGCCTCTCTCACCAGTGCCTCAGTGTTGACTTCCTTGGGCAGAAAGATCCCTATATCTGTCTCCCATCGACCATGTCTAGGATGTTCTAGGCAACCCCCGAAATATAAAGGCTATGAAGCAGCAGCTCCAGAGTTATTAGCATAATTTGTCACAAGATAGCTTAAGGACTCCATTTGACACCGAAGTACATCAGAGGGAGATTTACGACTGACTAATCTATGACTTTTCTGATATAATTTTACAATATTAGAGAGAGAGAGAGAGAGTCCTTCAGGTTTGAAATTTTTATCCTTTTTTATTCTACAGATTCCAAGTGCCATTCTGATTTAACAGTGGCTTATCCCCTTTTAATTCAATTTCAAAAACCAACAGCAGTATTTTAATGTTCAATATATATATATATATATATATATATATATATATATTTCCTAGGACTAGATATATATATATATATAATATATATATATATATATATATATATATATATATATATATATATATATATATATATATATATATATATATATATATATATATATATATATATATATATATATAAGAATTCACATAATTAATTTTAAAGACATTGTAAATTAAATGGAATTTCTATTTGTTTATCTAATTCAGTGATATTTATCTTTCTTTGATCTAAAACGTAGTTCAAAACTACTAGGTGCTGTCCTCGAATATTTCACTTCAGGATTGATCCCATACCGTCGCCAATAGCCCTTTTCGTTACTCCAGTACGGGGATACAAATTAAGCTCTAACCAAAAACATTGTGTGGCTATATGGGTTTGCCGACTGCGCTTGCATCCTGAGAGGTGGTGGCTCAGATTCGATTCCTCCCTGTGTGTATTCCTCTCTTCTGGGTCAGTGAAATTTTCCTTGTGTGTGTGTCGGTCCATTTATTTGACTTTGTTTGGACAGCTTAGACAAATATGACCCGTGACCCATTAAATCCGATGAACCAACCAATCTCAAGCAAAGTACTCAACAGTTGATGCACTTGCATTTTACTCTACTTTATCAAAGTTTCAAGCTTGAGTGCAACCCCGACAACTCAAATAACTGGGATCGCACATTTTTTGCATTTCCCCAAGTTCTAAATTAAAACTAACTAAAGCGTCGGGGTATAAATATCCGAGTCGACAAAAAACAATGCAAAAAATACAATGAATATGTTTTGTGTGAAGATAGTCTAATTTATCAACTTACCCCTCGTTTGTTGGATTGCGTGTAGCAACTGGCCCCATTCGGATAATTCTCTTCATACTGGATGCAAGGAGATACTCGACTGTAGCAGAAGTATACGCAAGGGTTGTTAGGATTCTTAAGGGAAAGAAAGATAAAGTGAGTTTATATTTTTGGATTACATTCAAGAAGATAATACTATCGCCAATTCGTAATAATTTTGGAATGTTGTAACCCGTCATAGGTTTGTTGCATGCATTTCCAATTGTACACCCATTCGAATGAGAGAAGTTTTAAGTGCAAACAAACAAACCTGACGTTCTTCAAAGATTTCATTTCTGCTTTCCAAATGCCCTCGCATGATAAATATCAGGAAGGTGTCGTATCTTGGGACAGTTGTACCTTGAAACAGTTGATATTGTGCAGTCTCCTTTTGAGTAAGTACCAAATTGACACATTGCAGTTTACCATTTGCCAGCAGAGAACCTTCTCACAAAGATTGGCACTCCACATGTGTTTGTTGTGTTTGCTAAACAACAAATTGAAATACATCCTCTGGTAAGTAAATATTTTGGGTTTCTCAATTTTAATTCTAGTAATTTCACTGATGATAATAAAAAATTTTTGGAGGTTGATAAAGTTAGTTAAAAATCTGTTCTACTCAATAATGATGCGATTTTAATATAAACATAACCTGATATTGATTTCTAGACTGTTTTATTTGTAAAGGCAACCAGTTGTACCTTGGGACATCCCAAGATACAACAATTTATTTTGTCCCTTGATACAACATTTTGGGCTATCAAAAACAGTAGTACCCGAAGTTGCGCGATAGGTGAGACCAACGGAAAACCGCGTAAGTCGAATTCGTGTATGTCGGGGTACAACTTTATATATAAATACGTATAATTTTTTTTTAATTGGGTCGAAGAACTAATAAAAACAGTAGCTTAGAAGAAAAATATTTCATAAAGTTGCAGTTTTATGTATACGTATATTAAAAAACAAAATATAAAAAAACTAATGTGTTCGTAAAAAAGTTATTTCGATGTCCTCATATAATCCAACCAATTCGTCTGACGACACAATGCCTTCTTTTTTTCACACGGAATTTCTTCGTTGCAAGCTAATAATTTTTTTATTCCATGCTTTGTATCTATAACGCGTTTTTCGTTGGAGTTTCTAATTTTTAGGTCCTTTCATCTGCCCATGCCGCGCAGATGGTCTTCGACAGTCATACCATTGGTTTTGAGTTCAGGTGATTTTTAACTGATTCCCTAAAAATTCTGGTGACACCGAGAGATCTGCTAGAGAGCTCGAGTGCTGAGCGGTGATGTTTGTTCTGTGGTGATCATCATTTATGGGGCTACAGCCTTTCAATATTTGACTGTTTTGCAGCGCCCAAGTTGAAGTTAGCAGTTAATTTCAATGCCTATTATGTTCAATAATTTTACACAATTTAGAATTTATTGCTTAAGTTTTGTTTAATTTAATGGGTTTATTCTTGATTTCTAACATTGTATTATTAAAAGGAGGGTAGTGTAATTTTCAGAATCATTATTTGCTATTATGAATGTTGAAACTAAGTAATTGTTAATAATCACGGAATTCAGTATGTGTAGAATAGATTTATCTTGTAGTCTACTTCAAGCAATTTAAAAGTAGCATGCATTACAAGGTATAACATGTATCCCAAGATACAACATGTATCCCAAGGTACAACAACATATGTCCCAAGGTACAACATGCATCCTAAGGTAAAATAACATGTACCCCAAGGTACAACACCATGTATCCCAAAGTACAACACCACGTTGAACCTTGGGACATTTGCATAGGTTAACAAAACAATTTATTAAACAGTTGGTGTTCGAAATACAGATAAATAAAAAATGGCAAATTCTTCCAAAGGTAATGAATGTAAATAGTTGATGGTAAAAACAAACTGCAGCTACATTATAGCCTCAGAAAAATATTTGTTTAAAACTGTCCCAAGGTACGACACTTTCCTCTACATCAGGCCTCGTAATAGATTTTTTAATACAGGTGCACCTTGTGCACCTAAGTTTTTAAATTAGGTGCGCAGATTATATTTTAGGTACACATTTAAAAAATATAAGAGTATATAAAGTAAACAACTTTATTTTAGTTAGGTATGTTTATATAGGTTTTTTTTCGTAGTAGATATATATTAAATAAAAATATTTAAAAATCAAAATTCTTCCTTCTCAGGCGTACGGCTGTCGCAACAGTCACTTCAGCCGAGCCATCAAGAAAATGTTTCGATCATCGGAAAGTTCTGTTGGCAGTGACACAAGTAAACCTTCCTCCTGTATAAACCCGTTACGGCCCAGCGATTTTGTTTTAGCATAGTGTGTAATTAGGAATTTTAATTACGTTCCTTTAGAGCGAGAGAGGTCGATGCTAATATTTTGTTCCAAGCATCAAAATAAGGTAAAACACGTTCCCTCCTTTCCCTTTTTTTTAACGTTAGGTGCATTGCGTTCACCTAGCGGGAAAAAATTAGATGCACAATTTTATTTTTATGTGCACCTGTGCACCCGGGTATTTCGAGCCCTGCCCTACATTAAAGTTGTGTTGATTGCGAATTTGGCAACGTTTGGCGTTTATTGGTGGTGAAAATTCCTCGGCCACCTATAAATTTAGAACTTAGGAATTTTTATTCATAAAGTGCTGAAATCGTATTCCAAAAACAAGCCAACTGACGTCACGTTTAAAATACGCACAGGAAACACATGTCGCCGCAGAAACTCTACCATCACCTGTATTTAAACTTGACAGAAAAAGCCCCTCATAGTCGTATGGCTAAGAAAATCTTGATCTCTAATTTGAGTTTTGCCGGTATCGTGTTCCTGACATGTACCTTCTATTGTCTCATCAATAGAAGCAGCATTTACAAACTAAAAATTGTGGATTTTAAAATTTACATAGATTCAATAAAATGCTTTCTAGAATTTTATGAAGAACAATTTAAGTCTTCATTCTAGTTAAACTACATAATATGCACATAATTTATGTAAGTTATGCTATTTTTTACATAACCGCATTTGATGTTCTACACCTATGATCAGGAAAGTGTATTTCCCTTTTCCATAGTTTCCATCTGTTGTGCAATATAGAAATATTTTACAAATTGAAACAGACACTATTTATGTAAGATACTCTACGTATTAGACAGCAGTAAACAAGTAAAATGTTTAATTAAATGTACTTTAAACATTCGGTCAGACAAAAAAATTATTTCAATCCTGTTTAATAAATTATGTTAACTTTTAGTTAACGCACTTTTTGTCCGTAATTTCAAAAGTTATAGTTCATACTAAACATTTAATCATTTTCTCTACCAACGTCGAATGAATTCTCAATAACGAATGTATTAGGAATTTTTAATACTCACCAAGAGCCCTATAAACTGGTTTCCATAACATCTTTGACATTTTTGGAGTACTTCGACAAGACAATCTCCTTGATAACATCTCTGAAGAAATAAAACAACATGGATTACCCCACGAACTAACTTATCTTAAGTATGATTTCATACAACTAACTTGATTAAATATTTGTATCAAGACACCAAATAACGATAAATTATTGGCGTATTCGAAATGTTTAGAAACTGAAAAATCTATCTATATATTCAAAAAATCTTACCGCAGCCACCGCCGCAGGATTGAAAATTCGCTTTTTTTAGTTTATTCTTAGACGGTTTCCCGATAAATTACGGATCAGAAAATTACAAAATTGACATGGTTTGCTCAAAATTATACAGGGTACAAGACGAATAAAAAATTTTGCGTAAGTGAACAGGGGGTGAGCCCCCTAGTGTTTATTAAATTTATTCAATGTGTGTTTGTGAAGGTGGTTCTTTGTGTATTCAAAGCAATTATTATGCTTCGAGAAATGGGATAGCTATTTTCTAACAAAAGATAAAATAAATATTTTTAGAAAAGTTTTCACATTACAAAATGTGCTAAATTAAAGAAGAGAAAGAAACTATTTTACCTCTCATCTGTACAACCTTTGTTGTCAAACATTTTTCTTTGAAATACCATATTATTCTTTTAGTTTATTTTTTACTTGTCAAAATGTAAATTGTATCGAAATGTACGAAAGTTTGAATTATTCTAGTTTTAAATAGAAAAGTAATATTTTAGACGTAACACACACAGCATTATTAAAGAAATGAGTATTTGAAATTGATGCAAGTAAATTCCCATTCCCACTCAATGGAAGATTAGTCCTCATGGCTTCCCTAAAGTGGAACTATGAACCACTTGGCATTACCCTGGAGCCCCATAGGGAGGGGAGGTGGTTACTTTACACTCACATACATATCATACATTCAAGGTAGAAAATTATAGATTGGCCACATTCCGTATGGAAAAACATACATGCCTTACCCCAGATTCGGACCAGAAACCTTTTGATCAAAAAGTCAGCACCCTACCCACCACACCAATTAGTCGGTCAAGTGAATGTAATGTAAATAAACATATAGTTGTCATAATCTATTCTTAAAATACAAAAGAAATTGACAGTTTTCGCCAAATTCAACATTATAATCAGCCAGTAATTTTTGTGAAAAGTTGTAAAAAAGTCCCGTATGGGTAAATAATAGTGGTAGATTAATAATCAAAATGTCGGAAAGTAATGGAACTATTTTTCAAATACGTGTGTAACTCTTTAGATAGATTTTTTACTAAAAATATTTCAATGAAATTAGTACTACAGTTATGTAAAATGAAATGCGAACTATATATATATATATATATATATATATATATATATATATTCTACTTCTACTTTGACTTTTTATTAAAGCTTCGTAAATATAAAAGAGAAATAATTACTTTTCCAGTTCCACATTTAGTGAAGGTATCTTCTACATGATATGTAGTCTGTCCATCACATGTGCAGGAATAAGAGCATGGGGTAATCTGTTAATAAAAGAAATTTGTATACTAGAACTGAATACGCTAAAAAGATCATTTTAAATACATATGTATTCAGGTAATTTTACTTAAAAGAGAAAATTTCCATTTTTAATAAAGAAAATGAACTTTCTAAACTTTCATACTTTTTACTTTTTGTGCTTTTTCCGATTAACTAAATACATTGAATTTTACAAAGTTCTCTCTTCTAGAAAAAAGAAAAATTTATACTAATCTTTGCAAATGTAGAAATAGTTCGAAAATTATTCTAGACTAAACACCCTCTAACTGCATAAAAAAATATTTTCGTGCACTTGTTTTTTTTTTAATGTTTAAAAAATTGTGGTTTTTTATGGAATTTCAATGATTGAAATTTCTTTTCGAACGAAATTTTAATTCTTCAAGCTAAACAATCTCTACTATTATAAAAGGAAATGTTTGTTTGTTGTCTGTTTCGCGGCCGCAAAATCCTGACGATCTATGACACTTACAGCAATCAGATTTGGAGCACAGGTAGTCCAAATGTTTTGCAATTCTTGGGCCGCGGCGAATTTTAAAATTCAATCCAGAAATTTTTTTTAATGAATTTAATCGTTTTATTGTCCATTGTTTCATCAACGCGTTTCTTCCGCGAAAGAAGGAACGCCACAATCTTGACTTTATCTACCCACGTGACTTTGCAATCAGCCTTTGGAACCATGCCAAGTTTTTTTCATCGCGGGGAACTCAGAGAAAATTATTTTTTTCGCTTCCGCTTTGATTGTGCGCTGAGGAATGATTTTCCAACCAGACGATAAATCTTTTAACTGTACTTACTAAATTCTTTTTTCTATGTCCTAGACCGTTAAAGATGGAGTAAAAAATTTCAACGGATTTGAAGTCTGCTAAAAATTTTAGTTTGGATCGATACCTAAAAATATGATTTTCTTTAAATAAATAATTTTTAAATTGAATATATTTTTTTTCTTTTCGCAAGAGATTGTGACGTCACAAAACAGATTGCATATCTGCCCTTCGCGTTAAAAAAAAAAGAAACCGATTACATTTCCTGCCCTATTCCATTTCAGGGAATAAGAGCAAAAAATAAAAAACACCATTTTGACGGGGATTGTTAATTCTTTTTCGTAAAATCGGAATAGCTAAAGATAGATTGAAAATTTCAACGGATTTGAAATGTGCGGAAAATTTTACACCAGTTTAATAACTTACATCACCACGGGCACGGGCAACGTCGGGCTAGCCACGCAGTGTCTTGTACCTAATAAAATTCTCTGAATAAACTCGTTTCGTAAGTTGTTTCTTAAATCTCAAAGTTTCTTATAATAATTGTCATATAACTGACTTAAAAAACACTTTAAATGAAATTTCAGCTGTCATTTTTTTTAATTTAAATATTATCTGATTTGTGCTTTTCCTTCGGCCTGTGTTTTATTTGAAGTATTCATTTAGTTTTATATTTCGAGCGAGACAGACCACGTTTTCGGATTGAATTCAAAAACAAATCTGATTTTCGATTAAAGCAATTTTAGAACTCGTCTGAGCAAATCTCTTAATGTCTAATAGGTTTTGGGATCTGCGCTTTCGTAGAACTTAATCGTTGGAATACTCTTATTCTCGTTTCTTTAAGAGAAATTTCAGACACGTTCTCTCAAAATTGCATGCCTTATAATATGAAATTTCGCTTTTGTAAAACAGAAAGTAGAAGAGAAATTGGGTGCGTATATGGAAGGACTACAGTTGCACTCTCTTTATTTACTTGATAATAGTTGCTTTCTGCGAAGGAGTATTATGTAATAAAGCCAATTATATGATCACACCTCTTGTGTTTAGTTAGCTTTTCTTGGAAAATTGAACTGCCAGAAATGTCTGAATAAAGCCGTCAGTCGTTTAGCAGTGGGAACCACAGTAGTACCTACATAACAACAACAGGCTTAACACTAGTTTCACTCTCCAAATAAATATATACAGGAAAAAACTGGAATATATTATCTAATATACTATCTGTTTCTGTGTGTATGTGTATATTTTCTATACAAATCTACACCTTTTGACCAATCCACGCCAGCTTTGGTACACACACTTTAGAATACAGTTGGTAAGCATAGGCTACTTTCCTGTCTTCAGACCTTTCTATAGCACTTGACAACCATGAAAATTGGCACACAGGTAGTCCTAAAAGTGCCCCCCGAAACCTCAATTTTAAAGCCTAAAGTTTGTTTTCTTGCAATAAATGAATATGGACAAGGAAACACGTTATACAGAGTTTGTGTATTTGAGTTAATACGGGGAAAAATTACTAAACTTCATAAATCATTATCGTCTTTATAAATACTTTTCTGCAGTTTTCTTCGCGCACTGCTCTATTTTAGCTCCGGAAGTCGAAATTCGACACTGCGCATTTTTCGCTTCTCAGAATTGTGCATTTTTTCATCGGAATTCAGTTTCTGTTTGTATATGTCTTAATCTTTTGCATATTGCAATAGATTATCCAGGAATTAAATGTATATATTTGCTTCCGAAGTAAATTGTAAAAGCTATAAAAAAGTTAAAACGAAGTTAAGAAGTATTTTCCTTACAACTTAAATTATTGCATTTTTCAATGCAAGAAAACTGATTATTCTAATTCATTTTTCAATCAACGTTTAACCATTTCGACTCGAGCAACGTCGGTTTTTAAGCTAGTTGAAAAATAAAGTTTCCATGTTCCTTGCCCACAGTTGTTGAAGTCGCTTGCTTTCAACTTCTTACCGGACATGACTACCTACAAAGACAGTTACATAGTATTGGAGTAGAAAGATCAGCCATCTGTCCTCTTTGCGAACTGGGTGAATTGAATGGAGACCATCTCAAGAACAGTCCTTAAACTTTACGATCGAAAATACTGTGAATGGTGTTTTCAAGACATATTTAATCACTGCATACCTCTGCTCGTCGACTGATGATCGAGAGACAGGAGAGGGCGGAAGAAGAAAAACTTTTTGTGTTTGAAGAACCGAATACAGATTTTTTTGTTGGCGCTCGAGGAATATACCAATACAAATTACAAAAGATAACATCAAGGTCTTTACATGAGACTTCCGAAAACGAAGTTTCTCTTTCATTAAACAGAAACCTTAGGTAATGTTACGGTGGATCATAAGGCACCAGGGCTTTCACACTTGCACTGCGGGCTGCAATATCAGCTTAAACAACAGGTTACAGTAAAGAGATGAACCACTTTTTAGGCTTGGAAAACACAGTACCATACGACACAACGTCTTTTCAAATGTAATGTCCTCCATTATTCTAGTTTCCTTTAACATGAAATTGAGGATATCTCTTTGTAGCAATCTTTAACGGTCTTGTTTTACCAGCTATAACGAAAAACTTTATTACTTCCCGTTGGCTCAATCTTCGAATTTGTAACGCCAGTAAACGATTGCAAAAAGCAAGCAAGAAATTGCTAGAATTATTCCCTTCAGAAAATGAGATAGTCTAAACCTTCAGTTCTGACATTGATAATCATTGCCACATCGCTTAGCAGCTGCTACGATATTAATAGAAAATATTCTGTCCTAATATTTTGTTGATGAATTGTATACTTGAATTTTATCCCTCAAAATAATCAGTCATACATATTAAACATTTACCTGCACATAGCTTGTTGTCTTGCATTTTTTGTTAAATTTACATTTCTGGACACAGTGTTCACCACCGCAGTAAACTGAAAAACATCAAACATTTAGTTTGAAAAAGTGTTTTAAATAAATAATTACATCCAAAGTAAATACCTACTTTATAAAAGTTTTATACCAGATAATGGAACAAGTATACGATTATTTACATTTTACAACTCACAGACCTGTTCATAGTATCCATGGAAGGAAAAGTTCTCAAATTACACTGCACTGCATGAAAATCAGCCCCGACACCATTCCTGCTGATTCTCAATGAAAAATTCCCTCCAGAATCCGAATATGACCCCCGTTTTCCCCATCACGTACCGTTTTCTGGGGACGCACCCCCTATGTTTATCACTTTTCGATATAATTTGATGGACATACGTTTGATTTGGAGGCAGGAAAAGGTTTATTTTAACCATTAAATTTCTTCTGAGGGGATACAGAGGTGAAAAGCTCTAAAACATGAACATTGGTAGCAGGGAGAGAGATTTTTTTTTTGGGGGGGGGATTTGTCCCCTTAAATTGTAAAAAAAAAATCATTAAAAATTATCGTTTTTTCTGGGTTTTTTCGCAGTTTTTTCATTTTATTTTCTACATATGTCAACTATTACAAATATATACCAACAATTTTGGCTAAAAGCGGGTGAGTGGGAAGAGGGCCCGAATCCCTCGCAATACTGTTTGGAAGATTCACGACGGTGGCGCTCTCAGTAACTCGCTCGCTTCGTGTTTTGCGCAGGAATTTTCATGCCTTGAAAAGTTTGAAATTCCATTGATTTTATCACTATAGTTGTGAACTGTAATCGTTATCTTCCCTCATTACATCTTTCGCGATCGTAGAGTCAACTTTTCGGTATTATAGGCGGGGATTCTGTGTTTCCAAGTTATTTAGATTGTGTAAAACGGTCCAAAGTTTTTTGCTCCGGCTTTTTCACAGTGAATTACAGTACTTGAGTGTATGTCGTGATTAATACCGAGCATTGATTTACTGTTTAATTATGCCACGTGAGTGTAAAAATCATCCCAATAGCTTCTGCTATGTTTGCGTGGAATTGACTTAAAAAGCCGCAACGAGAACCCCTTTCACCGCTTCTTAAAACTGCTTATCAATTTAACTATGATTGCCAAGTTGGCGATCAGGACAAAGATTGGGCTCCAAAATTTTGCTGCACTACTTGTTACAGTAGCTTGACCAAATGGCTCAAAGGGTATCCGTAAATCAATGCCCTATGCTGTGCCCATGGTTTGTCGCGAACCTCGCTGTCATCTCACAGATTGTTGCTTTTGTATGACTTCCACTGTTTGTACCCCAATCCTTGTCCTGATCGCCAACTTGGCAATCATAGAAAATTAATAAGCAGTTTTAAGAAGCTAAGAAAGGGGTTCTAGTTGCGCTTTTAAAGTCAATTCACCGCAAACATAACAGAAGCTATTGAGATGAGTTTTACACTCGCGTGGCATAATTAAACAGTAAATCAATGCTCGGTATTGATCACAACATACACTCAAGTACTGTAATTCACTTTGAAAAATCCGAAGCAAAAAAATTTGGACCGTTTTACACAATCTAAATAACTTGGAAACACAGAATAACCGCCTAGAATACCGAAAAGTTGACTCTACGATCGCGAAAGATGTAATAAGGGAAGATAACGATTACAGTTCACAACTATAGTGATAAAATCAATGGATTTTCAAACTTTTCAAGGCATGAAAATTCCTACGCAAAACACGAAGCGCGCTAATTATTGAATCCGTCATACAGTGAATCTTCCAAACTTTCTTGCGAGGGATTCGGGACCTCTCCCCCTCACCGGCTTTCAGCCAAAATTGTTGCTAGATATTTTTATTAGTTGGGGTTGTTTGGGGAGGAAAGGGGGGGGGGGGCGCTAAAAGCTGGAATATGGAGAAAATAAGTGAAAAAATTGCGAAAAAAACCCAGAAAAAACGATAATTTTTAATGGATTTTTTTTTACAATTTAAGGGGACAAATCACTTAAATCTCCCTCTTTGCTACAAATGTTCATGTTTTGGAGGTTTTCACCTCTCTAGCCCCTCAGAAGAAATTTAATGGTTAAAATAAACATTTTCCCCACTCTAAATAAAATTTATGTCCATAAAATTATTTCGAAAAGTTATAAACATAAGGAAAAGAAAATGGTACGTGCTGGGGGTAAACGGGGGTCATATTCGGATTCAAGAGGTCATTTTACATAAGAATCAGCAGGAATGGTGTCAGGGCTCGAAAAAAATAAGTTTTTTTTTGCAGAACAGCGTCATTTGTAACTATTTATCTGTCTCGTTACTCACATTTTATACCTTACTTAAACCCGTTAGTTATAAATAAGTATCGAACGTATGAAATCAGCATCGGTATGCTGATACGTTCGAATGAATTAAAATTTAAAAAAATATAAAGAGCATTTCGAGAACTCCCACTTTTAAAGTCCTTTTTACAACAATTAGCTTCTGAACGTACACTTCAATTGAATCCACTTGTTCAAAGACGATTCGGAATTTTTAGACGTCTAAACCTATTTTCCCATTCATTCGCATGTCCTTTTTTGCGTATATTTCTATCCACCATTTTAAATGCTTTCGGTAATCAAACTTAACAAATTTTATCTGATAGGTGATCATTTCCTGCATTTTTAGCAATGTTAAGCAGTTCCAAAGCTCAAATCAAGCATATTCAAATTAATTGTGACAAAACTGGCGAATAAATCCCGTAACGATTAATTTCAAATTGCTTATATCCGTATGCTGCCATACTCTAATATACAAACAATGGTGATTTCAGCGTCACTTAAGGCAGTGAAATATTTGTATAGACGAGCAGTACAAGTCTAAAGAACATTAGTTCTTTGTAAAAGAGAATTTTTGAAGCAGCACTGTAACAGTAGTTTGTAACCTTGGTTACTACTTCCTCATCTCTCTTACAAAAGTTTATACACCCCACATATTAGTTAGCTAAATTCCCTAATGATTGTACTGAATCCCATTCTTGTTGGTTATATTTAAATAACTCTCGGCCAAGTTCATAAGTACAAGTAACAGTCACAACGAAAGTTAATAAAAGTTAGCAAAGCTTTATTCAGATAGTTAAACAGCCTTTATAAATGCACAGGTTGGTTTCAATAGCGGTAAAATTATAAGATCCGGAACTTGGGCCAAATGAATTTGTAACTTTAAAAATTCCACAGTATAGCCATGTTTTCAAACTTCTGTCATGTTTTCGGCCATAAATATCTAGCTTGAGATCCTTAATAGATCCTTTTTATAAAGATGCAATGTCAGTCAATCATTGAATGTCTAGCTTACTAATTACCTAATCACGGGAAATTATGTTAGCTTTCTTGACGCAATCAAGAAGACATGCAATCACGAACTCACTCATGAGACCAGACGCGGGGGGTGTTGCAAATGTTAAAAATAATTACTAAAATAATTACTAAAATAATACTGATTCAAAAATGAAATGCATCAGGTAACACACATACTCGAGAATGTGATTTGTATAGTTTTCTTGTGACAACGGATACTCAGTTTTTATTGAATGCAATATTATTCTATTCCACCAAAAAAATGGCTCATTACTACATAGAGAGGAGCACGATGATAAACTTAGAAGTATTTTTACGGAACACACACACTCAGAGATAAAGAGAGAAATACAAAATACAACTGAAAACCTTAAACGTTTTAATCGGTCCATTCATCGATCTGCTCTAAATGCAAACATGGTTAATCAATACTGTTCAACACAAATCATTTTCTATAATCAAGATTAGATTAAACAGATTCTTGTTTAATTATATTAGTTCTTATTTACTTTCTGCAGTTTACTGTCTTTTTAATAGAAAAGTATTTAAGCTATTGTCTTTTTTGGAATGCTGTTAGAAAACTAGCGAACTCACCTAACGTAAATCCAAGTAAGAAAACAAGTAGGTGAAAAGAAACTGAATAGAATCCCATCTCTATTCCGATTGGTGACACAAACGATAGAATATTCCGACTACCTAGTATTTATATGAGCAAATATTTCCCATGTCACAATTATGCCACCTGTAAGCATAAAAGTTTTACGATGTGATGAAATCATTTGAAAGCTATGTGATAGTTACCTGTCCCAACTCTTAGGATATCATCCTATAAATTTGAGACGGAATTGCTAATACGTACAATTTGCTAAGAGCCCAAATATATGTCATTTCATAGAAAACTTTTTTTTAAACAATTAAATAAACCGAGGGGGTCTTCAACCTTCCAAAGCTTTGGAACTCTTCTAGTTAACAATATTCTCAAAGGATCCCTAAATTTATATAACATTTTAGGCCAGTGTTTCTCAAACTCGTGCTCTACTCAAGTTCCACCTAAACATACTTTTACATACCACGAAAAACCGTGGGATATACTACCCGAAAAAAAAATGTAGTCGCAGAAAGCTTATAATACACTTTTTCTTGTGGTATAATTATTTTTAAGATTGGTTCATAGGTAAATTCGATGCGATTAAAAGTATTATTTCGCGATAGTGTACAAATTCTTGATCGTGGATATGAAACGGTGAAACGAAAGGTTACATTTCTGACTAACAGGTGTGCCAGAAATAAAATTTATCGTAGCAATAATTACCATAGGAACATTTTTTTTTTATTTGGCAGTTGAAACTCGCTGTGACGTCTGGATAGGAAAGTCCAAAAGGCTCACCAAATGGGATTGCGTAGCAATCACCGGGGGTTTGAGAGCGTTAGCAAGCTGGGTGCGAAGCCCTCGCTGTGACGTCATGGAACGGTAAGTCAAATCAGGATTTTACGAATTATTTAGATAGTTTCGCCGTCGCAGGAGATTGAAAATTCTGCGAAAGGAGTATTGGATTGCGAAGCAAACCAAATGGGATCTGCAAAAGGAGTGTTGGTTTGCAAATCAATCCCCAGGGGTTGACGAGCAGGGTACAGCCCCCTATTAAAACAAAAAATGCAAAGTAACACTAAATGAGATTTAATACAAAATATTGTGTGTTATATCGTTAATTATGGATATTCGTTTCATTAATAAAATTGTTGAATTTCGTTTCAGTAGTCTGTCTTATAAACCTCGGAGGAACCCTTCAAAACCTTTTCGGAACCCAAGTTGAAGAACCCTGAACTAGGCAAACAGTGACTGATATTTGAATAAATAAAAGAGTACTGTTACGACTGTATTTAATTTTTAATTTTTATTTGTTCCATGTGAATTTTTTTTTGCGAACAGAAGGTAAAATTTCAACCTGTTTCTTTAGAATGGAGGGCTCAAAAAATTTCATCAAATCAGTTATCCCGACTGAAACTGAATTGGTAAAATTGTTTTGGGTGTCTCAAAGGCGTGATTTCTAATGAAATTTTCTTTTCATGCAAATCAAACCTTGTGTATCATTTAAAAAAGTGTTTACACCAATTTTGCTTCACTTGTGGTTTTACATACTTTTAAGTAAAAATCGTGCATTTTAATGCAAAATTTGATTTCTAACTTACAAGTTTTCTCGGCAAGTCTCGCAATGTAGATTCTAACTGTTTGATTTCTGTTTCTGTTCTGTTTGATATCTAACTCGCAAGCCTCCTGGGTATATCGCTATTTTATTCTTGTTCTTCAAGAAGCTGGATATATCAAGGTCTACTGCATAAAACATTACAAAATTAATCTAATTGAGGTTTTAAGACTACAATTTCAAGAAGCAGCTAGGGTCTATACTAAATTCCGCTTCTTGCTGAATGCTTTTATATACAATGATGATTCATAGAAGAGGGGATGCCATTTCAACAACTGCCATTCATTCACTACTGAGTATTTTTTGTACTGATACTTTGATAACCGTATTTTGACCATTTAATTTAACCACGATCATCATTGGTCCGAAGCACAACAGAGAGAATAGAAGCTATTGTCGAATATAAGAGAGGATTTCTTTAGTTATAACATTTTACTGTGTTACTAATTGGTAAACGTTTAAATTTCTTTATAAAATAAATTCTTGTCTAGATCCAAATAGTAGTAATTCCAACCGATTCCATCGACTGAAAACTTACGTGTAAGAGGGTGCAAAAAGAAAAAATGGATGGAATGCGATTTTACTTCCGCAACGCATCTTACGCATGAACGTTAACTCTCGCATAATTCATACCGGGATTACCTTGAAATGTAATTTATCGCCGTTTAGGCGACTTTTGGAGTTTAATCTATTCGAAAATCATTCTTTTGAAACTTTATTGGCGAAAGGCTAAAAACGTTATTTGAAAAACAAGCCAATAACATCCCATTCCGAATACTAACAACCTACATTTAGCTCGACAGGAAATGCCTGTCATTTAAGTTGGCCATTTTGCACAAATTGGATTTTAAAAAATCCACAAGAATTTAATCTTTTAGTATTTTAAATTATAAGTAATTTACTAATTAGATAAAATTAATTTTAGCAAATCTAATAATTAAACGTACTTATTTTTAATTAAATTAATGACTACTTTAACTTAATCTAAAAACAACACAGGTCTGATATGAAAATATTTCCTGAAAACTAAGCACTGTTTCTGATGTGTTTTTGGACGCTGATTTCAGAAATAATAAACCAAAAATTCCATCACGTACAGTTTTTTCACAATATGAAATTTTCAGTTTTCAGTCTTAGTGTTTTTATGAATATACAATTACATGTAATTTATTTTTGTTCGCCCGCTAAAATTAATTAATATATACATATATAATTTTTTTTTTGTTATTTTATTATAAACAATTAATAAAATCTAAAAATGTTCGATACACAAAAATAAAAATAAAAAAAGGAAAGAAATTAATAAAATAGTGTAGACGATGAGGTGAAGTTCATTCATTCTGTCACTACCTCTTAAAACAATAAGAAATGTGGCACCAACTCTAAACACAGACGCTGCTGGCGCCAAGGAGACTGCAATCGCTACATCCGGTTTAAATTTTTGCTGATTTTTATGGTCATTTAACGTGTTTTTGTAATAATTTTCTTTTCAGATTTAAAATGTTCTTTTTTTTTTCAATTAAACCATCATACTATTTAATCAGTGATTGAAATTTATTTTTGTGATTGTGAACAGTTTTGTAAAATGGCAATAAAAGGCTGTTCTAATGACCCTAACAAATTTTACAACATCTGCGGTGAACTTACAATCAAGAAACATCAAAGAAATATTACAGATTTTATGTAGAAAGTATACTATGCTTACTTTAATGTCAAACTGGGAGACCAGGATAAATCTTGGGCCCCACACATCGTCTGTTGTATTTTTGTAGAAGAATTGAAACAGTGGTTGATTAAAAGCAAAAATATCTTCGCTTCGGAATCCCGATGATCTTGTAGGAGCCAACTAACCAGTCATGACTGCTACTTTTGTTCCTCAAATGTGCATGGGTTCAACTCCAAAAATAGGAAAGGAATTGTTTACCCAAACATTCCATCGGCTGTGGGTCCCGTACCTCATGGTCCTGGAATACCCATACCTAGACACCCAGAAAAACTAAAAGATATATATTCTGATTCCGAAGAAGACGACTATGGCTCTGATGGTGATTTCAATGCGGCAGGAAGTAACGATCCTCAACTTTTCTCACTAAGTGAATTAAATGATTTAGCGAGAGACTTGGGCCTTCCTAAAAATTCCGCAGAACTACTAGGTGGAAAAAACTTATTGGCAACTGGTGTATCTTTTTCATGGTTTAGAAGACGAGAAAATGATTTCCTTCCTTATTTTTATGAAGATGTTGATTTAGTTTATTGCAGCAAAATTCCTTGCTTGATGGCACAGTTTCAAATTGAATTTGACGCACAGGAATGGAGGCTCTTCATTGACTCATGCAAAAGAAGCCTCAAAGCTGTGCTACTCCATAACGGAAACAAATATTCTTTCAAAACCAGTTGTACATTCCGCAACAAAGAATGCTACGAAAATTTAGCCATAATTTTGAACAAACTTAAATTCTAGGATCACATGTGGAACATATGTAGGGATTTAAACGTAATTGCCATGCTTTTTGGATTTCAAGGGAGATATACAAAATATCCATGCTTCCTGTGTGAGTGGAACAGTAGGGCAAGGAGTCAAGATTGGGTTAAGAGTGACCAGTAAGAGAAAATTGGCATCAATAATGTTATTGAGGAAGCTTTGGTTGACCGAGATATGATTATTCTGCCTCCACTTCATATAAAACTTGGTTTGATAAAACAATTCGTGATAGCTCTAGACAAAGAAGGTCGGTGTTTCAAGCATTTGCTTCATGCATTTCCTCGATTATCTGCAGCCAAAGTGAAGGAAGATGTATTTATGGGACCAGATATTCGAAAACTTATGAAGGACGAAAAATTTGAAGCATTTGTGACAAAGGTTGAAAAGGGAGCTTGGAGCTCCTTTAAAGGAGTTAATAAATTTCTGGGAAATTATAAGGATCCCAACTTCAAACAAATTGTACAAAGTATGCTTGAAAATTTCAAAAAATTAGGATGTTCTGTTAGCTTAAAAGTTTATTTCCTGATGTGGTCATCTGGACTATTTTCCTGAAAATCTTGGTGGAACACAGTGAGTAACATGGTGAAAGATTTCACCAAGACATTAAACAGATGGAATGCAGATACCAAGGTAGATGGAACAAAAACATGATAGCAGATTACTGCTGGTCGCTACATAGAGAACAGCCTCATGATACACACAGAAGATCTGCTTCCACACGGAATGTTCAACACAAAAGAAAAAGTACTACAAAGCCTTAGAAGCTTGACTTTATGCGACCATTGCTGAATTTCCCGAATAATATACTTTTGTACTAAATGACAGTTCACGACTCAGTAATGTGAATTCTAAATATATGTGAGTATTAAAGTAATTTTTCGCACAAAACTTCTTACTTATTACTTTATTTTACTTCCTAAAAATGTAATTACATGGTATATAAAACATCATTTTTCAAATTTTCAAACGCCATTTTCAAAAAACTGTTACGTGATGGACAAAAACGAATGACATATTTAAAATTAGCATACCAAAAAATATAAAAATCAATTGCTACTTTGCAAAAAATATCTGTTCACTGAAAATTTGCAAACCTGTGAATTTAAAATGTTGTATGACGTTTCTCATATTCTGATCTTTTAAATTTTCATATACTGCGTCAACCCTTAAAAAAGCTTATTAGTAACTTCATGACTTATCACAGGAAAATCATCTGCAACTCTGGCAAAAATATGCGTCCGTATTAAACTTTTTTATATGAAGTAAATGAGACAATACTGAACCTTGAGGAACCTCTAATTAAAACTTTTGGTATGGAGATTGGACTATCTGTAAAAGTGACTGTTCTAACTTTGAGGTAATTAATAATGGACGTATAATAGCATGTGTGGGAAAATAATGGCTATACAAGAGACCAATGATGATGTTTCAATTCATGGTCACTGTAACATCGATGGCAATGATAGAGCAGAATTTATTACACAAGAAGGGAATTAATCTTTTCTATGATGTTGCCTCACAGCTCTACACGTTTTACGTTTTTAAACTAAGCATTTATGTCATTGAGGGAATCAGTCAGTGGAAAGCTTAAATAGGCTTGTTGAAATAGATTAGAACGTTGCTTGAATAAAATTTTCTAAAGAAACACTCGTTCTTTAAGAAGAAATTGTACAATCAAATACCATGCAGATAAACTTATCACTGCAGGATTCCAAATCAAACTTCCTATTTTTTCAATGTAGTTACTTAGATTGTGACTAACCATCGTTAAATTGAACCACCATGTACCGGAATGTGACACAAAAAAAAAGCCAGCTGTTACAGCACTTAGTTTTTATATATTCTCCCAGCTTTAATGATCTTCAAAGGCATATTCCCATAAAGGATTGCAAGGACTGAAGTCGTCTATAGTTAATAAGTTATTTGAATTGAAATTTATGTTATGAAGTTTTTCAAAGCGATCGTCGGCATCTGTATATGTACAGAAGCAAATGATTGCTGTAAAGGAAAAAAGGAAGAAGAGGTATATTGAATGAAGAGTTTTAAGTCAGTTCTATGCAAGTGTAATAACAGCTTACGTTTTCGAGACAAATTGTAGTAATTTTGGAATGTGATTTAGGTTTACAGTTTAAGTAAAGATCTTGAATACAGAGGAAATCGAATTGTAATTCTACATTAGTAATCATAGCTTTATTGTGATTCTAGACTGATTCGTGTTAATAGATAGACATATGGTCTTAGGCATGATTCTTGTTGGCTAAGGTTGTTTTATTCACGATATGTAGTAGTGTATCTACATGGTTCAGAAAGACATGGCATTTAAATTAATACAATGGGGTGCTCAGAATTATGGTTGTGACCAAAATTAAGAATACAGTTATTGGAACTTGATGTTGATGCCAATCAAAAAGTGTGTGTGGGGGGGGGGGAATGTATCAATATGTGTATTACTTTCTTTAATCTGAACAAAGTTACTCCCTGGTGTAAGTTGTTTATACGTAAATATAAGAATCTGAATAATACTTTATTTTTAAGTATATTATTGAATGCTTAAAAATGGCGTTGAAAAGGACTTTCCAGGACGAAAAAATTATTTCCCCAGGGAGTTCACACCAAATACTTATTTGAAATCAATGAAAAAATACTGCAGGAATTGTTATTTTTGATAACTGCAGAAAAAAACTTCACTTTGATACAACAATATTAGTATTTTTATTTTTATTACAAATTCATTTGTTGCTTAATAGTTTCAATTGAAAAAATTTTATAAACTAAAATGTTACGTAAAAGACATTTTGTTGCCCCTTACAGAACTTTTTCAGAAAGAGGAGTCATTGCAATTTATAAATTGAGTTTGTTTTTAATATCTCATTAGAAATATGTCACTGTTCAATAACTTCAGAGGAAAATAACAGTTATACAGATATTCAGGTGGTTGTTATCAAACAGTACAACACAACGAAATGTGCAAATACATCTACATTAAAACTATGCACGAATGGCTAATTGACACGTTGTTCTCTGAGATTGACTAGAATCGATTAAATTTCACAAATTTAAGTGCTTGTGTCAAAATCAGTGTGGATAAGTAGATGCTGTTCTATTTGAATGTTTCACTGCTGAACAATGAGTAATAAGGCGTGATTATTTGATGTAAAAGCTGTATTCAATTTCAATTTTCTCTTTGTGAATCTACACAGCTCTAAGAGCAAGAAGTTATTCCAAATGAAAATATTTAAAATTTAATAAATATTGCAACAGAGACGCAGGTGCAGATGTTTGGCCACTTCAGTGGGAGTGACGTTGAGGTCAACTGGGAAAACGTCCACTCCTTGATGAAAGTCTGAGTTGTGAAAATTTTGTAACATTCCTATTGAGGAAATTCTTGGCAGCTGGGAAAACAGAAATTTATTGTTGTTTTAATATTCGAAGCGATAACAATTCGAAGAAAGAATTTAAGAACGGGGGACGTATGTTAAATTACTCATGCGCGTAGAAGCAAATAATAAATTCAGTTCTTTAAATCGATAGGATAGAGCACCAACATAAATCAAAAGTGGTCAACAGAGAGAAAATCGAAGCAATTATAAATTCAGACAACTAGCATGATTAAAAAAAGTTCATGCTAAATGTAGGGTAAGTTTTATAGCATTGTTTATAATGCTAGAGCGTTGATAATTTCTAAACAAATTATATTTATGAGAAATTAGAATAAAAAGAAAAGTCGAACAGTTTTATCTCAAAATGTGAAACCTGATCGTCTGCCGTTCTTTTGTAAAATTCGTGACATTTAGATTGATTAGTTGGTTCTGATATTTATAGCACAGTGAACATGACTTGAATTTTAGTAGATAGTTTTTTTTAGTAGATACTAGCCACTACGTGGCTAGCCCGTGCCCGTGGTGTTGGTTTGCGAAGCGTTACACCACTGGCAACGCCGAGATGTAAGGCATTAATCTGGTGTAAAATTTTCCGCAGATTTCAAATCCGTTGAAATTTTCAATACGTCTTTAACGTTTAACGATTCCGATTTTACGAAAACAAAATTTCCAATCCCAGTCAATATGTTTTTCTTTTGTTTCTGCTCTCATTAGCTCAAATGGAAGAGGGCAGAAAATGTAATCTGTTCCATTTTTTTTAAAGCGAAGGGCAGAAGATGCAATCTGTTTATTTTTGGAAAGAGAAAGTTCACGGTGACGTCACAATATCTCTTGTGAAAATATAAAATATATATTCATTTTAAAAATGATTTATTTAAAGAAATTCATATTTTTAGGTATCGATCAAAATGAAATTTTTCCGCAGATTTCAAATCCGTTGAAATTTTGGCTCTATCTTTAACGGTCTAGGAGATAGAAAAAAGAACTAAGAGACTCCAGTTAAAAGATTATTTGTTTTTATCATCTGGCTGGAAAATCATTCCTCCGCAAAATGAAAACGGAAACGAAAAAAATTATTTATAATCTGTGATCTCTTTTATCAATACCTCCTATTGTGTTGCTTCTGTGCTGTTGCATTCAATAATGTTTAAATTTCATTAAATTCATTTTAAAATGTTCTAGATTGAATTTTAAAATTCGCTTCGAACCTAAAATTGCAAAAAATTCGGACTACCTGTGTGCTAAATCCCATTACTGTAAGTGTCACAGATTCGTCAGGACTTTGATCGCAAGAAACAAACAAACAAATACTTCCTTTTATAATATTGGACTAGGATGGGTTTTTTTTACATCTTTAACGCTACGAGTTAATATACCAGTATTTATATCTGTAAAAGTTAAATTTTTTTAAATTTTAGATAGGATTAAATTGTTTGAAATACATATCTAAAAGGGTTTGAGAGCAGTTTTTAGTCATGTTGAATGTAGGTGGTGATAGTCTTTCTGCGACGTAATGTATTCATTTACGTAATCAGAACGTAATGTCCTCGGATTGTTTACCGAATACGATTCCAGCACCGTCACCAATAGAAATTCCAAAGAATAAATTCCGAATTCCAGCCATTCTTAGAAATTAGTACTGGATTATTTATGCATTATTGCTTTTCTTAAATGCATAAACAATTTTGGTTTGTAGTATTGTTTTTTTAATCTTAGGCGATATGCAATTTGTTTGGTACTGTATTTTTGAATTACTGATTACTGTATTATGCTGTTTACTTTGGATTGTTTAATTTTTTCTGATTTATACTTCGAGCACTTTTGGTTTGGAGTATTCTTTTTTAATCTTTAGCGATATTAAATTTCTTTCGTACTGTTTACTTTGGTTAACGTAGTTAATTTTTAATTACTGTATCATACTATTTACTTTAGATTATTAAATTTTGTCTCATTTATACTTTGTTTCGTACTGTATACTTTGGATTGCGTAGTTAATTTTTATTACTGATTACTGTTTACTTTATGATACTGTTTGCTTTCGATTATTTAATTTTTTCTCACCTAAAAATGTCAACAGTCTTCAAATGGTATTTACTGCGCTCCCACCATTCTTGGATTTGGATCATTTATGCAAACAGTTATTAAGAACATTTCTTCTATGTAGTTCTACTACTACTGTACTGTTCTACACAGGATGATGATGCGCTCTTCGAATTTCAACGTTTTACTGAGAAGCAAAGACCTGTTCCATCAATTTATTGTCGACATGTATTCCAAGATTGAATCGGAAAGGGTGTTGTAGATACGACTGAATCAGAGAACTCTAAGAGACGAACAGTATGCACATTTGAGAGATGCGTTGATGAACGATGGAAATGTTGCTATACGAAAACTAAAGTACACAGAAATCGCTAAACTTTTTGAAAAGTTATCCAAAATTAAATATCGCCTCACTATACGGCATCTCGCTGTAACGGCCTTTTTAATGATGGCACTTTTTCGATTTACGGCCCACAATGTTTAGTTCAACGGCCAAAAAAATGCTGTTTTTATGCTTCTGTTTAGTTTTAGCTTCTCCCTTTAGGCGGCACCCGCTACATTTTGCCTCATGAAAATATGAGGAACGTTTGTCACAACATTGGGCACGTTCACAAACGCGTTTGAATCGCACCGGTTCTGCGGTTATTCCAATGAATCGTTCGTAAAGTCTCTCAGTTATTCCTAGTTCGAATAACTCGTCGTTTCATAAGTCACTGAAAACGAAAAAAAAAATCTATTGAAATGAACCGAGATTGAACTTTGGTTCAGTTCAGAAGATGGCGTCCGACTCCAAAGTTAATGTTATTGATATGTGCTCATTGCAAGTTGTTGGGATCACTCGATGAAGTAACATCACATGAATGCCTTCTTCCACAACAGCAACCCAAGTAAGTGCTTATATTTTAAAAATTATTATTGATTTTAATGTATTATACATTCACGAAATATGTAGTTTAAACCGAGTAGAATACGAATGACATGTAATTGTTATTTTAGTCAAGTAATTTGTAAATAACATTTCATAGTACTTATTTGTATTGTTATAAATTGTAGTTTTTTTTTTTTGTCTTTATTATCTACCTTCAAATTTAAAATCACCTAAAAAAAAAAAAAACTGGTTTATTACAGAAACTTGCAGGTTTCGCCAGTAATTTTATCTATATAACTGAAATTAATTTATATATGAAAAATTACTTTACTGATAATAGTTTGTATATCAAATGAAAAATGTTTCTGAGATGTGTTGTCGATTCAATATTAAAAAAAAATTTATGATGTGTTGTCCTTTCAATATAAAAAAAAAAAATTTATGATGTGTTGTCCTTTTAATATAAAAAAAAAATGTTTATGATGTGTTGTTGTCCTTTCAATATAAGTAAATGTTTATGATATGTTGTTCCAGTTGAATATCTATATGGTAAAATTCTGCTGAGTTAGCTCATACATTTTATATGATATATATACTTTACATATATATACCTTTTGGTATGATGCGAGATATTTGTTTTAATCGTTTCATGCATTTCTCTATATTATGTCCCTAAAAGTATCAATTTACCAATACCCTTGTTGTTCCAGTTGGATATCCAAATGGTAAAGATCTGCTGAGTTAGCTTACATCTTTTTGAAATGCTAACCCAATAGAACCTACTTTTTGGTAAGCTTGTTGAAGCCACCTAAAACGATATACAATTAAATAAATGGTATACAATTAATATTGTAAAACTGTGTGGATTTTTGTATAAATAAGTTTCAGATAGACTTTTTATAGTTCACTTTTAATTAATTCTAATTTATTTCTTGATTGAAAACTCAAACAATTCATTGATTGCAACCTATAAACACATTAAGAATTAGTAAAGTTTAATGAAGTTGTGTCTAAATGTGTATGCATTGTTTACATTTTAAAAGCATTTAGGCTTAATATGTAACTTTCAGTTAAATGTGCATACTCTAAATTTCTGTTGTTGTCATGGAGTTATAAGATTTGATTTATGTGTTGTTTTTTTCCAAAATGCTTTCAGTGGCTGTGCATACTCTTCTGTGTTGTTGTCATGGAATCAACTCTTATGAGTTGATTTATGTGTTGTTTTGTGTACGTGTTCTTACTTGGATTGTAATAATTTTATATGCTATGTTGTTACAAAGAATGTGTATGCTGTATGTGATGTTCTTCTCTTTCAAAAACCAAGCACGAGATTATAAAAATAACGATTTAATTAAATGATAAAAATAGCACGCACATAAAGACAAATTTTATTTCATCCGGTGCAGTACATCGTACCTCAAAACAAAAACAACCTCTCTCAGCTGATGCAAGTATCCGAATGCAAGTTTCTGTATGGTAACCCTTCCACGCAGGAAAGTTAGTCGCCAAGAACTCTCCTGAATTGATCGCCAAAAGCGGCCAGATATCACACCTTCCCGCCAAGATGGAGTTTTATCTACAAATCAAACTTTCATCTGATAACAAAATTGGCCTACCGCTGCGATCGATTTACCTCTCTATTTTTCTTAATATATAAAATAAACATATCTTAAAATATTATTTTTGCAAAAAAAAAAATCTTGAACACATCAAGACATAAAAACAGTTTCGATATCAGTAATACTTTTGTTATACAAGAACAACTAAGTTAACAGCAGACGACAAAATAAGATATGTATATAAACAAAACCTTTCTATTTTGACGAATAAAATTTAAAATCAAACATTTCTGTTTCTCTTAAATCAAAATAGACTCCCAGCCAACTCTTTTTCTGGCTACACTTACTAAAGAAAAACTAACACTTATACAATATGATATGATAAACTGGAATAAAAATTCATAATTATACTAGCATGAAATCATTATTTTCCTACCGAAATTATGTACCAAAATTATCTATATAAACTACAAGTACAAAATAGCAAATATCTCAATGAAAGAAAATATCTCTTGCAAACCATATATATTCAAATGAAATCAGGATACACAAAAAAACACCAAGATAAATGTAAATAAAAACCCTGAAAGGATGCTGAATAAATGTAATCCAAGGATATGAAATAATTCAAAATTTTCACGTATTAAAAGTTAATGCTAATTGTCACATTTACACATCAGAAAATAATCTTGATAAGGCATCCAGGTGAGTCATTTTGGCTCCTGGGCAATGTTTTATCTTGATGTCATATTTTTGAAGAGCAGAAACCCAACGTTGTAAACGCGTAGACTGAGGAGCGCACTTCGTGAGATACGACAAGGGATTGTGATCGGTAAAAAGTTCTATTTTGGAACCAAAAACTAAAGTTTCAAACTTCTTTAAGCTCCATACAATGGCATATGCTTCTCTCTCTATAGTAGACCACGCTTGTTGGGTTTTGTTTAACTTTTGGCTGTCATACGTTATAGGTTGGGGCTTTACTTGAATATTCTGTGACACACAAGCGGCAACATCATACTGTGAAGCATCTGTGTGAATTATGAATTATTCACTCATAACGGGAGTGTGCAGAGCAGATGCTTTCATTAACGCAGACTTCAGTTTGTTGAACGCATCGTCGTGTACATCCGACAACGGTTGATTGCCAGGAACTCTTTCTTTGTTAGTTCTGTCAGAGATAAAGCTACTTCTGCATAACGATGTATGTGTTCTCTATAATAATTACATAATCCAAGCATGCTTCTCAATTATTTCTTGGTCTCAGGTCTTGGTAGTTGAGAAATCGGGATAGGAACAAAGGCGATGAGAAGCAGAATGCTCGTGCAGCAGGTAGTTTTGTGCCGAATAGAACAGATGGATTTAATAAGCCCTTTCAAAGTCCTGAGTGTTATGTATGTAAATCAATAACACATTTTAGAAGGAATTGTCCTCAAATAGTAGATCGTGGGAAATATCATCCAGGGGAAAAGGAAAAGGCACAAGTAAATCGAACCCATAAGATAGAAGAAAAAGAAATAGAAGACACGAAATTTGTAGTGGCTAGGGTAGATTCTTTCAGAACCCCTGTGGCAGCTAGAAGTACAATAGGCGAACAGTTATGTAAAAAGTACCTCAGTGTAAATGGCAAGGTTGCGAATGCATTAATTGACTCAGGTACGGGAAATAACGGTGGTCAGGAAAAATCTGATACCAGATATATCTACTGAAGGAGGACCGACTATATTTTTGGCTCTGCTGTTCAATGTCGATTGATTAACGTTCCGTTGGCGATGGTAACCAGTCAAAATGTTAACGTGCATCAAGAAGTCTTGTGCGCAGTAGCGGATTCACTCGTGGAAGATGTGTTATTACCCCCGGAGGTTTTCGATATGTTAGAAGACCGGACTGAGTTTAGGTCTCGCCTTCCTAGCGGTGATATCGGAGGTGAACAGGATCAGTTCAGGGAAGAGCAGACCGAGGATAGGTCTGGTAATTTCGAGGGTAGGGTTCCGGAATTTAGTTATGGACAGGAACACATGGATAGTGAAATACTCTCCGGTAATACGAGTGGTGAAAAGGTTTGGTTTCCAATGCAGCACAGGCAGACGAAACTAAGGTGGTTACCAGTGATTCTGGGAATGCAAGAAATTCCCTGGAAAACAGAAACTGTGATATGGATACAGGAGTAGAAAATATTTCGATTTCGGACCAGTTTCGGCGAGATCAGGAAACTTGTGACTCACTGTTGGAAGAATGGACAAACGCTCAGAATAAAAAGGGAAATTACTACATTGTGGGTAATTATTTGTTTCACAGGGACAAAATGCTTACTGAAACGGTTGGTCAAATGGTATTACCCAAGGTTAAAAGAGATTAGGTGTTACGTCTTGCACATAGTTCTGTTTTTCGTGGTCATATGGGTGCCAGGAAAACTCTAGAGAGAATACGGTATTCTTTTTTCTGGAGAGGTATGGAAAAGGATGTAAAGAACTTTTGTGAAAGTTGCAAAGATTGTCAGCTAACACGAAAGGTGAAGGTGAAGGATCGAGCACCGATCACACCTGTGACTAGACCGGAGTTGCCATTTCAGGTGGTCAATATGGATAGTATAGGTCCTATTGATCCACCGAGTTCTAAGGGTCACCGATAGTGGACCAGCGTTTAGTGGACCAGTGTTTAGTGGACCAGCACATCAGATGGGCTGAGGCGGTACCACTTACGGGTTTAACAGCGAAGGCAACGTGTAAAGCATTGCTACACATATTCTCTAGGACCGGTATTCCAAACATTATCGCATCAGATAATGGGACTAATTTTAATTCTGCTTTAACAAAGGAGTTTGAGATTAGGTTAGGGACATGTCCACGGTTCTCTACCCCTCTATACCCGCAATCAAATGGATTGGTCGAGAGGTTTAACCAGACGTTAAAAAGGATGTTGTATCATGTCATCCGGGAAAATGGACGACAGCGGGATGTGCATGTTCCATATGTGTTATGGGCATACAGGGAAATACCGAACAGTACAACAGGAGTTGCGCCATTTCAGTCACTTTATGGGAGGTTACCACAAGGGCCTCTTTCGATTTTAAAATCAACGTGGACAGGGAAACATAATGGATTGCAGTTGAATACTGCACCCATATCTGTTTACCTACAAGACTTAAAAACGAAATTGTAAGTAGCAGCTGAACAAACTAACCTCACAGCAGCGATTCAGTAAGAAAGGTCTACACATTACTATAATTTACGGTCATCAGATAAATCCTTTAGAGTAGGTGACAAGGTAATTTTGTTGATTCCAGACTGTAGTAACAAGCTTTATGCAAGGTGGCAAGGTCCCTCATTTATTGTGGAGCAAAGAAATCCACACTCATTTATAGTTAAATGCCAGATGGATCAAAGAGAAATGTGCATCAAAACAAAATAAGACATTATATGGCTAAATCCAAAGCTGTAAATGTCATTTTTGTGGGTGAGGAAGATTTTGGGGAGGTGGAAACCACTCCCACAGTAGATAAAGAAACGACATTTGTAAATACTGTAAATAACCTTAATGTGTCAGATTTGTGTTCTTCTCAAATGTATGAACTTAAAGGAATTATTTTAAGGCACAAGTTATTGGTTACTCGTAATGTTCAACCAGCTAAGGTAGGAACTCACAAAATCGAGATGATACCTAATGCAGTCCGTCGAAAACCACATTGTTACAGAGTTCCGATTGCATATCGAAAGAAGGTGGATAGGCAAATTCAAGAATTAATAGACCTGAATTTGATCGAACCGTCTGAATCGGAAATAGCTCACCCAATTGTATGTGTCGCGAAAAAGGATGCTACAATCCTAATGTGCATTGATTAAATGCCGTTACTAAGGTACCAGTATTTCCGATGAAGGATATGCAAAAGTTAATTTTTGTGCTGGGGCAGCACATTGGCTGACTAGTCTTGATCTTTTGAAGGGCTATTGGCAAATCAAAATGGATGAGTCAAGCAAACCTTTGACTGCATTCACCACTCACAATGGGGTTTATCAGTGGAAAACTATACCTTTTGGTTTGTCAGGAGCCTCGGGTACATTTCAGAAAGAAATGAACCGGGCACTTAAATCACATAATGAGTATGCACAAGCATTCATGGACGATGTCGTAATTTTTTCAAAGACTTTTAAAGAACATTTAGAACATATAGAGTTAGTATTAATTGATTTAGAGAAGTTAGGGTTTTCCGTCCGCATTGACAAATTTGCTGCTAAAAAAATCAAATATTTGGGTCAAACGATAGGAGAGGGCGAACATGCACCCGACAAAGATAAAATTTTAGTCATTAAAAATTAGCGAGACCCACCAATAAGAAGGAGGTTCGGTCAGTGTTGGGGTTGATGAGATTTTACCGCACTTATATTCCTAATAATGCAGAAGTGTCCACTCACTGAATTAACCAAGAAAAAGGGTCCTAATATTGTCCCTTGGGGGGAGGTCGAACAACAAGCGTTCGATAAACTAAAAGAAATGTTATACGAAGTAACTTCTTAGGTACTCCTGATAGTAATTTACCATTCCAGGTCCATTGTGACGCTTCCAATTTTGCTGTTGGTAGTTGTCTAACTCAAGTAGACTCTGAAGGCAAATACCGACCTATTTCGTTTGCCAGTCAAAAGCTTTCTCAAACGCAGAGAAACTGGTCGAGTATTGAAACAGAGGCTTGGGCAGTACTTTTTGGTTTGAATAAGTTCGACAAATGGATTTATGCGGCTAAGGTGGAGGTAATCATCGATCATAACCCTTTAAAGTACCTAAACGAAACCACACCTAAGAGTCCTAAGTTGAGAAGATGGGCATTAGCACTGCAAAGGTGGAACCATTTTATGACTCATAGACCAGGTTTTCAACACCGCAGTGCAGATGCTTTGCCTCGTCTTGAGCAGGAGTCAGAATGAAATCTGACTATGTACTAAAAATATACTGTTTCTATATTGTGTGAATTTAATGGTTTATATCTTGTTGTTTTGTAAATTAATTTGTATAATTGTATTTAATTCATTTTATATATATACACAGTCCAGTCACATTAATGTGACCACCTGTCAAAAGCCAGAATAACCACCTTTGGCAGAGCGGACCGCTGCGAGACATGCAGGAAGAGAGTCAATTAGGTTTCTGATGATGAGTGCACCCAGTGAATGCCAGGAAAACATTCCCCAAACCATAATGCTCCCTCCTCCAGCCTGGATCCTTCCGGCAATTGTTGCAGGGTGTTTGCTTTCAGACGTTTCACGCCGTATACGCCAACGTCCATCTGTCCGATGGAGCATAAAACGTGATTCATCGGGAAAAGCCACCTGTCGCCACTCTGTGGACGTCCAGTTGCTGTACTGGCGTGCAAATTCCAGCCTTCGTCACCGATGAATAGCAGTCAGCATAGGTGCATTAACCAGGCCTATGCTGCGGAGGCCCATGCACAGCAACGTTCGTTGAACCGTTGTTGAGAATACACTCTTGGTAGCCCCTTGGTTCATCTGGGCAGTCAGTTGCTCAACAGTTGCACGTCTATTCGCCCGAACGCATCTCCGTAGCCTTCGTTCGCATCTGTCATCTATAGCCCGTGGTGCACCACATGTGCCACGCCGCTGATTTTGGATAGTGCCATTTTGCCATGCACGTTATACTTTTACCACGGCGGCACGCGAACAGTTCACAAAATTAGCCGTATCCTTGGCCCGAAAGCCAATAATCCTGCCCTTTTGGACGTCGGATTAATCGCTACGTTTCTGCATTACGCCAACGATTGAAATGCTTTCCGATGCCTTAGGACAATGTTTCCCAACGTGGGGCCCACGCCCCACAGGGGGGCATTTTTGATTGCTAAGGGGGGCAATTCGAAAATTTACTTGACACGAGTTTAACCCTTTTGTTCCGGGCCATTTAAATGCAATGCTAGATTTCGGTGCCAAAATTGAAAGAAAAAAAAACAAATTCTTAAATAATTGCGGCCAATAAATATTATAAATTCGTTTGACGAGACCAAAATATCAACTCGGTTTTTGGCGGCGTCAAGTTAACCTCCATGCGGCAGACGGCAGGCTCCGCGTGGACTCACGGATGCTTTAAAATCTCGCTAAAGAACTCAGTTGTTCGCATCTGAATGGCCCGTCGCAACTTCTGTAGTGTTTCGCAGCATTCAGTTGGTGTTAATTTGAAATAGGCGTCCGTAAAAACTGTTGTAAAAGTTTCGTTGATTAAAAAAATATATACATTGTATGGATATAATTGGTAAGTATTTGATTTGATTTTTACTTATTTTAATTTTAGAAGCATAATTTTCCTGAAAAATTTGTCAAATGGAAAAAATATGTTATTTTGCGGTGACGGTGTGGTAAATGTGTTATATATATTTAAATAAATATGCATTTTTTAGTATACGTTTACTCTATATCACATTAAATTAATTTTAACACATACTTTAGTTTAAGTTTTTATTGATCTTATATATATTTCTTTCAGCCCATAGTAAAATGAGTGGTGCAAGCAAGAAAAAAGTTCGTCAATATTCGGAGGAATATTTAAAATTTGGGTTCATACCTGCTGTTTACGATGAGCGGTTTCCTTTTTGTATTTTATGCCAGCAATGCTTGACCAACGAATCAATGAAACGAGGTCGTCTTGAGGCGCATTTGAAGGCGAAACATAATGCTCATATTAATTCAAATTTGAATTACTTTCAAACTTTAAAGAAACATTTTGAAAAGAGGACAACAGTAAAGTCTCTATTTACTGCTCACACTTTAACTCATAATCGTATTCTTGAGGTCAGATATCAAATTTCTTTATTCAACGCTAAATCTGGAAAAAATCATACTATAGGAGAGAACTTAATAAAACCGCCAATATCAGCATTTCTTAAAACTGTTCTTGAAAAAGATGACAAAGATGTAAAAGCTACGCCACTTAGTAACAATACTGTTAGCAGAAGAATAGACGAAATGAGTGAAGATATTGAAAAACAACTTGTTGAAAAGCTGAAAACAAGAAAATTCTCAGTGCAAATGGATGAATCAACTTTGAGATACAGTGAGGCAGTATTGATAACTTACGTAAGATATATTGATAAAGGGCATTTTGCTGAAGAAATGTTGTTCTGTAAAATATTAGAAAGCACCACTACCTCCAAAGATATATATAATAAGCTAAAAAACTACTTGGATATCAATAATATACCAATGAAAAATATAACATCTTGTGCTGCAGATGGTGCTCCTAATATGATGGGCAAGAAAAATGGCTGCTCAAAATTGATGAAAGATGAGAATCCAGAAATGATTCTTGTGCATTGTGTTATTCATAGGGAAAACGTGGTAGCTAAAAACATCTCGCCTGTTCTAAATGAAGTACTACATTCAGTAATAAAGTGTATCAATGCTATTAAAGCTAATGCCAAATGTGAGCGTCTCTTCAAGCTATTTTGTGAAGAACAAAATGCAGACCATCTGAGACTTTTACTTCACACTGAAGTAAGATGGCTCTCTAAAGGGAACTGCTTTAAAAGATTTATGGAACTGTTTGATACTCTTAGTGATTTTTTTAAGCGACAAACTTGAAATGAAGTATCTGTTAACAGTCGATGATAAAGCATTTGTGAGTTATTTAGCCGATATCTTTGAAAAAACTAAATATATTAAAAAGCAACTTCAAGGAACAAATAAAACTCTTGTTGATGCAAAAGCGAATATATTTGGTTTCATTACCCTTATTGAGTTATGTCAGAAATATATTAACAACAAAAACTTTGAACAGTTTCATTGGCTTCAAAAATGTGAAGTAAATGATACCACTTTACTTGTTATTGTCGATCATCTGAAAATTCTATCGGCTGATTTAAAAGAAAGATCTTCCGATTTAAAACAAATTGATTTCCAACATGGATGATGCAGCCAATGTTAGTGGATTTGTCTGATATATCAAATATGCAGTATCAAGAAGAACTCGCAGAAATGCAAAATGATGAGTCAGTTAAAACTTTATTTAATATAAAAGGAGCGATGGCATGGCTTTGTGAGGAAACAGAAATCAAATACCCAAATTCAACTAAATGTGCAAGAAAACTATTGTTACCGTTTCCATCTTCATATTTAGCCGAATGTGGATTTAGTGCTGTAAATGATTTACTGGTAAAATAAAGAAATCGTCTGGATATAACACAACGGGGAGACTTGAGACTGAAGCTAACCAAATTGGAACCTAACATAAAATCTCTGTGCAGCAAGCATCAAGCGCAATGATCTCACTAAATTAAAATATTAATTTATTATAGAAAAATCTTTATTAAAATTATTTCGAATTTGAATTTTTCATTATATGTTTGGAAAATTTATTTACTGTGTTTCGTTAACAATTTCCTAGTGATTTCTTCCTAAAACCTATCATTTAAGTTTCTTAAGGGAACAATTCAATTTTTTAATATTAAAAATTATGTATATGTTGCATAGGGGGCATAAGAATTTTAGAAAGGCTTAGGTGGGGCATGGCACAAAAAAGGTTGGGAAACACTGCCCTAGGACATCCTTTATATACACTCCACTGCAATGTGCCTGCCACCTGCCTGGTTATTTCACGTCGACGTCGAAAGTAGGTGGTGGTCACATTAATGTGACTGGACAATATATATATATATATATATATATATATATATATATATATATATATATATATATATATTTTCGCCATGTAAAACCTTAGAATCCCTGCGGGTTGTATGTATTTGGAAACAGATACCATTTTCTCACTTCTACACTAAGAACATAATCTAAGGAACTTTTTAGTGTGGACATTTTAGTTGTTTCCTTTGTAGCTGAACTTTCGATCTGAACTTCGATCCGATATATTTATCGTATTGCTGTATATATATTTATGTGTGTATTATTTTTTTTTATAATTGTGAAATCAGCCACAGAATGCGTAATTTCACTCTTGGTTGGGGCGTGTCAGGAAGCTGTCGCCAAGTGGAGAGATTGGCGAGTGCCAACTGGAGCGGTTGGCGAGTGACAAGCGCGACAACCCAGCGAAGAGTTGCCAAGATCGAGAGGAGAGTCTTGAGAAAGACGAGCGGGAAGAGGCCGATTGTTTTTTTTTCTCCGGATTAAGTTAATCTGCGCTACCGTCATTAATAGCCAGACAATGTTTTCTGGTCATGTAATATCTATGTTATGTATCGTGTCCCTTTTCTTCTAATAAATTATCTTGCGACTAAAGACTGCTGGCTTGACTTTTTATGATTTTGGAAGCAACAGAAATAACCCATCCAACATTTATAGGAGGATTGTGGAGGGTTTCTGCTTTGTATCTTCTGCGGTGTGGGTAGTTCACAAGCAAGTCTCCTTCCAAGTTCTTGTAAAATTGAATTGCATACGTTTCTTGATGACTTTGTGATATAGTTTCTAGGTGGTGTAATTGTGTTAATGATGCGTCACAGTTCAACCAGAAGATCTTCCGAAGGAGTATCTCGATGAAAGGAAAACTCTGCACTTTGTGACTCTACCAAAGAAGTCATAGAATTTATCGAGTTGCTCCGTCTCAGGTTGTAGGAGGAATTAGATGCTCTCAGGGAGGACTCGAGGGTGTCACTGATAATTTCCATTTTTATTCATATAACGATACATTTCTTGCTTTTAACGAAAAAAAGTGTTCTAAGAACAGTGAGTGAAAGAATGTGTAGTATATACTTAATAGGCTAACATGGAGTAGCTGAATCCCTTTCCTTACACCTGTTTTGCTTTCAAAATTTATTATTATAATTTTTCTTTCTCTTTAATTCCCCCCCCCCAAAAAAAAAAAAAAAAAAAAAGATTATTTTAAAAGACATTTTTCCTTTCTCTTTAACAGCAGCTTAGAGCATATGTAAACACTAATTTAAGCTGTAATTAATTCTAGGAAAAATCACATGCATTTCAATATGTGTAATGAACAGAGATAAAAAAAAATCTTTAGGTTTCACTAAATGAATTAACTATTTAGCAGGTATTCAACAAATAAAACTTTTTAGCATTATGACACTACTAGAGATTTGTTTTCTACAATGAAAATATTGGAAACAAAATTGAAGAAATATTATATGACTAGTACGATGGATTAAAATCACTGATTCTCTAACTTTTGTATTAAAAATTAGGAGTCCACTAAATAATTTTGTTATTCATAATAATTCAACAAACACCAATACAAAATTAAAAACATACAACTTTCTATGCACTTAAACCAGTATGTAGTGTAAAAAGGATACGATATGATAATAAAGTACTGCGTAATACGTCTTGACAAAATAGTGCGAGAGGAAGATCTAACTTTTAGTGAAACCAGCTACGTTTCTCGATAGTAGAGATATGACACGAGGAAGGGGTTCTTATCTTTCTGGTCACTGATTGGCCGAAAGGGGTGTTACTTGCAAGGGAGAAAGAGGGGGTGGTCGAACTGACGTACGGACGCTATTTTAGGTAGGATGGAGGGGTTGAAAAAAATGGCTACTTAAAACAATTTTTGAATATGTTCGTCGTTTAAAGGAGGGTTTTAGCAGAGAAATCTTTCTTAAAAGCTGCAATTTAGGGGTTTGAATTAAAAACGACAAGTAAACCCAGAACCTATGACGTATTAACTTATAAAAATAATCTTAAAAGAGAGAAAAAAGCATTATTTCTAACAAACAAACTGACATTGAAGAAGCCCCCAGGGAGGGAAATATATTAAAACTCTATTATCTTCGGAACTAAAGAAGATATAACTCAACTGATTATATCCGCTTCCTCGGGAAGAATTCCTCCTTCGATTTCTGCTAGGAATTCAGATCATGAGGTAGATTTTCAAGAAAAATAAGAGTGCAAATTCCGAGCATTCTACGTAACGTCTACGCGGTGTATCGTCGTCCGTACGTCAATCCACATTGGAGCCATCTGGAGTACTCTCGCACATATTGGAGCTGAAGACTGGGGCACTGATTATGCTTCTCACAAATCTGAATCCACCTTCACTCTGTAATGGTACGAGAATGTAATTTAAGAAACTCATGCCAAATATTATTGAAGCCACCATCACTACTGGACATGCCGCAAGCGAAGACGTATTCATTCCTAGAATACCAATTATATCTTCTGATATCTCATTCCAATTTTTAAAAACTTCAGTTCCTGGTTCGTTTATGTTTCGCTATGAGCATCGTCATAGGACTCAATATCATTAAACCGTGTTTCTCCCACGGTCAACTGTATGTGGAGTGTTCGAAAGAGAGTTGGATACTTTTTTTACTTTTTATAAATAGATATGATTTAAATTTCTTGCCAGATATGGTTATTTTAATAGGTCTAGAGGTATACTCTCTCGGAGAGAAGTAATCAAGCACAAAATGCTCATTTTTTAATGTTTTTTTCTCTCACACATATTGGACAGACTTATTTCATTGAATTTAATGAATTGTTTCTAAAGTAAGATTTGACATCTAGAAACATTGCTAATTTTAAAAATTCAGAGAAGCAGTAAAATAATTTAGTCAAGAAAATGAAAAATGACTTTTAATTTTGATCTATAATCTATTTAATTTAAAATTAAAAGATGAAAAGAACCTTATCATTTAAAATTATTTCTATTAAACTATACTTCTGAATTTTTCTATCTCGCTATTATCTGAGTAATTTGAGGTTAAAAGATACTGCGTTGCCCAAACCAATACATTTCATTGTTTGTTGTGTTAAAAATAACTTTGTCTTCTTCAAAAACTTAAAACTCAAATTTTTATAATTTTAGAAAATAGAGAATTGTTTGGTATTGCAGTAAAATGTGTAAAAGATACATGTGTATAAGATGAATTTTAGAAATAATACAAGAATCAACACAGAAATTCTACAATTTTTTATTCTCTTTTTTTTTACCCCCTGACTCAGCCGTCGTCTTTCGCAGCGGAATGTTACGTAACCCGTAACTTGATCGTAACTTTCGCATCGGTTGACCTCTGAAAGAAGCAAGTAGATTTTTAGATTTTCATCGAGAATCGATTCGAGCGTGTTTTATCAAATATAAAAACGCAATAAAAATTTCAACGAATTTGACAGCTGAGGAAAATTTAAATCGATAATTTTTAATCAACGTTGTACAGAGCAACTCAACGTGCTATTGACGACGGTCCGGGATCAATCCCCTAAGGGAAAGTAATTTGATAATTTTATAATTATCGTCGTATTAGAGCAATACAACGGGCTATTGACCGTTCCGGGATCAGTCCCCTAAGGGAGAGATCCGAGGACAACACCACGTAATTTTGAACCATGGTCAGATGACGAGGCAACACCAAAGCTGGCACCCCACTCTCCAAACTTCCGCACCAACCCAACGTGAGGACTTTCGGCCACGACAGACTAAAGGAGCACCAGCCGCCTCTACACCATACGCTTACAAACATCCATGCACTGACCCGGATTCGAAGCATAAACCTTCCGATCTAGAGGCTAACACTTTAACCACCAGACTGGTTTGATCGGCCCCTAAGTTAAAGATCCGAGGTAATTGGTAATTTTTTATTAACGTCGTACTAGAGCAAGACAACATGCTTAACAACCGCCCGGGATCAATCCCCTAGGGAAAATATCCGAGGTAATTGGGTGATTTTTAATTAACGTACTCGAGCAACACAACGTGATCTGTTGACTGCGGTCCGAGATGCATATTAACAACCTTTACCTGTAATAGAATACATGAGGAAATTTTAAGCCTGCTGATTCGTTGGTTTCAAACTATCTACTATGACGTCACTACGTGACATCATCATTAATGGCGATGCTTCGCGTGGACTCTGTCATTACTCATTACTCGGTAGTTTCTACTTGAACTGAAAGCCGGTGGCAAAACCTCTGCAAAATAAATAACGAATCTGTAAAACAGATCCCCAGTTATTCCGAAAAACTCCCCTGTTTCCGCCTTTTATTCTGTTCAAGGTCCCAAGTGTCCTTTAAAGTTCGAAAATAGATTATTTTTTAATCATGCGTGTAGAATCTATACTGGAATTAAAACTGAACACAAAACATTTACGATCAAATTACGAGTACATGGCACAAACCGTTGAACTGTTGCTTGGTAATCATCTAAAAGCTATCGCTTTCTTTATTATTAGTATTCTATTTTCGGTCGAAGCAGTTTCAACTTTTTATTTCGCAAACATTGCAAGTTAATAGTGATACTTTTCACACATGCGGAGTACGCACTGTGGGTGTGTGACGTCATAGATCACGGAGAGAGATAGCAACGAATCAGTGGGCTTAAAATTTCCCCATGTCTTCTAGTCCAGGTAAAGGTTGGTAAAATGCGTCCGGGATCAATCCCCAAGGGAAAGAATCGAGGACAACATCGCGGAATTTTGAACCACGGCCAGATGACGACATAACACCCGAGCTGGCACCCCACTCTCCAAGAGACTGTGACGTCACACAGATTGGATCTCTTCGCAATTCCAATTTGGCGGCCGCATTTCACAATGACAAGGCCATCACGGCGTTGCCCGCAGTCTTAAGGCCCAGGGCCTCGGAGTTTAAGTAATACCAAGGTCCTACTTTAATTAATTATTACTATTTTTTTTTAATAGAATGCAAAGCTCTTATAAAAGCATGCTGCTTTTTTAAAAAGATATTCATTTTATTTCAAAAATAGAATGTCAGAATCACACATACCAGGCACCAATTTTTCTTTCATATTGTTTCAATTTTTCTTTCATATTTTCATATTGTTATCCTCATGTTAGTATAGTCAGAAGTTGAGAACAGTGTGTTAATGATACGAAACAGGTGAATACACAGAAAAAGAAAAGTAATATTCTGACAGCATATAGAAGAAATTAAAATTGAGAAAAAAAACCACAACTGGCTTTTGCTTTTACAAATGATTAAGGTATACGAACACGTTAAAAATGTCATTTTTGACAAAAAGTTCCAAAATAATTTTTTTATCTTATTTGATAGAATATGTATTTGTCTTTTCAAAACAAAATTTATTTTTTCTCTAAGTTATTTAGTTGGAGATATATTAAGATTTTAATCAAGGCTGGAAAACCGGAAGTATGTTTGGAAAACACTGGAAATAGCCGTTAAAAGACCAAAAACTTGTCAAAATTTAAGTTTAAAACTAATTTTTCTTTTGAAAATATAAGTTTAGAAAGCTTTCTCAAATACTTAAATGGTTTCTCTTTTGGAAATGTTGTGAACATTTTTAAAGAGAAGTGAAGAACAAAATTGTTTTCACAAACAGTAAAAACAAGAGAGAACAAACGATAGACGTCTAACTATTTTTTCCTCTGAATTAATTTTTGTGCATTATTTGCTCACTTCAAATGTTATAACACAAAAAGTTATTGATGGATTCTCGTGCAAGTTTTTGAGAACTTATTCTTTATAATGTCAGAGTTGCCAAGTGCTCAGGAACTTCCGGAGTTTCTCCGCTAAAGCATCGAAAATCCGCAACTCCGCGTAATCTTTGTTCCACTCCGGAAATTGGGTCAATGCAGGGAAAATGGAAATTTACCCTGAATTAACGGGTATTTCTATCAATTTCTCCAAAAAGGAAAAATTTTCCATTTTCGGAGAAATTGTGCATGAGAATTTTGTTTCTATAATTTAAGGATAAAACCTTTCATGTTTACATATAATTTTTTATCCTTAAAACAAACTCCAAAATCCGGAAACCTCCGGTAATCGGCCATTCCGAATTTTGGAATTTTTGCATTTTTTGTCAAAAAAAAACCTTAAACTAACCTCCCCTGCGCGAATTTAAACCTCCCCTGCGCAATAATAAAATAGCAGATATATAAATAGGAATAGTATATAAATAGGAAATTTTTTTAAAACAATGCAAGAAAGTTTACTCGGAAATCTTCTAATTTTTCTGGGTGGTATTCATCCATTAGATCCAGGTTTACCTCCTTCTTCTTTGAAAATTATTTGAATTTGTTAGAAAGATGGAAAAAGTAAGAAAAACAAAAAAACTCTGGTTAGCAAAATGTCCGGATTTTGGACGTCCGCATTGGTACTTAAAAGAAATTATTTGTGCTAATAGGGAATTTTATGACTGTTTTTAAAGAAAAATATGCAGATCTTTTATTTTTGTACTTATTTTTGCGTTGCTCCTGAAGCAGCCTCAAAACTCCTGAAATTTTATGAGAATGCTCCTGAAGCTGCTCAGAAAAGGTTGGCAACCCTGTAATGATGTCTAGAGAATGAACTACTATAGATTTATTCTGCAGAGTTCAAAAGTTTTTAAATTATGACCATTTATGTAAGATATAGGACTAAAGCTACCAAAAATCGTATTCATTTTTCGATCGCTTGTAAAATTTTTGTTATTTAAATATCCTTTTGGTTTTATTTCATTCCCTAGAAAAATGCATATAGTTTATTTTGACAGCATCATTTTTCAAACTGGTTGAATAGATTTTTAAGCACATTTGAAGGTTTTGACTAATTTCTTTAAAACTTCATACGTAATCATCAGTTTTACAAAATTATTTATTTATATTTTAAATATTTATAGCCCAATAACACTAAACATAAAAATATCATTAAAATGCTTCTATACCCCAGTTTAAAAAAAAGGGGTCTCAAATAGGTCCGAATACCTTAAAAGCATCACAGTACCCTTTTTCAAAAAAAAAAAAAAAAAATTTCAGAGACAGTTAAACAAAGTATAAATAGCTATTTTTGTTCTAATGTATATTTATAAACATAATAGCCACTGCGTGGCTAGCCTGGCGTTGCCCGTGGTATTGGTTTGCTTTCCACGGGCAACGCCGTGATCAGGGCCGATCCTAGGGTGTCGGCCGCATGCGTGCAAAGGTATAATTGGCCGCCCCTCTAGAGAATTTTTCTTATTTTGACTAATACTTAACGTTGACGTTATAAACTCATCTACCTGTGTAAGAGTAAAAAGTAAAACATTAATAAAAATGCAAATAAAATTTGAAATGCAAAACTTTATTTTTGGGCCAGTTAATAGGTTATAATAGCTACAAAATACTTTTAAAAATAACAAACAAACAAAAACATTACCTTTGAAATAAAAATAGACATTTTATAATTAGAAATACAAAACAACAGTATTTACTCGGAAAATATAATCTAATAAAAAAAGAGTACTAAAGCATAAATCTCATGAACGGAAAAGTATATAAATCAGTCCTTCTATAAAGACTACCGAACTATAAAATAACTTTTCTGGCTTTCTGAGAAGCAAATTTGTCCATAATTTCGTTGAAATCAATTTTTTCAGAGATTTCGGATTCAATAGAGATGATGGCCAAATCTGAAAGCCTTTCTTGTGTCATATTATTTCTCAAGTAATTTTTAACTTACTAAAACTTCTTTCACCTAAAGCCACAGAAACAGGTAAGGTTAAAAAATTCTTATTGCTAAAGCAAAATTTGGAAAACAGGGAATGAGATTATTTTTTACTATAATTTCTAATATCTCAATTGGCTGTTTTTTACTTGAAAAAATATCTTTGAATGAAATTATTTCATTAAAGAGTTATATACTGTCTATATCTTTCACAATACTTCCTTCCTCCTGTACCTGTAACTTAATATCTAAGTCCATGCAGGCTTTCATGAGATCAGCATTAGAAAAGTTGTGAAAATCATACAGAAAGCTGAATATATATTGAATGGCACTCAGATAATAATTTAAATCTTTCATTTACAGAAGAGATCGCGTGATCAAGAATTGCAAAATAGAAAGCAGTCTTAAATTGTTGGAAGGGATTTGAAACTGGTTCATCACTGCCCTCGCAATCAAATAAATGGACCTTTTTCCTGAGCTTCCCCGAGATGGGAAATTCGGGATCAATACCTAAATCTCTAGCAAGTGTTGTTGCTGAATCGACAAATATTTTAAAATTATCGTCTGATCTTTGGGAAACTAAATATTTTTTAAGATTATCTAAGCCTTTAATGCATTCCGCGATGTTTAATTTAGGATTTTGAAGCATTTTACTCAATATATCAATTCTTGATAATAAATCATGCCAAATTAAAATTGAACACAAAAATAAATTTAAATGTTTCAAGACTTTTAATTATTGATTCAGCACCCATTTTTGTTTTCGTGTCTCTGGTGGTATCTTCAATTAAGGCATTTAATGCGGTAATAATGTTTTAGAGGTCTAATAGCATTGATACGACTTTCCCGCCTTGTTTCACTTAACGGTTTCAAAGTTAGACTTTTCACGTGTTTTTTTAATAAATCCCATCGATATGGGGACGCAGAAAAATAATTATATACCTCTTGTACCATACCAAAAAAACCAGAAATTTCACCACTGGAGCTGGCAGCGTCTTTAACGACGATATTTAATGTATGAGCCTCACACGGCACGTATAATGCTCTAGGATTGATATTGAGAATCCGTTTATGAAGCCCTATATTTTTCCCCTTCATGTTCGATCCAATGTCGTAGCCATGACCCCGTATATCTTTAACTTCGAGCTGCAGACTAGGCAATAGCTTCTCTAATAGAAAATTGCAGACCTTCTCCAGTAATATTAGTTACTGGAAAAAATCCTAGAACAAATTCTAAAATATCAACCTTATCATCAGTAGTGTTCACACATCTAATTACAAACGTTATTTGTTCTGTGTGGCTAATATCTGGTGTAGAGTCGAGAATTACAGTGTAATATTTGACTTTTTTGACAATGCGTGTTATCTCATTACTAATAGATTAGGCTAAAATATTAATTATTTCATTTTGAAAATGCTGCGTTTAGTATGGAATACGTGTTTTGTTATCTTTGTATTTACTGACATCTTTAAGGTGTTCTGAAATAACTGTATCAAATTTGGCCAACATCTCGACTGCCTTTAAAAATTACCATTATCTCTATGATACAACTTCGTACTAGTTCCTCTGAATGCCAAATTTTTACTGGCTAAAAATTGTACTACAGCAATTATTCTTTCAATGATGGCGCGCCATCGCTTTTTCTCTCGATTGTGAACATTTTGTTGTTCCGCGTCAATAGTACAATTTTTTTCCAGCCTCGTCTTTATTTCGCACCACAAAAATATACCCTTTGGTTATTTTTTTGATAAGAATTTAAAATTTGGTATCATTATCTACGCCGTATTGCCGGCTCTGCCACGAATTTTGCTATCAAATGAAGAATGTGTGTAAAGAGTAGACATTAATGGACAATGGACCAACACACGGTTGCACTAACATTCTATTTTTCTTAAACTATACTATGCTATCGGGAAATCGGGACTTATTTTGATTTTTCAATAACTACTTAAAATTCAGCATATTTATTCGACCTATTTTAAAAGTTAAAAAAAATTTTGCTTGATTGATAGAACCATATGCGGCCTGCGGCCGCCCCTTGTTTTGGCCGCCCGCGTGCGGTGCACGCGCTGCACACCTGCTAGGATCGGCCCTGGCCGTGATATAAGGTATTAATCTGATGTAAAATGTCCGCAAATATCAAATGCGTTGAAGATATATTGAATTTAAAAATTATTTATTTAAACAAAATCATATATTTTTAGGTATCAATATAAAGTGAAATTTTCCGCGGATTTCAAATTCGTTGAAATTTTTAATCTATCTTTAGTGATTCCGATTTTCCGAAAAAAAACTTAACAATCCCAGTCAATATGTTTTTTATTTCTTGCTCTTATTCGCGGAAATGGGACAGGAAATGTAAAAATCAAAGCTGAAACGAAAAAAATAATTTTCTCTATAATAGGTGTTGGTTCTCCGTGATGAAAAAAATTTGCCATGTATCCAAAAGCTGATTGCAAGGTTACGTGGGTAGAAAAAGTCTAGATCAGGGATTCCCAACCGGTGGTACGCGTACCACTGGTGGTACGCGGCAACGTTTCAGGTGGTACGCAAGAATGATACGAGCAATCCAAATATTCTACGAAGTTTGTTCGATTTTTGGGTATGTACAACCACGTTATAGGAAAAAAGGAATTATATGAAATCAATTTTGTGATTAATGTTTTTATTACATTGTAATAAATGACGCTAACAATAGCTCATTATTGTTCCATGAAAAACAGTTTTAGAGAGAAATCGTTAATTAATCCGACCGTGGGGCACAATGACGAGGTATGCATGAGAAATGTGACGCTTTCGAATCTTCGTTAGCCCGTTGTGTTCATTAGTTTCGACGTTAATAAACAACACACCTATCTGAATATATTAATTTTATTTTCATTCCGAGACATGGCCCGTAATTAACTGTGACCATTGTGGCTCAGAGGGAATGACCACTTCACTTTCAGGCTACGAGTTGGTGGAGATGTGTTTTCAATTCCTCCCTGAGCGTGTATTTCTCTCTTCTGCCATAAAATATCCAATCCAACCAAAGAATTTTCACCAGTCCAATTCGAGGGTCGTTACAAGCTCAACAAGGTTAACTAGCCATTAGATCCCTCAACAGGTGGAGCCGATGTTTCACGATAGAGGCGCAATACAACCTTTGGAGAAAGGTCATTCTGTTATATGTGCTGGAATTATAAATATTCAATCCTATTTCCACAGCCGACCAACCGGTATAGTGGTTAAGGTGTTAGCCTCGAGATCGGAAGGTTCCTAGTTAGAATCCGGGTTCGGGCATGGATGTTTGTAAGCGTATGGTGTAGAGGCGGCTGGTGCACTTTAAATCTGCCGTGGCCGATAGTCCTCACGTTGGGTTGGTGTGGAAGTTTGGAGAGTGGGGTGCCAGCTCAGGTGTTGCTTCGACATCTGACCGTGGTTCAAAATTACGAGGTATTGTCCTCGGATCTTTCTCTTCAGGGACTGATCCCGGAACGTCGTCAATAGCCCGTTGTGTTGCTCTAGTATGACGTTAACCAAAATTACCATTACCTATTTCCACAAATATTCATTTCTAATGTTTGGTTCGTAGGTAGTTGATTACCGTCGCACTTGAGCAACACAAGGGGCTATTGGTGGAGGTCCGAGATCAGTCCTAAAGGGTAAGATCCGAGGTCAACACCACGCCATTTCGAACCACGGTCAGATAACGAGGTCATACCCGAGCTGTACCACTCTCACCCCACTCTCCAAACTTCCACACCACGCAAACGTGAGGACATTTGATGCCACGACAGATTTCAACGTGCACCAGCCCCTTTTGTACATGACGGTGTACGGTAGGGCAATTTCGAACGCGGAACCTTATGGTTGCTAACCAGTTTCTGTTCTAATTACGCTACCTGGGCCACGGTAGTGTAGAGGTCTCGATCTATCCGAAGACCGACGATGGGGCTGGTGCACGTTGAATATGTGGTGGTCTCAAATGTCCTGGCGCTGATGTTCGGAGACTGGGGTGGCAGCGCAGATGTCCACCACGTCGCCAAGGCCGTGGTTCAAAAGGACGTGGTGTCCTCCTCCAGTTTCCCTTCACCCAAGAAGCGTGGCATGTCGAGACTATTAAGACGCGCTTACACCGGATTTGCAAAACTTTTCTCCCTCCAAACATCGAAACTATTCCGAGAAACGGCATTCATTTTATCGTCAAGATCTCGAGTTGGGGTGGAGATTGGGAGAGTTTGCAGAGCCAGATTTGTTTTCCACCAGTCGGTGAAGATCAAAGGGTTGTAACTTTTGGAGGAGATTTCTCCGAGACGTTTGCTTGACAACAACCGCTAACCCTCTGTCCTTCACCCCCCCCCCTGGTCGCTCACGCCGTATTTTGTCTTGTTCGCTCTCTGTGATGTTTTGCCCTTATCGCTTGCCATGACCCCACCTCTGTAAACTGCCATTGAGCGACCTGTCCGATTAAAATAACGTGGACGAAAGAGCTGGTAATAATTTCTTTAATAGAACGATTTAGAGAGAAGCCCGTCCTCTTCTGAAACCCAACTACAACCCGAGTACAAAGGCGAAAACAAAAAGTACAATGCCTGGAGTGAAATGGGTGAGGAATTCGATACCTCGATGAAAAGTGATCACTCTTCTCTACGAAGGGGTGAGAAGAGTGCGCTCGGATGGTTGTCGATAAAGTCCACACCGGTCGAAAAAACGGACGAAAAGGGGTCAGCATAGGGGAACGTAAAACGTCCTCGCCACAAAAAGGGAGAGAAATGTATTTGCAACTCCGGTGTAAAAGCGAGTTATATTGACGCCTTGTCTTTCAATTGTGCACTTGCAGATAGGTGCCTATAGTCGGTGGACTATGTGGGCAGGACTTTGATAGACCGGAGCTCTTCAGAGGAGGAAAGATCCGCCGAGGGTCTTTCGCAGAGAAAAGAAAAGAGGCTGATATTCTAGGACAACCTTAAATGTTCCCAACAACCAAAGATAGCCTAGCTGCGTAAAATGTCCATTTGTTCCAGCATTACTTGCAGCAACAGTATGAAATGTTTTACTTGTCATGCTGCTTTTTAAGTTGCCGACCAACCGGTCTAGCGGTTAAGGTCTCTGGATCAGAAGGTTCCTGGTTCCAATCCAGGTTAGTGCATGGATGTTTGTAAGCGTATGGTGTAGATACGGCTGGGCCACCTTAAATCTGTCGGGGCCGAAAGTCGTCACGTTGGGTTGATGTGGAAGTTTGGAGAGAGGAGTGCCAGCTCTGGTATTTATATCCTCGCTATCTGACCGTCAAGATTATGGGTTGTCCTCGGATCTTTCCCTTAGGGGATTGTCAACAGCCAGTTGTAAACTTTGCTCTAGTACGACGTTAATTAGAAATAACCATTACCATTACCCGCTTTTTAAATGTCTGTTTTTAGAAGTATTTCATTAACATCTTTTGATTAATTTTTGCACGTATTCCGATCTTTTTTTCCTTGTACCGTGTTTGATGAGTTGTGGGATTCAGATGTTTTTCGGTTATTAGCACGGTTGGATTCAAAAACTCGCCACCCTCCGATCTCCTCGAACCGGGCGTTCCCAGTAGGATGCTGGCCGCGGCGGTCCGGTTGAAGAGTAACGGATTAGCGATCGGAGGGTTGGGAGTTCGAATCCAACAAACACCATCGTGTTCAAAGGGGGCTGGGGCACGTCAAATAAGTCATGGCCTCAAATTGTCTAACGTTGGCGTGGTGTGGAAGTTTGGACAGTGGGTACCAACTCAGATGTTGCCTCGTCACCTGATCGTGGTTCAAAATGACGAGTTGTGCTCGGATCTTTCCTTCGGGGGATTGATTCCGGACCGTCGTCAATAGCCCATTATTTTGCTCCAGTACGACGTTAATTAAAATACCTACCCAGTATGATGCTGCAAATTGCATTTGTCTCAAGGCTTTTCAATTTGTTACTTGCACCACTTTTCTTATAAACCCCTCATTCATCTTTTCTTAAGTAAACGGAACAAAGAAAAAACTTTTGTTTTAACAATGATAGTAACCTTTTAACAATGAACCATTGTTAAGCATCAACTATCAAATTTTATTTTCCCGATAATTTTCTTTCAATTGTTGCGTTTCCAACAAAGAAATGTTCCCCTACAACAGTGCTGGCACACTTTATTTCGTCTCATTTGTGAATTTTATGCGAAGCTCTTAGCATCACTGATATTCACTGCGCTTAAAAAACTGCGAACGTTTTGTTTTTAATTCGGAGTTTTTGAAGATTGAAAAATGAACATGTTCTCACGACTACTGAAGTGGTTTGGTGAACAAATGTAAGTTTCATAATATAATTATAAACGCTTTATGTATATAATGTTTTTGTACTATATATATATATATATATATTATTTTATGTCATACATTTTTTATGGCAAATGAATAAGAAACTATAACACAAACTACACAGGTCATCTTTTGGTACAGCTTTGATGGGTTGCATTGCACTTGGTGCGTTTTTTGGCGCACACTTTGTAGCGATCTATGGCAAGTGAAGGCAACCCGCCTTTATTAGTGTTTTACCGTTTTATAGCAACCTCAGCTAACCGAAAATGTTCAGATTTTCGTTTGGAATATTCTAGAATGTTCGATACAGCTCCATTCTACTTTTAAAGCGATGGCAACGTCTTTGGCGAATTTCTAAAGTCGTCAAGAACGTCTCAAGTGGGATTCCTTCCTCAATGATGGTAAAAAAATGACAAGTATGCTATTGATAGACTGGAAATCCTTCTAAAGTATTAGCTTCGACATAGGGGGCCTCACAATTTTTTACGTTTGCGTGGTGTAATTTGATCAGTGGCGTGCAAGCTGAGATGTGATTTCGTCTTCTTACCATAGATCTGAATTACGTGTTGTTGTCCAATGATCTTTCCCTTCGGGGTCGCACCGTACCGCCAGCTCGCGTGGTGCTATAGTGGGACGTTAAAGAAAGTATAACAAATCTAACTTAACTAATATTGAATAAACAATGTCCGTTGCCCAAATACATTTCTGTGTGTAAAAATGTAATTCATGCCCGATAATGTAAAATGTATGTACTTTTTCTTATACCAAATATAAATAACTACTTTTGTTACAGTGCCAAGTTTAGGACCAAGTTTAGGACCATAAAACCAGGAGTACCTATGTTGGATAAAGTTGTCCGAAAAGGTGTCCCCCATATGCATCGGCATGCCTCACACCTTGACATAGCGAAATCTGAAAACAGGAAGCATTTTGCAAGTGGGATTATTTATCGAAATATCAATGAAATGATGGTACTACATAACATGCTGTTAAAAAATAAAAGGTATGCCATTGTTTGACTGGAAATCTTTCTACAATATTGGCTTTGACATAGAGGGCCTCAAAAATTTTCCAGAGTTGGCGAGGTGTAAAAATTTAGAGAGTTGGCTGCAAGTTTAGAACTAAGTCATCTTACCGTGGCTCTAAATTACCTTTATTGGTCCTCGGATCTTTCCTTTCTGAGTTACACTGGAGCGTCACCATCAGCTAATGTGGTGCTCCAGTGTGACGTTAAAGAAAACATAAAAAATCTATCCAAACTAATATTGAGTAAACATTGTCCCATTATCCAAATACATTTCTGTGCAAAAATGTAATTCACGCCCAATAATGTAAAATGTGTGTACTATTTCTGATTCTAAATGTAAAAATAACTATTTTATTTACTATGCCAATTTTAGATTGAAACAAGCAGTTTCTAAGGTGGATAAAGTAGAAGAGATTTTTGATGACAAACAGGGTGACGCCATTAGAAAAGGTGTCAATCATCTGCATGGTCCAGCCTCAAGGATTGGCATGAGGAAGTCCGACACAAGGAAGAACATCTCGAAAGGGATTCCTTCCAGTGTGTTGTTAAGAAAGAAAAGGTATGCAACTGATTTACTGGAAATATTTCTAAATTATAGGCTTTGACATAGAGGGCCTCAAAATTTGTCTAAAGTTAACGAGGTGTAAAAATTTAGAGTGGGGTGCAAGTTGAGAACTTCGACAGCTTAGCGTGGTTCTGAATTACCTTTATTGGTCCTCGGATCTTTCCTTTCGGGGTCACACTGGACCGTCACCATAAGCCAATGTGGTGCTCCTGTGTGACGATGTGAAGAAAACATACCAAATCTATTCAAACTAATATTTTTGAAATACCTGAAATACCTGGTGTAGGCTTTCCTACACCAGGGGGATGTGCAACAACAACAACAAACTAATATTGAGTAAACACTGTCCCATTATCCAAATACATTTCTGTGCAAATATGTAATTCACGCCCAATAATATAAAATGTGTGTATTATTTCTTATTCTAAAGGTAAAAATAACTATTTTATTTACAGTGCCAATTTAAGATTGAATCAAACAGCTTCTATGGTGGATAAAGTAGAAGTGATTTTTGATGACAAACAGGGTGAAGCCATTAGAAAAGGTGTCAATCATCTGCATGGTCCAGCCTCAAGGATTGGCATAAGGAAATCCGACACAAGGAAAAACATCTCAAGTGGGATTCCTTCCAGTGTGTTGTTAAGAAATAAAAGGTATGCAACTGATTTACTGGAAATATTTCTAAATTATAGGCTTTGACATAGAGGGCCTCAAAATTTGTCTAAAGTTAACGAGGTGTAAAAATTTAGAGTGGGGTGCAAGTTGAGAACTTCGATTGCTTACCGTGGTTCTGAATTACCTTTATTGGTCCTCGGATCTTTCCTTTCGGGGTCACACTGGACCGTCACCATAAGCCAATGTGGTGCTCCTGTGTGACGTTAAAGAAAACATACCAAATCTGTTCAAACTAATATTGAGTAAACATTGTCCCATTATCCAAATACATTTCTGTGCAAAAATGTAATTCACGCCCAATAATGTAAAATGTGTGTATTATTTCTTATTCTAAATGTAAAAATAACTATTTTATTTACAGTGCCAATTTAAGATTGAATCAAACAGCTTCTATGGTGGATAAAGTAGAAGAGATTTTTGATGACAAACAGGGTGACGCCATTAGAAAAGGTGTCAATCATCTGCATGGTCCAGCCTCAAGGATTGGCATGAGGAAGTCCGACACAAGGAAGAACATCTCGAAAGGGATTCCTTCCAGTGTGTTGTTAAGAAAGAAAAGGTATGCAACTGATTTACTGGAAATATTTCTAAATTATAGGCTTTGACATAGAGGGCCTCAAAATTTGTCTAAAGTTAACGAGGTGTAAAAATTTAGAGTGGGGTGCAAGTTGAGAACTTCGACAGCTTAGCGTGGTTCTGAATTACCTTTATTGGTCCTCGGATCTTTCCTTTCGGGGTCACACTGGACCGTCACCATAAGCCAATGTGGTGCTCCTGTGTGACGATGAAGAAAACATACCAAATCTATTCAAACTAATATTTTTGAAATACCTGAAATACCTGGTGTAGGCTTTCCTACACCAGGGGGATGTGCAACAACAACAACAAACTAATATTGAGTAAACACTGTCCCATTATCCAAATACATTTCTGTGCAAATATGTAATTCACGCCCAATAATATAAAATGTGTGTATTATTTCTTATTCTAAAGGTAAAAATAACTATTTTATTTACAGTGCCAATTTAAGATTGAATCAAACAGCTTCTATGGTGGATAAAGTAGAAGAGATTTTTGATGACAAACAGGGTGAAGCCATTAGAAAAGGTGTCAATCATCTGCATGGTCCAGCCTCAAGGATTGGCATAAGGAAATCCGACACAAGGAAAAACATCTCAAGTGGGATTCCTTCCAGTGTGTTGTTAAGAAATAAAAGGTATGCAACTGATTTACTGGAAATATTTCTAAATTATAGGCTTTGACATAGAGGGCCTCAAAATTTGTCTAAAGTTAACGAGGTGTAAAAATTTAGAATGGGGTGCAAGTTGAGAACTTCGATTGCTTACCGTGGTTCTGAATTACCTTTATTGGTCCTCGGATCTTTCCTTTCGGGGTCACACTGGACCGTCACCATAAGCCAATGTGGTGCTCCTGTGTGACGTTAAAGAAAACATACCAAATCTATTCAAACTAATATTGAGTAAACATTGTCCCATTATCCAAATACATTTCTGTGCAAATATGTAATTCACGCCCAATAATGTAAAATGTGTGTATTATTTCTTATTCTAAATGTAAAAATAACTATTTTATTTACAGTGCCAATTTAAGATTGAATCAAACAGCTTCTATGGTGGATAAAGTAGAAGAGATTTTTGATGACAAACAGGGTGAAGCCATTAGAAAAGGTGTCAATCATCTGCATGGTCCAGCCTCAAGGATTGGCATAAGGAAATCCGACACAAGGAAAAACATCTCAAGTGGGATTCCTTCCAGTGTGTTGTTAAGAAATAAAAGGTATGCAACTGATTTACTGGAAATATTTCTAAATTATAGGCTTTGACATAGAGGGCCTCAAAATTTGTCTAAAGTTAACGAGGTGTAAAAATTTAGAGTGGGGTGCAAGTTGAGAACTTCGATTGCTTACCGTGGTTCTGAATTACCTTTATTGGTCCTCGGATCTTTCCTTTCGGGGTCACACTGGACCGTCACCATAAGCCAATGTGGTGCTCCTGTGTGACGTTAAAGAAAACATACCAAATCTGTTCAAACTAATATTGAGTAAACATTGTCCCATTATCCAAATACATTTCTGTGCAAAAATGTAATTCACGCCCAATAATGTAAAATGTGTGTATTATTTCTTATTCTAAATGTAAAAATAACTATTTTATTTACAGTGCCAATTTAAGATTGAATCAAACAGCTTCTATGGTGGATAAAGTAGAAGAGATTTTTGATGACAAACAGGGTGAAGCCATTAGAAAAGGTGTCAATCATCTGCATGGTCCAGCCTCAAGGATTGGCATAAGGAAATCCGACACAAGGAAAAACATCTCAAGTGGGATTCCTTCCAGTGTGTTGTTAAGAAATAAAAGGTATGCAACTGATTTACTGGAAATATTTCTAAATTATAGGCTTTGACATAGAGGGCCTCAAAATTTGTCTAAAGTTAACGAGGTGTAAAAATTTAGAGTGGGGTGCAAGTTGAGAACTTCGATTGCTTACCGTGGTTCTGAATTACCTTTATTGGTCCTCGGATCTTTCCTTTCGGGGTCACACTGGACCGTCACCATAAGCCAATGTGGTGCTCCTGTGTGACGTTAAAGAAAACATACCAAATCTGTTCAAACTAATATTGAGTAAACATTGTCCCATTATCCAAATACATTTCTGTGCAAAAATGTAATTCACGCCCAATAATGTAAAATGTGTGTATTATTTCTTATTCTAAATGTAAAAATAACTATTTTATTTACAGTGCCAATTTAAGATTGAATCAAACAGCTTCTATGGTGGATAAAGTAGAAGAGATTTTTGATGACAAACAGGGTGAAGCCATTAGAAAAGGTGTCAATCATCTGCATGGTCCAGCCTCAAGGATTGGCATAAGGAAATCCGACACAAGGAAAAACATCTCAAGTGGGATTCCTTCCAGTGTGTTGTTAAGAAATAAAAGGTATGCAACTGATTTACTGGAAATATTTCTAAATTATAGGCTTTGACATAGAGGGCCTCAAAATTTGTCTAAAGTTAACGAGGTGTAAAAATTTAGAGTGGGGTGCAAGTTGAGAACTTCGATTGCTTACCGTGGTTCTGAATTACCTTTATTGGTCCTCGGATCTTTCCTTTCGGGGTCACACTGGACCGTCACCATAAGCCAATGTGGTGCTCCTGTGTGACGTTAAAGAAAACATACCAAATCTATTCAAACTAATATTGAGTAAACATTGTCCCATTATCCAAATACATTTCTGTGCAAATATGTAATTCACGCCCAATAATGTAAAATGTGTGTATTATTTCTTATTCTAAATGTAAAAATAACTATTTTATTTACAGTGCCAATTTAAGATTGAATCAAACAGCTTCTATGGTGGATAAAGTAGAAGAGATTTTTGATGACAAACAGGGTGAAGCCATTAGAAAAGGTGTCAATCATCTGCATGGTCCAGCCTCAAGGATTGGCATAAGGAAATCCGACACAAGGAAAAACATCTCAAGTGGGATTCCTTCCAGTGTGTTGTTAAGAAATAAAAGGTATGCAACTGATTTACTGGAAATATTTCTAAATTATAGGCTTTGACATAGAGGGCCTCAAAATTTGTCTAAAGTTAACGAGGTGTAAAAATTTAGAGTGGGGTGCAAGTTGAGAACTTCGACAGCTTACCGTGGTTCTGAATTACCTTTATTGGTCCTCGGATCTTTCCTTTCGGGGTCACACTGGACCGTCAATATAAGCTAATGTGGTGCTCCTGTGTGACGTTAAAGAAAACATACGAAATCTTTTCAAACTAATACTGAGTAAACATTGTCCCATTATCCAAATACATTTCTGTGGAAAAATATAATTCATGCCCAATAATGTAAAATGCGTGTACTATTTCTTATTCTAAATGTAAAAATAACTATTTTATTTATAGTGCCAATTTAAGATCGAATCAAACAACTTCTATGGTGGATAAAGTAGAAGAGATTTTTGATGACAAACAGGGTGAAGCCATTAGAAAAGGTGTCAATCATCTGCATGGTCCAGCCTCAAGGATTGGCATAAGGAAATCCGACACAAGGAAAAACATCTCAAGTGGGATTCCTTCCAGTGTGTTGTTAAGAAATAAAAGGTATGCCACTGATTTACTGGAAATATTTCTAAATTATGGGCTTTGACATTGAGGTCCTCAAAATTTCTCTCACTTTGGTGTGGTGTGGAAGTTTTGATAGAAATGGTGCCAGCTCAGTTGGTTCCTCGTCATCTGACCGTTGTTCAAAATTACTAGGTGATTTCCTCGGATCTTTTCCTTAGGTGATTGATCATGGCCCATCATTAATAGGCCGTTGTGTGACTCTAGTGTAGGACGTTAATTAAAAATTACTATTCACCCTTCAAGTTCCGAGTAATTGGTAATTTTTAATTACCCTGTATTTAATCGAATTAATTATTATCCTACTAGAGCAACACAACGGGCTATTGAGGACGGTGCGGGATCAATCACCTAAGGGAATGATCCGAGGAGAACACCACGTAAATTTAACAAAGGCCAGATGACGATTAACTTGCATGAGTGCGGGATGATACAGCTACCGGAGAGTTTGAGAGGGGATTCGAACACACACAGAACGTACCGTACGACTGATAGAATACCCTTGTTACTCAAAAATAATAATTTTTCTTTAATATATGAAAAAAACGTGATGTACTTCTGCATGAACCAACTAATACAGTTCATTTTCTAACGACTTATTATCTTAACCTTTCAGAAAAGAATGTTAGAGACGTCTGTGCAGATTGTTGTCGGCCGTGAGCAGCACCCAGAAAACAACAACGTCTCCATCCGACATTCTTATCCGACTTGACCGATCTGCAACTTCATCGTCTCTTCTATATCGATGGACTTCACCCTCTATTTTTAAATGACTTGCCAATTGTTGTCTTCTCCGGTCGACCTCGGCCATGACTGACTTTAAAGTAATTCCACAGCACGCGACTCGCCGCTTGTCCAGAAGACAAGGTGAACATTCCTGGATTCGGCAGTCGCGTGTTGTGGGTGCTACAGTCCATCCGTGAACTGCATCACCTTCTTCAAATCATCAACTCTTGATTTTTAAATGACGCTTTACGTTTGTTTTTTATCGGAAGACTCATTCTTGCGACGTTGCGAAGAGACTAGGCAATAGATGTTTTCTCCGGTCGACCACGGCCATGACTGACTTTAAAGTAATTCCACAGCACGCGACTCGCCGCTTGTCCAGAAGACAAGGTGAACATTCCTGGATTCGGCAGTCGCGTGTTGTGGGTGCTACAGTCCATCCGTGAACCACACCACCTTCTCCAAATCAACCAAAGAAGTCAACAATCATCGCTCGAATGAAACAGATACACTTGCCTTTTGGAGGGTGTTTATTGTATCAAATAAAGCTTAATATTTGAAATATTTAACCAATAAACCGGACCTACACCCATGCCGTGTCTTGTATTTATTTCACCTACAACGTGTCTCAACTTGTTATGAATATTTGGGCCGCGGTAGCCCGGTTGGAAGAGCAACGGATTAGCAACCGAAGGGTTGCGAATTCGAATCCAACCAAAGACCGTCGTGTTCACAGGAGGCTGGTGTACGTTAAATCTGTCGCGGCCTCAAATATCCTCACGTTGGTGGTGTGTGGAGTTTTAGAGAGTACGATCTTTCCCCTTAGGGCAGGGATTCTCAACCGGTGGTACGCGGCAATGTTTCAGGTGGTACGCAAGGATGATACGAGCGACCCAAATATTCTACGTAGTTTGTTCGATTTTTAGTATGTACAGCCACGTTATAGTAAAAATGGGGATACATGAAATTAGTTATGCGATTAACGCTTTTATTACATTGTAATAAATATAACTAACAGTAGCACATTATTTAAAGAGAAACTTTGATGTTGATTATCTATTTCTATTCTATGGCTATCTCGGCGAAATTAAGTTGATATCTCTCCCTGTCTTATGCCATTTGTTACTAGTTACTTGTGTAAGAGTAGTTTTTCTGAACTTTTGTGTATAAAAAATAAATATAGACAGAGTAAGTGTTGAAGAGGACTTAAGAGAGACGTTAAGATACATTGCTACTGATATTGATATTTTAATAAAAGACAAACAACAAGTTTCGCACCAAAATTAGTGTTTTAATTAAAATAAAACAAGCCATTGGACACTTTTCTGACATTAGATATATGTTTCTAAAAAAATATAGGACTGGTGGTACGCCAAAAATTTCTAAAAATTTCAAGTGGTGCGCAGTTATTAAAAAGTTGGGAACCCCTGGTCTAGATAATTGTGTTTCTTCTTTCGCGGAAGAAACGCGTTTGAAGAACCAGGTTGAGAATAAAACTATTAAATTCATTTTAAAATCTTCTAGATTGAATTTTAAAATTCGCCGCTACCCAAAAATTGCAAATAATTTGGACTACCTGTGTGCCAAATCTCATTGCTGTAAGTACCATATATCGTCAGGATTTTGAGGCCGCGAAACAAACACTTCCTTTTATAATAGTAATGATTTAAAAAAATCAAGTCAGTTAGTTGAACCTTATTTGTAAAATTTAAAAAAAAACTCAAATTTTTAAAGTTTTTTTTTAATTCTTATAAATAAGTCAATTTTAATATTATTTATTATTTGTGGTTTCTATATAATTGTTGGATACTTAGAATTAAATGCTAGCTAGTATTTATAAAAACCTTTCCGTTGGACTTCAATACGGATTTTTTTACCAGAACACTGGAAAAACCTTGAAAATTCTAAATCTATGTACTTTGACATTAAAAAAAAATAAAAAACTATGGTATTAAGACACAAAATACTAGCTAACATTTAAAGTATATATATTTACAAGTATGTACGAAAAATTTCAATACTCTACTATGAACAGAAAAAATACCTTAGGGAAAAGAAAACAGTTACTATTACCAAAATAAAAGTCTGAGAAAAATGCATTTTAAGTTTTTATAAAGACATATAACAAAACTTTCATATGCTTGTAGAGCTCTAATTTTTTAATATGTTATTTTTCAACTTCTTACGTATACTTATACAAAATTTAATTCAATATGATCACAATAAATTTTTCTTTTATCCAAAATATTGTTGTTTTTCATGTAATTGAAAATATGGTTAACGCGACAAAAAACCAACAATTTAGCTGATTAGATAAAACATTCTCACAAAAAAAGATTTAAAACACAATGTAAGAATTCAAAATAATTATCATGCACGGGCAAAGCTGGTTCGATGTGGGAAATTCAAATAAAAACACGCGGATACTTTTCTTTGATGTCAACAAGTTTATTGAAAACAAAAACATCACGGGACTGGACAGACATAAAGATCTAAAAGATAAAAACAAAGAATTAGTTTAACATGATTATAATTAATCAGTCCTGAGAACCCCCGGTTGCATATTAACAACCTTTACCTGAAATAGAAGACATTGTTAAATTTAAGTCCGCTGATTCGTTGGTTTCAAACTGTCGACTATGACGTCACTACGTGACATCATCATTAATGGCGATGCTTCACGTAGACTCTATCATTACTCATTACTCGGTAGTTTCTACTTGAACTAAAAGCCGGTGGATAAACCTCTGCAACATAAATAACGAATCTATACAACAGATCCCCAGTAATCACGAAAGACTCCCCTGTTTCCGCCTTCTATTCTGTTCAAGGTCCCAAGTGTCCTTTAAAGTTCGAAAATATATTATTTTTTTAATCATGCGTGTAGAATCTATACTGGAATTAAAACTAAACAGAAAACATTTACGATCAAATTACGAGTACATGGCACGAGCCGTTGAACTGTCGCTTGGTAATCATCTAAAAGCTATCGCTTTCTTTTTTATTAGTATTCTATTTTCGGTCGAAGCAGTTTCGACTTTTTTTTTCGCAAACATTGCAAGTTAATAGTGATACTTTTCACACATGCGGAGTGCGCACTATGGGTGAGTGACGTCATAGATCTCGGAGAGTGATAGCAACGAATCAGTGGGCTTAAAATTTTCCCATGTCTTCTATCCCAGGTAAAGGTTGGCAATATGCCCCCGGTTCTCTCATAGCTCGCTTCTACCGCCAAACTCTTTCATCTTCTTCTCTTTTTTCATTTTTCTTTTAATCATAGCGTTGCTAGGTTCCGGGTGCAAAACGAATAGTAGTCTTGTAGGAGTCACTTAGTACTAAGTGCAAACCCGACACCTGCTCTGCACGTCTAACTGAAGTATCAAAGTTCATAATAATAATAACAATTAAATTAGAAATGACCGGCTTTTTATACAACACCTTCCAATTTTTTTTTCATATTTAAGTATACGCAGTTTTGAAAGTTTGATTTTTCGCAGTGCAAATTTAAATTTTACAGACATTGTTGTGTTTTGAAAATAGGTCCTCCTATAGTCAGTTAACAAAGAAAAGTGTTTTGATGTCGAACTAAATTGAGAGATGAAAGATCTGAAGTGTTTTCAACATGCCACAATTATATTCGAAAACTAATCCGTCACGAAAGCAATCAAATTTGAGCCTGCCATCGCTCAGAAAACTTCAAAAATATCACAAAAACTAAATTGAGTTCAGGTCTAAAATTTTGAGCATGGCTTTCTAACTGTATGGACCATAGAAATATTTAAAATTGTTTTGTCGATGTTTTAGTCATTTTTAGGGTACTGTGTAGCCTTAAATGACATTATTCAAGTTAAAGCCATCACATACATCTTTTTCAATAGAAAACATAGCAAGGGATGTGAGACGACCTTTTCCCATTGTTAACCGCAATAAGTAACTACAATGTGTGTCTATTTTGTTTTAGGCCATAAAGAAATGGGTTGTTTCCTGTAACCCGACCGACCCTGAAATTAGAATACAAAAATACCGACCCTAAAGTGTTTTTTAGCCTTTTTTTTAAATGTAATTTAATTTAAAAAAAACACGTTCATTAAAATGATTAATTGATTACCATGTCACAACGATCGTAATTTATTAATTTTTTTTATCGACCATGAAATTGACCCGAAAAAATAAATATACCCAGGTGTTTTAAATCAAACATTCAAACTCAGATAGTACATATATTTCCTTTTGTGTATTTGCTAAAAATATTTAGCAAAAAAAAAAAAAAAAAAAAAAACACTTTTCCTACCTACCGACTCAAATATTTTTGCTCATGTTACAGGAAACAAACCTTTTTTTCGGCCTTAGGTTGGCTCTAAGGCTTTTTGTGCTCACCAGACGCTAGGTGTCACCGTTGTCTTTGCCTGTGGTAGGTCGCAGCGTTATCACATCAGTCCACTTTAGACTGTTGAGAAGTAAAAATGGCTGCGCCGCTCTCTGTGTGCACCAACGAAGAACGGCGTTCTGCAATCCGATTTTTGTGGTCTGAAGGTGTACCAGGAGCGGAAATTCATAGAAGACTTTTAGCACAATACGGGGACAATGTTTTGTCACACTGAAGTGTTTAAAACAGTGGATTGGTGAGTTCAAAAGTGTTCGAACGAGCGTGAAGGATGCTGAAAGAGTAGAGCGTCCAGCTACAGCAACAACTGATGACAGTATTGAACAAATCCGTGCCTTGATTCTGAATAACAGACGAATGACTGTTGATGAAGTGGCAAACCATATGCAGATTAGTCATGGCTCTGCTTGTGACATCATGCATAGCAGGCTGAACTTTCACAAAGTCTGTGTGAGATGGGTTCCGAAACAACACGATGAAGAGCACAAGTGAAACCGTATGAGAATCTGTCAGCAACTACTGGATCGTTATGCGAACGAAGGCGAAACGTTTCTCAGGCTAATCATCCCTGGATATAAACGTGGATTTATCACTTTTAACCAGAGAGCAAACGCCAGACCATGGAATGGAAGCACCCCGGATCTCCAGTTTAAAAGAAATTCAAGAGTCAACCGTCTGCAGAGGAAAAATGATGCTAACAGTGTTTTGGGACTCACAAGCGCCAATCCTGGAGCATTACCTGGACAAGGGGTCAACAGTAAATGGTGAAAATTACAGTGATATGCTGGCAAACAAGTTGAAGCCTGTTATTCGTACGAGGCGCAGAGTTCGATTGTTGGAAGTCGTTCTTTTGTTGCATGACGATGCTCGTTCACATACCGCCGCCCACATCGCTCACTCTTCAGACACTGCGTTTCCAGGTGTTGGAGCATCCTGCATACAGACCCGATCTCGCTCCGTCAGATTACCATCTGTTTGGTACACTTACGGCCGTATTCACAAGTCCGAGTTAACTCGAGGATCAACGATAATCCGCGAGATATCGAAAAAACCGTATTCATGTCCTGATTCGTGGTTTAACCTGCCGATTCGGCGTTACATTTTGATCCTCCGAAATCGGCGAGTTAACTCGCGAGTTACATTTAACGCATGCGCAGTACCATCTTTTTGGAAAATCAAAATGGATGACACATTTCATTCTATTCTCAATTGCAGAATTCTTGCGACGACTGAACTGGATCTGTCATTACGGAGCACCTACTAAATAGCAACTCATCTCATCATCATAATATTGCTTAAATGGAAAAATTTAAACATATTTTTATTGAAATTCAAAAGAAAAATGAAAATAAAAATAGCTGCGTAATCTTAACCAAGCAGCTTAGCGAAAAGATAGATGGCGCCACCTCTGTCCTATAAACCAGAGATTCGAACGGTAGAAAATGACCATGGCAGATACAAATTCGTCGTAGAATAAAAATTATTCTGTTGATTTATTACGAATGAAAAAAAATTGACAATGCAAGTCACTTTTCACACCACCAACACACACCCATACTGACAAGTACAAAGATAATCGGATTACATACATCTGTCAAGACATTGTGTATAATTCTTTCTTGCAAAATTTAGGTTTCCATAAAAATCCAATTTGAAATTAAATACCTTTGCATTTCTTTTCCCAAACCCATATTAAAATGCTGTACGAGTCCTATTTATTCACAATTTGGAATCAATTCTACGGCGAAGTACGTACTTGATCTGTATGAATGCAGATTCGATGCGTCGTAACCAATGTAAACAATACCACGTGATCGTGAGGTAGCCAATCACAGCGAGCGTCTCATTTTAATCCCCGGATCACTTAACACGCTGTTTGACGGCCATATTCACAAGTCTCGAGTTAACTCGAGAATCAGTTGATCCGCGAGTAAGAGTTAACTCGAGGATTATCAAAAACGGTATTCTCAAACGGCGTGTTAAGTGATCCGGGGATTAAAATGAGAAGCTCGCTGTGATTGGCTACCTCACGATCACGTGGTATTGTTTACATTGGTTACGACGCCCCAATATGCATTCATACTGATCAAGCACGTTCTTCACCGTAGAATTGATTCCAAATTCTGAATAAATAGGACTCGCACAGCATTTTAATATGGGTTTGGGAAAAGAAATGCAAAGGTATTTAATTTCAAATTGTATTTTTATGGAAACCTAAATTTGGCAAGAAAGAATTGTACACAATGTCTTGACAGATGTATGTAATCTGATTATCTTTATACTTGTCAGTATGGGTGTGTGTTGGTGTCGTGAAAAGTAACTTGCATTGTCAATTTTCTTTCATTCGTAATAAATCAACAGAATAATTTTTATTCTACGACGAATTTTTGTATCTGCCATGGTCGTTTTCTACCGTTCGCTCTCTCCGACTTATAGGACAGAGGTGGCGCCATCTATCTTTTCGCTAAGCTGCTTGTTTAAGATTTACGCAGCTACCTTTATTTTCATTTTTCTTTTGAATTTCAATAAAAATATGTATAAATTTTTCTATTTAAGCAATATTATGATGATGAGATGAGCTGCTATGTAGAGGTGCTCCGTAATGACAGATCCAGTCCAGTCTTCGAAAGAATACTGCAATTGAGCATGGAATGAAATGTGTCCTCCATTTTGCTTTTCCAAAAAGATGGTACTGCGCATGCGTTAAATGTAACCCGCGAGTTAACTCGCCGATTTCGGAGGATCAAAATGTAACACCGAAACGGCAGTTTAAACCACGGATCAGGACTTGTGAATACGGTTTTTTCGATAACTCGCGGATTATCGTTGATCCTCGAGTTAACTCGGACTTTTGAATACGGCCGTGAGAATACCGTTCTTGCTAATCCTCGAGTTAACTCTTACGGCCGTATTCACAAGTCCGAGTTAACTCGAGAATCAACGATAATCCGCGAGTTATCGAAAAAACCGTATTCACAAGTCCTGATCCGTGGTTTAAACTGCCGTTTGGGTGTTACATTTTGATCCTCAGAAATCGGCGAGTTAACTCGCGAGTTACATTTAACGCATGCGCAGTACCGTCTTTTTGAAAAAGCAAAATGGAGGACACATTTCATTCTATGCTCAATTACAGTATTCTTTCGACGACTGGACTGGATCTGTCATTACGGAGCACCTACTAAATAGCAACTCATCTCATCATCATAATATTGCTTAAATGGAAAAATTTAAACATATTTTTATTGAAATTCAAAAGAAAAATGAAAATAAAGGTAGCTGCGTAAATCTTAAACAAGCAGCTTAGCGAAAAGATAGATGGCGCCACCTCTGTCCTATAAGCGGGAGAGAGCGAACGGTAGAAAACGACCATGGCAGATACAAATTCGTCGTAGAATAAAAATTATTCTGTTGATTTATTACGAATGAAAGAAAATTAACAATGCAAGTTACTTTTCACGACACCAACACACACCCATACTGACAAGTATAAAGATAATCAGATTACATACATCTGTCAAGACATAGTGTACAATTCTTTCTTGCCAAATTTAGGTTTCCATAAAAATTTAATTTGAAATTAAATACCTTTGCATTTCTTTTCCCAAACCCATATTAAAATGCTGTGCGAGTCCTATTTATTCACAATTTGGAATCAATTCTACGGTGAAGTACGTGCTTGATCAGTATGAATGCATATTGGGGCGTCGTAACCAATGTAAACAATACCACGTGATCGTGAGGTAGCCAATCACAGCGAGCGTCTGATTTTAATCCCCGGATCACTTAACACGCCGTTTGAGAATACCGTTTTTGATAATCCTCGAGTTAACTCTTACTCGCGGATCAACTGATTCTCCAGTTAACTCTAGACTTGTGAATATGGCCGTTTCTCGCGGATCAACTGATCCTCGAGTTAACTCGAGACTTGTGAATATGGCCGTTTCGGCCGTATTCACAAGTCCGAGTTAACTCGAGGATCAACGATAATCCGCGAGTTATCGAAAAAACCGTATTCACAAGACCTGATCCGTGGTTTAAACTGCCGTTTCGGTGTTACATTTTGATCCTCCGAAATCGGCGAGTTAACTCGCGAGTAACATTTAACGCATGCGCAGTACCATCTTTTGGGAAAAACAAAATGGAGAACACATTTCATTCTATGCTCAATTACAGTATTCTTTCGACGACTGGACTGGATCTGTCATTACGGAGCACCTACTAAATAGCAACTCATCTCATCATCATAATATTGCTTAAATGGAAAAAATTTAAACATATTTTTATTGAAATTCAAAAGAAAAATGAAAATAAAGGTAGCTGCGTAAATCTTAAACAAGCAGCTTAGCGAAAAGATAGATGGCGCCACCTCTGTCCTATAAGCCGGAGAGGGCGAACGGTAGAAAACGATCATGGCAGATACAAATTCGTCGTAGAATAAAAATTATTCTGTTGATTTATTACGAATGAAAGAAAATTGACAATGCAAGTTACTTTTCACGACACCAACACACACCCATACTGACAAGTATAAAGATAATCAGATTACATACATCTGTCAAGACATTGTGTACAATTCTTTTTTGCCAAATTTAGGTTTCCATGAAAATCCAATTTGAAATTAAATACCTTTGAATTTCTTTTCCCAAACCCATATTAAAATGCTGTCCGAGTCCTATTTATTCACAATTTGGAATCAATTCTACGGTGAAGAACGTGCTTGATCAGTATGACTGCAGATTAGGGCGTCAAAACCAATGTAAACAATATCATGTGATCGTGAGGAGCCAATCACAGCGAGGGTCTCATTTTAATCCCCGGATCACATAACACGCCGTTTGAGAATACCGTTTTTGATAATCCTCGAGTTAACTCTTACTCGCGGATCAACTGATTCTCGAGTTAACTCGAGACTTGTGAATATGGCCGTTCAAGATGCTTTCAGAGGCCGTCGATTCAGCTCCGATCAACAGGTGAAGAAAGCGGTGCATACGTGGCTTGCTGCGCAACCAAAAACCTTTTTTTCGCAGGTATCGGAAAGCTTGTGCAACGGTGGACCAAGTGTATTAAAAAGTATTGTGACTAGTTTGAAAAATGATACCACTAAAAACTTTGTACTGTTGTAACAAGTAATAAAAATTGATCATAGATACTTATTGACTTGTCTTCGTTTGTTTTTAACCTCTGAAGTACGCTGAATGATCATTCGGCATTTGGTACACTTATTGGTAACGTAAAAAAAGTATCTCGAATTCAATGAAGGAATCAAAAAGGGAACTGTCAATAGTGAAATGTAAACAACTTAAAAGACTGAGCTGTCTACATTCTCTTCATTCACTTTATCACCATCACTAAAGTACAAAGTTTTGAAAGATATTAGGTTCAGAAGTGAAATCTTCCGGAAATGTTTTCACCATGAATATGAATACTCTCATGCGACAACGTCTATAACTTTTTTGGATGCAAGAACCCAAATGTCTCACAGACAGTTTTAAAGCCTTTTAACCTTTCTTTAAGTTCTGATATCATACTAACAAGGCAATTGTAGAACACTTTAGATGTATAATGGGATACTGCATCAGGAGGTCGTCCATCATTGCAGAGCTCACAGTCTAACTTTTTTTGTCTTACGAACACGTACAACCTTAAAATCAGTCTTTTTTTTTTATCCAAACCCATCAGTACCCAGAGATGCCAACTACTACTGTTTCTTCGGAAGTGAATTGGGTACTACGGATGACGGAATCGATTATTTTTTCAACGGAAAAATTTAATTTTATATATGTTTCACAACACATCAAATAGTTTACTTATATCTTAATTTTTTCATTATTATATTAATTTTTTTTTGGTAAATGGGAGATAGTGCTTAAATTTAATTATTAAATGTTTATTATATATAATTCTTTCATACACAGCTATTGGTTCTATATATGTCTTCATGTTCATGTATGATATACCGAACTAATAATAATTAATATGTGTTGTGTATATGTTTCAAATTTGTAATTCAATATTTGATTTAATGATATATGCGCATTATTAAAGCCGATTTCTTGAATTTTTATTTGACTACGGAAATATTCTTAAAACTACGGATTTTTTCCTTTGGTACCACTGAAAACTTCTATCGCAGGTTGTCATTTCAGTACCTACTATTTTAAAGAACTTTTTAGAATTTTAATAAATTCCTGTTCTCTAAATTTTCAAATTTCGCACAACTTTCTGAAAACTTTCAACAAGAAAGATCAATAGTCTTAGTTTGCAAAACTCGGGAACACACATCTACTATAGATAACACTTTAAGCCACCAAGTGATAGTTATAAAAATGTCAAATCCAGTTTTTCTTGCAGATTTACTGCATCACTAAATTCAGCAATTCTTCCTGTCAATTAACTCAGCCAAATAATAATATCAAAATTTCTTAGGACAGCATCGACGGCTGACAAACAAGCCACCCATCTTGTTTGATAGACTTTAAAGTTGGATTTCTTGTCTTAGTTTTTCTGCGACTGTTTGTGACTTATATATATATATATATATATATATACGCAGGTTCATAATCATCATCTGTCTCGCAGTCTAGCAGACTCGTCGGATTTAGTCTCTACCTCTGATTGCATATCTCTCTGAAAAAAGGCAAAAGCACTTGCAATAATAGGACTAAATTGCTCAGCCCTCGAATGCAATAAATCCCAACGGCGATTGGATGCACTTAAAAATGTGTACATTGATAAACATGATCATAAAAATTAACAATTTCAATTTGTGTATACCGCGTTCTTCTGTTGCTTTCCGGATTTCAGTGGCATGCACTAACACAAGGTTTAATTGGTGAAGTGAGTAGTGAACGTAAGTAAGGTAGTAATAAAAGCTATGTAAGGTCTTTAATGGCTTGATTCTTCACTCATTACATTGGCACCGTCGTATGCCTGTTCACATAAAATCTTTTATTAAATTGACACTCTTCATAAAGTATTTTCATAAGCTTTTGTATACTCATAAAGTATTTTACAATAAGTATAGAAGCTATACCGTCAGCACTGGAGTCATGCACATTGTAAAATCCCAGAAAATGTACTCTAACGACAACACTTTTGGTCTCTTAATTTACAACAAAGCGTATTAAAACGGACAGTCGATCTATGTGACTGATATCAGTGGTAGTATCAGCAATCACTGTAAAAAACTTTGATTTTTCACATAAACGCGCATTATTTCTGATTTCACTGCAGTAGAAATATACATTATTTGTTTTTCCCTGATTCTGTCAATAAGGCATTTTTTTTCTGCTCTCACTTGATAAATGCTGGCGTAATATGGAATCGCGTATTGGAATAAACCTAAGCAGATTTAGGTATACGCCGCAATTTAAAGCTTCAATTTTACTTCCGTATCCTCAAAATTGTAAACCAAGAGAACGCATAACCCTAATTAGACCAAATTGAACTATCAGCACCTCCTTCCAGCGATCTACCTCTTGCAATTGCTTTTGTAAATCGGTCCGACCTCAGTTTTCCAAAAATTTGGAAACGTGGAATTGATGTGTGTTGGCGATTACAGGTGTTGTTAGGGAGGGTGTGCTAGGTCGGTGGGGGGGGGGGGGGTGCCAAGGTTTTCTTCTGAAAATCTTCCTTCCCAATGCACTGAGCAAAGTTCTTTGAAAGAAATTTGAATTATCTTTTTGTAAAGATGTTTGAAAGTAGAAAAAATCGTCCAAATATGCTCAAAACTTGCAAAAAACTCCAAATATGCAAAAACATGCCAAATAAATTCTGGAGTTCTTTTGGTTGCAAATTGCTAAAAAAAACACTCAATACGGATTTCTATCAACATTAGGGGCTAAAAGAAGGACATGCAAAATATGCAAAATCCGAGCTCTACTTATTAGTAACAAATAGATTGTAACGGATAATTCTATCTAAAAGGTATATTAATGATTGCTATATATGAAGATCAAGTAGAAACCATTGCTGATTAAGCCATTAACGTTAATCAACGAAGTCGTGCTTTATCAACACCGAAAAACATACTAGGAACCTCAAATGATTTCTCTTCGACCATACTCTGTGTATTTACCCCGTTGATTATCCAAACCTGTCCCCTATTAGTTTAGGTACATATTTGTGTCCGCTTATACAAACCCTAGTTTGTACCCTAACTGGAATCTGTTCTCACCTAGTTCAATTTCACTGACAGTTGTCTCACAATCGTGGTTTTATTTTTCTAACACCTTTGATGTTATTTTATTTTTTGATGTGTGAAATCTAAACAGTCAAGTACTAATTTCTTTCACTCTCATTCACCAAATGGCCTATTGATGATGAAATTCGTAAAACATCGCATACCTGGTGCAAGAATGCCTTAAGTAAAACATATTCATAGGAAAACTAAATCTAAGACTAGGCTGAAAATTCGCTATTTTTACCGAAAATTAAAAAAGCAGAGGAACGTGCGGCGATCTAGCCGAAATGGAAGTACGGGATATTCTTAATCCCTCCAAAACTCAAAATCAACTTCTGTGGTAGTCACCTCAGAAAAAAAAACCTGTTGCAATTAGTCTTGTAGCAAAGATGCGATGAATATGGTATTAATTACATGGATGGATATTTATCGTGTACGCAATAATTGCTTCCGAAATAAAGTATAGAAGCCATGAAAAAGTTAAAAGAATGTTAAAAAAATTATTTTTCATACACTCAAAGGATGCTTGCATTCTTTTATGAAAGAGAAGTGATTAGTCTAAGTTTTCAAACAACATTTTATTAATTCAACTCGAGCAAAGCTAGGTGATACTACTAATAGTTGTTTTTATTTTTTAACCTTTCTTTGCAAAAACTTTCTAATTTTAAGTTCAATTCATATTGCCGTATTTCATCTCAGTTCAAACGGACAGGTGACCCAGAGGTAACGACGCAAGATGCAGAACGCTGGGAGTAGCGAGTAGCTACGAGTAGCCATCCAGTGGCCGTCAGTGGGTTTCGAACTGAAAACCAGGCGTTCTGCATCTTGCGTAGGTACCTCGCGTCGCATAGCTTCTGTACTTTACTTCGGAAGCAATTATTGCGAATCCCATCCGTGTAATTAATATCATATTCATCGCATCTTTGCTACAAGACTAATTACAAAAGTTTTTTTTCGGCACGCGGGGAAAATTATTTATTTCATTTCCGCTTTGATTTTGCGCGGAAAAATGTTTATCTAGTCAGACGATAAATCTTTTAACAAAAGTCAATTTCTTTTTTCTATCTCCTAGACCGTTAAATATAAAATAAAAAATTCAACGGATTTGAAATCTGCGGAAAATTTCAGTTTAGATTGTACCTAAAAATATGATTTTCTTTAAATAAATAATTTTTAAATTGAATATATCTTCAACGGATTTGAAATCTGCGGAAAATTTCAGTTTAGATTGTACCTAAAAATATGATTTTCTTTAAATAAATAATTTTTAAATTTAATATATTTTCAACGGATTTGAAATCTGCGGAAAATTTTACACCAGATTAATACTTTACATCGTTGTACGCACGTTGTTGGTTTGCGAACACGGCCACGGGCAACGCCAGACTATACACTATACACGGTGTGGCTAGTGCCAAATATTATTGAAGCCGCCATCATGACTAGACAGGCCGCAGGCGAAGACGTAGTCATTCCTAGAATACCAATGATCTCTTCTGTGATATCCCCATTCCAATTTAAAAAACTTCAGTTCCCAGTTCGATTAAGTTTTGCTATGAGCATCAACAAGGCACAAGGACTATCGCTGAAAGCTGTAAGACTCGATCTCATTAAACTGTGTTTCTTCCGCGTTCATCTGTATATGGGGTGTTTGAGAGAGAGTTGGATACCTTTTATATTTTTATAAATAGATAAACTTAATTTTTTTAAACTTAATTTAAATTTACTTAAAATATTTTATTAGTTTAGAGGTAAACTCACTCGGAGAAAAAGTAATCAAGTACAAAATGCTCAGTTTCTAAATTTGTTTTTCTCTTACACATATGGGACAGACTTATTTAATTGAATTTAATTAATTGTTTCTAAAGTAACATTTGACATCTACAAACATTGTTAATTTTAAAAATTCAGATAAGGAGTAAAATAACTGTCTTACTTAAGAAACTACAAACTTGTACTTAAGAAAATACAAAAAAAATGATCTTTAATTTTGGTCTATTAATCTATTTCTTTAAAATTAAACGATGAAGATGACCTTAATATTTAAAAATATTTCTCTTAAACTATACTTCAAATTTTTCTATCTCGCTATTATCTGATTTATTTGGGTTAAATGATACTGTGTTGCCCAAACCAACACATTTCATTTTGTTGAGTTAAAAACAAGATACACTTTTAAGTTGTAAAATTTTTAAAATATGGCTCATTTTTTCTATGTGTTAAGTAAAAAAGCATGTTTTCATCTTTCAAAATTCAATTTTCTCAAATGACTTCGAAAACTTAAACTATAATTTTTATAATTTTAGAAAATTTGGCATCGCCGTAAAATGTGTATAAGATCGATTTAAGAAATAATACAAGAATCAATAGAAATTCAACAATATTTTATTCTTTTTTTTTCGCCCTTTGACTCAGCCGTCGTTTTTCAATGTTGGAATGTTACGTCACTCGTGCCTTGGTCATAACTTTCGCATCGGTGGACCTCGGAAAAAAACAAGTAGATTTTTAGATTTTCACCGATAATTGATTCTAGTGTGTTTTGTCAAATACGTAGTAAAAATTTCAACTAATTTGAAACATGCGGAAAATTGAAAGTGGCAATTTTTAACGTTTAATGTTTTAATTAAAAATTTTAATGTTAATGTTTTAATGCATTAGACGAAGTTCCGGGATCAATTCCCTAAAGGTAAGATTCGAGGTAATTTTTAATTAACGTCGTACTAGAGCAACACAACGGGCTATTGACGACCGTCCGGGATCAATTCCCTACGGAAAACATCCGAGGAAATAGGATAAAGTTTCCTTAACGTACTCGAGCAACACAACGGTCTATCGACTGCGGTCCGGGTTGAATCCCCTGAGAGAAAGATTCGAAGACAACACCGCGTAATTTGAAACCACGGTCAGATAACGAGATAACACCTGAGCTGGCACCCCACTCTCCAAGAGATTGTGAGTTGTGACGTCACACCGATTGGATCTCTTCGCAATTCGAATTTCGCTGTATTTCACAATGAGAAGGCTATCACGGCGTTGTCCGTCGTGTTGGTTTGCGAAGAAAACCTAATGGGAATGCGTAGCAAACACCGGTGGTTGACGAGCGTTAACAATGGTCACACCTAACCCAACAAAAACAACTGTCACGGGTGACGCCGTGCTAGCCACGCAGTGGCTAGTCTCTAATATTATAAAAGGAAGTGTTTGTTTGTCTGTTTTCTGCACGATGAGTCATGACGAATCTATGGCACTTACAGTAATGGAATATGACACACACGTAGTCTGAATTTTTTTACAATTTTAGGGTCGCGGCGAATTTTAAAATTCAATCTCGAACATTTTTGAATGAAATTAATGAAATTTAATTATTATTGAATGCAACAGCATAGAACAATGGTGGCGAACCTTTTGAGCTCGGTGTGTCAAACACCGAAAGAAAAACCTAGCTTAAATCGGGTTTATTTGATAATTGCAGTCCTTGTAAAAAAAATATATATATTTTTGATATATTTATAAAAAAAGCACAAATTTTTTTCATTAGTGATTCTTTTTGTTGCTGAATTGCATTTGCAAAATCTTCAATTAAAGGTTGGTACACTGCCCTACAATAAAGGACAGGACGCCAGCGAATTTGCATAAAATCCGACTACTTGTTTGGTGGTGTTTTTCGTGGTATGGCCTGTGACCTTTGCATGTTGTTCCTGGTCAATTGAACGCCGACGTCTACATGAACATTTTGGACAGTCAGGTTCTTCCAACGCTCTGGCAATTTTATCGACTGGACGAATGTTAATTCCGAGACGACAAAGCTCAATATCATGTTGCAGACTCTGTCAAGCAGTGGTATCGAGATATGGTTGTAAAACGTCTTCCCCTCATTAGTACACGCAAAGGTACCAAAGATATACTAAACACACATTGTTCATAGTGATATTTTTCTGAAAAAAATTGCTGGGAAGTTTGTCTAATAACAATCTTATTGGAATCGACAGTATTTTTGCAGTTAAAACAATACAACAGGTTTGAAGCAAAATGCCATTACGTTTGCCAAGAGAAAGTGCTGAAAGAACATCTTTCGATTCATCTCCACTATTCTTTTTATTTCATTTTGTTTTTTTAAGCCCGAAAACAAATAGAACGATTAGGCCACGTTCATATGAGGCGTTTAAAGCGTGTATGGCGAGGCTAGCAAGGTCCCGCCACATTATATTATGTTTATTTATTCCTTTAATTCAAGTATCTATCTTTGCGACCCTGAAGAGCGGGACCTTGTCAGCGTTTCACGCTCTTCATGTGAACGGGGCTTTATGCCTACCCTTGCATTCTGTGCAGAACATATTCGTTCTGCAATACCTGATTCTATGTCGTCTTCCGAGACATAAAAACATCTACCCTGTTTATGTAATAAATTTCTTTTCTCTTCCACAGTTAAATTCTCACAGAATTCTGAACCATGCTTCGAACTGCAAAAAAGGCAACTATCGTTAGTGACGCCCTTTTTGTTTATATTATTCGCGAGCGAGTTGTCATTCAATGACACCAAAAACTCAACAGCAGACTCAACTCAAAATTTTTTCTTTACAGCTTCGGGAGGAAACGCTGGTGAATAGTTTCAAATCGCAAACCAGATCAAAAGAAATAATTTCTTTCCCTACATAGTTAATCTCCTTTCAAGTGAATTTTAATAATTTATCGATATCAAAAAATTATGTTTCATTCTGTTTCACGATTATAGTCTATACTTATATCGGGAGGCAATGTTTTCATTGACATAGGAATTAACATGTGACTGTATGCTTCCGGTTTGACATTTAATGACCGTAGGCACCGTACTTGTATTTCTATGGTATCACACAATTTGCGGAGTTTCAGTATATCACTAGATTTAGTTACTGGGTAAGGTTAATAAGTATGTGAATTTATACTGCTGTTTGTAAAAAATGCAACACCATGAAAGAATCATCAGAATTAAATGAAATTTAATACACAAACAACTTGTATTAGTACAAATAAATGGAATAAATTTTCAAAGCAAAAAAAAACCCAATATTAAGTGTCCGGAATCAGTATTTATTGTAGCCACCACGCTCTGCAATAAGTGCTGCTATGCGACGTCGCTGGCATGGAGTGAAATAGATGTTGAATGTCTGTTTGTGGAAGAGAATTCCATATTGTTTGTATGCGCACACAAAGTTCGTCTTTTGAAGCTGTAGGACGCGGATCACGAGCGAGACGACGACCAACCAAATCCCACACATGCTCAATTGGCGACATATCCGGCTAATAAGAAGGCCAAGGAAGAAGTTGCATGTGTTGGGCTGAAAAGAAGTCTCGAACATTCCTTGCAACATGTGGCCGTGCATTATCCTGTTGAAAGATAGCCCCAGGGATGCCTTGAAGGAAGGGAACGACTTCGGGCTCTTGCACTTCATGGACGTATCTGTTGCTATTCAGATTACCCTCAATTCGCAGCAGCTGAGATCGTCCATGATACGAAATCGCACCCCATATCATAATTCCGGGTGTTCGGTCATTATGACCTTCGATAACGCACTCTGGAAGGCAGCGTTCACAGGCATAGCGTCTAACACGAATACGGCCATCATGGTTCCACAAATTAAAGCGGGATTTGTCAGAAAAGCTAACTTGTTACCAATCAGTTCGCCAGGCTCTGTGCTCATGAGCCTATTTGCAGACGCAGCTGTCGATGGTTTGGCGTGAAGGGATCCTGTGTAAAGGAATCCTTGCACGCCGTCCACGATGCAGCAGATGTCTGCGAATTGACGAAGCCGACATTAGTACACCTGTAGTAGTAGACCAAAGTGCTGCCAACTGCCTGGAGGAAGCTGTACGGTCATTCACCAACATGTGGACCGGGTGTCTATCATCGCGCGCTGACGTCACCTTCCATCGTCCACTCCCAGTTTTTCGAGTTGTCTGGTGCTCGTCGGTCCACTGCTTCCAAACTCGCATCACTGTGGAACTGTTCCGCTGCACACGAGCTACTATTGCGTGATAGAAAAATCCTCCTACATGAAGGCCGATGATTCTCCCCCGTTCAAACTCCGTAAGTTGTTGAAATTTCACCCTATTTCGTCGTAGAGGTATACTTAGGTCTCACTAAGGTCACTTTGTCCGTTCGCCGCTAAAAAATAACCATGCAATATTTTCAACGTCCCTCTACAGCCCTCTATTTATACGCTTTTATCATCAGTTCGGAGGGCGTTGCTCACACCACGCATGCGTTGTGGCTCTGAAACTTTACTACTTTGCATAACATCCTATAATTGACATTTGATGCAAATTTCATTTCATTCGGATGATTCCTTCATGGTGTTGCATTTTTTACAAACAGCAGTGAATAATAATGTCCTTTTCTCAGAACCGATTTTCAAGAATTTCAACAATTTGGTCACAGTTTGCTTCCGAAATACACTCATGTACATAAATTAAGGATAATTCAGAATCACACGGAAATCGAACTCTAAAGTAAAAATTTCACTTGTAGAATTATCGCACACATTTTCAAGAATAATTTCCAAATTACAGGAAGCCATCACATGATGCCGATAGTACGTCACAATGACGAGAGTGTAAGAGAAGTGTAAATAAGGAATGATAGCAAAGAAGCAAAATTGTTCACAAGCGTTCTGTAAGCCGCTCAGTGCCACAACCGAATAGTTATGGCACAGAGGACGCATGTCGATGATTTTTTTTACGTGGTAAAATTATCGGCCGCCAGGAATGTCGGCGTACTCAGACTGAAGTTTCAGTGGAACTTGAATCCCCCAAAGTGTCATATCTAGGCTTTGGCAACGATTTAAAAATGATGGCAATGCCAGTAGACGTTGCATTACAGATCGCCCCCTTGTTACAACGACGAATGACGACTGGTATTTGGCAGTAACTGCAAAAAGAAGCAGACGGAGCACAGCATCCGACCTTTCTCGTCAGCTATCTTCAGCCACGGGTAAGACAGTTTCAAGGCAAATCGTTTACAGACGTTTGGGACATATTAGTCTATATGCTCGCAGGCCTGTCAGATGTGTTCCGCTCACGGCAACTCACTGCCGCAGCGTTTAGCTTTGAGTAGTGAACATGCAATGTGGACATCGTCACAGTGGGCTTGTGTGATGTTTTCCGACGTGTCCAGGTTTAACTTGCAGTCTGATTCACGGCGGACGTTCATATGGAAAACGCCAGGTACGCTACCACCAAGACAACATCATTGAACGACACCGTTACGGTGGTGCAGGTTTGCTCGTTTGGGGCAGAATTATACTGGGCTCCAGAACAATCTCCAAATTTATCGGGACATCATTCTGGAACAACATGTACGTATGTTTAGGGGTGCCATGGGCGCAGAATTTGTGTTTAAGGATGGCAACGCCCGTCCTTACCTTGCAAACCTTGTAAACGAATGCCTTGAATCTGAGGATATATCCCGTATGGAATGGCCAGCATTCTCACCTGACTTAAAATCCGATAGAGCATGTGTGGGACATGCTTGGCCGACTAGTTGCAGCCCATCAACCACCTCCTACATATGTACCGTAACTTCAGAGAGCATTGCTTGCTGAGTGGAATGATCTTCCCCAAAATCAGCTCGACAATTTGATCCTCAGCATGCCTGGGCGTTGTACGGACTGTATTTCATCGTCTGGGAGACATACAATGTTATTAACCATCATACCAACCATGTCATGTTAAGTTATTGTAAGGTCTATATTTTTTGTAATTGCTCCAGAGAGAGTGAGCAAAAATCGTACTTTTTATGAATGATATCATACATACACCATCTGTTTTGTTATTTATCTTTTGTTTAATTAATGTGCTTTATGAAAAAGTCACGTTTGTTTTATTTCTGAACCTTTATTTACCGGAGCTTTCATTATCCTTAATTTATGGACATGAGTGTATAAAACCCTTCTAATGCGTTCGCCGCGTTAGCAAACAGGTATGATTTCAAATAATTAAATTTTTCGATCTCGGACAAAGATTCATTTCCATGAATTACAACTTTTAAAGAGTTCCAAAAACTTGTCCTGAGTATAATCGCCATAGTATTTATTGATGGTCAATTTAGGAAGACGAGTTTGTTTCGTTTCGATTTTAGAGATTCAACGAATTTGTTAAGAATAACATTGTCTGCATTTTCCAAATCGGTGATTTTATTCAATTCTTTCAACTTTTTTTTTTGCTCTAAATTGCCCAAGTTGAATTTTTTTTTTCATAGTCTTGTGCATATGCGATTTCAGTATCGTAATCATCCGAATCACCTTTTAAATTGCAGTATATAGTTTCGTCTAATTCCTTAACTTTTGCTTTTGCGAGTAATATAAATCCAAACTTTCTTGTAACAACCTTACAATTATTTCGTCTTTCTCTAAATCTGTTTCCATCTCTTTCAACACTTTTGACACTGCGGTTCTAGTAACTTTTCGCTTTGATTTCAATCTGGTAATAATCTCTTCTGTTATTTTTCAAATATTCAAATCAATTCTACCTTTAGCAGTATTCGCATAAATGCTAATCCAAATGGTTGTCAATAAGTGTAATTTTAAAACTTATAAACAAACACTTTCGTGGACAGATGCACCATGACGCAGAAAGGCGGGATTTCAAATATCAATTGGTTCAGTTTTATTTTTAGAACATACAACAATGAATATTGGATAGATTCTACAGTTAAATAGTAATTTAATTTCTGCTTTACACTATTTTTCAGGTATAGAAAAATAATAGATATTATTGCAAATTGAATCAGTCAAATAAATCTAATTAAGAACGCTTAGGTTCTTTGAATTCAAATCAAGAGTTTAACTTCAGTCTTCAACTGACAAAAGCTGCAAGATGTGGGAGAAGGGAAGGCGCTGATGTCAGCGACGCCAGCGCCATCTAAGATTCAAATAGTTTCAACAAAAAGTAACCTTACTATTTCCGATAAAGTCGCGAAATTTTATTCACGGCTGAAGACTGAAAATGTGTGTCTTGATCACTCGTGGTAGAATTTTTTCTTTTTTTCTTTAACATTTAATGCACCATAAACTAATAGCCGCATCAGAAAAAAACCTTCTCCATCTTGTTCCCTGTACAATTATGAGCAAATCACGTTAATTTTGAAATTTTCTGATGCGTATACGTCAGAGAATCGAACAAAATAAAAGCGAGTTTTCAATCCATCTGGCGGTTGCAGTATCTCGCACATAATAATTCGTTATTCATGATTGTACTTTCTGGGTCATGGCGTCACAGCGAGTTTCAATGGCCAAATAAAAAAAATCGTTGGTATGGCTACGGCGACAAATTTTATTCTCCCCAGAACAAAAACTTATACTCTCTAGCGAAATCATTAAATTATGCTTTTCATCGAATTTATTTATAAACCAATTTCAGTAATAGTTGTACGATAAAAAAGATTACATACAAAGGTTTCCCGTAATGTATTCTTAAAATAATTATACCATAAGAAAGGAGAAAGGATACATTTTAAGCTTTCACGTGGTATTTTCAGATTTTAAAACTAAAAGTACTAAGCTATAGATATAACAATTTGAGTTTTGCATCGGAAATTACGATCTAAAAATTCCGAAATTGATGTGACCAATTTAATTGTATCGAATTTATTAATTAATCGATTACAAAAATAATTGTACCATATGAAAAAGTACATTCTAAAGTTTCCTGTGATGTTTTGAAATTTCAAAACTGATAATATAAAGCTATAAAAATGAAAATTTTAACAAAAATAATGAAAACTTTTCCGGATTTTTCTCGAATTAAAAAAAAAATATTACTAAGAACCAAATTTAAATTTTTAAAAACACTCGGCAAAGAGCAAAAATTCACGTTTAGAGGTACTAAATAAAAATACTCAAGGTTCAAAATTTGTACGTGTTTTGCTCACTCGCGTTAGCAATTTTGCTTTTTTTGACTTCGACACTTAATGCACCCTAAATTAACAACCTCATCGGAAAAAAACCTTCTTCATCTTGTTCCCTGTACAAGTTTTAACATACTATGTTAATTTCGTACTTTTCTTATGCGTCCTTTCTCGGGAAACCGTCTGAGAATCGAGCGAAAAAAGCGAGTTTTCAAACCTGCGGCGGTGGCAGTAACTTTTTTTAATATAGAGAGATAAAAGGTTATCACATCCTCTATACATGAATATTTCAAATCTTAATAAGGTTTCAATTCTTAAATCTTCCTGTTTTTTTTTTAAATTTTTAAAAAGAGTAAAATTTTAAAATAATTTTTTCCATCAACAAAGTGGGAATTACTTTTAAGAGAAATGTTTTTAGTCTTTTCTTAGTCCTAGGTAGCTTGTTGAAATTGCCTCACACTGGAGTAACATGAGTCGTTGGTGACAGTCCGGATCAATCCCAAAGGAAATTGTCAAAGAACCACCTCCTTAATTTGAATCACGTTCAGATTACTGACTTATGTAGTGCGGAGACCGAATAATTTTCCCTTCAAGAACTCAAAAGCATGAAGGGAAATTCATTAAATGACGGGAAAACAAACGAACCTTTCCAGCATAACATCAGAAGTATCGATACATGCTCAAAATAGTACAAAAATATACATGTTGTCTAATTACACTGCTCTGCAAAAAAACTATTTTTTTTTTCGAGCCCTGACACCATTCCTGCTGATTCTTGTCTAAAATGACCTCCTGAATCCGAATATGACCCCCGTTTTTCCCTTTCACGTACCGTTTTTTGGGGCGCACTTCTTTATGTTTATCACATTTTGATATAATTTTATGGACAAAAATTTTATTTGGAGTGGGGTAAAGGCTTATTTTAACCATTACATTTCTTCTGAGGGAATAGAGAGGTTTAAATCTCTAAAACATGAACATTGGTAGCAAGGACGGAGATTTGGGGGGATTTGTCCCATTAAATTGTAAAAAAATCATTACAAATAATCGTTTTTTCACAATTTTTTTCATTTATTTTCTACATATTCTAGCTTCTAGTCCCCCCCCCCCGTACCTTCTCCCAAACACCCCCGACTAATAAAAATATATAGCAACTATTTTGGCTAAAAGCCGGTGAGGGGGGGGGAGTTCCCGAATCCGAGAAAGTTTGGAAGATTCACTGCACACGACTCAATAACTCGCGTACTTCGTGGTTTGCTCAGGAATTTCCCTGCTTTGACAAGCTTAAACTTGCATTGCCTTTATCACTAGAGTTGTAAAATGTAATCGTTATCTTTCCTCGTTACATCTTTCGCGATGGTAAAGTCAACTTTCCGGTATTCTTTGAGGAGATTCTGTGTTTCCAAAATGTTTAGATTGTGAAAAAAGTTCCAATTTTTTTTGTTCCGGCTTTTTCAAAGTGAATTGCAGTACGCGAATGTAAGTTGTGATTAATATCGAGCATTGATTTACTCTTTAATTATGCCACGCGAGTGTAAAAGTCACATCCCGATAGCTTCTGCCATGTATGCGGTGAATTGACTTTAAAAGCGCAACGAAAACCCCTTTCTCCGCTTCTTAAAACTGCTTATCAATATTACTTTCAAATCCAAGTTGGCGATCAGGACAAGGATTGGGCTCCAAACGGTGGAAATCATACAAAAGTAACAATCTGTGAGAAGACAGCGAGGTTCGCGCCAAACCATGGACTCAGCAAATGTCATTGATTTACGGGTATCTTTGAGAAATTTGGTCAAGCTACTGTAACAAGTAGTGCAGCAAAACTTTGGAGCCCTATCCTTATCCTGATCGCCAACTTGGCAATCAAAGTAAAAATGATAAGTAGTTTTAAGAAGCGGAGAAGGGGGGGGTTTCGTTGCGCTTTTAAAGTTAATTCATCGCACACATAGCAGAAGCTATCGGGATGTGATTTTTACACTCACGTGGCATAATTAAACAGTAAATAAATGCTCGATATTAATCAAAATTTACACTCACGTACTGTAATCCACTTCGAAAAAGCGGGAGCAAAAAAATTTGAACCGTTTTGAACAATCTAAACAACTTGGAAACACAGAATTCTCGCCTAGAATACCGAAAAGTTGACTACGATCGCGAAAGATGTAATGAGGGAAGATAACAATTACAGTTCACAACTCTAGTGATAAAGGTAATGTAAGTTTAAGCTTGTCAAAGCATGAAAATTCTTGCACGAACCACGAAGCGCGTGAGTTGTTGAGAGCGACACCGTCGGACAGTGAATCTTCCAAACTTTCTTGAGACGGATTCGGGACCTCTCCCCCACATTCGCTTTTAGCCAAAATAGTTGCTATATATTTTTATTAGTTAGGGCTTTTGGGAGGAGGAAAAGGGGGGGGGGACTGGAAGTTGGAATATGTAGAAAATAAATAAAAAAATTGCAAAAAAATAAAAAACAGAAAAAAACGATCATTTTTAATGATTTTTTTTTTTACCATTTAAGGGGATAAACCCTTCCGGATCACCTTCCCTGCTACAAATGTTCATGTTTTAGAGCTTTTCACCTCTCTATCTCCTCAAAAGAAATTTAATGTTTAAAATAAGCCTTTACTCCACTCCAAATCAAATTTATGTCCATAAAATTATATCGAAAAGTGATAAACATAGGGGTATGCGTCCCGAGAAAACGGTACGTGATGGAGGAAAACTGGGGTCATATTCGAATTCAGGAGGTCATTTCAATAAGAATCAGCAGGTTTGGTGTCTGGATTTTTTTCATGCAGAGCAGTGCTATTTCACAACTGGACATTGTCTTGTTCGTGCATTTCCTTACAATAAGAGACGAGTTGTTTTCATTTCATAGTATGTAGTTTTTTCATTTTGTTCTAGTAGTCAATGCTATTTGTTCCGTTATTTGTGCCTTGCGGCTTTATAAGTGGTTTGCTCAAGTTCATTTTTGCACTTTTGTTGGTAGTTGAATCTACTTCGTGCTGGAGCAATACGACCTATTGGCGATGATCTGGGATCAATCCCGAAGGGAAGACTCGTTTCATTTGTTTTTCTGTGCGGCAACCTTTTAATAAATTGAGAGGAACAGTGAAAAAAACATTAAAGTTAAAATGGAGGGCGCTGATGCCATCCATGGTTTGTGTGGCTATAGTGACAAATATACGAGGGTAGTCCCAGAAGTACCCGACCTGACGTATAGATGGTGGTTGTTGTTTAAAAAGAATGACTATGGTAGAAAGTGGCAACCTTATAAAGCTTAAGTTTGAAGTTTGGCGACGCTACTTTGTTTAGTATTTGTTTGGCAGTCATCAACAGTGAACGCTCTCAATGCATTTGCAAACATGGAAAAAATTGGTCACCTATATGTGATACAATACTTTCATTTGAAAGGCCTCAGTCCAACCAATATCAAAGTGGAGCTAGATTCTACTCTGGGGAAGACTGCTCCTTAGTTTACAACAGTAAAACATTGGGTGTCACAGTTTAAATGAGGCCGTACTAGCTGCCGAGACGAACATCGCAGTAGTCGACCCAATGAGGCGACCACGCCAGAAATGGTGAAGAAAATCCACAAAATGGTATTGAATGACCGTCGACTGATAGCGTGTGAGCTAGCAGATATGGTAGGCATTTCAAAAAGTGCTGTACATCGACTATTGACTGAAAATTGGGACATGAGAAAGTTGTGCGGAAGATGGGTGCCGCGATTACTCACAATGGAACTAAAGCAGCGTCGTGAGGATGTTTCAATCGAGTGTTTGGCGAAGTTTCACAGCAATAAAGTCGAGTTTTTGAGTTGATTCCTAACCATGGATGAAACATGGGTCCATCACTTCACACCTGAGATGAAGGAACAATCAAAACAATGGATTGAAAGGGGAGAATCTGCTCCAAAGAAGGTAAAGACAGTTCCATCTGCAGGCAAGGTCATGGGATGTACGTGGGTTAATTTTCATTAATTATCTTCAGAAAAGAAAAACAATCAACGGTGAGTATTGTGTGAACTTATTGCAGCGTTTGAGAGATGAAATCAAGAAAAAAACGGCCGCATTTAGCGGAAAAGAAAGTTTTGTTTCATCATGACAGTGCACCAGTTCACAGATCCGTTATCGCGATGGCCAAAATCAATGAATTAAAGTTCGAATTGCTTCCTCATGCACCCTATTCCCCAGATTTAGCCCCTTCAGATTATTTTCTGTTTACAAACTTGAAAAAATGACTGGGTGGTAAAAGATTTTCCAACAATGAAGAGGTGGAGTCTGCAGTTTATGTCTATTTTGAGAAGCTAGACGATTCTCACTATAAGCAGGATATCGAAGCTATTGAACATCGCTGGGAAAAGTATATTTAGCTCAAAAGAGACAGTGTAGAAAAATAAAGAAACTTTTATCAAAATATTATGTTTTCGTTGTTAGGTCGGGAACTTCTGGGACTACCCTCGTATAATAAAAAGTACAGAATTTTGAAATCCAAAAACAATTCTTTTTAATGTCTCCTTAACAAATCACAAATTCAACAACGACGTTTTATGTCACAAATTAGTTTGAATTTTAAAAACCACCTTTCAGAATGGCGTTTAGAGATAATAATACAAAACTAAATAATCTCGAATTCTAATAATAAAAGTCATTTGTAATGAAGATAGAATATTTATTTTTTTTCGGTCTACAAAACTAATTAGATTTTTGCACAACCATTGTTTTGATTAGTATGATAAATTTAAAACAAAAGAATTCAAAGCCTAGGTTCATATTGGGCCAAATTTTAGCATTACACTTCTTTAAATGTGGTATTATTAAATTAGTCATATCACGAAATTTCATAGGTAAATCATTTTAGTTTGACAATTCCTGCAACGGAAGCTGAACTTTCTGATGATTCCTCACGTCACTTAGAAGAAGATTTCTCTGACGAGTTTGAAGCTGAACTTTCTGATGATCGAGCACCAGACTTAGAAGCTTTCTCTGACGAGCTCGAACTTGTACTTCCTGATGATTGAGCAGCAGACATAGACGATTTCTTTGACGAGCTTGAAGCTGAACTACTTGTTGCACTCGATACAGCACCAGCAGCAGTTTTTATGGCACTTGATCCCTTACTCACTAGGGAATTAGAGCCTGAGTTTGATCCATTTGTACCTGACGAGATTGATGCACTCAAACTTTCCTCTAAAGCATCACCACCACTAGCTGCCTTACCTACAATTTTATTTAGGGCACCTGATGAGCCTGACGAACTATAATCACTCGAAGATTCATCAGCATTGGCACTTGTCCTTGATCCATAAGCTTGATCCATTCTGGAACTTGATCCATATTCCTGATCCATTCTGGAACTTGATCCATATGCCTCATCCATTCCGGAACTTGATCCATATGCCTGATCCGAACTTGATCCATATGCCTCATCCATTCCGGAACTTGATCCATATGCCTGATCCATTAATGAATTTGATCTTGCATTATCCTCCGAGTTTGATCCAGCTATACCTGACCAACGTGATTCACTTGAAGATGCACCATTTCTGTTTTGGGATTGAGATGAAGTAGCACTACTTGCGGCATTTCTTCTTCGGTAATCAGCCTGTGAAATGGATCCAGCAGATGTTTCTATCGCGCTACTTAAACCGTCCCTTCTTAAGTTTCCATATAATGCATCAACACCACTAGCTACCTTACCTTCAAATTTATTTATGACACCTGCTAAGCCTGAGCTTCTGTGTACATTTTGCTGCTGTTCTCCACGAAATTCTTCTGATTCCCTTGAGGAAGAACCATCTTCGTTAATTGCATATGACGAACTATAACCAGTCAAAGAAGCATCAGCATTGGCACCTGACCCTGATCCATATTCCCGATTCCTTCTGGAACTCGATCTTGCATTATCCTCTGAGTTTGATCCAGCTGTACCTGACCGACGAGATTCACTCGAAGATGCATCATTTCTGGTTTGGGATTCAGATGCATCTGACCGACGAGATTCACTCGAAGATGCATCATTTCTGGTTTGGGATTCAGATGCATCTGACCGACGAGATTCACTCGAAGATGCACCATTTCTGGTTTGGGATTCAGATGCATCTGACGAACCTGATTCAAGAGAAGTAGCACTACTTGCGGCATTGTTTCTTCGGTAATCAGCCTGTGAATTTGATCCAGCAGATATTTCTTCCGCGCTAGTTAAACCCTCCATTCTACTTGTTTCATATGATGCATAACCACCACTAACTTCATTACCTCCAAAATTATTTAAGACACCTGCTAAGTCTGAGCTTCTATATAAATTTTGCTTCTGTTCTCCACGCAATTCTTCTGATTCCCTTGAAGAAGAATCAGCTGCGTTAATTGCATATGACGAACTATAATCAGTGTTAACACCCGAAGAAGCATCATCATTGGTACCTGTCCCTGATCTATATGCCTGATCCATTCTGGAACTCGATCTTGTATTATCCTCTGAGTTTGATCCAGCTGTACCTGACCGACGGGATTCATTCGAAGACGCACCAGTTCTGGTTTGGGATTGAGATGCATCTGACGAACCTGATTCAAGAGAAGTATCACTACTTGCAGCATTGTTTCCTCGATAATCAGCCTGTGAATTACTAGCATATTCATTTTGCTGCTGTTCTCCACGCAATTCTTCTGATTCCCTTGAAGAAGAATCACCTTCGTTAATTGCATATGACGAACTATAATCATTGTTAACACTCGAAGAAGCATCATCACTGGCACCATTTCTTTTATTAGTCCTTGATCCATATGCCTCATCCATTCTGGAACTTGAACTTGCATTATCCCCTGAGATTGATTCAGCTGACGATTCAATAGATCCTTCTGCCCTATTGACGATTGATCCAGTTCTTCCTTCTAATGTTCCACTTTCACCTGAGTATGATCCAGTTACGGCAAACGAACTTGATACACCAGAAGCAGCACTATTTTTGGCATCACTACCACTAGCGGCCTTCGATTTCAAGTCAAATACAGCGATACCCTCACTTTTTGCAATATCTTGTGCTGTAGAAACGAATCCTCTTGGACTTGCAGCATTGTTTTGATTTTGGCCATCTGAAAAATAAAACAACCTCATAATCCTGTAAAATCACAGAGAATAGGTAAAAAATAATTCACATTCTCTTATATAAAAGAGGTGATACACAATTTTATCTTTCGAAAGTAATTTCATAAGTTTTGAATATGTAATAAAAACGGTTAAATATATATAATTTATGAAAGAGTTACGCAGGTTCGGTGAAATTGAACATGCACAACCCCATTGCTATATTACACTAACACAAAAATCACAAATCTAACTAGATCACTGTGAGAAAAAAATAAGCTGGGATATTATTTATTTTAAGTTCGGACCTTTTTGTTGTGGCGTGGTCAGAAACAGAACACCCGTTCTGCATTCTAAAGAGCAAATAATTGAATAATCTAATTTTGTTTCAAAATTTAGTTTTAAAAATTTTGGATGCATACATACGTTGTTTATTGCTGCTTAAGGCGACATTTTAAATTATTCCAAAATGTGCCATTACTATAAAATGAAGAGGGAATAAGCACTGTATATCGGAAAGCCTAAAGCTAGAAACATAAGAAAATTAATCCCAAACATTTTTAAATAAAATAATTTGCAATGAAACTTTCTGAAATATTCCACACAATCTGCGAATTTATTCATCAGGTAGTTCAAATCTCTGTATGGGGTTGAACTTTTCTTATCACTGTATGCAAAATCTTTTATCAATGCTTTAAAAATTGCAATTATTTTTTAATAATCATTTTTAAATCTCATAAAAGCTAAAGATCATTGGACTAAAGACGTTTAAATTCTAATCCCAACAACTAAAAATATTTATATATCTGTTCATTAATTTTTCGTTACTTGAAGTAAAAACATAGTTATAAAAACGTTATTCTCATTAATATCGTTCTTTAAGGTAAAAATCTTCGTGAATAACTGAACTTATAATACAAACTTTTATACCCATAAAATGAAATGTTCATTAAATAAATTAAAAGGTATATCCATGTAAACATGTAATTAATCAATTTCTCACTAACATTAAATATTATCACAATGCGTTAAATACGATATTTAACGTATGACTTAATTGAAACACACAATTTCTACAGGTTAATACATTTTAAGTTGCTTAGAAAAGTTTTGTTAAAGAAATTATTCAAGAGTTGCAAGTTTCCTACAGTTACATACGTTCATAATAAGTACCTCCTGTTGTTATGCAAACACCATCTCTACATACCTAAAGAAATTAGAAAACAGTTATGAGGTACAGTGGAAATGCTACACAGTAAGCAAGCTGACAATGAATTAAATATGTTATAATGCCCCCACTCCATCATTCTCCTTCGTCAGGCTGAAGTACCTTTTAGACCAAGAGATAGAACACATTTTATTTACCCGAGTTTACCATAAACTTGTGTCTGTGTTTCAGAATACCCATAACCTACAGTTAAGGCCTTTCTTAAGGTTGGCGAGTGGGGGGGGGAGTAATGACGTCATCAATATGGCTGCCGTGAAAACGCGCGACATTTAACTTAAACGAACCTAGCTCCTCAACGAAGCGTAGAGCATTGTTCTCTTTTTTAAATTGCTCGTGATGAAATAAACATTTTTTTTTTATGTTCAACAACATAGTTCGTAAGTGTAATAGTTTTCCTGATATTTAGCCCGCGAAACGTACATTTTACGAGTTTTTTGTTTCAAAGTGAATGTTTAAAGTCCAACAACTCTTAAACCGTTAAGAAAATTAAAAATAGACAAGATTTAAAAAGTTTGCTAAGATTGAAGGGATTTAAAAAATCCCATAAACATGGCTTTGGATGCATAAGGAGATAGTAAATAGCGGAAGTTTATTTTACTTCATTGATATGCTGTTGCAAGTACAAGATCTTACAGCACAGAAATCTACAGATACTATTTTTCACTGTACTGTCCCTTGTCTTGAAAGTAGTGGTTAATTTAATCGTGAGTACCTTTGATGATTTATTTCTGCATGATTTTTATGATAATACTGTTGAAGTACCCATGAGTGTGGTGTTAAAAATTTTACTGTTTTTGCCGCGATAACTGTGGACATTCGGAATCAAGATCTTACGCATACCTTACGATAACTATTGTTTGTACGCGCAATGATATCTTGGCTCAAGGTAGCTACGTGGTTAATTAACGTCTTACTGAAACAACACGACCAGCTATTGGTGACGGTCCGAGATCAATCCCGAAAGGAAAGATCCAAGGACAACGCCTCGTAATTTTGAACCTTGATCAGATGACAAGAACAACACCTGAGCTGGAACCCCACTCTCCAAACTTCCACACCATTCCAACTTGAGGACATTTCGAGTCCACTATAGATTTAATGTTGCAGATTTTCTCGAATGAATACAATACTTTTTAACCTGTCACAATTTCTGTTAAGGAGCAATCACCATATAATTTTTTAAATGTTAGTTTTTAAGTTCAATTTAAAGTGTGTAAAGTTATCGAGGATTCTACACAATCATACTGAAATTATGCATGCCACTACTGAAAATTGCTGGAAATCTGTCTGTCACTCATCTAATTACTGAAAATCAATCATCTTTATTCATATGGACAATTCAAAGGTTGGCATTTCTGTTTGAGTGTTTATTTGTTTACATAATTTGTTTTAAAAATACATTTTATTTAGAATCATTTTTATATTTTGAAGTTATTCCTTTACTATAACAAAGAAATTGAAAGTTTTTCTTAAATCTTGTTGCTCAGAAATAAAGGCCTTGATAAAGAGCTGACAGTTTTGCTAGTTGTGTTTCTAACAGTTTTTTCATGGGTACTTAAGTCATAAGATATTCTTGTAGATTGACTTAAAAGACAACATGATGGTACAAAAGACTTATAAAATAGTAAATTATGCAATTCTCTGCTTTTCAGATTAGATTTTTAAGACTGACTTTCTAGATTTCTGGAATGTAGGATAGATTTTCGCGTATCTAAGTAGTTAGTGAGTTTAATTATTAAATTATGGGAGTGATTTAACAGTAATAAGTTTATTAGATAATATTTATATTTAATGAGCAAAATATTTAAACTTTAGTTAATTCATATTCAGTTTGTTGCATTAAATTTTTTTTATCTAAAGTTCTCAAAATAACCGCCTTGAACCCCCCTCAGTAGTATAATTACATAATATATTAACTGTTAATAGCATTGAGTATTTGTACTATATTTGTACTAAACAAGAAACGAAAGTGATCTTAGAATTTAGTTGAAATAAAAACTATTATTACCATTTTATAACGATACAATAAATTAATATGTTTATTTTGGCTTTCCCTGTTCATTTTGCTATGATTAAAATCTATTTCAATAGGAATACTACAGTAATCATTGTTTTTGTAATTGCTAGAAATGATTCAGCTAATTCCAACGGCGTTGGAAATTTAAATTTCATAAGAAAACATTTAGATTTAATTTTGTGTTTCAACCAATTCATTTTGTCCCTGAGCAGCTAAACTTGCTGTAAAAATAAGGTATTAGAGCAAACTAATAGTTTTTAGAATTTATGGTACTAATGCTAATACTTTACAAGTGCTTTGGCTCTGGTAGACCCGCGATTTGTTTTGTAAAAATAAGCATCTTTTAATTATACATTTAATTTACTTGTATCAATTACATTGCACAGATGTGTATCCATGGTATAAGTAATACATTTGTAACCATGGTAGGTTACTATTTAATTAGATTTTAAAAATGGGGTCGTTGTGCGCTTAGAAATATTGGAACTTTTGCTTGTGTAGATAATGCGGCATTAAGACTGGTAAAAATGTCGTATCCTCGGCATGTTTTGTCACTAAGTAATATTTCTCGCCAAATGAAGATGGCGGCCGAAGTTAGTATGGTGGCCATCTTGGCGATTTGATTTCTTATATATGGAAGTGAAAATGAAAAATATATGGTAAAAATGGTTGCAATCTAAAAAATGCCGTTAAAGCGATAACCCCACCCCCAATCGTAGAACGCGATAGATCTAAATTTAATTGCTAAGGTATGAATCTAAACGAACTTTCCCGCCGTAAATCTGGATCAAAACATCAAGGTTACTATGTTTGGCGATAAATCGGCGTTACCTCGGATACGACATCTCCACTGCAAATGGAGTTTCGCCCTTCTCTGGTTGAGAGTAATAAATAGTTTCTGTTAAGGCTTAGTTTTAGTTGTAATCGCTGAAAAGTAAAGCATTCCTATGACTTACCCCGAGCGAACATGAATTTCCTGTGATACATCGAGTATTCAAAGGAGTACTTTCAATGTAAGATTTGCAGTGGCCAGACCTGGGATGACAAGTGTATTGGCAGGAATTCCATGGATCCTACACAAAAAAAAATGAAATTTCCTCTAAGTCTAAATACTTATTTATAATTGTTGGTTTGTGAATACATTTATCTTTTCCATGTTGTCATAGTTCTTCACTGTGTGTTAACAATGATCGTTATGCGTGCAATGTTGTGCATGTGTTATTAAGTTCTAATAAAGAATATGAAAATAAGTTGTGCATCCATAATTATTTCATCAGGCAATATGTCGATAGTGTTTACTTAACATGGTAGCAGATGTCCGTGGTTATTCAATATTAGTGAAGATTTAGAGTATTTGTTTGTAAATGGCTTAAAAATATACAAATACAAGCGTAAAAAAATGGCGTGTGCAGAAGCAGTGAGATTAGTATTCCGCTATTTGACGGTACGAACTATTTTAAATGGAAAGTACGCATGATGAAATTTTCGCAGTTTCAAAAATGTAAGGAAGTGGTACAATTAAAAGTTCATGCAAACGATGATCAATAAAAATGGGAAGAAAAAGCTGTTCAAGCAATGAACTATATTTATGGCGCAATAACAAACAAGCAATGGGAATACATCCATGAATGAGAGTCTGCTTTTGATATTATAGCCAAATTTGATACGATGTATTTGAAAAATTCCACGTCATTGAAAATTGTACGTAGAAATAACTTAGAAAATGTCAAGAGTTGAAGAATTACTCAGATTTAAGTTTATTTTTCGATGATTTTGAGAAATCTGTAAAAGAGCTTAAACAGGCCGGTGCAACTGTGACTGAACAAGAAAAACTGAATTACATGTTAAGAACATTACCTTCAAACTACAGTTATATTGGTGATTGAATTGATGTTTTACCGGAGTAGGACAGAACAGTTGATTATCAAAAAGTAAAATTAGGTCGAAATCGCTCGAAGAGAAAAATGCTTGCGAAAACAGAAATACAAAAATCAAATGCATTTCAAATTGAAACAGCAAATCGGCCCACAAGGGAATATTTGTTTTAATTGTGGTAAATCTGGCTACGTTAAAAAAGTACTATGACCGTGGTCGAAGGAACTATCGTGGCAGTGCTTCTACTAATTATCGTGGTCGAAGCCTTTCAAATTATCAGGAGCGTAGTCATGGTTTTGGTAAACATCGCGAACGTGGAGCAAACTCTAACCACAGAGTAAACAATAGTTAGCCAGGAAAAAGTTTTCCTATTACAGTAATTGAAAGCAACACGTCAAGCTCAAATGAAAATAATATGACAAATAAAAATCAAATTAATTGTTAGCTAGACAGCGGGTGTACCGATGATATAATAAATAGTGATGAATATTTTGAAAACTAAGTAACATTGAAGAATCCTACGAAAGTAAAAGTTGGTGATGGAAGGATGTTTTAAATGACATAAGGTTGGTAATATTATAGTCTATTTTCCTGTTTATGATATTGAATCCGTAGTAACTTTGAATAATGTATTTAATGTTACAGATATGAAGGTAAATTTATTTAGTCATTCAAAGATCACTGACAATCATAAAATAGTATCAAAAGGGCAGCTCTCAAGAATTTATGAATTAGATGGTACATTATTAGCAATAGCGAAGAAAGATGAAAGATTATATAACGTTTCAAGATATGCTTCAAAATGTACAAATACTTGCAAATGTGACCAATAATACATTAACATTACAAAAAACTGCATCGTACACTTGGACACGTAAATTTTAAATATATGGATATTATTTGTAAAAATCAGCTACTAGAAAGGATAACTAAAGAAATAAAATCAGAATATATGAAAAGTGCTATATGTTTTGACAACAAGATGCATAATTTACACTTTTAGAATAATAGAAGAGCGGAAGATATACTGGAGATTGTTCATACAGATGTAAATGAACCTCATAGAACAACTGGATGTAATGGTGAAAAATACTTCGTGAGTTTTATTGATGATTATAGCAAATTGGCAAAAGTTTGTTGCATTAAGTCGAAGGATCAAGTCTCTGATTGTTTTATGGAATATGTAAATGAAATTCAAAATTTAACTGGGAAGATGATAAAAGAACTAAGATGTGATAATGGTAAAGAGTATATGAATAGCAAGGAAAAAAATTGCAAGAGAAAAAGGTATAAATATAAAGTCGTGTCCACCATATGTACATTAATTGAACGCTACTGCAGAGAGATAATATAATAGATCTATAATGGATATGGCTAGATGTCTTCTAGCAGAAGCAAAAGTTGACAGACGTTATTGGCCTGAAATGATTAAAGCAGTAGCGTATCTGTAAAACAGGACAATGGCAAATACTGTAGCGAGAAAGACACCTTATGAAATATTTTTAATAGGAAACCATCAGCAAATAAATTAAAATTGTATTGAAGTAGAGTTTATGTTAGAATACCAAAAGGAAAGGGAAAATCAAAGTGGGATAAAAAAAATGGCTGAATTTGGAATTTTACTTGGATACAGAACTTTGGTGAATAACATAATATTAGTTGCCAGGCACATGTTGACATTATTGAAGAAGACATTATGTGTGTAGGTTGTGATTATGAAGATGAGAAAATGATACAAATGAGAAGAAGCAATCTGAAGAAGTGTCAAATGAGCCAAGTAATGATGAGGAACTCCAAGAAAGATGTGAAAAACGATGACAAATGATGATGAGTGGAATGAGACCAATAAGGCAAATCAAACCACCAGTTCGATTTGATGAAGAATTTGGATATTATTGTGTTTGTGCAAATTTTTGGGATTCTATGATTCCAGGTAACTTTGAGGAGGCGACAACATGTAATCAGGCTGAACGATGAAAAGATACAATGGACAGTGAGATGGACAGTCTGCTCAAAAATAATACTTGTACACTAGTGAGTAAACCAGAGGGTAAGGAAATTCTAGATGTTAAATGGGTATACAAAAGAAAACCAGGTGAAGTTTTTAAAGCCAGGTTAGTGGTTCGAGGTTTCCAGTAAAACGACAATAATGATGATACATACTAACCTGTTGTTAAAATGCAAACTTTAAAGTTATTACTTTCATATTCCTGTCAGTATAGTTTAAACATACATCAAATGGATGTTGAGACAGCGTTTTTAGATGGCAAAGTACTATCTGAAGTTTATATAAAACAGCCACAAGGCTATAATGATGTTTCCAACAGAGATTATAAATTAAACAAAGCATTGAATGGTATAAAAGAGAGCCAATGTAGATTAATATTAAACTGAGTCAATCAAATTTGAAGAAAATTGTTAAATATAGAAATTTAATAGGGGCACTCTTGTATATTAGTCATGGTACGAGACCAGACATATCTTTCAGTGTTAATTTTTTAAGTAGATTTCAAAATTGTTATGATGAGACACATTTCAAATATGCATTGCAAGTTCTAAAGTACTTGTATTTAACCAAAGATCTTAAATTATCGTATAACCAATGCCATAAAAATTGTTATGTTGATGCTGACTGTAGGAGATATTATTGATAGAAAGTCAACTACTGGGTTTGTAATTGAATTACTTGGAAATCCCAATTAATGGAATCTACCATTGCAGAATATATTGCATTATCTGAAATTGTAACTGAAATAAATTTCTTAAGAAATGCTGTTAATGATGTTTTTGTTGAAATTGTTCAACCTATTAAAATTTATGAAGATAATTCTGGAGCTCTTGGTATTGCTAAATATGGAAACTTTACAAAATATTCTAAGCATATAGAAATACAATATCATTATGTTCATGAAAATATTAAAAATGGAGTCATTGAAACTGTTAAGATAGATTCAAATTCAAACATTGCTGATAGATTTTATTAAGTCTCAATAGGAAAAATTAAATTTACTAAATGCAAGGAAATATTGAAATTGATATAAATTTTGTTTATGTCAGAATATTAAGTAAGCTCAATTGCATTAAAATTTTTGTTTTTCCTTTAGGTTAATGAAAGAATTTTTGAAATAATTAAAGTGTTATTTTGTGTTAAAAGTTGAATATAATTAATGCTTATTTCTGTTATGTTTGTAATTGGTAAATCTAAATGTAATGAGGCTTGTTGGTGTGTGTGTGAACATTTATCTTTACCATGTTGGCAACACCTTGTTTTTTGTCGTTATGTGTGTAATATTGTGCCTGTGTTGTTAAGTTCTAATAAATAATATAAATAGAAGTTATGTCATCTATAATTATTTCATCAGGAAACATGTCAACAGAGTTTACTTAACAATAATCACTGAAATTGTAATAAATACGTTCAGATTATGTTCATATCAACTACATTCCTGCAGCATTTTACTTATCCACTGTTCAGGAAGTACAAACTTAAATCTATATAATACGAAGTTGGTGTCTATATGCTTGTTTCTTTGTTATCTATACAAATCTTAGCCGTTTGACTAATCCACACCAAGTTTTATATAATTATTCTTTAGAATCCTACGGGTGACATATGGCATATATATCGACATTCAGTCGTGAAAAGGATCGACATCCAGTCGTGAAGTGCAGTGAAAGGGGTCGACATCCAGTCGCGAAGTGCAGTGAAAGGGATCGATACCCAGTCGTGAAGTGCAGTGGAAGTGATCGGTCATAGAAGAGGTCTATTGAGTTACACACCTTCTATACTTACTCCCAATTGACATTGTCAAGATAATTAAGAGAGAGCCCCTAGAAAAACCCGAGGATTACGAACATGTTAAAGGTGTCGTCCTAGGTAGGTTTAAATTAAACCCGGAAACATTTCGTAATAAATTCAAGTAGCATCAGAGACTACTTGAAATGATCTCTTTGAGTTGATGAGGTATTTGGAAGGATAAATAGAGGGAGTTAGAGTAAGGTAATTTGAAGGCCGTAAAAGTCTAATGATAACAGTTCAAATTAAAAAGAGAATTTCTTGTGAGATCAGGGAACATCTAATTGATCAGTGGGTGTGACATTGCACATTTTATTTTTATATATAACTGACCTATGTCAGTGTACGTCTACCTCGTGGACACAACCCCTGCAATCTCGGTCTTCAATGGACGCACAACCCCCACAAAAAGCCGTTAACAAGTCCCTGAACCCAGGGTAGGGGCTCCTTGGCCGAAGAACTGTGGAAAACAAACCCATTAAGATGCCGGAGCGATCTTCTTCTTGGGTTGGGAGAAGGAAAATCTGCACCTCAACGTGACAGACTGAAACAAGAAACGTTTCTGAGCTCATTAAGCAGACAGGCTTTCTCTCAACTCATCTCTACAAAACAGAACCTATAAAGAGATGGAACGTCAATTTTGGAGACACACACACAGTTTTTCGCACCTTCCTGATTCACCCACGCACCAAAACCGACTCCCGCTTGAGAACGACTATGGATTCGCCGGTAGAAGGCGATAACCTAATGCGCGTGAATACCGCGCCTGATTCGGGAGCCATCGTGGTAATTACAACCTAATTCTCTCCCTCAGTTTCCCATTTTTCTTTGTTTCGTTTTTTTTATGTTCGCATACCTTCCGTCCTTCATTCAACGCGCTAGATGGGCTTGGAGATCAAAATATAATTTAAATAAAAAGAGGGTTTAATATGAAAATGGTGTTTCTCTCATATTTCCAGGTATGTTGATTTTCTTTCATTCCTAGGTGATTCTCTTTCTGCAAAAACTATCTACACAAAAAGGACTCCTGGTTATTGTCAACTCTTTTTATACCACTATCGATCATTCCTTTTAGGCCAAACACGATTAACGCAAACGTTCTTTCCAAATTAATCTCTGACGGTATTACCTTAATTTAATACCATGTTTATACCAAGTCATACGACAGTGGGCAACCATATTCGACCCCGAAGAGCTAGTGCAAAAACTGGATCAGTACGAAGCTGCGAGACGTACTGTTAGGAAGACTCTCGTCACTAGACCCCCCAGAAAGACGTTTTACGGATAAGACCCGAATAGAAAACAAACCCACCACCGTCAGGAAAATTGAGCTCGAGAGAAACGACCGCAAGAATTGGAGAAATGCACCTCCAAATCAATCAAATTGGAGAAGGAAGGAGTTCGAACGGCGAACTGCACCCGCGTGTTACATATGCCATTCAACGAACCATCTAAGGCCACAATGCCTCGAGCTGAGAAAACCCAAAATCATGAGCGCGTGAATGATTTGGATATTGAGGAAAATTTTGCCCCCTCGTTGGCCCCCTGTCTTAGTGAGGCAATAATAAATGGTGTAACCACCTCAGTATTGAGAGATAGTGAATCAGTTTAGATATCTCTCCAAATCACTTGGTGAGACCAGAATATTACACCGGAGAAACCCTTTGGTTGAAACAGGCGCTGTAAAATAACTTCCAATATTTGACAGTGGCTAAAACGTGTATTGAAAGTAATGAATTCGGAAGGGTAATTACGAAAGCAGCAGTAGTCGACAAAACCGTCGAACTTAACCATTATCTCTTGGGAAATTCGACTCAAGAACTACTCGAGGAAACCAAAAGGAATCTCCAGCTAGAAGCGCTGTAACGACCCGCAGTAAAAAGAGGATTGAAAAGGTCATGCAGGACGGGGAGGTCGGGATATCCCCCGAAAACTATTTGTCAGACATTGGGGAGAGTGACGAACCCCTCCTAGTATTACCTCCAGATGAGCTTGTACAAGGGAAAAATCTTAGAACACCCGAGACTTAATTGTTCGAACATTGGGTAGAAACAGAGGAGGAAGGAAACGTCGTGACTGAGTATGTGTTCGAATTGATTAATCGTTTGAAGCGTTGTCAGGAATTAGCCTATGAGCGAGTTTCGGACATGCAAAACAAAAGTAAAACTTGGAACGATAAAGATGCGGTTCTGAAAACGTTATAAAGGGAGACAAGGTGTTGGTTGTAACTGCTTCCAAACCCAACAAATTGCCTGTTAGTTGTATTGGCCCTGGTGTGATCGAGAGTCAACTCTCGGACACTAACTACATAGTTAAAAGGCCAGGAAGAACAGAGAAAACTCAGGTGTTCCATGTAAACCTACTTAAACCGTACCATAAGCGAGCGGAGGTAGTTAACTTGTTGATTAGTGGAGAGAGTACCGAAACGTCTGGGTAGGATCTAGAAATCAATTACCCGACGTCAAACTCAAATGTTTCTGATTTCGAGGAAATAGTACAAGACAGGAATTTAACTGAGAGGTGGTAGCTCTGAGCAAATCGCGCGACTCAAGACGCTCTTATTATCACATAAGAAAATATTCTCAAATGATCCAGGTAGAACCGATTTGATAGCACATGATCTGGACTTGATTAGCAACCAACCCGTGAGATCCAAACTGTATAGGACGTCGCTCCGGCAAACTAAAATTTTGAAAGCCGAAATCAAGCCGATGTTAGATCTCCAGTTAATTGAGATAGGAGAGTCGGACTACACTTCGCCAATGATATTGGTAGAGGCGCAGGGCAAGGATCCAAGGCCGTGTGTAGACTATCGTAGATTAAATTCGATAATCAGGACCGAATATTTTAGTTTGCCAAATATCGACGGAAGAATAGAAAAAGTATCAGCTGCAAAATATATCACTGTAATTGATCTGATTAAAGGGTATTGGCAGATCCCAAAAGGCACAACGATTAGCCGCTTTGTAACAACGTTTGGCACCTATCGCGTGCTGGTTCTCCCTTTTGGTTTGGTAAACGCCCCTTATTGTTTCTACAAATTCATGTCACAACTCTTGCAAGGATGTGACGACTTTAGTGTCCCCTATTTAGATGACGTAGCTATATTTTCAAATGCATGGAAAGATCATCTAATACATCATTTACGCATATAGATCTGGTTTTAAAGAAAACCGTGGGAGCCAAGTTAACAATTAAACCATCAAAATGTAGGTTCGCGCAAAGCAGCGTGAAGTATTTAGGGCACGACGTAGGTCCCTTGCGGAAGCTAAGACAAAGGCAGTTTTGGAATTTCCGGCCCCCAAAACGAAAACACAGATACGCCAATTTCTAGGTTTGTGGGGGTTTTATGCCAAATACATCAAAAATGGTGGAGAGAGGAATAGAAAAGAGGATGACCCCATCAACCCCCCTGGAACTTTCGGAGTCGAGAGAGACGGGAGAAAAGTTTCGAAGAGAGAGGTCAACAGACCCGAAAGATCAAACTGATCCGGCTAAGGAAACACCCGTTCACGGTTTCCGATACCCAATTCTCGGGAAAAGCGCTCGTCTCGAGCAGTGGAAAAATGCTAGCCTAAGTCTGCAGAACTCACAACGTTTGTTCGTTGATTCTAAGAAATTTCCCGGACTGGGATTTCGTCTATCAGACGTGAGGAAAGCTCAAACATGAGCTGCTGCTCCTGCTGATTTGGAGCGGACATAGAACCTGTTTCTAGACTCACGGGAGCTAGGAATCACTCAACCGAGTGTCACTTTAGCGAGTTCAATTGAACTGTTAATATCTCACACACGGGCGTGAACCCTTGAATAAACTCACCCGAGCTAGAAATCTTACTTGCCCTAGTAAGGACTGGAGAAGGGCTCACCCGAGCCGGATAGTCAACATGGAGTCCCGATGGCACAGACAGTTCATCGTACTCGGAAAATTTAGTCACCTAGACTCCGCGAACATATATGCACTATCTACATATCCGTCAAGGTTGTTCATACTTGTACATAATAAATATATTAGCCCAGACCACTGCGAACGATCTTCTCTAGTAAACAACGCTACCATTCCCAAAACGTTACAGCGTACACTGACGAGCCAAAACATTATGACCATCCCCACATTTTTCAATGAACTCGTCTGGAAGACGTAGAGGGCACGTGATTAAGGGAGAGTGGTATTTAGCTGCTGCTGGAGAAGGTAAGTAATCATTCTTGCACTTACTTTTGCGAGTGATGGGAAAGGCTGCTGATCTAAGCGAATTTGATGGGGGGGGGGGGGGCAATCGTAATGGCCCGAAGACTCGGAACGAGTATCACCGAAACAGCACGACTGGTAGGTTGTTCACGATCTGTCGTTGTTAGTATTCATGCAAAGTGGATAAATGACGGTGACACCAGCAGTAGACGCCAAGGTGTTGGTCGTCTAAGCGTCATCAAAGAAAAAGGACGTCGGAGACTGTCCCGCTTGGTAAAGCAAAATCGGCGCGAGACAGTTGCTCAGCTGACAGTCCATTGCAATGCAGGTTCAAGCGCAAGTGTTTCGGAATACACAGTTCAGCGGACACTGTTGGATATGGGACTGTGCAGCAGACGTCCCACTTCTGTCTGTCTCTGTTGTCCAAGCGTCATCGTCAACTACTCCTACAGTGGGCACGTGAACATCGAGACTGGACCATGGATGAGTGGAAGAGAGTTGCCTGGTCAGATTAATCCCGATTTCTCATTCATCATGTCGATGGTCGTGTCAGGGTACGCCGTCTGCCAGGCGAACAGTTGCTCCCATCCTGTACAGCAGGTCATACACAGGCTGGTGGTGGCGGTATTATGCTTTGGAGGACGTTCTCATGGGCGTGTCTGGGACCCGTAGTTGTGGTAGAACAGACCATGAACGCTGCGAACTATCTGAACATCATTGCGAATCAGTTGCACCCATACATGGCGTCTTTCTTCCCAACTTGAAATGGAATTTTCCTGCATGACAATGCCCCATGTCACAAGGCTCGGATTGTGTTGGAGTATTTCGAGGAGCATACTGCTGAATTCCACTTAATGTCCTGGCCAACTAACTCGCCGGATCTTAATACGATAGAGCACATTTGGGGTGTCATGGAGCGGCAGCTCAGAGCTCAAGCACCACTATGTCCGAATATATCGACTTTGCATGACCGCTGCTTAGACATTTGGTACAACCTGTCTCCAGTCATGAACCAAGAACTTGGGGCATCAATGCCCAGGCGAGTTGCAGCTGTTTTGCAGGCCAATAGAGGCTCAACGCGTTATTGAGTAGGTGGTCATAATGTTTTGGCTCTTCAGTGTATATCAACTCCCGTTCTATTTGTCTTAGGTGTGCAGAATAGGCTAAAGCAATTTGAAATCCCTATAGGTTTAACATGAAGTATTATTACGATTAAGGTACGCAACTAAGAATATTTTACCAGTATTGATGGAAAATTAATTTTTTTCTCCATAAAATTATGTTTAAATAATGTAAAGTAAAATACTTACATTTGAACTTATTTTTTATTTCTTTCCAAAATATCAATAATTTATAAATATTTAACTAATGATATGAAAATATCAAAACCTTAAATTTTGCATAACTTACACTTTGAAAGGTAGGTAACCGTACTGGAGCAGCACAACGAGCCATTCGAAGGAAACGAGTCTATTAAATGGGGGCAAATGAAAACCCACTGGAAAAGTGCTATTTTGCCACTTGATATCTGACAACGCCACAATTAATGTTTCATTTTCAAATAATAACCAATTTATTAGGATTTCCAAATACCAAGGCAGGCCAATTTATCAAGTGTTATACTCTCAATACTGGAGATTGAGTCTCCTTCGGGGCCAGGTTCTCCATGACCGCATCAAGACCTTTTCAAATAATTTATAAAAGTCAGATGGTTCTATCGTGATAACGATAAAAGAACAGCCCTCAAAATTCCCTCAATTAAAAACTTCATAAACAAAATCTCCCGCAATTCTTTTCTTTGAAATTGAAAGAAATACAAACACTGCAGTAAAAGAAATTGAAATTTATTATCCAACGCTGCCCCAAATTAAAACAAGCCATCTCAAAACTCTTCTTCTTGGAGAATGAAATCCAGCAACTCTCCCCAAAATCTACCATTCCTACAATTCTTACCATTTCTCGTTGACAATTTCCTTCATTAACATCAGAACCAAGTCTGGATTTCATTCTATCGACAATAGTTAGAATGAATTGCTTTTGATTAATATGTACGGCAATTGATAATTTTTAGTTAACATCGTACTAGAGCAACACAACGGGCTAATATGTACGATTTGGGAATTATGTACCAAGGTCATATCTTGAAATATACATATAATTCTTTCGTTTCTGATTTTCTTTTAGTTAAATTTCCATCCCTTAACCAATGAACCATAACGACAGACAGGAGACAGGCCCTCGCAAGCATGACGACGGCATACAGGGCGCAAAGGATGCTGACTAATTCTATCACTTTCGATAGATGCCGCTTTGTGTACTGGTTCGCATCACGTGACAACTCTTTGGCACAAAACAGGAAATGCTGACTCTGAGGTTCTCCCCCCTTCCAACCTTAGAGTGCCTATATAATACCATTATATATATAGACACTCTAATCCCCCCCCCTTCCTCCTGCCTCAGCAAGGTACCGTGTAATGTGATGTTTCGATTGATGTTTTCTAGGAAAAACAAAGCGTGTACGTAGTTTTTAAGAAAAAGCAGAGGGCATACGGAATTTGCTGGGAAAACCAGATTGTATACGGCGTATCCCCTCGATTACAGCCCTGGTGGTAGGTATTTTAATTTACGTCGCACTAGAGCAACACAAGAGACGTCTGGCGACAGTCCGGGATCAATCCCAAATGGAAAAATCCGAGGACAACACCATGTAATTATGAACCACGGTCAGATGACGAGATCACACCTCTGATGGCACTCCACTCTAAACTTCCACACCACGTCAAAGTGAGGATATTTGAAGCCACAATAGATTTGATGTGCACCAGCCCCCTTTTTACACGACGGTCTTTGGTAGGACTCGAACTCACAACCCTCCGATTGCTAATCCGTTACTTTTACAATCGGGCTACCGTGGCCCTGGTTACAATGTAAATGTCAAAATTGAAAAATCGAACATTTCTATGGAATTTGTTTTCTGGTGGTTAGTATTTAGAAGATTTATAGTCATCCTGATAAAAAGATGTGTAGATGAAAAATTCAACTAAAGCGAGGAATCTAAACCAATTATTTGTAATATTCATCGTGTTGTTGCTAACAAAAATTCAGTTTTTCCTAAAAACTTTGGGGGTGGACTTAAAATAAAACTTAAATGACAGGTTTTATACAATTACTAGCAGTTCCGTATATAACATCTGCACCCAATTTTCTCAAGTGCTTATACCTTCTGATGATAAAATTTTATTACTCACATTTCATATCTTATGTCAATCCGTTTATGAATATCTGTTGCATCGGTTCATTGTTTTCATTTGACGAAGATAATAGTTCATCATTGGCCCTCATTGATTCAAACAATCTTTCTGGCATAAGTGACAGAATTAAACACGGCGAATAAAACTTCAATCAATCCAATAAATGAGAAGAAAAATCGCAAGGGATCTACATATTTAAATTTTATGTCAAGTATCTTGTGTTATTTAAGAACGAGAAAATACAAAAGTTAAATTAAATCCGGTTTACCGTTGCCGTAAAATTCAATTTAGAATATTTACATGCGTCATTTTATTCTAGACAATGGTGAAAGTGATTGCAGTGGCTTAAATACATTCGTATCAGGCAATTATTCAGAAAATAATTTCGAAAAGAATTCACTCCCGGTTTACTATTCCAATCGAAAGACTATAATGTTAAAAGAACACTTCGTTTTGTGATAGTTTTGAATGTTTTCAAATGTATCTATATTACCTCTGCGATAAACGAAGCTTATTTACGCTTATTGGATTAGCTTCATTGCGTACCTTTTGATTGTTTTTTAACATTAAAGATGTTTTGGGAATTGTTCAAATCTCATCCTTGAATACGACATTGGTCACACATTTCTAGACGAATAGACAATAGATTTTTCTCATCCAATCTAGTCCCATTGCTTCATAGATTGATTGTTCGACTGCTTTAGCTAGCGATCAAAATGCTATGATATTAAATAAGCATCACTGTGCAATTACTGATTGTTCGACTGCTTTAGCTAGCGATCAAAATGCTATGATATTAAATAAACATCACTGTGCAATTACTGATTGTTCAACTGCTTTAGCTAGCGATCAAAATGCTATGATATTAAATAAGCATCACTGTGTAATTAGTGATTGTTCGACTGCTTTAGCTAGCGATCAAAATGCTATGATATTAAATAGGCATCACTGTGCAATTACTGATTGTTCGACTGCTTTAGCTAGCGATCAAAATGCTATGATATTAAATAAGCATCACTGTGCAATTACTGATTGTTCGACTGCTTTAGCTAGCGATCAAAATGCTATGATATTAAATAAGCATCACTGTGTAATTACTGATTGTTCGACTGCTTTAGCTAGCGATCAAAATGCTATGATATTAAATAGGCATCACTGTGCAATTACTGATTGTTCGACTGCTTTAGCTAGCGATCAAAATGCTATGATATTAAATAAGCATCACTGTGCAATTACTTTTAAACTATTTTCAGACCTGTCCACGACTTTTGTACTATGGGCTTGACAAACCTTCGAATTTCATAGATTAAGCTAACTTCACCATTTATTTTTGTAGCATCAAGAATATTTTATTGGGACCATGTCTGAATTAGGGATGCGACATCAACAGCAAAACATCGATGTTTTTAAACATCGATGTTTTTAAAATTCAGTGAATTTAAACTTTTCACCCCATTTCTTAACCTTTTACCTGCCAATGTTCCCAAATGGGAACATTTCTTAGTGAATTTTTTTAATAACTTTATTCTTTGTTTAGAATATTCATACTTTTCGAAATGCCGCACAATAATATACATTTATTTTCGGTGCCATCATTTTTCAAAAAATAAATTCACATTTTTTATAGAATTTAGGTCAAATTTACTGAATTTGTAAACTTTAAAGTGCCATGCAAATTTTAATTTATGTTGTTTTTAAAATAAATTAAAAAAAGTTTTTTGACGTGATTTGGTAGTCAAAGGACACATATTCTCTTACAAACTAACAAAATATTTCCAAGTGTCATTTGTAGGAAGTAATTCTTACAACAATTTTGATGTTCCCAAATGGGAACATCGGCGTTTGGAGTATAGTGTTTGAGGGGATTTTTGTTAACTCTCAAAATTTGAGTCAATACCCTCCTTTTTTTTAATCAGCACAATTCTTCTGCTATGGGTGACTTAATAAATGTGGTGGCTGATACTTTCATACTTCCAGCTGGTACTTTTGTATCTGCATGTGCCTAACGCCCGTTTTCTCTGCAAACCGTGACTCTCTATTGTAATGTAATCGCACAGTTACATATAAATATGTTTACGTTTGAGATTTCCTTCACTCTATTCACCTTATAAGAATAATAACCACATTCCCCTTTGGTGAAATGGTTGGTTGAAATGTATCGCGAAACTTACGGGTAGGAAAAGAGAGGAGCTCGTTTTGAATGACCTTTGCAAAAATTACATTCCAACAACATTCCTCCACTTGGATCAATGATCGTCTCAGCAAGACCAGGACCACGATCTGATCTACCAATTCACCTTAGAAAGACGGACGAACAATATCTCATCGCTTGCACCCAAGGACGTTGCGCATTGTGCAAGAAGAATGTTAGAAAACAGTGCCTTGCATGCTAAAATCAGATGCATTCATCTTGCTTCCACTCATACCACTGGCAATAAGAGAAAAATGTATCCTTCCGAAGAGAAATGTATACAAATATGTTATAGAAACCAAAATTAGTCCAACATTTGAGTCTGTTGCAAATAAATTACCTTTCGGAAAAATGCCCCTATTTACTTCATCCCAAACGCCAATGTTCCCAAATGGGAACATCCTCAAAATCATACTTAGGATTTTTTTTCCGCCAAAAAAGGTCTAGAACAGTTATACTAGCAGTAAAATAAACCATTTGAGCAAAGAAAGGAAATAAAAATTTTTTTTTAATGAATTGCGGTGTTTAAAAGGTTAAAACTCGTTTAGAAACTAGTCATGCTACATCGACAGCAAAACATCGATGTTTTTAAAATTTAGTGTATTTAAACTCCCCCCCCCCATTTCTTAAAACTAGTCATGCTACATCGACAACAAAACATCGATGTTTTGAAACTTCGAAGCTAAAAATTAAAACATCGATGTTGATAATACATCGCACCAAAACCATCGATGTTTTTAAAATTCAGTGTATTTAAACTTTTTTTTCCCATTTCTTAAAACTGGTTTAACACCTAGTGATGCGACATCGACAGCAAAACATCGATGTCATGAAACATATATGTTCAAAATTAAAACAACGATGTTGATCGCCCCCAAACCATCGATTTTTGTAAAATTCAGTGTATTTAAAATTATTTCCCCCATTTCTTAAAATTGGTTTAGCAACTAGTGATGCGACATCGGCTCCAGTGCATCGATGTTTTTATAAAACATCAATGTTTTGAAAACATCGACATCGATGTCGCATCTCTACTTTTCTGGCCCTTCACTCTTGTCCACTTTGGTCTATAAGTGTGTTCAATTTGCTGATTATGAAAATTACGCAACTTTGTTAATTTTAAAATTTTTAAAACGATACTTTTTTCGTTTAAAAATAAAACATCGACAACGTAAAAACATCTACAAGTATAAACATCGATGTTACAAAAACATCGACTCCAATACATCGATGTTAAAAACATCGATGTTCTGAAAACATCGACATCGATGTCGCATTCCTACTCTGAATACGTCCCTGGAATGTAAAATTTAAACCAAAGCAGATTATAAACTACATATTTCAACAGTAATGATACATTGATTTGAAATAAAAATGACAGAAATACCATTTTAATACCAGCACTATCTTATTACCTCTAGTCCAACGTAGGAAGAGCCATACCAATGCTTGCATTTGTTGTTGATAGCTACAGTTAAGCACTGCCCTTGAAAACACAGCTACAAGAAAATGAATCACCAGGTTATTCCTTGAGTAACGAATAGCTAAAGGACAAAAAGTCTTCCACTGTGTCCAATAATGAAGGTTCTATAAAATAACATTTTTTTTTTGCTCTGCAATCAAATAGTTTTACTGTGAAATTAAGGAAAATTACTGCAAATTTGATCTCTACAAGACAATAAGAAATTAAAACCTTTTGAAATGTAAAAAGTTTAAAGTATTATAGGTACGTTTACATTTGGCGGTTAAGACAATATCTGGGTCAGGCCATTTTTACTTCACGGTTATTGCACTAAATTGCATTCGTAATTGTAATACAGTATTTTTACTTTTCTTCCACTGCTAAATAGGCGTATGAGCATACCACTATACACTATCACACCTTCTTGAGAATCAACCCTAATAATTTTTCCCCCCTGGATATGTCTAAAAATAGAAACACAAGTTTTATCTTTTATCAGAAAATTCGACGATATAGATACCTAAGTTGAATGTGTAAGAATATTTTATATGGAGTGTTGTCACCTATATATACAGGACAGACTAAAAGATCTGAGCTCAGTTGTAGAGTTTCTTGGTATTGGTGTGGATAGATGAGATACAGACCAATAGCAGTTTTAGCTGAAGGTCTTCCTTGGGTATACCTTCTAGATACTGAATCTGTTTATAGAAGTACATTCCAGAAATTAAGGTTTGCACGACTCACATTCAGTCATCTTGCTACATCTGTTTGACTTTGGTCTACGCAATCGACCAAATGCTCGGTATCGGACTATCTTTTGGTAAATGTTATTTCGAATTCATACCTACAAAATCTCTATCTACGATTTTTTTTCTTCCAAACTCAGAACAAGATATCACGTTTTGAAATGTGCATTTTTATACTAGTATCTGCCAACACCACACATGTGCATACTTTATTCTGGGTCAATAGAATTTTTTGCGATATGTATAGTAATTTCAGGTAAATCGATTTATTTTTTAACGAGTAATAGCGATTTTCGTGTTTTTTCTTTAGTTTAAGATTGTTTTTATCTTGGGGTTAGATGGCGCTAGGGCCATATATGGTCATGCTGTACTAGACACAAGATATACAGCATTAAGTAATAGACAAACACACATACAAGAAAAAGTTTACTGACTCAGAAGAGAGAGATTCAACCAATGAGGAATAGAACCTGAGCCGCCAATAACTCTCGGGTTGCTAGCTTTAGTATAAGCAAATCAGTGTAATTGTTATTTAAGTATATGAGTTTTGCATCAATAACAAACAAATACGATACTTAAAGTTAGAAAAAGTAACTCAGTCTAACGGTTTTTGACCTTCAACCAAGAAACTTCTTTGACTGCTATTCATAATGAACTGCACAGTAGATGAAGATATTTCAATTCCAACATTACATTTACTTGTTTTGCAAAGTTCATTATTATTTAGGGTTGCATACATAATATAGGATATTGAGTGTCTTTGATATAGCCTGTGTTGTACTTTCCGTTTTGAAAACTTCAGCACATTTTATTAAATATTGTAAAGTGTTCCGTTATAGTACAAGAGTTATAAGACTAATTAACTGGGAAACGTTCTATAATAAGATAAAAAAAAACTTAATTTGCTTTAATCCTTCGATTGATTATTATTTTTTTAGTTTTTGTAAGTCTAATAAGGTGTTAATAAAAGGCAGAAACACAAGCTATTTAATTTTTTTAATTATTCAAGAATAACATTTTGAATTCTTAAAACAGTTAGTTTGATTTACAACATTTAAGTTAGTCTATAAAAAGACCAAAACAAATATTACGCACCTTGTTTGCTCCACATTTACTGAAATCTTTTTCTATATGGAAGCTGTAGTGACCATTTACAATACATCCATAAGAACAAGGACTATACTAAGGAAATAAGGAAAAAATATATGACTTTGCAATTTCCTTCCTTCACAATTTTTATCCAAATTAAAGAAACAAAAATATAAATTATTCTTACCTGAACGAAAAAGGTTAATGTACACTTTCCTGGTTGACATCCTACCAAACATTTACTTTCACAGTTCTGTCCCCGACAAGCAATAATAAAACCTATCCACGAAGGAAGAAAGATTTAATTGTTTTACATTTACTGTGTATGTTTAAGTATTACTTTTGTTGAGAACAAAATGTCTTACAACTTAATAGTTTTTCAGATTTTAGAAATTGATATTTTTATTCACTGAGAAATATGCTTTGGATATTTCGACATTATTATAATGGTTGAGAAAATATCAGAAATAAAAGATATTTTGGAATTGCTTAAATCATTGTTCTCGCAGTGTTTCTACAGTACGGGAACGAAAGTATGGTAAAAATATCAAACTTTTATTTTAGATACCATATTTTGTTCATACGTAATTTTGTAAATTTGTGGCGTACTAACTACTCTTACACTAAGAATACTGTAAATTATAAATTTATTAATACAGTTACCTTAAATTTGAGAATTTTTCAGCTCGTTTTAGTTCACAGTTTCCGTTTTTTTTTAAGAATTCCAGCACTTAGTTGAGGTGGACGGTTCTGAATGTGAAGACCTTATTTCTTATCGAACTTCACTCCTGATGACAATTTTATGAGAAAGGTATTGAATTCAGGAGTGATAGGTTGGGTTTCCACGGCGCAAGGCCTATATTTGACCAAGTTATACCAAACAATGTCAAGTAAATGGGTACAATAACACAGAAGAGAGGAAATACGGCCATGGAGATATAGAACCTTCGACACCTAAAAATTTATACAGCCTACAGGTATTGTGCAATACAATTGTATATGTTTTAAGTGGGTGGTACAATCTAACCCAAAAAGCACTGTAAATTTGCCATACACTGAAATATGGTTTCTAAATATCTAGCAATGAATTTTTCACGTATCGTTGTTCATGCGGTTGACTCTGATTATATCACATATTAGTATGCAAACAAACTTTAGTATGCAGACACGCAAAATTTTGCACGAATTAGCACCAATGCTCATGGCAAATTAGAGCTTAACAGGTATCCCTTTCTAATTTGCTCTCGCGTAGAATAAAAAGTGGTAGATCCAGACATACCTATATCTTTAAAGGCAAAACTCTGTTTGGAAAACAATCTACAAATATTAAGCATACATTTTGACAGCCCTTTTGGTTATGAATTCTCGAGGTGTGTTGTAATTAAGCACGTCTATCACTTACCGTCAGACCCTACAGCTAACGAAATGCATAAAAGAAGCGTTGGTCCCAATATATTCACCATTGTAGAAAATCTCAGGTTCTACGACTTGCTTCTGAAGATGAAGTTTCATTTCAACGCAGTTTTATCTATTTTCGTGGAATTTCAGAAGACCCTGCTTTGCTGCAATATGCAGCTATGTAAATTCTCAGGCGTTACGTAAAGAGTGACAAACTATTTGTTTGAAATCGCGTCAATTTGGTATTTATGTATTAGCACAGCGATTTTAAGCAACAGGACTGGCCGTGTGCTACAGGGGACTATTTCCAAATTATATCGAGATCTTTCAGATCAGCACTCAAATATAATCTAGTTCGATTCTAAAGCTTTTCTGTTAGAACACTGCAAAAAATATTTCACATTGTTTAGGTGGAAATGTACTTAATTCTTTGTTCCGATCTCCATATGTGGATCTGTGGTTTTTCTCTTTGAAACCCAAATAAAGGCAAAAATATCTTATTGTAACCACTGTTTCACATAATACTGTTCAATGAGCACTGTCATTATGATTACAATAAAACGTTTTGTCCTTAGTTATATTTCGTGAGACAAAATCAGTCCACGTCCTCTGGAACCAAGAGGATAATGTGAAAAATCAATCGACTGGCAATGGTAATCTTTCAACTGTGGGATAACTCACTGTACATTCATTTCTGCAATGTATGATATTTGGGTTGGATTTTCATGCTCTTGGAATTAGAAGAAAATTTATTAACAAAGAAGGAGATTTGACATTGAATATGATCTACCAATTCATTAACTCAATTATTTAGCAATAGTTTGAAGCAAAAGAATACCGAATATTAACCTATCCGTGTTTGGCAACTACTTTTTCAGAGCTTTTGAACAAAAAATTACATCTTGGAGAATTTCTTTCAAATGGCCACCGTCAACATTAAGTAAATTGTGAACAATTTCAGTAAATCTTTGTATTTTCTTGTATGACTGTTTAGTTTACGAACTGAATCGATTTAAAAAAAGTTTTTTTTTCTGCTAAGATAGATGTAAATAGAGGTAGTGTTTCTTGTGGCGAAACGTGTTTCTAATGTATTCCTATCGTGATAGATGTTTCTTTTCTAATATGATTTCACCACTTCTCCAATAAAAATTCCAAAGAAAAAGAATTCCGAATTGAAATAGGATACTTGATTGATCAACTCTAATAGATTAATCACCTAACAGCTATAAACTACATTTTAACTCTACATAAGTAGAAATCCGTATTGAGTGTTTTTTATAAATTTGCGACCAAAAAACTCCGAATTTATTTTGCATGTTTTGCATATTTGTGTTTTTTGCATGTTTTGTGCATATTTGGATGATATTTCTCTATTTTAAAACATTTTAACAAAAATAATCAAATTTGTTTTTTACAGAACTTTGTTTAGTGCGTTTGGTAAGAGAAGATTTTCAGAAGCAAAACGTATTTGGTTCGGTTGGCCTGACCTTTACCAAGCAAACCAAAACACTCCCCTACAGCACCTGTTATCGCCACCACACATTAATTCCATTATTCCGAATTTTTTTAATTCAACTTTTTTTTAAATGGTAAAGAATTAACTTCAAAGGTAAATAGATTAATTTGCAGCAATTTCATTTTTAGTATAAGATAAAATACTCAAATTAATTCTTTGATATTTCATTGACAAATAATCGAACAAGTATAAAACTGACGTTTCAACACATTCTGCATTTAGCTCCTTTTAAAGTTTTTGTAGTCAACCAATAAGTTTTCCTCTTCATTTTTTATCATGCTTAAATATATATAGTAAATAAATACTCGGGTTGCTTAGAGCCCCTTCCCCATCCGGCGCATGGGCACATGTTTGCCCCTCTCCTAGTTACGCCCCGTTGAACGTTTGAAGTGTTTCATATTTTTTTAATCTACATTTTTCAATTGTGTAATATTTCTGTATTTGTTATTTTTTATATTTTGTTGCTTTGTGTATTTATTTACTTAACTTTATTGAAATAATTAATTGAATGAAAGTGTGGTTTATTTTCACTTTATCCTCCTCACTACCCTTTTTGTAAGAATGGAATTTTTTTTTGCAATATCGGCATTTTTGGGTTTTAGTACATATTTTGGGATTTTGTAATGCATAATTCAGGTCAAATTTTCCATATCGATCCGAGCGCTAGTCATATGATTTCTAACATACAATTTGAAACAAGAACATAAATGAATGGATATTTGATAGATATTGCGATCGAGTTTTACCTATGAGTCTGACAATGTGACTGAAATTTACAGCTGAGTACGCGAAATCTGAAAATCACCTCACGTTTGAGGATGAGTATTAAACGTGGAATGTTACTTACTACGGCAAAGTATTGACGAAAAATTTCGAGATATTTTTCGTCAATACGTGTATATAGAGATAACTAATCAAGCTTATAATCAACTAATCAAACTTACTCCCCAAATCACTTTTTTCATTTTATTGTTTTTCGTAAATGAATATTTAATGAGGTAATTAATATAGTCATTTTTGATTAGTTTGGTCACTGTTTCCAGAATTTTCAATATTTGAGCCCCCATTTAAAAAGTCCAATTCATCACTCATATCCCAGGAATTAATAGCTAACCTTTCAATAACCATTATTTTAGAGTACCAAAATAATATATAATATTGAAACACACTCTCAACATTTTCATGGTTTTTTAGCTTTTTTTAAAAAACTAGAGTGTGCGATCTTTAGATTGGTGAAACCTAGTAAATTGTTTATCCTTGCATAAATGCTAGATTTCTTCTTGAGAATAATGAATGAGTAGAATTTTCCTCTTTGTTTTCTCAGAATTGTTTTTTGACTTAATTTTGTTGTAAATTAAAAGTCGACGATATGTTAAATAGCAAAAAACTGTTAGAGTACTTATTAGTATATTTTACTTGTGTGCTGCGAATTGTGCTCCAGTAATGAGTAGGTAATATCAATAAACGGCCTTTTTATATTTTTATTGACAAAAATTAAATAAATACTAACAAATCACAGAACGTGCAGCTGTTAAAAATATTTTTATTTCCGAAAAGCACAAATGGCAGACTTTGCTTTTCCGTTTGAAATAATTACTATTTTATTAGAAATTTGAATATTTTATTTCGGTTTGAAAAAACATTCAAGTGAGTTTCTAAACACAAGCTTAGATTTTCACTGTCGTAATTAAAAGCACACAAAAAGGCCTACAATATTGTCGAACATAGAAAGTCTAATGTCGGTTAAACTCTTCAAAATGACATGATGGTCACAGATTTCGGTACAATTATCCGAGCGACAGATCCTACAGTACGTGTAGGTTGTTTCATTACTCCTCAGAGTCGGCAACTTCGCTGTTGTCTCCTTTCTCTGCATCCTCATCATCTTCTTCTGCCACTCCTAGTTCAATCTTGATGCCTTTGGAAAGAATCAGTTCCGACGCTCGATCCCACAGTTCCTTGATGCTCTTCTCTGTCCATTCGGAGTTTCGCACGTCGCTGGCACGACAATCCTTGAATAGCATTCCCGACTCCTTCAAGACATCCTTGGACCCGAGGCAGTACAAAATGGTCTGGATGCCTTCGTCAGTCGTCCTGTACAGGGTCTTGGCGCAAGTCTGGTTGAATTTTCCAAAAGGACCGTCCAAATGTTTATATAGCCCTGTATTTACGTAACCTATGGAATAAAACAGACTTTAAAGTGTGAACATTTTCTATTTCATAAAGAATTTGGTAGAGACAAAAAGTTTTGATAGTGAATAGATTGGTTGGTTTTAAGGGTTCTATTGCTCAAGAGACATATTTGGTCACGATGGTGAATAGAATCTATTTATGTAGCCTTAGAACAAATATTTCATCGTAAACACAGCTTTCCAAGCTGGTATTTTGTCCAATTCTAGGACCACCCTGCAGGTAAGTAATTAACATTCTACTATTGCAAATACAACGGGCTATTGATGGCGGTCCGGGATCAATTCCGAAGAGATAAATCCGAGAATAACACCTTGTAATTGGAATCACGGTCAGATGACGAAGGACATCCCAGCAAGTTATACCTAGCAAAAGAATATTTAACTCGAAGCGAATTCATGACTGTTGTTCCTGAACTTTTCAGTTCACTGGACCCAATTGATAATTAAAAATTTTTCGGGGACCCTTTAATGTTATAAAATTAAATAGTGCATCCACCTATCGTACCTTGGATGGAATACCGTTGTACCTAAAAATAAATTTTTAGTTAGTTAAACGTGTATGAGGACTAAATATATCCCTCTACATGATACAAAATTGCCACAACTGCAGACATCTGAAGAGGGCAGTATTGTAGCATTGCAGAAGCACGTATTTAATCTTTCTACACATAAAACTCGAAATTAATCTTTTTAGTTATGGTGATATTGCAGCCGGGATGTCATATCATCATGTCATTGGGAAATACTCCCTTAGCATCAAGTTCAGCTGTTCATTTTTAAAACAGATATAGTATGCATATTTTAATAATAATTTTTAGAACATATAATGCACATATTTTAATAATAATTTTAGAACATATAATATACGTATTTCAATAATCATTTTTAGAACGTATATATAATATATATATTTTAAAATAATCATCTTTAGAACATATACTTACTTTAATAATCATTTTTAGAACATCATAACGCTTTTAGAACACAAAAGAAACGCAGAAAATAATAAATTGTTATTTAAAGTTCTTTATTTTAGCTAGTAAACTACTTTGGGTGGAGTGGTCGTTCACGGTAAGACGTTTGTCACCAACAAATTTGTGTCGCCAAATCAAGATGGCGGCCGAATTCCGTAACAGCAGATAGGGTTGCCATAACAAAAACGGCAGATGTGAAAAAAATCCGCAAAAGGTGAAGGTTACCATATTTGGCGACAAATCGCCTTCTTACCGTGAACGACCACTCCACCCTACTTTGTTTTCCACAGACACCGTGGACCCCTGGGGTCAGTTGACCGCACTATAGGAACCACTGCTGTAGATAGTTTTCTTAAGCTCTTAAATTGGAGTGGACTTTTGCTGACTGTGGTGTAGAAGGAAACGAAAGGGCGGACCTCTAAGCGAAGAAAAGTATTGCAGTCCTTCAAAAGTCACATGAAGTATTTTTCATTCTGCAATTCATCTTCATTTGGCCCAGTTGGAAGAGCAACGGAGGGTTGCGAGTTCGAAAGTCGGTCCAGTTAAAGATTGTCATGTACACGGGATGTCATGTCTTTGGTAGTGTTCTCGTCACCTGATCATGATTCAAAGTCACGAGGCGTTGTTCTTCGATATTTTCCTTCGGAATTGATTCCTAACTGTCGCCAATAGTTCGTTGAGCTGCTCCAATGTTACGCAAGCTGACATTATCCTTTTCATTCTGACAAAATTTTAATTGAATTAGAGTACAAAAAAATATAAATTCATCGAGTTCAATGGAATTTAGGAAAAGGTCTGGAAATGTCTGGCTGATTCAAAAATTCCAAGTTTTTCTCATGGTTCAGATGTTGCTTTGTTTCGCCGTAATGGACACGATCAATTGCCTCAATGCCCATTTATTTAAAATTTGACTTAGGAATTCACTTATTTTTTCGTACTTTATATAATTTCAGAAGGTGAATGGAATTAACATTTATAATATTTTTAAGGATTTAGAACAACTTTTTTTTAAACTGCAAATAGAATAATAACGTTTTTCCTCGGAGTTGTCTTTTCTTCCTACATTTACCGTTGTGCATATAAAAAATATATAATTACTTTGCAGTTAATTTTCGGTCACAATTGGATTTGCTAACTCTTCAAGCCTTGCTTGACTTAATCCATCTGTACTACTATAAAAGTCACAAGAATCGAGGTCATCTAAAAAACTTTCACTACACCCAGACTCATTTACAGATATTTCTGATTCCGAATTACAGTCGGAAGAAATTAGCTGCATACATTCTAATCAATCAGAATAGAACAAAATAGACTTTGCAAACTACCATTTAGTGGAAAACTATCGCCATCTATACGACTAATTTGGTACTAAAAAAATACGGGCAAAACAGTAGAAGCCACGGAGAATTGCGATTGCCCTTTCGCCGTACGGGCAAAACTGGAAAGGGGTTAAACTGTTATCTAAATTTAGGGTTTCTTGAAGAATATTATAAACTAAAAATTCCAAAGGCTGTGGAATGTTGAAGCCCCCTTGCTTTAGTGAAATACACGGAGTATATGCGAGCAGCTTCATGCTATATCTTATGATAGCTCGGTTTGAAGATTAGTCGCGTAGGAAAAAATTCATAAATCCTAACGTGGGGGGAATTATTGATTGGCTGATGTTATTAACCAGCGTTATTAAAAATAAAAGTCTGCTTTTTGATAGACGATCGGTCCAGCCTGACGTTCGGAGATCGTACTAAGCGACTCCAACATGCTCAATCTATTTGACTAGAAGGTCGAGGGTTTTGATTGCATTGTTGAGATATATTTGTAAGCAAAAGGACTAATTGTTGCTCCACACAAACGGCGACAGCAACATAGGAATAAAACGGACATAAAAAAGAATCACAAATTAATATCTTTAGAACAACTTTTTCCCGACTTCTTCTATTTTATTTTATTTCGCTGTTATCTGTTTTAAATATTTATTATTTTAATAAAATGTATTTTCCTTCTGATCACACGCAACACCACCACAAAGTATTCGCCCTAAAGTGACAGTTTGATTTTTCTATAAACTTCATATATAAACTTAGTTATTTCGTAAGGTTTTGAGTTATTTTCTACGTGACACTTTTTGTATGAGGTTCCTAATCACCGCATAAAAAAAAAATACTTTTTAAATGTGTTGCGAAAAATATTTTTTGTAACTACTCGTGAAGTTTTGGAAGGTTTTTTTATGCGCATTCTTTTATGCGGTGCCTATCCACCGCACAAAAACAGGTTTGAGTGTAATAAAATGCCTGAATAGTGTACGTTAAACAAAAGAAGTTTTAACGAACAGCTAATGTTAAACACAGTAAATTTTAGTAAACAGCTTATGGAATTATTTTTTCATTGAGAATTTTGGAAGTACGGAGTAAATTCTTTATTATTAACTGACGTAAGGAACTCGCATATCTACTTATCGTCATCAACCATCTAAATAATTATAGAAAGCGTGTGGGCGGAGAGTTTGTCGTAAGATTTTAGAAGAGCGTAGGCTATATTGGGCGGGGTCGATTGGCAATCAAAAATTGTGTTTTTCATCACTCTCATCAATTATTTCTACATTTGGTGGGTGGGTAGGCATTTTAATTATCGTCGCACTGCAGCGACACAATGGACACGAGATCAAACCCAAAGGGAACAATCCGAGGACAACACCTCTTATTTTTTAACCTCGGTCAAATGACGAGATCACACCTGAGATGGCACTCCAATCCCCCAACTTCCACACCACTCCAACATGAGGACATTTGAGGCCACGACAGATTTAACGTGTTCCAGCCTTTTTGCACACGACGGTCTTTGGTTTGATTCGAACTCGCAATTCTCCGGTTATTAATCCGTTACTCTTCGAACCCGGTTACCGTGGTCCCTCCTAAATTAGGATGCATGTTTTCTCCTAATGCCACGTTATCTTCATTCGGAGATCATCAAACCGAGCGATCGGAAGAAGTAACATGAGACTCCGAGTGTATACTTCGTCTGTTCGTTAGTAGATCGATGTTTAAAATATGAACGCTTCTTTGGAGACAACATTATTTCGAGACACCGATTTCGTATTTTGCGTTATAAATATTTGGCAACCTAGTCACTGTAAGAGGAATTCCGTGCTCAAATCAACGTAGATGCGTCATATTTTATGCTTGCAGGAATCCCTTGCTTTTCAATTTCATTTGGTCACCAAATACAAGATACAAAAATGTAACAATTTTTTTAAAATTAAAAACAAATTTTTCTAATGAAGCTAACAATTTATAAAAATTATATTTTTAAATTAAGGCCCGCTAAGAATGAAATCAACCTTACTCTACTGGATAAATTATATAATTTGAAAATGAGTGTGCAGGAAAAACAGTAAGGTTTATTTGCATTTTGTATGAACAAACGTATTGCATTGAATAGTTTTCAACGACAATGCAGAAAACTTTTGGGCAATCAAAAGACGAACTGACTGATATATAGAAATTTACAATTATCATTTTTCAAATAAAAGAAGTACGTCATAATAAATCGTTTTATCAATAGGGATTTTGTAGGGAACATCTGGGACTTGTTACTTTTTTTCAAGTAGCAAATATTGTTAAGAAAACCTTTTGAAAATATGCATTTTTTCATATTTTTTTAATCTGCATTAAAATGGAAAATTTCCCTTACTTCTCTTTAAGCTTTATGCAGTTTAATTTCATCTGTTAATAGGTTATATTTCTATTTCTAATAGTTCTGAAGAATTCACAAAACTTAAAGCTTTGTTTTACAGTTACATTCGAGCTTCCAAAGAACTCATTTATTTAACCTATCGTATTCTTGCTGCATAAATGTCGCAACGCAAAATGCGTAATTTTCTAATTTATCACGAGAACGGTTATAAAATCAAGGTGTGCTAATGAAATAAAGTATGGTAGCATATATTTATGTAAACATCAAACATTTAATGAATAATTTAAAGTCAGATTCGTGACTAGAGGAATGTTAGAACTCTATAAACGTTTGAATTAAAATATCGAGGAAGTAGTTATTATTAATCGGATCCACAAAACAAAAAGTTTGATTTCTTTCGTTTTTTAGGCCCCGGTATCCCAGTTGCAAGAGAAACGGATCAGTAACAGAATGTTTACGAATTCGTAACTAGGACCAGCCAAAGACCGTCATATACACGGGGGCTGGTGCACATTAAATCTGCCGTGACCTCAAATGTTGCCTCACGTTGGCGTGTTAGGGATGTTTGGGGAATGGAATGCCAGTTCAGGTGCTATCCTCGTTATCTGACCGTAGTTCAAAATTACGTCCTCATTGTCCTCATCGGGATTGATCCCGGACCTTCGCTAATAGCCCGTTGTGTTGTTTGAATGCGACGTTAATCAAATACCTACCTACCTTTCATTTTCTAATATGATCACCCCATATGTGCTATCACATCAAACAGTTCTTGTGTCACATAGGTAGGGATTTGAGGCGTTCAGAAATAGTGTGGATCAAGTCCACTTTCTGGTCAAACTCTGATAATCACACACCCGAACTCCTTTAAGTCGAATCTTCTAAGTACATCTTTGAATCAAGTGGCTAGTTGCTTTGGTTACCGAGAGATGGCAGAAGAAAAACCCGGTGAATAGGAAGAAAGCTGCTATTATAAATGAAGCGTTTGTCTGTGTGTGTGTCTCTTATCCAGTGCCCTGGCGAATCGATGGTTCTTACAATAATGGGTTTTGGCACACAAATAGTCCGAATGTTTTGCAATTTTGAGGTCGCGTCGAATTTTAAAATGCAATCTAGAACATTTTAAAATTAATTTAATGGCATTTAATTATTATTGTTTTCCTTTGAATATATGGCAACACCATAAAAATATAACAGATTTAAAATTTATTTTTTCGGTGTTTCCGTTTCATTTTGCGAGGAACGATTTTTTAGAGGACGAAAAAAACAAATAAAGTTTTAACTGGAGTGATGTAGTTCTTTTTTTTTTAAGAAAAGGCAGATGGCTTTGGAGTTTAGTCCATTCATACAAAGGTGACAAATTTGCTAAGAGAAAGAGTGACCTTACGCCAAATCTTGCATGGTGACAGTGATGGCACTAGCATGGCATAAGTGATTATTCGTAATGAACTCGTAGTCACTGCAATCGCTTCCGAAAAGGATAAACTTGGAGCCAAAAACCAATCCAAGGACGAAAACTATGAGAACGCATTGTTTACTCTTAACCTAACCCTGAGTTATTAAGTAGACTCGCTCAAAACAACGAGACTGAACTCACCAAAGTCAGGCTATAATAAGATTAGGTTTTTATTCATTTTTAAAAATTACTATCAAAAGCGTCGAAAGTGCACGCTTTTCTAAGTGTTGTTATATAGCGTGTCGGCATTTTAGTCGATTTATTTTCGTTTACTACTCTATTCGTTAAATTAAGAAGCAGGTTAAACGTAAGCATTGCATTTCCAGGATTAGTGTCTTTAGCGCGGTGTCTGATTAATCGGTCGGTGTCGAAAGCGATATCAGTGATTATGAGTTGATAAAATAAATAATCGCTGTTCGTAAGCAGACCCTTTTTCCCCTAGCGATCTTCACGAACTCTTTTAAAACCCAATTCTCCAAGATCATCTGCCTTAACAACGTATCCGTACTAATGTTTATCTACCTTGAGAACTGTTTCGGGCAGAATGTTTGTACCCCCATGCTGCTACCTTCTTGCTGCCGTAGAAACGAAAACTGGCCCATTTTCTATTGAGGATTCTCGAATTATGCGAGTTTATCACAAGGCACACTAAGAGACAATTGGATATCCAGGAGTTTAGTGTAATATTCTATATCTTTCACCCAATCCCTATTTATGAGCTAAACAAAGGTTCAAGGGTGTCTCTCGTGGTGAAAGAGAAACGACCATGCGATTCTGTGAGTGTTTGTGGTTGCTCGGAGTAGAAAAAAGGTCCAAGAAGGAGATAGGGAACGAGAGAGCTAGGAAGACTGTCGGGTATCATATGTGTGTTCAATTGTATTATGTAACTTCCCTGGGATAAAGATAGTTAAAGTTTATTCTCTCAATAAACGTTTTCTTAAGGTACAAGTGTTCTCTTTCCACTGGCAAAAAAGAACCACATGGGGTCTTCATGCAAAGAGTTTATGAGTTATGAGGTTATAACTCACCGTCTCTTCATCACACACCTCCAAATTCGACAAAACCTCACCCGATTCAACCCCACTCAAAATGTGGGAGACCTGTTTCCATAGAGACCACCAGTACCTAGACTTTGTGTCTGGGGAAGTTCTCCGGATGGGCAAACAGTACACAGCCGTCACTTATAGTAAGAGAAAAACATACCTGGATCTGCAGAAAAGGCCACCAGGCCTTCCTCGACGTGCTTATGTGCCAGCTCTTTCGTCAAAAGGTGGAGGGCAAGTTTGCTGCTTCTGTACATCCCCCGCATGCTGTAGGAGCCGTCACATTTGCCTTCCATTTCGTCCATTCGTACGATGTGTCCCGAGCGGAGGCTGCCGCATACCACGTTGACGATTCGGCCGGGAGAGCTCGAGGTGCCGTGCTTCAGGATCTTCTCGCTCAGCAGATTGGTCAGCAGGAAGTGGCCGAGGTAGTTCACGCCCAGCATCATGTCTAGGTCGTCGGATGTCTTCTCTTGCGGACATAGGATAGCTGTCAACATAAAAGGAATTAGAATTGCAGAAAACTATTCAGTTTGTATATGTTATTACGCATTAGAAGAAAAAAAAAAGAGAAGGGAAATCGAAAGTGACGAAAACGTTTTGTATTTAAATAAGGACGTTTCTGTTTTCTCTACACATATCGCACAAGAAAAGTGATACGAGTCAAAAAATAAATATTTTGATGTTATATCATTGAAAAATATGTATGAGGTGCCCCAGCGTGTTATATTACTATTCTATAGAATATTACTATATTACTATTCTTTAGAGTATTAATATATTACTATTCTGTAAAATATTACTATATTACTATTCTACAGAATATTACTATATTACTATTCTATAGAATATTACTATATTACTATTCTATAGAATATTACTATATTACTATTCAATAGAATATTACTATTCTATAGAATATTACTATATTACTATTCAATAGAATATTACTATTCTATAGAATATTACTATATTACTATTCTATAGAATATAATAGAAGTTATCACCATAAATGCTAACCTAAAATTTAAAAGAAGCTTATATATAAGTTTTATAGTATCCTTTAAGTTGATGTTTCTCAAATTCTGCAATTTTGAGTTGTGTCCCTTTTCTTGCCGGGGTGCGATATATGGAATTAAAAGTAAAGTGCTAAAGTTTTAGGAAAATGATCTACTAATTTTGCACTATTTTTACAACATAGTTATGTTCTAATAAGTCATAGTAATAAAATACACAGTCGTGGAAGTTAAATGTCCGATATCATTACAGTTAACTTCCTCTATACCTTGAATACTGAAACCAAATTTTGAGCAGGGGGTTGTTTGAGTTGGGTTTTGGACAAGCTGTGCCAAGCAATGTTAAGAATGTTGAAATACACTCACAATGAAAGCTTTAATGGCACAGATGAGAGAGATACTATACACACAGGGAGGATCGAACCAGCGCCCTAGAACTCGCGGGTTGCTAACGAGTGGCTAAGTCCACTGACCACTGTGATTTCTTGAGCACGGGGAATCCATACCAGTGCAACATTATTTGCAACACCCAAGAAAAGATAAAATACAATACTTTTTTATTTTTTCAAGGCATGAATTGAAACACTGAGATATATTTTATCTAAACATTAAATTCGTTAAGATTTTAGAACTACTACGTGGCAAATCCAAACGGTAAAACTACACTTTCAGGACTGTTCTTGAGTGGTGTGTAGGGCGTTCTCTTGACTGTAGACAGGGAAAATAGCAGCGGTCAACCAAAAAGGGTCCAGTAAATGAAAAGCAAGGATTCTTCATTTCAGAAAAATGTTTTGAAAATAAAAGTACAATTCTTTCTGCATTTTTAAAACAGTATTTGTGTATAACAATTGTGTATTTAACAAACTTCTGAAGCATCTGGCAACAAGGTCAAGGAGAAAATTTCTGAAGAATTCTTTTGTATATGAAAGACATTTTATGTCAATTGTATAATTGAGTACACGCGTAACCGTACTTGTGTACTTGATATCAAGGATACACTTATAAATCATTTTTAAGTAACGAACACACACGAGAAGGGCCTTCATTGACACTAACTAACTAACTAACACCAACACACACTCCCGTGCCTAGTGTCGTGAGACACTGTACCAGTTTAAATAAGTGTGGTTGGATGAGTAGAGCATGCCACCAAGGTGACATGTCTACCCAGAATGTTAGAGCACATTACATTACATTTATACATCCTTACATCTATACAGTATATACATTAAATCATTATACTAGGTTACATTATAAATATATATATGCATCATGCTAGGTGAGAAAAAAGTTCGTTTTTCTTAGTCTCTTAGGATAATCAAGTCCTGATGATTTTCAATGAATCTCACCATGTTAATAATTTTAACCCTCGAGCCCTTGTTACATGCAATGTTCCTGAGCCATGCAATTTTAAGGTGGTCGGCAGGTGTTGTACACCCAGGGAGGAATAGAACCTGACAAAGGAACTGAACCAGAACCGAAAAGACTTCGCAGGTTAATAGCGCATTTGACAATGACGAGGCCATCACGGCGTTGCCCGTGTTGTTGGTTTGCGAAGCAAACCATAGGTTTATAAGAGCGACATATACGATATACCATATAACAAGAGATTTAGGTTAAAAAGTGAACAAATGTTTATAAACAAAAATAAACATTTGGTAGAAAAAAAATATAGATACTAGTAACATAGTTTTAATATCCGGAAAAATTAAAATAGTATTTGTATATGTACAATTCTACAGATGAAATTAAAAATCAAAGTAACAGATTAAAATAGAACTCAAACTTTATTAATAATACTCAATAGAAAAAGTATAAGTGTCCTCTTTGAAAAACAAACATAAATAAATTAGTTTACATTTTTTTTTTGGGTTTCATCATGGAGAATATTACATTTTAGTGATTTATACATTTTAATTTGACATCTGTCAAGTTACTTTCAACATCGTCACCAATTTTTTGAATTTTGTTCATTACGTCGTATTTTTTTTTTGCCTCCTTGTGGCCATCTCCCGTTGCCATGACAACGGCAGCACCGCCTGTGTACCCTGGGGGATGTGGTGGACCGGTTAGGGGCTAGTGAAAATAATATTGATAATGGCTGAAAACATCAGAAAAAGAAGTTTAAATAGAAACACAAGAATAGAATAGTGAGTTTTGATTTACAAGGAAATACATCTAAGGTGTCGCTAGATCCTCTCACTACCAGCCATGTCACTCGGTTGAGCATATTACTGCCTCCCCCCCCCCCTATTCAACAAAACTGTCACTATAATTGAAAGGGGGTCCGACGATGTATGTCCCGATTGTAGGTGTTTGTCTCGGGTGGTGTTTTTTATAAAACGATCTATGTACTTCGTCCTGTTTTATTGTGTACTTAAAACATAAACAATTTTAATATTATTGTAATTACAGTTTAGGCACTTGTGGGTTCGTAATAATCAAGCTGCTACAAATTGCAGTTTCATCAAACTGGATTCTGACATCTTCACCGCCGACTTGTATATCCTCGGGTTTTTTCTGAACTCTCCATGTCACATATTATTGTCATTTTTATTGTTTCATGCAACAGTTTTATATCATATGCTGTGTTCTTAAAATTTTCTCTTTGTATTTATGTGTTATGATGTTATGTCTCATTCCACACAAATTCATAAAATTATTTTTTTAGTTTCAGAGACATCCGTGATTCTATGCATGTAAAGATAAATTCGGACACCAGTGTAATTTGATTACGTAATAAGGGGAATTAAAAAACGTAATGAAAATTCTTATTTTCCCATACTTTTCTAGTGTTTTAGAGGTATTTATTTCTAAGTTTTCTGTTCAAATATCATATAAAGCCTTTTGAATATATAAGAAGCCATAACAAAAGAGATCTTTGCCCTTGCGGTGAACACATGGAAAATATTTACATCACCATGTAGTTTTAATAACCATGGAAACACATTAGGATAAAAGACTTCAAAAATTCAATAAATACACCAATTTTAAAACTGAGAAAGAACAAATATGATAAAGGACGAGTAACTAATTTTACATGAGCAGTTAGGTCTTGAAAACAGTGAATAGTATTCTCTCATTTCTTGTGTGTATTGTATATATATTTTTAATTCAATAAAAACCTTGTGTATCTTTTTAGAGAGGATGAAGATTTCTAAATCCTTCTTCAATTAATCAATACAGAAATAAAATAAAAAATAACAACAACAGTATTCAAGATATTCAGAGATTAAAAACTATCAAACTGCCTCTTGATGGACAGCAAGTTATAGGCGGTTGAGGTTTGAGGTACACTACAATTTTAAGTTTATGAGCGATGGCAACGGTCTTGGCGATTTTTTTGGCGCACTTCTATTAGCGAGTTACGGCAGATTGAGGCAACCCATATGTCTTTACGGTTATTCTGGTTTTCATGCAATTTTCATTTTAAATATTTTAGATATTTTAGATGAGCCACGGTAGTTCAGTCAGTAGAGCGTCGGGCTCGCATCAGAAGGGTTGTGAGTTCTGTCCTCAGCGGAACCTGCAGTTCTGATGATTGCGCGATCGGCGCTTCGACCTGGCTAAAGACCGTCGTGTTCACTAATGGTGACTGGGGCACGTTAAATAGGTCGTGGTCACAAAGTCCCCCATGTTCCCATACCAAATCTATACCTCTGGGGGTACCTAATCAGGGGGTTATCGGCCTCTGATTACGATATGCGTGAGTGAATGGATGTATGAAAGAGACCTTCCTGTACGGATGTGTCATGTATGTCTAGCAAAGTTGGGCTTCCTCCCAATGGGGCTCACTTACATGGAAGGCGCACCCCCCTCGCCTCTTGCCGTCTTCGAGGGGCCTGGCACTCCTTTGGTCTGCCAGTGTAGGCATGAGAAACAACAACAACAAATATTTTAGAAAGTTCTTCCAAAATCTGTTAAAATCGTTTGATTTTATTGGTTCGTTTGCAATTTTTTTTTCGCTTCCATTGGTTATTTTGATTATAAAATATCCTTTGATTGCATTGGTCCTTTAAAATTTTTTTTCTTTGATACTATTGGTTTATTTATTTGTATTTCTACAGTTGATGGAGATTTTTTTTTATTATAATTTTTTTTCACGGCAGAGTTCTGACATGTATTGTTTTTCGCCATTTGTGGAATATTCTTGTTTAGTAATTTTTTTTTCTCGGAACAGAGTTCTGATGAATTAAGTTGTATTAATTCTTGCTTTTTTTTCTTTTAAAAATCTATTTCTTTTCAAACAGCCTCCTACTGTATTTAGTGTAATTGATAAGTTTCAGGGTATTCTTACCCAAAATTCGCAGCTAGTTTTTCTGCTGGTTCACAAATGTGTTCTGAATGTGCTTAAGCTTACTACTTTTTGCGAAAGTTTTTTAAAATATACTTTTTAAAACGTGCTCAAATGTGTTTTCAAGCTTTCATTTTCCGTTGTAGAAAGAAAAATATTTTAGAAAGAAAAATAAAAGTTTTGAAATAATTCTTACTTTGGCAACTTTAGAAGTTCGCCAAAAAAATCGCCAAGGCCGTTGCCACCGCTCATAAACGTAGACTGTGGCTGTACCAGGTTTGATTCCCTCCTAGATGTATTTTTCTTCTGTGTCAGTAAAACGTTCTTTATGTGTGTTGGTTGTCTTGAGGCCCATTTGCACATTATTGGCATCTTTCCTAGCCCATTCTGTCCACTGTGAAGGCACTGACACCATCTAGCTCTATGTTCTGCACTGTTACTAGCAGGGGCGTATATAAGGGGAGGGCCGACGGGGCCCGGGCCCCTCCCGAAATTTTAACTAAACTCAATCATGGTAACTTTTTCTTTTGAATTTTTTTTAATCGAATTTGTATTCCTGGCGGAAACAATTTTCTTAAAAAATTTTATTATTTGGACACATTTAAAACTAAACAGAGAAGTTATTTCCTTTCCCGAGTAAAGTAAACACAGTGGGCTGGACACAGGGATCACCAAAATTTATGATGGTTGATGAAAGGTGTGCGTGACCACGTGGTTGTGAGAGTGCTACTTAACAGGGAACATTTTCTTCTTCCGCTGCCTGCAGAATCCAATGGACACCCCCGACAGTTTTACGACTTTGCGAGGTAAAAAAACCCTCTGTCTAGCTTCCCAAACAACCTCTTGGGCATTTCACTTGTTTTACGACCCCAGCCTTAGAAATTATAATGTTGTGGAACGAACGACCGTTAACCATTCGTTATATATGCATATTTTCAATAATAAAAATTTGGAAAGGAACAAAATGTATTTGAAACGTTTTGGGTAAAAAAGTCCTCAATTAAAACAGAAAACAAAATTTAAATTTTTATTCCGTGTTCTAGTTCTATCAGTCATAATTAGTAAACTAATATCCAGATACTCATACATTAAACAAAGAAATTTCTATTGAGATAGTAATTAAAAGTAAATTACCTATCCATCAACTTTAAGAGTGGGCCCCCTGTATATAAGAACGAATTATAGAATATTTTAATAAGTAAACAAGTTACTTTTTTCCAATTAAAGAAATGCATATTTCACTATAAAAGTAATGTTTAAAATTATATTTCTCAATTTCTAAAAATACATTTAAACTGTTCTTTTTTTTAATCTGTGTATGACCTTCTATTCCTTTTAATATCAATGCAGGTTTTTAGTCATTATTATATACACTGACATTATTTAAAATGCATAACTACCTATTTTTAGAAATAAATTTTAAACAATTTGAGAATTTCAAATTGTTGTTGGAAATATATTGAATTGTTATTATTTATTCAAATTGATATCCTGAAGTCCTAAATAGCTTTCGAATGTTTGCTTCCCCCAAAATTAATACATTTGTACGATGTATACTAAATTGCTTTCAATAATATTTGGCACCCCCCGAAATAAACTCCTATATACGCCACTGGTTACTAGTGCTCTTTTCTCTCATTACAGGTGGCTAGAGATAATGTTTTTAATCTAACAACTTTGTCTATATTGTAATTTTGGCCTTTTTTTTTATTTACTTAATTCCAAGATCGGTGAGCGATTTGGGGCTTATGTTTCCGACGCTGTCGACCTTCGCTTCTATTATTAGAGTTTTAGATTTTGCTTAACGATGGTTAGTAGGATAGGGTTGCTGAGGTTCAGAATATTGTTTATAGAGTTTACAAATAGCATTGATTCTTTTGTTGTAATTTTATTGCTCGGGTCAATATTTATTTAATAACTTTGCATATTTCAGTTACTTGTGTTTTTGCTTTCTGCATAAAGGCGCGTGTCCACTGGCATCCGAATTAGGAATTTGTTAAAAATTAACTTGTTAACACTGCAGAAGAGAGAATGATACTTACCCGCGTTGTTGACAACTGCGTCAATTTGATCTTCTGTATCTACCAGCTCTTGACAGAAATCGTAGACTGAGTCAAGACTGGTGAGATCCATGAACATGGTTCGAACATTGAAGGAGCCAGTTTTGCTCCTGAGGAAGAATGCCGTGGAATCCCTTCGAGCTTTTGTCCTGCATGCCACGATGACCCTCGCTCCCCTCCGTGCCAATTCCGCTGACAATGTCCTTCCGAGCCCACTACTGCCGCCTGAAACAACAAGTGCGCTTGAAAATATATAAGTGCAGAAAGAAAATGACAGTAATAAAATCAAAGAAAATGTAAGGTTCTTGATCGTATCATTCCGAGGACCCCTTTGAATATTGAGAATTTACATGGATTCCTTGAAATTAAAAAACTAAAGGCAAATGTATGGACCTGCATAAAACCAAAATAATCTTAATTTTTCTTCTTCATTTTGGAAGTAAAGTATAAACTTTTATTTATTACTTAAATTGTACTAAAGTAAAATGTTCTCTAGCAAAATTATATCAGTGAGATCAAACTTACACTTCAATCTTAATGTGAACAGAGAACCTGCTATTTAGCAATTAGCTCAATGTTAGGTTTAAAATCTCTCTATATCTCTCTATATTTAAAAAAAAGTTACCTCTATCGCCCTCTGTAGCAGAATTGAAAATTCGCTTTTTTTTCCTCGATTCTTAGACGGTTTCCCAAGAAAGTATGGATCAGAAAATTACAAAATCGACATGGTTTGTTCAAAATTGTACAGGGAACAAGAAGAATAGGATTTATTCCGATACAGCTATTAGTTTAACGTTTATTACGTGTCAAAATTGAAACAGCGAAATTTATAACGCGAGTGAGCAAAAAACGTACAATTTTCAGTCGTCAGCTGCGATTTTTCAGAGTACTTCTAAATTTAAATTTTTGCAGGACGTCAAGTTTTTTTAGAAATTTCAATTTGGCTACTGATAATTTTTCTTTAATTCGTAAAAAATCGGGACATTTTCGTTACTTTTTTTTAATGTCATATCTATATCTTATTACTATTAGTCTTTAAATTTAAAAACATCGTAGGAAACCCTAGAATATACTCTTTCTTACGGTACAATTATTTTTGAAATTGGTTAATAAATAAAGTCGATGCGATTAAACATTGGTCAACAAATTTCGGAATATTGGGAAATTTTTGTTACTTTTTGTTAAAACCCTCATATCTATAGCTTAATACAATTCTTTAAATGCCTTCAAAATAAAATAGTTACACCAAAAAATGGATATAATGTGATTTAACATTTTAACTCACTAGAATGGTAAATCAATGAGAACCCTAAGCTTGTTTCTTTGCAATGACACCCGATAATGACACCCGAAGTGTGTTGCTTTTGTCCAGTTTATTCCGTTATTTTGTTTTGGTTGCTGTCACTGCAGAAAACCCCGCTTCACACGGATAGGTTGTAGTAAATGGCAATAGGGATTTAAGTGCTGTGGTGGCAATCTCAGGGTATTCCACCATGACTTTAATCCAGAACACCGGCAGAGTAGTTGTCTCGAACGTAGTTTTAAGGCCGCCTTCATTTGCAATCTCCAGCAGTTGATCATCTTCTTGCTCAGACATGCTAGATTCACCTGATTTGTTGACAAATGGGTTGCGGATCCATTCCCTACTAGTTCGTGGGTATTTTGTGGTTTCCCAACCACAAAATACCCACGAAGCGCTCGAACTCTTTTAAAAGCAAAGACAGGTGATCGTGCACCAACTAGGAGAATGAATATTTAGGCTCAGTCTCGCCTAAAATCCCCGCTAATGTCTAAAACATGTCCAAAATGCCTCTGTTCACGCGCCGTCCCCACAACTTCAGTTTGGCCTTAAATGCAGCTACTGTGTCTGCCAACTTGAAAACAGTTGTCACATTTGTCAAAATTGGAAAATAGAGACATACAGAATTCAGAAATCATAATTGAACATAACAGAACAAATTTCAAGTTCTGATTTAACGCCTCCTAATTTGAGTGGACATTTCATAGATAAGAACCACACAAACCCGAGATAAATACCCTACAGTAAATAATAAGGAAATAATTTAATATTCCTTGGGCGGCCCGGTACCATTCGATCCACGGACCGGTACCGGTCCGCGGCCCGGGGGTTGGGGACCACTGGTCTAATCAACGCATTTCGCAACATATTGACTGTAGTGATGTTACTGTTTCACGCTGTTGGCAACGGTGGATACAACAAGGTACATGACAGCGTTAGCCAGGTTCAGGAAGACCTAGAGAAACCGGACCGAGAGAGGACAGGCGTGTTGTAAAACATGCGCGTATTGATCCAACAACCACTGTTGCAGACATCCAACGGGCAGTGGGAACCTCTCTCGATCATCCAATAAGTGATAGCAACTTTTGTCTACTACATCACAACGTGGGACTAATCAAAAGTGTTGTAGCAAAAAGTAACACTAATTATTTTAATAGTTATTTAATAATATTTAACATTTGTCTGTCCGAGTGAAAAACAGAAAAGGGATCAAAATTTACATTTTTATCCAGGACAATGAGAGGGAAGAGAGAGTGAGTCATTATTGACTATGCATTAACATATTGGTATGAAAGTATTTCTTTCTATGCTTTATAACTAATTTCATATTTATAGTTATCACAACAATTATTATTTATTTTTAAATACACTTTTGTAAGAAATTTAGAAATTATATATCTGGGTCAGCAAATTTGAGAACAGTTAAGGTAAAGAGACCTCGAAGTTTACTTGCGTCTAGGGCCTCAAAGCGACTTAATCTGTCACTAGAAATACGTCACTGTCTACATGGAGTGAAAAGTAACCAACGCAACTTCGAGTTATCTGTGTGTGAACTCGAAAACTAATTTTCAAATCTCTAACCTTTTGCATTTTCAGAAACTGTGGAGAGCTTATCGAGACGGTTCTATTTTCGATTCTCCTCCCCCAACTTTTGACGCATGACGAACGCCAACAGTCACGGGGATATGAAACAGGAACCCGGATTTCGAAGCCTATGTAAACAAACATAAGTATTTTCCTCGGTTCTATTCTGGTTCAGAGAGAGAGAGAGAGAGAGAGAGAGTTCAAGAAATCTTTTGAGTAAAGCTGCACAGTGTTTTCACACCCTTTCAATTAATGCTACTACCACCGTCTAAAGCAGTAAAGATTGAAGATTTCATACTTTGCCAGAATTCATGCAAATGGATTTTATATTTCCAAACTATGAACGATTTAAATGGATTTCCTTCCTTGTGCTAAGTTGGTGGTACTTAGTCCTAAAGAAAGATGTATAATAATAGCACACGATGCACAGGAGAAAATACAAACATTCTTAGATCTAGAAAATAAATTGAATCTAAAGTTTGGATTCTTTTGTTTGAGACACTATAATAAAAATCACATTTAAGAGCTTCTGTTTTCTGCAATGGCCATTCAAGTGAAGTTATGAACTATGCAACTTTAATAGGACCATTTTCAAATATGGTTTTGTAGAAGTATGGCTTACAGTATTTTGGATCATAACTTTTTGACTAGAAACACGCTATTATTATATTTGCTCTAGGCGAAAATCTGAGTGACAATTCTAAATTCTAAACACTGCAAAAACAAAATATTTAAAATATTTGTTTAAAACATTTTTTTCCTTTTACGCAAGTTCTGTCACAGTTTCAGTTACACTAATTCTAATGCTAAACTACGCAACACATAATTTTCTACTGAAAAGCTATTTTACTACACAGGGGCAATATTCACAAGTCCCTGTAACTTTTGTTTTATCTTCTAAATACGTTGCATGTAGTGAAAACGTATTTACACACGTCTATTTTATGTTATGGTATAACAGAATACCCAATGACTATCTACAGTCTAAAATCTTTACTACAAGAAGGGCATTTCAAAATGGACAACATATTCAAAAATGTCAGCAATAAATTTTGATTTTTGTTTCAAATATATATTTCAACTGGTTTTTTTTTCACGGCTTTATTGAAATCGTATTCTCTCTATGTTTGATTCGTGTTTTACTACAATGATTTTTTTTCTGTTGTACAATTGAGGTACTTTGATAGATATTGTTGAATACATCAAATAGAAAGTAGGTAGTGCATAGATTAGAGAAGAGGAAGTTGAAAATAGATTGCATTTGAAAACAATCTGTGGAAAATTTACTATTCATATTCTTGAAATAATTAGAGAATATAATAAGTTTGCAAGTTTTAACGAAGGAATTTATATGAATTGTTAAAATTTAAATAAAATTATGTCAATATGCAATTTGATATGTGATAATTTGTCTAGTTAAAGCATATATCCACTTTGAAAAACAAATATTTGAACAACAGACAGTTTCCATTATTAACCACTGAATAAATAGTTATACAACGCTTAGTAAAAATCAGCTCGCTCAAACACAGAACTTGCAGTTGTGATAGTTTACAAAATCATTGCTAAATTACTTCATCGCAATTAAAATTGAATCGTTGCTTGAAATTTCCAAATTTAAAAAAAGCAAGTTGCGACTATCATTTCTTCTACATATATTTCAAAATTAATTACATTTATTCGAAAAAAAAAAGACATTCACTGTTACTGCTGCATGTAATTGAAAAAGCTAAAAACATACCAGTAAGTATAGTCCACAAAGCAAGCAAGTCGATATTAAAAGCCAAATATTTTAGAATTTCAAGAGTTTGCGTTCTATTCATTACTGGAAAAATAATTTAAATTCTTACCTGTGACAACAATTGTTTTTCCATCGAATCTGGCATCTGCGTCAAAATATTCGGTCGTTCGAATAAAATTTCTTATTAAGAAAATTAAACCTCCTATCACAGCTAATGGGAAGATGAGTATGAAAGCATACACGGACAGAGTACCTTCCAACATTTTTTAAACTTAAAACAGTTCTAAAAACTAAAAAAAAGAACCAAAATATAACTAAATAAAGAAATGTGTTCCAGTAAAAAAGTTGTTTGGTCAGATGAACTGTCGCAGAGGTTTCGAAGACCAAACGAGAAGCGCGCGAGGGAAAGTGAGGAGAGCGAATCAGGGACACCCCCGCAATTATTTGGTGAGCATGCGCGTAGTGAGGTAAGAGGAAAAAATGTGTTGCATTTTCTTATGGTTTTTGTTCTTTGCATACCAATAAAATTAGGTCCAAAACTTAATTAATCAGTGCGCGGACAACAAGATGTGAAGGTAAATTTAAGAAGTTCGTCTTTTTAAAATCGTCAAAACTTATATTTTAAAATTAACAAAAAATTCTTTGTTTTTGCTAATCCTAAAAAATATTTTTATTCGCTGTTATGATTTCTGTAACTATTCAAAATTTAATTTTAACCTTATCCCTGTTTTTAAAATAATTCTATACAAAAGTGGAATATATATTTACTAGGGGGCCTGCCCCCTGCTCGCTAACGCTCGCCAACCCCCGGAGGATTGCTTCGCAATCCTCATTGGTTCGCGGCGCGAACCTATGCTCGCTTCGCTCGCCTCAATGAAGACATGTGTCCTAGCAGAAAGGATTGTTTACAAAATATGTTACCAAAAAAATGTTTTTCAAATCTAAATTTGCTGTATTACAGAGAAAATATATACAGTATCTCTAAAATCATAATTCAAATGAAAACTTTGTGCAAATTTTGACTCGAAATGTGAGCGTTGCTTTGGAAATTGAATACCCAGCATGTTGTTTGTGTGTACATTTTCCTAGCACTCAAACGACCCACACTTTTTCATTGAGTTTGTTGCCGAAAGTTGTTGTGCAAGCGTCTTGTTGAACTATAAATGTTGGCCCTGAAAAGGACCGTTTTTTAAATGGCCCTGAAAAGATCCTCCGCTTTCTTTGATTTATATTATAAACTAACTGCAACAGCTCATTAAAATTTCCTTTTTTTTTCAATAAAATTTCATCCGATAACGCTATAAATTCAATCGATGCGCGAGACTTTGCGATAAACAAACAATCGTACAGTGTTGCCAAAACGCGATTACAAATAACGTCTTTTTTGCGTGCCACGTAAGAGAATTATATATATAGATCATCTGAAAACAACATTTCAAAACTTACAATTTTTCTTACTTATATAAAGCGCGATATCTTTTAGCAATAGACAACAGTGGAAAGTATATAAAAAATTTTAGATTATGTTATACAATATGTGGCACTCGAAAACTTTTTGAAGTAATATTTTTTATTTTTAAATCTTTTACAAAGTTACCTTATTTTTATTTTTCAGGTGAGATTCTCATCTTTGTATCAGTAGCAGTTGAAATATTTAATACAAAAGTCAAGAGTTTGATTTAGTAATTTATTCAGTCAACCTGAAATTAAGCGGATTATAAACTTTAGTGCAAAAAAAAATTTAAGGAATAGTTAAAACTAATTAACAATTTTTGGTACACAAGCATCAAAAGTGTTGTCAATTTATATTATAATTGTGACAAACGTAACCTTTTAATTAATGAGCCTGGAACGTGGGTAACTGGAAGGAAACAGTACCCCATACACGCAGAAATCTCATTTGTTAAAAAAAAACTCAACCAAAGAAGAGGAAAATATTATGCTATGGATAAAATTGGAACGGATACAATAGGTAACGTGAATTTTCGTCGGTAATATCCCATAGATGTGAATGTCAGTAATTTGCCAATCGATACATTTCAGTTCCCGACTTCAATAAGGAATAAATTTGTGCTCAGATGGCAAAATGTTATAAGTCACTTTTTAAATTTTTCGTGACAGCAATTTTAAGATTCAAGATTCAACATGTGGTTCTGTGGTTTTTGACTTATTACAATTTTCCACCTTTGTTTTCTCATAAACTGAAAGAAAAAGACTTACGACATTTTGCCACCTTCTAAACATTAACAAACCAGACTCCAGGATGGGACTTGCTCAATTTTTTGGGAAAAGTGACTTATAACATTTTGCAATCTGAGCACAGAAATAATCGTCGACGCGTCCCTTCATTTTATCTCCCAGTGTGCTTCCCTCTAATACCAAACGAACCTAGACACATGCAGGGAAATTCTGGCCTTGATACATTTTTTCACAAGGCACATTTGCCGTGAGACAGAAAAATCTTCCGGGGAGTCGTCTTATTTGGACATCCACGTGTCTCAAAACCGGGTCACGTGATCCCGATCTTCCCCCGCAAAAATGGAAGATGACTACGATGGGGGTGAGTGAACGAAAGGAACTCTTCTTGCCTTTTCAATGACGCGCTGTAGCCGCTTCCGAGCGTTCCTCGACTGGTTACGTGGACCGCACTTGTCCTACATCGACTCCCATATTAAGATGACCTACTTCGGAGGTTGAGGAGGTCTTGGTAAAGTAAGAGAAGGGAAAGAAACATTTCAATAATTCTTATTTTCGGCAATGGGGAACGATCATTTTTCTCGCTTTTAAGTAATTGAAATAGATTCCCATAAGAAAAACTAAGATTTCATCAAATCATTTCACCAATCCCACATCTGCAGTCTGGGCACCAGTACCAATTTAGATGATGGGTTCTAGTACCAGTTTAGATGACTGAGTCAAATATCACTCAACCTCCTGTCGGTTGTCTCGACAAGATACCTTGTCACTAATGAAACTGATCTTTATGGAAGAGATATCTCGTCATTAGAAAATGACTAGATCTTGTTCTTGCCATCATCAAAAATCGGAAACATCTTGATGACGAGATGTTTCGTCTTTGGCAAAATTGGACGAAGACGAGCCTTACATTAACCCCTTGAGTACATTTGACTACTGAGACTCGTCATGCACTTGTTTTGACTAAGTTACGGATGACGAGTCTAATTCGTCATTCAAACTAAGACAAAATTAAACATGTACATTCTTGTTCGTGGCTAGAGTGATTGGTGCTACGAGACTCTCCTTGAATCAAATTATTCAATCGTTCTCTACAAAAATACACTTTATTTAATCTGACTCCATACATAGAAATGTTTACACGGTTGCGTTATCAGACATTCTTTTTTGGAACGAACGCGGAGATCAGAAGCTGTGCGATCTCTCTCATACTGTTGCCATCCTTATCAAACGAAATAAAACGAAAATATAACAGTAACTAGTGTGACATAGGGATGCGACATCGACCGCAAAACATCGATGTTCAAAATTAAAACATCGATGTTGATAATACATCACCCAAAAAACATCGATGTTTTTCAAATTCAGTGTATTTAAACTTTTTACCCCCATTTTTTAAAACTGGTTTAGCAACTAGTGATGCTACATCGACAGCAAAACATTGATGTTCAAAATTGAAACATCGATGCTGATAATGCATCGCCCCCAAACTATCGATGTTTTTAAAATTCAGTGTATTTCAACTTCCCCCCCCCATTTCTTTATAACTGGTTTATCAACTAGTGATGCGACATCGGCTCCAATACATCGATGTTTCCTTATAAAACATCAATGTTGTGAAAACATCGACATCGATGTCGCATCCTTATTATCAGATCCTTCACCCTTGGCCACTTTGTTCTAAAAGTATGTTCAATTTGCTGATTATAAAAATTATGCTACTTGGTTATTTTTAAAAATTTTATAACGGTACTTTTTTCATTTAAAAATAAAATATCGACAACGTAAAAACATCGACAAGTATAAACATCGATGTTACAAAAACATCGACTCCAATACATCGATGTTAAATACATCGATGTTTTTTAAAAAACATCGATGTTTTGAAAACATCGACATCGATGTCGCATCCCTAGTGTGACAACGATAATACGAAAATATACCAGTAATTAATGAACACAAGATAATAGGAAAATATAACAGTAAGTATTGTGTAAACGATAATCCGAACTACTTTTTTTTCAAATAAATCTGTACCCAAGGGGTTGAATTAAAAAGTTTGCGTTCAAGTTTTCAAAGCTTAACTTCCACAAGTGGAAATATTTTTTCTAGTTTTCTTTTGCAGCTTGTCAGTTTCGTTATAAATACAACAATAAAATGATTTTGTTAAAAAAAATTCAAATTTAAAGAAAGTTTTACATGTTACAGGTTGTTTCATGTTTTGTGGATATCTCTTACGCTTTGATACTAATATCATCACGAGGCGATCATCCTTACGAGGGGCGCTGTGCTAGCAAACCTGCGAGTTGTTTTCGGCGAAGGTTCGATTCTTGTAACTTAACTCTTCACTCTTCTATGTCATTAAAACTTTCTTTGTGCGTCTATGCTCATTGCTTGAACTGTCTGTTTTTGCTTTTGGCGCATCTTGGCTAAATATGACCCTTGCGCCGTATAACCCCAACAACCCTTTTGCGGGGAAGGACTAATTTGATTAATCAACACACTTAACTCTACGTGATACTGCAAACAAGATCTCCATCTGTAAGTGTGTGAGAAACAGTGCGTCAGACCAATTGGCCTCTGATTTTGCTTTTAACCCTTACTCAACTTAATTGGATTTTTCGTCAAAAAATTGCTTAAACACCTTTACATTCAGATTTTAGTTCTTGCATCCAACAATTTGAACATTTTGCTTCAGAATAAATGTAATCAAGAGTTGAATTGAGAATTTTAATAGTGAGAGGATAATTATCTAGTGTACACTGACGAGCCAAAACATTATGACCATCTCCATATTTTTCAACGAACTCGTCTGGATGACGTGGAGGGCACGTGATTAAGTGAGAATGGTATTTAACTGCTGCTGGAGAAGGTAAGTAATCATTCTTGCACTTACTTTTGCGAGTGATGGGAAATGCTGCTGATCTAAGCGAATTTGATAGAGGGCAGATCGTAATGGCCCGAAGACTCGGAACGAGTATCACAGAAACTGCTCGACAGGTAGGTTGTTCACGATCTGCCGTTGTTAGTATTCATGCAAAGTGGATAAATGATGGTGACACCAGCAGTAGACGCCAAAGTGTTGGTCGTCCACGCGTCATCAAAAGAAAAAGGACGTCGGACACAGTCCCGCTTGGTAAAGCAAAATCAGCTCGAGACAGGGGCTCAGCTGACAGCCCAATACAATGCAGGTCCAAGCGCAAGTGTTTCGGACACACAGTTCTGGGGACACTGTTGGGTATGGGACTGTGCAGCAGACATCCCACTCGTGGGCCTCTGTTGACCAAGCGTCATCGTCAACTACGCCTACAGTGGGCCCGTGAACATCGAGACTGGACCATGGATGAGTGGAAGACAGTTGCCTGGTCAGATGAATCCCGATTTCTCATTCATCACGTCGATGGTCGTGTCAGTGTACGCCGTCTGCCAGGCGAACAGTTGCTCCCCTCTTGTGCAGCAGGTCATACACAGGCTGATGGTAGCAGTATTATGCTTTGGGGGACGTTCTCATGGGCGACTCATGTACCCGTGGTTGTGGTAGAACACACCTAGAACGAGCTGCAGGTGCTTTGCATGCCAGATTAGGCGCAACGCGTTATTGAGTAGGTGGTCATAATGTTTTGGCTCTTCAGTGTATATTAACATGATTCTGTATTTTTTAACAAGATTTGTAAGAAAACTAACTTAATAAAATTAACTTACCATCAAGACTATTAGATAAAATAAGATACTAGCAGACCTTAGCATGGTAAATTTTCTTAATTGCTAACATCTATTGATGACAAATATTGTTGATATATACACTGCTGTTTGTAAAAAATGCAACACCATGAAGGAACCATCCGAATGAAATAAAATTTGCAGCAAATGTCAACTATAGGATGTTGTGCAAAGTAGTAAAGTTTCAGAGCCACCACGCATGCGTGGTGTGAGCAGCGCCCTCTGAACAGATGCTTAAAGCGTGCGTATAAATAGAGGGCTGTAGCGGGACGTTGAAAATAGTGCATGGTTATTTTTTAGTGACAAACGTTTAGTGAGACCTAAGTATGCTTACACATCGAAATAGGGTGAAATTTCAACAACTTACGGAGTTTGAACGGGGGAGAATCATCGGCCTTCGTGGAGGAGGATTTTTCATATTGCGCAATAGCAGCTCGTGTGCAGCGGATCAGTTCCACAGTGATGCGAGTTTGGAAGCAGTGCACTGACGAGCACCGGACAACTCGAAAAACTGAGAGTGGACGATGGAAGGTGACGTCAGCGCGCGATGATAGACACCTGGTCCACATGGCGGTGAATGACCGTACAGCTTCCTCCAAGCAGTTGGCAGCACTTTGGTCTTCTGCTACAGGTGTACTAATGTCGGCTTCGTCAATTCGCCTATGTCTGCTGCACCGTGGACTGCGTGAAAGGATTCCTTTATACAGGATTCCCCTCACTCCAAACCATCGACGGCTCGTGAGCACAAAGCCTGGCTGGTTGATTGGCAACAAGTTGTCTTTTCTGACGAATCGCGCTTTAATTTGTGGAACCATGATGGCCGCATTAGTGTTAGACGCTACACCGGTGAACGCTGCATTCCAGAGTGCGTTGTTGAACCTCGTAGTGGCCAAACACCCGGATTTATGGTCTGGGGTGCGATTTTGTATCATGGACGATCTTGGCTGCTACGAATTGAGGGTAATCTGAATAGTAACAGGTACGTCCGTGAAGTGCTAGAGCCCGAAGTCGTTCCCTTCCTGCAAGGCATCCCTGGAGCTATCTTTCAACAGGATAATGCACGCGCACATGTTGCAAGGAATGTTCGAGACTTCTTTTCAGCCCAACACATGCAACTTCTTCCTTGACCCGCTCTTTCGCCGGATATGTCGCCTATTGAGCATGTGTGGGATTTGGTTGGTTGGCGTCTCGCTCGTGATCAGCGTCCTACAGCTTCAAAAGACGAACTTGGAGTACGCATACAAACAATATGGAATTATCTTCTACAAGCAGACATTCAACATCTGTCACTCCATGCCACGTCGTATAGCAGCAGTTATTGCAACTCGTGGTGGCTGCATCAAATACTGATTTTGGACACTTAATATTGTTTTTTGGTTTGAAAATTTATTCATTTATTTGTACTAATACAAGCCGTTTGTGTATTGAATTTCATTTAATTCTGATGACTCCTTCATGGTGTTGCATTTTTTACAAACAGCAGTATATTTCATATCTCATTTCAATCCATTTAAAATTAATATTGCATCCATATTCACATAAATGGAACCTCTAAGTGAAACAAAATTATTCATACAGATATAACAGCATTTTGTTTCCTTTTTACTGGTGTTAATTCTCATTTCCAATAAAGTGCATGGAAAAAGTACACCTCAGTCGTGTTACCACAACTGTATTAATTTCTTGCCTAGGCTTTTTTTCTTTGTGGTGATTTGGGGGTCTACTTTTTAGTATTTCTGCGGCTTACAAACAGGAAACACCTATTTTTGTTGTCTGGGTTAGGCTTTTCCCTGATGACGCCCTGATCCACCAAACCTCTTCATTTACGGATATGTCTTTTAAAATTTTCTTAATTTAAAAAAGTATTTCCTTTTGAGATTTTAAAATTGTATCGCTTGCCATGCTATGTGTCTGCGCACAAGCATGGCCAGTTCTGACTTTATTACATACAAATCGCTAAATGAAATACATAAATGCTGCGAATTCTCAAATGCATTTGTAATGCTTTTGTACGATACCTCTTTTGAGTTCAAATATTTTTCACCAGTTTTCGAATCTTCTCTGTAAGCTCAGGGATTAAATGGAACATCACTATCGGACTTGGCTAGGCGAAAGCCCCAAAACACTTGTGGCTCACGGTATATTTAGTGTCAAGAGGAAGCTAAGATTATACATGAAGTCTCTTATATAATTGGAATCAAGCCAGAATGTGGTTTGATTCTGCACACTTTGCAACTTTTTAGACCTTCAGAATCCAAACTTGAGTATACTCTTTTTATAAATTAAAAATGTGAGATAGCAATATATATTCTAACACCCTTAAAGATAAAACAAATTTATAATTTAGTATTCAGTTCTAAATACTGTGATTTAAATGCGTATTGCTTTCACTTTTTGTGAATATTCATGAATTCAGTTTTATAACCACATTTTTTAGCTCCTGAAGAGATAGTCGGTCTCCAATACTATCCAACTTTTGGTATAAATTTCTAGGCTTGTCAATGGAAAGTCTGATCTTAAAGATAAAAGAACATGATCTAAAAGAAAACCAAGGAAAACGTTGATTCATTTGTAAACTAAAAAAAAAAAAAAAAAAAACAGAATTCTGAAAAAGTTAATGTATTTTTTATAAAATATTTGTTTTATTAGTTGACGTTGTGTGCTTAGTGTTTCTCCAATGCATTTCATGCTTCAGGGGTAGTGTGTTGTCTAAGATAAATTTTCCTCTCTAAAATGAATAAAAATCATGGTCAATGGGTAATGGTAATTTTGGTAATTTTAGTTAATGTCGTACTAGATTAACACAACGGGCTATTGACGACGGTCCGGGATCAGTCCCTTAAGGGAAAGATCCGATTACAACACCTAGTAATTTTGAACCACGGTCAGATGACGAAACAACACCTGAGCTGGCACCCCACTCTCCAAACTTCACACCAACATAACGTGAGGACTTTCGGCCACGACAGATTTAAGGTGCACTAGCCGCCTCTACACCATACGCTTACAAACATCCATGCCCGAACCCGAATTCGAACCAGGAACCTTCCGATCTAGAGGCTAGCACCTTTACCACTATACCAGTTGGTCGGCCATGGTCAATGGGATACCTAAGCAAACAATATTGGAACCCCTATCTCAAAGCTAAACTAGATAATATAACTATATAAGATTGAAAATTTAGATTGGCTAATATCAACGTGGAATGTTTGCCTTCTCCTGTTTCAGTTATAAACTATCATAACTTAACTTCTACCCCAATTTTAATAGTTAATTATTCTTTTGTTTTAATTTTAGGTATTACTAGCCACTACGGTGGCTAGCCCGGCGTTACCAGTGCCAGTTGCTTTTGTGGGGTTATTGGTTTACTTCGCAAACCAAATGGGAATTCGTAGCCTACTGGAAAACCGCCATCATGGATTTGTCCATCACGGTTATGTTCCGCGGTGTTGGTTTGCGAAGCAAACCAAAAAATATAAATATTTAATTGATAAATTATTTATTAAAAGAAAATCAAATGTATAAGGTATCTCTCTGGTGTAAAATTTTCCGCAGATTTCAAATCCGCTAAAATTTTGATTCTATCTTAAATGATAGCTGAGATAGAAAAAAAAGCACTGAAGAACGCCATTGATAATTTAAATATTTTATTTTGCTTCTCTCGAATCCGTTTCTCATGAAATCAAAATGAATTAATCTCGAATCAAAGGAATTCCATTCGAATCTGCACGCTTCCATACGAGACGAAAGGAGAAAAATATGGCATGGTTGCAAAGGCTGACGTGAGGGAGAAAGGTCAAAATTTTGTTGCTTCTTCATTTCGGAAAGAAGAAAGAACAGTGAAAAAACTATTTAGTTCATTTTAAAATGTTCTAGATTGAATTTTAAAATTCGCCGGACCCAAAAATTGCGAAAAATTCGGACTACTTGTGTGCCAAATCCCATTACTGTAAGTGCCATAGATTCGTCAGGACTTTTCGGGCAGAAAACAAACAAACAGTCAAACACTTCCTTTTATAATAGAAGATTCTGTTTTAATGCAAATTTTAAAGCTTTAAAATAAATAAATCATATGTTTTTTAAAAATATCGAAATTGTATTGCTTAAAAAAAATTTCCATTCTGCAATAGCGAGAAACAAAGACTGTCTTTGGAAGTGAAGGGCCCAATGCGATCAATATCCTATAATAATTAAATAGAAGCAATTAAAAAGAAAGGGCGTGAATTGAACAATTGTCAGCAGAAAACATTTTAAAGGAAAAATAATCAATTAAGTGTTTCCCAAAATAATTTTGGGATAAAATTATTTGATAATAAGTTTATCTTTTGTCAATTTCGTTTTTGACGGGACCCTTCCTTAAAGTCGGCCTTCCTTAAATACACTATTGTTAATTTCAGTGTTTAGTATGGAGATTGGGAATTTTCTATAAACTGCTTTTATTGCAATCTATTTCGGGATGAAAAATTATAAAGTTTGCAAAATTCCTTTAAAAAATAGTTGATTTTTCAAATGTGTTCGCTACTATCATTATTAGCACCCTCTTTTAAGAGAAACTAAAACACTTGCCTTGCAATTGTGTCTCAACTATATCCAATACTTCAACAAAAATGTAGTAATTTTTTCTTCACAGAGAAATTGATAGACATTAGTTTAAAGTTTTACTGAACTCAAAATAATTTTATTTTATGCATAGGTAATATTTTCTCATTTTCATAGGTTAAGGAATCTGCTGTCTGGGAATAGTTTTGCACATTTAGCTCCGGGAGACATGTGTGAAAAGACCAAACGGATAGACAGGCACGTGCCAACAGGGGGGGCCGGGGGGGTTTTGGCCCCTCCTGTCACTGAGGAGGAGGGGCGAAAGCTATATTTCGCCCCTCCACACCTACAATATCAGGGAACATTATTAACATTTTAACTTCAAAAGTAACATTAAACAGTACCGTTAAAGCAAATTTGGACAAATTTCATTTCCTGTTAATAGATGCAGGTCCAGATCAGGAGGAGGGCAAACAGGCACTTGCCAACAGAGGGTCATGGGGTATTTGGTCCCTCCTGTCACTGATGAGAAGGGGCGAAAGCCATATTTAGCCCCCTACACGCATTATCAATGAACATTATTAACATTTTAACTTCAAAAGTAACATTAAAAAGTACCGTTAAAGCAAATTTTGACTCTAATTTCATTTCCTGTCAATAGATGCAGGCTCAGATCTAGAGGAGTGCAAACTTGGCATTTGCTCTGGGCAGCCGATTTCGAGGGTGGGGCACAAAAATTAGTGTAAATAAAAAATATAATGTATGAAAACAAATAAAAAATTATAGGACATGAAGGTTTTCGTACATTGTCAACACTCTGCATGTACTCAAGAAAGTTGGGCGACCCTTCGACGACATTGACAAATTACAGCAGATCATTTAATTAAAATAAAACAATTACCGCAGTCATTTCCATCGTACATCTTCACACACACATGCCTCAATATCCACAAACATAAAAAACGTCTTACAAAGGTTTTATCAGAAAGGTTTATGACTTTTCTCCAGCGCGTTGTTGAATGGATTTATTTAAAATTGTTTAAATGATAGTTTTGGACATTTTTTTGTAAAAAAATGCACGGGGTGGGCGTTTTTTTTATGAAGAACGCAGTTGATAGCCCGCCCTTAAATTAATATATATATATATATATATATATATATATATATATATATATATATATATATATATATATATATATCATTCTGAGAGCTTCGATATATACCCCGAAAAGGGTATTAGATGAAGGGGCAAGGGGCAAAATACACAAAATTAGATTTTGAAAATAACGAATTTGAAAGTTTCTTAACACGTAAATGCATGAAAAGTTTATCAAGAAACTTCGAACAAATTTTATTCGTGTAGTAAAAGTTTATATTTAACAAAAATTGAAAAAAATAAAATTGTTTCAAAGGTCCAAAGTACCAAAAAATAAATTCTTCCTCTGAATATGTGGAGAAAGGTGGCCCAGCATACCGATACTTTATCACTTTGTTTTACGGCTTTAAAGTGGTTCTACCCCCAAAATGAATGCACGTGGTGCTCGCACTTGAATGCTACGAGATGATTATCTCATTTTCGAAGAAATTGCTGTATAGTGGTTTCACCTCTGGATACTTTAAATGTATTGGAGGGCTTGACCATATCTTTGACGGCATGTCTTGAGAAAAGCGGTTTATTTTTATGACCGACAGACGGATTGTATGTTAGGGTTTTATTGCGCTAGGTCCCAAACTGGACAAGAAGCGTCTGACCAACTGACGGAAATGTCGTTTGAAGATAAGGGCATTCCGGAAATCGCAACAAATCTGCCATTGCTTATTTTGATTATTTACAATATAGGGTCTTTTGAACTGTCGGCTTTCTTATTTGAAGTAAATACAGGAAACTACTTGCAAGTGAACTAGTCTGAATTTTTGCCCGATGGATTATTTAGTTTTACGGATTTCCTTGACGAGTAAGGTTCCGAGCTTAATGTTTTGAAAGTGAACACTTTAATTTGTGAAGTAATTAAGTGACGAAAACGAGAGAACAGTGCATTGTTAAAACTTGTTGCTTCGCAAACCAACACTCCTGTCGTAAGTGATTTCGCTTTTCTTTACTTTAACACTTAATGCACCCTAAAGTGAAAGCCAAATCAGTAAAAAAACCATCTCCATTTTGTTCCCTGCACAATTTTGAATAAACCATGTTAATCTCGTAATATTCTATACTCAATCGACAAACCATCTTGAGAATCGAGTGAAAAAACCCATTTTTCAATCCTGCGAGAGCGGCGGTGGTAACTCTTTTTAATATAAAGAGATTCTTAAATATTTCTAACTTAAAACAACGGTAATACTCAATTATTGAAAAACGGGTTTCCAATAAAAATACCTATTCCAAGTTGTAGTTAACAAAAACATTCTTATTTTCATATAAGTAGTATGAACAAAATTTGCGGTCGCTAAGCAGTAAAAATTGCGACTAATTTTTGATAAATGTTAGGCAATCTATATAAATAAGAATGGAGTGTTTGTTTGTACATTCAATATTTTCGACCCATTTCAAGTTTTCTATCCGTTTTGGACCCTTCTGATTCCGAATCCGCCTTTTTCTCGTTTGGTGTCTGTCTGTCTGTCTGTATGTTGTGCCCTATACACGTCCACGCGGTTTAAGATATTTTCATGGAAATTTGCATACAGTGAGTACTTATCTTCATTTAGAGAGTGGCATTGGTTGCGAAAGTCTGTCTGTCCGTCTTTCTGTTCTATGCTCGATTTTGTGTTTGTGTGTTTGTGTAGGCATCACATGAATTGTATTCCAGATATTTGATTGCAGTGTATTTTATTTTATACATTATTTATTAATGTAGTGAATACACTATTAAATATTTCTTTATTGTTATATTTAGACGAGTTTCATGCTAAAACACCTGAGTAAGTATACTTAAATCAACCATAATTTGGTAGTTTTGGAAAAATTGGAATGTCTATTGAATATTACGATTACTTCGATTGCTTTACCAGTACTGCTGAAAAAGTAATTATTCTTCAAAAAATTATATTTTTTAATGGAATTTCAGCTCTGATACTTCATTTATTTCGAGTCTTATTTTTGTTCTTTGCGCAATGAAAAAGATTTCGGAATATTTGAGACAGACGATATTTTTCAACGATACGAGAATGAATAAGATCGCGTGAGCAGTGATATTTCTGTTTCTTTCGCTCTGAATTAATTTCACATTTCTAAATTTTGTGCACTTTTAGTTGTAAATTGTGGCAACTGTGCGAGATCAAGAGATAAAAATGAATCACAAATTAATATAGTTAGAACAATTTTTCTGACATCTTTTATTTTGTTCTACTTCACTGTTTTCTGTTTTAAATATTTATTATTTTAATAAATGCGTTTTCCTTCTCATCACACGCAACAGCACCACAAAGTATTATACTTAAAAATGTTAGGTAAGTCAGTATAAATTTCCAGTAAATTTTAAGTGTAGTTATGCCGTTATTTAAAGAATAATGCCGTTATTTAAAGAATAATGCCGTTATTGAAAGAATAATAATGTTTTTTAATCCAAACTGGAACTTTTTCCAACATTAAAAAATTCGTTATAATAATTGGATGATAGCTCATTAATTGTAACTCAAAACAATACTCATATTTCAGTGGACTGTAAGTTTTATTTTAACACACTCATGCAAGACCGCGCTCGTCGCCATCTTGCTCCAGTCTCACACACTCAAGAACTCAACTCACTTCAGTTCTTATTTCAGGACGGAACATTCCGGCCCCCGTTGAATGATTTTCATTCAACTTTACATGATTATTATAACATATTACACAATTGACAATAACAGTTGATACAATATAACAAATAATGGAACACAAATAAAATACAATTAGAAAGATGTATTAATACAACCATTACTCTATGGGTAAAAGACAAATTTTTGATACTGGCCTTTTGAATATTCCTCTTTGTGTTTTAACACTAACTACTCTTACTTTCCCATCATTACCTGGGTATAACTCTATTATTCGACCTAAAGGCCAATTGCAAATTGCAGTATTATCCTCTTTAATAACTACTAAATCATTTATCTTAACATTGTCTTTCTCAAATACCCATTTTGTTCTTTGTTGTAAGGAACTCAAATAATTATGAGACCATTTTCTCCAAATTAGCTGAACTAACTTTGTAGTTCTCTGCCATAGTTTTAACTTAGTATCATGAATATTAGTTACAACAGGTTCAACAATACAGTTAATTGTTCTACCGATTAGAAAATGTCCAGGAGTCAAAGCGTTCAAATCATCTGCATCGGATGAAAAAGGCACAAGAGGACGTGAATTTAGAATACCTTCAATTTGAGTAATTACAGTCAAAAAGCCCTGGTAAGTTAATTTGGCATTCCCCACAACTCTCTTAAGATGGTATTTGAAGGATTTGACCCCTGCTTCCCAGAGGCCTCCAAAATTTGGAGCTCTGGGTGGAATAAACTTCCAATTTATACTTTCACTACTCAAGTATCCAGACAAATCATTGTCAGGAGTTATCACTAAATCCTGTACTCTCTTAAGTTCCTTATTAGTACCTATGAAATTTTTTGCATTATCTGAAAAAATACAAGCACTTTTGCCTCTCCTAGCAAAGAATCTCTTTAAGGTTTCTATAAATGCTTGTGAAGTTAAATCAGTAACTATCTCTAAATGAATAGCACGTGTAGCAAAACAAATGAATATAGCAACATATACTTTATGATAAATTCCTTTCCTTTGGTACTTATATTTTATAAAAAATGGACCTGAAAAATCTATACCTGAACAATTGAAAGGATAGTTTTCAGTCACTCTTTCTTTTGGCAAATTACCCATAAATTGTTGACATGGGATAGGTTTTACCTTACAGCAAGTCACACAACAGTGAACTATTTTTCTACAAATGGCTCGACCATTTAGTGGCCAGAATTTTAACCTTAATTGAAAAAGTAGAGCTTGAGGTCCCAAATGTAAATATCGTTGATGTACATAATTCACTATCAAATGAGTAAGCTTACTTTTACCATGCAACAAAATTGGAAATTTTTGATTAACATTTAAATCACTGTTTATTAACCTACCTCCAACTCTTAACAGCCCTTCTTCATCTAGAAATGGATGAAGATTTTTTATTTGACTGTTATATTTTACTTGACCCGTTTCTTTAAGAGATTTTATCTCTTCTCTGAAATCTTCCCACTGGATACTTTTTAAAAGAAAGGTTTCTGATTTGCTAAGCTCACTAGTATCCAAGGGTCCCTTTAATTTCTTTTTCCTACAGTTATCTATAAATCTAAATATAAATGCTAGAATACGAATTATCTTACTATAGTTATTACTAAGATTGATTATAACAGGAACGAATGAACTAATAGAAACAGTATAAACAGAAATAGAATCATTAAATTCACAGTTTTTTAGTTCTTTTGAAAAACTCTCTGGAATAACTGATGCAGGAATATCTCTGTTAGGATAGACCTGTTCCTTTAGGAACAATGGACCATTCCACCACAGCTCACTTTCTCTTAGCTTGTAGGGGCTCACTCCTCTGGACAGAAGATCGGCAGGGTTCTCCTGGGATGCAACATGTCGCCATTCCATTCCCTCAGTTAATTCTTGTATAGTTGAGATTCTATTCGCAACAAACGTTTTTAGTTGAAATGGTTCCTTTTGAATCCAAGCCAAGACGATCATGGAATCACACCACAAGATGATATTATTCACAGTAATTTTTAATGACGATATCACTCGCTTAATTAGTTTTGCAAGAAGAACTGCTCCGCACAACTCCAATCTAGGAATCGTCATCTGTTTCAAAGGGCACACTCTTGATTTACTGGTCACTAATTTTACACACACTTGACCAGATTTTGATATTGATTTACAGTAAATTGCTGCTCCGTAGGCTGCTTCAGAAGCGTCGCTGAAACCGTGTAGCTCGATCACAGTCGCATCTTTCACTAAAATACACCTACTAATCTCAATGTTGTTGATTAATTGCAAGTTAACCGAAAACTGCTTCCATTCATCTGCTTCTTTTTCTGGCAGAATATCATTCCAATCAATTTTCAATAGCCAAAGTTTTTGCATAAATATTTTTGCTGTAATTATGACTGGAGCTACTAAGCCAATAGGATCGAAGATACTCGCTACAACTGACAATACTTGCCTTTTTGTGGCAATTGTGTCAGCATTAATCTTAATGTTGAAGCTTAAACAATCTTTCTTAGGTTTCCATAAGACACCTAAAGCTTTAGATTCTTCTGAATCACCAAAGGGATAAATTTTGTCATCAGTTTGACATAACTCAGGAGCATTACTACACCATTTGTGTAAAATCATGCCTCCACTCTTTAGAATTTCTGTTAGCTGATTTTTAAGCTTTAATGCAGAGCTTAGGGACTCAGCCCCGGACAGGACATCGTCCATATAATAATCTTCTCTCAGAACAGTTGCTGCCAAAGGAAAATTATTTCCTTCATCTTTTGACAGCTGAAGTAATGTTCTCATCGCTAAATATGGGGCGCTCACTGTCCCATATGTCACAGTGGTTAGCTCAAAAATCTTAATTGGATCGTAAAGGCTTTCCTTCCACAATATTTTTTGCAATTTTCTTTGATCCGGATGAATAGCAATTGCCCGATACATTTTTTGAAAATCAGCAGTGAAAGCGAAAATGTGTTTTCTAAATCTCACCATTATTGAAAACAAATCCTCCTGTATTACGCCCCCGTTATATTGTATAGAATTAAGAGAGTTTCCTTTAGTTGTTAAAGAAGAAGCATTAAATACTACTCTTAAAGGTGTGGACTTACTTTTCTCTATTCCTCTATACACACCAAGGTGGGGAATATAATACGATCCCTTTTCCTCCTCACTTTCATTGATTTCAATCATATGGCCTAACTGTTGATATTCTTTTAAGAAATCTGAATATAATTTTAAATACTCGGGCTCTTTTGTTAAACGATTCCATAAAGAATTTAGTTTTTTAATTGCAATTTGTTTGGAACTCCCTAAAGTATTTGGATCCTCTTTTAAAGGCATTTTAACGACGTACCTACCACTTTCATCTCGTGTATAATTTTCTACAAAATGTTTATCACAAATTAATGTTTCTTTATTTTTGGGTTTTTCAATTTCAATATTCTCAATTTCCCAAAACTTTTTAAGTGTTTTATCTAGGTTACTTTCTTCCTTTAAAAGCCCACAATGAATCCTGTTTTTCCTCTCTGTTGTAAAAGTTCCCGATACAACAAAACCAAAAACAGTGTTTTGGAGAATAAGATCGGAGCTGCTAAGACGAATTTGCCCTGGTTTTAACAACTCATAAAAAATTCCCGCTCCAAGCAACATGTCTACTTTATCTGGAATATTAAATTTATCGTCTGCTAATTTAACATTAGAAAAATCCAATGTTGAAATGTCAATAGCACTCGTTGGCGTTAAATCAGCGGTAATTTTTGGTACCACGAGAAAATCCAAATTCTTGACAAAACTCATATCCTGATTGCAAATTGAAGCGTTGACTCTTTGCTTTATTGTTAAGCCAATGTCGTTTAATCCTGAAACTAAAATTTTAGTTTTTTCTCTTTTTAATTGCAAAAGCTCAATGAAATTACTAGATAAAAAATTAGATTCACTCCCAACGTCTAACAAACACTTCACTCTATATTTATGACCTGTCTCATCAATTAGAAAACATGCTACAGTCGAAAGTAAAACAGTGCTCTTTTTATTGGTATAGCTACTCATGAAAGCTTTTTCATTGTAAACAAATTCTGCTGCATTGGCGTTCAAGGTCGGGGACTCATCCGTTGCTTTAGAATCGCCAAATTGCTGCGTAGCGTCTCTCTCAATTTTGTTTTTTATCGATGAAACTGATTCTCTTTCGTTTGCAGCACTATTTATTAGCGGAAAATGCAAAGATTTATGATGGCGTTTTTTGCAAAAACAGTTAAACTTAGATTTACAGTTCGAAACCATATGTGGATGTAAACAATTAAAACACAACTTATTACTCTTCACACATTCTACTCTATCTTGGACACATAATTTTAAGTAAGACGGACAATTTGTTAAAAAATGATTCTCATGACATAGAACACAATCTAAGGTCTTAATGTCCGACAAAAACACTTTAGCTACACTTTTTGAATTGGTATGTTTACGATTAAAATTATAATTCTCAGTAAGGGTTTTTCCGCGTGACGTAAAATACAAATCGATTTCTCTAGCTAATATTTCTGGAGGGAACCACTTATCTGCTTGTCTTACGCTGATGTGAGAAGCGGTTTCTTTGTCTAGTGTTTGGAACATTTTATCTGACACAATAAGTTGTTTAAGATTCTCGAAGTCGGATACATCTCTTAGTTTTAAATAATAGTCCCAATTTGTCACTAGACGTGATGCAAACTGCACATGTGTTTCATGTGGTTGTTTGTATGCTTTTCTGAAATGCTCTAAGCAAGAATATGGCGTTGGTTGAAACTCCCTTAAGACTAATTCTTTAATTTTCTCATAATTTGCGATATCCTTATCATTCAAGTAAGTTATTATATTCGAGGCTCTATCCCCTAATAAGTTTAACAGTATTTCTGCTTTATAAATCTCAGGAACAACTTTAGAATTAAAAGCTCGCTCTAAGGAGTTAAAGAAAAAACCCCAACCCTCTGGACGTACAGGAATTCTAACTGTTAAAGTTCTAACACTTTTAATTATTTGATCTAAGGATTCCGATTTTATTTCGCTTTCACTTGCATCGTGCTTAGCTTCGGATCTGATTTTAGCTAGTTCCAATTCCTTTTCGATCTTTTTTACCTCATTATTTGATCTTTCTAGCTTCATTTTCTCAAGATCAATTTGCCTTTGCTCTTCGAGCTTTCGATTCTCAATTACAGTAGTTGCAACATTTTTCACAAGTTCACGTTTAGTTGCATAAATAACACTATTCTCAATAGCATCATGTAAATCAACAATAGTACTCTTATCAGAAACAGTTAAATTTAGTTCAGCGGCAATAAGCCTCAAATCCTCTTTCTTAGCTCCTTTGAACATTTTCTCACTTAATAACAAAGAGATTATTCAGAATCACTTACGGCAAAGAATCCAAGAAACGAAAGTTGACTACTACGAATTATCCAAAAAATGCTCCGCTCGATCCGACCAGATGGATGATAGCTCATTAATTGTAACTCAAAACAATACTCATATTTCAGTGGACTGTAAGTTTTATTTTAACACACTCATGCAAGACCGCGCTCGTCGCCATCTTGCTCCAGTCTCACACACTCAAGAACTCAACTCACTTCAGTTCTTATTTCAGGACGGAACAATAATGACAGGAGAAGATTGCAAAATTTCACAATGTCGCATACCGGAGGCAAGAGTGCCACAAGTAAAAAAATATTGTTTTGTTGACTATGAGTGCGAGAGCACTCGCCGTAAATCGTAATTTTAATTAATTGAGTTGAACATGAAAGAACTTAAGAAAGGGAATTCAAAATCTTCCTATAAATCGTCTTTTATAGTAGTAACCTTAGTATCACCTTTCGTCATTTTGTAGCTTTGTCATACAGCAATTGTGCGATGTATGTGAAATGCATTACACGAATGGATATGCATGTGTAGGATTTGTGTCCAAAGTAAGTTGTAGAAAATATAAAGATGGCGAAAGATGTTAAAATAAATTTTTATTCTACAAAAAACGTAAGTCATTATATATTTTGATTATCTCTTCAATCTAGAGTAAACCAATTCAAACCGAGTAAGGTCGGGTATTTTGCTAGTTATAAATATAATAAATTGGCTACCTGAACCATTATATTCCAAACTTTCGTCCGATATATGAGCCGCCTACCAACCCGTATAGTGGTTAAGGTGTTAGCCTCTAGATCGGAAGGTTCCTAGTTCGAATCCGGGTCGGGCATGGATGTTTGTAAGCGTATGGCGTAGAGGCGACTGGTGCACCTTAAATCTGTTGGGTAGGTGTGGAAGTTTGTAGAGTGGGATACCACTCAGGTGTTGCTTCGTCATCTGACCGTGGTTCAAAATTACGAGGTGTTGTCCTCAGATCTTTTCCTTAAGGGATTACTTCCGGACCGTAGTCAATAGCCAGTTGTATTGCTCAAGTACGACATTAACTAATAATTACCAACTACCGACATATGAGCCTTAAAATTTAATTAATAGAAAATTTACTCATTTCCCCATTCTCGAAAAACGGGGAACTTTCAATATAATTTTATGCAGGAGTTTATTATTATCTATCATATTTATATTAATATTGCACTCAGAATTTTAAAACTTTGCCTATGTAAGTTGCAAGTGGTGAAAAAAGTTTTTCCAAATTAAAAATCATCAAAAATTATTTCAGATCAACAATAACTCTACATAGACTAAGTAGATTGACTATAACTATGGAAAATGAGTTGTATTAAATTGTGCTTTAAAGAATTCATACGAGATTATGCAGAGTAAAAGGTCAGAGGAAAATGTTTCGATTAAAAATGAATTTTTTTATTATTGTGAATTGTGCTTTTTTAAAACCAAATTTTCAAATACATTTTATATTTTTATTATTGTTATTAGTTTTTAACTTTTTAAATTAATTTTTTATCTTTGTCTTTCTTTGTTTTTTTTTAAATATTGCCTACTGTGCTTCATTGAAACCGAATTTTTAACTATAGATTCTGTTTTAAAAAATTATGAGCACTCATAGGCGGCAGAGTCAGAATCGAGATAATTTTTACCCATGTGATTCAAGCAAATCAAATATAAATCTAAAAAGTTAAAAAAAAATCGAAAGGTTTACGAAAGGTTACGACGTTTTAATTTCTAATTTAAATGTATTGTAAGTTTTAAAAATCACCATAAAGTCATTTAATAAATATTGCATAAAGAAAAAAAATATGATTTTTTAAAAATCAAGTGTTAATTGACGAATATCTTTTTATATAAATTAATTAATTGCTTATAATTTATTATTAATAATTAATCAATATTAATATAATTAATTTATTCTTCCCACTTTTTACAGGGTACTTCTTTTCGGGAGAAACCCCCTCCCCATTCAACAACCCTAGTTACGCCTATGCTCGCCCCCCCCCCCTCTATTCAAAACGTTGGCACGTCCCTGCGGATAGATATAACACGTGAAGAGACAAAATGAAGTGAATTGAGAAGTTTGAGTATCCACACACAAAAAGAGAGACACCTGTTGTCAAACGCGACACCGCTTTCATCGTGAATGCTAGCCAGATAGTCATAGAAATATCAAATACTAGCCACTGCGTGGCCAGCACGGCGTTGCCCGTGAGAGTTATTTTATTAGTTCAGATGGGACCACTGCTCGCTAACCCCTGGTGATTGCTACGAATTCCCATTTAATTGCGTACAGATTCAATAGGCGAGGCGTCAAAATCTCTTGAGAAAATATCAAAGACTAGGGGGCCCGCCCCTTGCTCGTTAACGCTCGCCGACCCCCGGAAGATTGCTTTACAATCCTCATTGGTTCGCTACACGAACCTTGCTCGCTTCGCTCGCATTAATGAAGACATTGTTTACAAAATATGATATTCCAAAAAAAATATTTTTCAAATATCAATATGTTGTACTACAGAAAAAATTACAGTTCAGAACTCGAACAATTTGGAATTCAAATGAAAACTTTGAGCAAATTTTGACTCGAAATGTGAGCGATGCTTTGGAAATCGAATACCCATCATGTCGTTAGTAAGCTGCAATAACTCTTCTATTATTCGTTATTTTTTTTCAATAAAATTTTATCGAAAACGCTGTAAATTCGATTGAGGCTCGAGGCTTCGTGGTAAACAAATAATCGTATAGTGTTGCCAAAACGCGATAACAAATAACGTCTTTTTTGAGTGCCACGTAAGAGAATTATATATATAGATATTCAATTAAAAAGTTTTTTTTTTTTAAAGAAAATCAAATGTATAAGTATCGAGCTAATGTAAAATTTTTCGCAGATTTCAAATCCGTTCAAATTTTTATTCTACCAAACGATCGCTGAGATAGAAAAAGCACTTTTCAACGTAAAAGTCGTGACGTCATTCTCTAATGCGCCCATATTCGTATTGCAAAAATAAAAAAGTGACAATTTAAAAAGCAGAAAAATGGAATCTGTGATCTCTCGATAGCGAAGGTCAAATTCGTATGGGGAAAAAATAAAAGCTACAATTTAAAAATTATTTATTTAAAGAAAATCATATTTTTAGGTATCGATCTAATATAAAATTTTCCGTTGATATCAAATTCGTTCAAATTTTTACTCTGTCTTTAACGATCTAGGATATAGAAAAAAAAGCAACATAACTCCAGTTAAAACTTTATTTGTTACTCTGAAATCATTGCTCGGAAAATGAAATGGAACCGGAAAAAATACATTTAGAATCTGTGTTCTCTTTATGCTGTCATTCAAAGGAATCAACTCGTTATACTGTCATTCAAAGGAAAACAATAATAATTAAATTCCAATAAATTAATTTTTAAATGTTCGAGACTGAATTTTAAAATTCGGGCGCTACAGAAAAATTTGGACTACCTGTGTGCCAAATCTCATTTTTGTAAGTGCAATAGATTCGTCAGGATACTGCACAGAGAGCACAACCACACAAACAAACACTTCCTTTTATAATAGTAGAGGTGTATATGGTTACTATGTGGTACTATACATACATACTACACAGTGGTTCGTCATATTATCGATAAAGGTCACCTACAGGGCAGGTGCCCACCCTATTGTGTTAATTTTTTTATTGTTGGCGCCAGCTGGTGTTATTCCGCCACACGCTTTACAACGACTTGAGAAGAACATGTGGTGTTCGTCCAGATGATCTCTGATTGGTTTATGATTTTTATCGTTGGATTATTTTTAGACTGCGACAGAGACGTTCGAGACGACGGTTAGAAATGGATGAAGCAGCAGGTGTTCAAGTGGTTCACCACACTGTGAGATCCATACTTTGATGTATGGGAGTAATGTTCTTAATGTGTATAATTTCTTAATGATCATGGACTATAAAAACGTAAAGATCTTAGCTGTTGGTTGTCTTCTCCTTGTGTATTATTCGTACTGTTTACTCGCTACGGTTATGGGGCGACGACACCACAAGGCTTTAAGTCCCATTCAAGTTCGATGGGGCTTGTGTCCGATGAGCATTATGGCTAGCTCAGACATACTCATGACGTCATATCGTCGGATTCCAGGTATTCTTGAACCAAGCTAACCATTGAGTACATGGATTACCGTAGATTAAATAGAACCCAGGACCAGGAATCCCCTTATAAGCTTTACATAGTGATGCAGGAGTACACCTATAAACCTCAAATATGGTTGTCGAATACATACAGAGGTTTACAGGTATACACAACCCTGAGATGATACTGCCGCAAACTAGGAGTAGTACATCTCCATTACGGTCACTTTTGACAGTGTGGGCTGAAGTGTAAGAAGCTTGTAGACGTGTTAATCTTTGGGTTATAACGTTTCTCCTGATCTTATCAAATGTACACGATGTCGATAATCACTCTAGTGTGAAACTCAGTGCGAGGCAGGACCACCGGAACGAGAAATATTTAGCATTTTATTTTTACGACAAGGTGTTTTATTTGTCAATTACCCAAGTTCCATTCTATTGTATTTCATTCACATCTTATAGAGCCATGGCCCCAATATTCAGTTATGTTAGAAGCTTATTTTTCATACCTGATTTTAAGTAGCCAGTCAATACATTGACTGTAAAAATATTATCATTTTAATGTTGTGACGTACGTTTCCAATCAAAAAAGTATACAAGTGAATCATATTTAGAAATTATCTCAGTTTCAATGGATTTCGGAACTGTTTGTACTTTTTTATGATTACCTCTAGTTTTCCTATCTGTGGTTGAATCAGGGTATATATTAAAAACTTTTCAGCACTCTAAACTCTATGAAATGGCAAAATGTTAAAGGTTGTCCATTAAACTAGTTGAAGGTTTTTTTTTTAATTTTATACAACACCCATAAATATTTCAAATACGTAAATTGAATTAAATAAGACTCTTCTTCAAAGCGATTAACAAGCATTTTTATTTGTATTTTAAAACTGTAGCACGAAAAAATACCCCACATCTGATGAGTTATGCTGACGAATGAAAGTTTTATTGTTTTATAAATCTGATACTGATATCATCGATGGAATCAAATTTAAGTTTCTATGGTAAGTTAATATCTCTCTAAAGGTACTTTTATGCTATATGAAGCCCTAAAGTGTTTATGGAACTATTAACTTTAGCTGCGATAAAATTTCAGAATATATTAATCAAAAACAGCTACCAACTTCTCTCAATTACTTTTCACGAAACACCGAATGTTATCAGAGTTATGATCAGTGTGACACAGTTTGTAAAACCGTTCTTAAGTAAGAGATTTCACTTCGCCAGATTCATATATCTGGTCTGACATGAATTAAACTGATGGCTTTTACATACTATATTTATCTTATGCAGTTTTGATTTGAAAGTAATGTAAAACTGAACTTTTTATTCTATTTTTTCGTTTAATACTCTTCAAGAATAGTCGTCACTGAATATCATACAAATATCCTTTAAAATATAGTTTTTGTGTTATTGAGCATTTTGGATACAATGTCCTTTCTTCCAAATGAAGTACATTGTTCTATGTAAAATTGTGTGGACTGAAGTTATATTTATTGGTTAAAATGTTAATCTCCAAAGTTAAAATTAATGTTTTTGAACCACATTGCTGTTTTTTTTTTTTTTAACATTTTTAAATAAATTTTTTATACTTTTTTGCATGCGGTCATATTTATAAACATGACAAAAAAAAACTGTTAGCACGCATGCAGTTTGAACATGATTGTACTTTTATGAAAATTTGAAGCACTAATTTTTTTTAATATTATATAAATTTTTATGAGACTCTTTCTTCTCTCTCGGATATAGTGGTGTTAAAACGTTTGGAAATGCATATTGTGGGTTTTAATTTTTAAAACCTTTTTGAGACTTCTGATCCTCATTCTCCCGAGACCAGAAGATAAAAATTTTCCTGTTTAGTCCTACAAGCCAGTTCATCCCATATAGAGTTTCCAACAAAAATTCTAGAATGTTTCAACTACTGATTCCATATTTATCTGGAGTACAGTTACATATTTACCATTTATTTGTTTACTTGGCCTGTAGATGGCACCACAAACATTTTGTAATTTCACGGTCTTTAATCAGCACTTGTATTAATACTTAAATACTGAAATTACAATTGAAAGAGGCAAAAGCGCTACATTTGCACACAATCATGACAACAAAATTATATTTATTTCTGATTGAAACACTTCGCTTTACAAAGACGGAAGTACGAATTGACAGCTAATGTGCATTCCAACAAGACTAGAATCTAATGAAGATGAGCATTTTGACAAGATTGGCCCGAGAACTTACTACTCTAGTTCAAATAATCATCGTTCAGCTACAAGTCAATCAAACACTTAGCTTGCCGAATTCTAATCATTTATCCACAAAACCAACCAACCATTTAAATGTTAGTTGAGTGGAAGAAGGATCTAAGTCACTCAACTCTTTGTATTTTGTTTTTTTAAACCATGGTATTTCTGTTTTCAAATCTCGTTCTGTAATTGCAAGTTAGTAGTTTCAGTTTGCAAGTCTTGAAATCGTGTTGCGTATAAATTTTTACAGATGTGATTATTGACATTGGAAATTATTTCATTCTTGTTCTGTAATGGAATCTGAAAAAACAAGTTCTGCTGCTTCGTTCTGGCAATTTTAATAAAGGATTCAAATCAAAACGTACCTGGACTTCATAGTATTTTATAATATATATTTTTCAGGATGGTACTGCGCAGTTTAATTAGATTTGTCTTTGTTGGGATCTGAGGATAGTATGGTTTGTCGCATTTAACTTCAATTATTGATAAACTAGCCAATTAGTACACGTTTGTCATGAAAAAATTCCCCAAGAGCTAAATTGCAAATGCACATAAAAGATTTTTTGTACTTAGTGTCTTTGAAGGTGATTAAAAGTAGCAACAAAAAAGTTTTTTTAATGTTTGATAGCTTTAGAGAATTTACCGAATTTGTTTTCTCTATATCTAGTTCCTTAACGTTGATAATTTGACCAATATTTATTTAAAAAATTAAAAAACAAAGATTGTTACAAATATTTTATTGATCATCTGCATAGTTCCATCAAAAAAAGCTGGGATAAACATATATGTAATATTTCTAAATCAAATAATGAATTGAAGAACGCACTGAAATACCAAACACGTTTCCATGATATTGGTTTTCACTAGTAAATAAGCTTGTTAAAAAACAAACTTAAAGTAAACTAATAAATATTTTTGCTATTAAATATAAATTAATGTCAATCACTCTCTTTCTCACACTAACAAAATTGTCATAGCCATTGATTGGATAGATCATCTAATAAAAGACTAGGTATCATTTCGAGTTACCAATAAAATTTCACCTGTAAAATCAACTGTATTCTTGCAGTTATATTCAAGTAAAAAGTAGAACCAACAGTTACATTTTATGTAAACTTATAACATTGTCAATTCCTTTATGCACATTTTTTGAGGTATTTGATCTCATTGAACTTTACTGAAAATTACAATTTTTTCCACAGTACCAACATTATGGCCCAGTTTTGGGAACCACTACAATTTGTTTTGCACCAAAAAAGTTTTCAAGTATTTATCATGGAAGTTGATTAACTTCATTTTTTATATCTTCATTTGAACAGTCTTGCAAATTTTACTTTGCTTTACCTCAAGAAGTGATGTGATAGAAAAATAAATTTTACAGGCTTTTGTAAGTTTATGATACCACATGAATATATTTATATTCTTGTAAATTATAACTACTGCACGCCTTTTTGATTGGAATGTAGCAGAGCCATGTGTCAAAGAATGTACAATTTACTTCACTTTAAATTGATTATGTAGACCCCTTATTTTTTTTTATCCTTAATGCTTATATTTTTTTCTCCCTTTAATATAGCACTTTACATTGATGAGAGAGACTACTCTGAAGGTTGCTGAGAAGGATAAGGAAAGTTTACAGAGTTCCATAGACTAGTAAATATAAAAGTCATCAATTATATTTAAAAAAATTTTTAATTGATGAACCCATAAGAACTCAATTATTAAATAAACTAACATTTCAAACATTAAAGTCCACATTAGATGCACAAATGACTATATATCCTTTTCTTTTCATTTCTTGATCTATGCTTTATTTCTTTCACGTACTAAAATATAGTATTTTTTATTACACTAAGTATGTGTACCGTAAATTATAAATAAAAATGAGAGAATTAATCTCTTCTATTCTAATGTATGTATTCTACAGTGACTTTTATTTTCAGAAATAAAACTTTACCCTCAGTATATTTTTTGTCAGGCAAATTTTTATGGCTGGAGGAATTGTAATAAACCATAAATAAACAAAAAATATGTCAGTTGTTATCTGTTTCTGTCCAGAAACAGTTCCCCACTGTTTATGATCTATTAATTTGAAATTCTTTTTCTTTTTTTTTTGTTGTCTACTATGAAAATGTAGTTGTATTTTTATATTTGGTCTGTATACATTTATTTTATTCCATTCTGGAACTTTTAATGCCTTGCTTTAAATAGCCACCAACTGAGCATGTAGGTGCAGCATTGATAATGCCCAAAAATTTTACTAACTAAAACAATTTCCACAAAAATAGAGGAAAAGAAACCTGCCTCTGATTATTTGTTATTTATTAGCATAGCTTTAGTTGCCAACTGTCTATGTTGTCAAAAACCAGCCAGAGACATCCAGCCTGTTTGCTCTCCAAGACAAGATTTCTGAAGTTTAACAAGAATAGAAATGTTAAAAAGTATTTAAAATTATTTTTTTTTGACAGGCAGGAACTAGTTAAATGTGAGGACAATAGCACAAATGATATGTACTATTAAGCAAACAAAATAGGTATTTTAATCAGTTCATTTGCCAATTTATTAAAATGTTATTTTGAAATTAAAATAATTTTCTAAAATTAATGACTAACATCAATGCAAAGTTTTAGTCTTAAGTTTTATGAACTTCTGTATTTATGTAAAGCTGTATTCTTAGTTTGTTTAAAATATTACTTTCAAATAGTATTGTACATTTCATAAAATTGTAGGTGAAAGTGCTATATGAATTAAAAGAAAGAATGAAAGAGAGTACTTCCTTAAATCAAACAACAAGATAAAAGCAAAAGGTATTTATATATTTTAATCTAAATAGTGTGTATATTACAATCCAAAAAAATTAACTTATTTTCACTATTTTGAATGGAAATAAATAATGATCTGATGCGATCTGTGTTTTTAATTCATCTTTGTTTCATGAGAAATATTAATTAGATTCTCAAAACAACAATTAGTGTGTGACTATCATGTTTTCTCTTCAAAAACAAAAAGAAGCCAGTCTCATATTGTATAAGAATTCCTATATTGGATGTCTATAGCATATATTTGGCAGACATTGCACATTAATTTAATACTGTACTATACTGTCAACATAATAGTATTTCAAAATGTTCTAAAAGAGTATTAGTGTTTAGTACTGCTGTTGTATTGTAAAAAGTTTCAAAATCTTGTTGAGATATTGCATGATTACATGTGATACCTATATGTTAATTACACTACTTGTGTAGAGAGCATCATGGGTGAAAATCTTCCGCGTTTACACGGATTTCCGCATTTTTTTCTTCTTCCAATAATTTCCGATAAAGATAAAATGATATAAGATGGATTGCTACAACTTGTAAATGGTGGAGGCCGTTGGGATAAGTTCGACGAACATGGTTGAGAAGTGCTATGAGTTTGATGCTTCTCACATATAGAATGGTTTGAGGACACTCCAGAAGTCAGAAAATCAGACCACAGGTCTGTATTCTGACATTTTTCAGGTTCCAGTTGTTTCGTCACCAGACCACCGGTCATATTGTCTTCCAGGTAGAAGGATATGTCGTAAAAGAGAGTCGACAAAAATGAAGATCTATGTGAATTCCCAGAAAAAGATGACACCTTTATTTGTTGATTCAAAGGATAGTTCAATTCTCATAGTGACTCATCACCACATCACACACAATTCATATAGACTCTCTCTTGACGAGTTATAGAGGGTCGAATTCATAGTGTTAAAATTCAAAGAATCCTGTTCTTTCTAAGCAGCTGGTTAAAATGGGATATGACAACCTCCGATCAATGAAGAACGTCACTACTAGATTATTAAGAAGAAAAAAAACATAAGCAATGATATGGGACCAGAATGCATAACGCAACGAGTCTCGGCTGCCAAGCTAATAATCCTCTCAATAACAAAATGTCGATGGTCACAGTCATCAAGCAGAAGTTGGGAGTTGACACAAAAATAACGTCTTTGCAAAAATCCATTGGATCACCCACAAGAATCATCTAACATCCATTCCACAGAAAAACATTGAGCGAGGGGATTTCCGAACAGCCTGGGAGTCTGGGGCTGGATGCCCCGTCCCAGCAAAAATACTAAGCTTTTTACTGCGATGTACTGCAGTTAAAGTTTTCAGCATGTCTGGTGATAGTCACTCCTGCAAATAATTCCATTGTCCATGGAAAACCTTTTGAAAACTCAGCCAATTAGGGTCTGTGCACCCCAGAAATATTAATCCCTCTCGGTTGACGAGTCGCCGGGAAAAACACCTCTAGGTGTCTTTTTACATATTGACACGCGTTTGAAATTATAGAAATGTAACGCTTAATATTGACGTTACAATGGTCGAGAAATGAAGGCTAAGTTAGTGCTGCTCCGATGAAAAGACAGATGATCTCAGTTAAATCTATTTCTACAAAGGTGGAAAGAGTCGCCAAGGAAAAGGGTTGATATATACTTAAAATCATGTAAAGTGATTGTTGTAGGTGATTAATTCTGTGCTCAGATGGCTAAATGCTATTAGTCACTTTTTTAATTTTTCATGACAGCAATTTTAAGATTCGCCATGTGGTTTTTGATTTATTACAATTTTCCCACCTTTGTTTTCTCATAAACTGAAAGAAAAAGACTCATGACATTTTGCCACCTTCTAAACATTAACAAAAAAGACTCCAGGATGGGATTTACTCAATTTTTGGGGAAAAGTGACATAACATTTTGCCATCTGAGCACAAAATTATTTTGCCAGCTCATAACCACTGATATCGCTTACAGTCTGAACAATAAACTTGGAATCAGTATGCAAGATTTTTTCTTGAATTTAGGAATCCCTACTCAAATTATAAGCTAATAAAACCCTTTAGTATTGCTGCTTTAGACATCTAAATTTGTATTTCAGTTTTGACCAGTCTATATTTTTTGTCTTGCAGTTCCTCTGGAATGAATAAATTAACTTTTTATTCATCCGTTTACTATCTCTTCAAACTCGTGTGGATCAAAAATTGACTATAAAGCAGCAACCAAAATTAAATTATCTCTACAGATATCCTGAGGTCTCATTCCTTCTCTGTAAGTGCATGTACTACAGACAATAGAATTATTCCTTCTCATCACTGAAGGGAAAAATAGTACTCTGTAGCTAAATCTGGAAGTAGCTGTACTAACATATGCCTTTTACTACCAACAACTAGCAAGGTCTTGTTTTGCTTTAAAAGTTATGTAAAGATAATATTTCCAGAACTTATAACATATCGCTTTTTGTCACTTTTTTGACATCTTGTAGCTTTTTCAGGTGTTTAAGTTAGACTACTTAGAGAAAACAATTTTTAGTGTGCAATTAAAGAAATTCATTTTTTCCTCTGAAAAAATCCATTTTAGCGTCATTCAGAAGAGAGGTGGCAATAACCCTCTCCCTTCTGAATAAGGCCTGTATTTCCTCCAAAATCAAAACTTTTTTATATTTATTTTGAGCCGATCGTAACGTAATGCTACGCCTGGCGCCAGCTGCTATAATATTGATTTTGGTTTGCGAAAATAATTGGAGCCTCAAGTATCACCTAATAAGATAATCTTGCCATCAAATAACCAATAGCAACCCTCTAAATATGGACCAGCAGAATATAGTTTCCTTCCGTCGTAATTTCCATAAAGGCAGTGGAACTATGTTCCATCAAATTCCCCCACACCCTTGGTCACATAGGCTGGTGCTAAGAAATTCGATGTAGTAAGAAGAGAGTCGGCTTTGAAGCTTCGGGAAGATGTGTGTCTGAACTAGTTTTTTCTATTCACAAATTCTTTAATCGATGGCCTAAGTGTTGGTCAACACACAAACCAATTCAAGGAGACTTGAAACTTCTCACTCACTATTTCATCAAGCGTTGTTCAAGCAGGTGGCTTAGCCTAAAGCCAGCTGCTGAAAGATTGCTTGAAAAGTGGATTTCAGTGCAAAAGTATTTCCTTCACAACATTCCAATAAAGAAGCTAAACATGATACAAAGACTACGCTACATGAAAATTGTTCATTTACTTAGAAGAGAAACTATGAAGACTGAGGTGATATTTGTCGTATCATGTGCAAGTATATATAATTGTGTGAGAAAGTATATATAATCGTGTGTGAAAGTCGATATAATTGTCTTCAGAAAAAAGAATGGGCAAAGGAAGCTGTCGGATTTGATGCATGTACCCCTAATGCATAACCTTCATTCTCAACTTGAATTGTTGATAAGAACAATTTTAGGTAGGATCTACGAAGAGAAATTTATTCGATATTCGAAGATGGATGAAATGGAAGATACACTACCCTACAGTAATGGACCGGACAGCAAGATGCGATAGTATAAGGGAAAGAATACATGCTTTAATAGGTTATGGTCTGCTTGGTAGGCTTGGTGCTGCAATTACACTAGCAACTCTTCTGGGCATACTTTTAACAAGGTTTTAGTGGTGGTCTGAGGCCGATGGTTGTTCGATGAACTCCGTCGTGAAAGTTCAGTAAAAGACTCAATTGACACAGAGCCAAAATTCCATTTAAAATTATATTTTAATAAATTTAATCGGTCACATCACGTAGATTACATGTAGAAAAAGTAGCATTTACATTTGGATAGGCATTGTAAAGTGTAACTTTCCTCCCACACCTAAACAAAGTAGGTGTCGTTCAACCTATGCCCGGTCCATCTTCTCCCTCCTTTTCTTCAAGCTCCGAGCTAGCCCTCTCCTCCTTGTTCTTAGGTTGCCAGCTTCGCGTTTTCTATGTAGGGTTGCCAACTTGGCGTTTCATTTCTTGTAAGATGCGAGATGGCGAACCTTGCAGTTTTGATACACAGCTATGGGTATTTGTGTCCATTCCTGCTGCAGGAATGTCGCTAGCTCAGTTGTAGATTTCAGACGTGGTTCCCTGGTCTGTGTAAGTGTTGCTCTAACTCGTCCCAGAAATGTTCTATGGGGTTCAGGTCAGGTCTCTGGGTAGGCCAGGGAAGACGTTTTACATCCATATCTCGATACCACTACTTGGCAGAGTATGCAACATGACACAGAGCGTAGTCGTCCTGGAAGTAACATTCGTCCATTCCATAAAATTGCCAGAGATTAGAAAGAACCTGATTGTCCAAAATGTCCATGCAGGCATCAGCGTTTCAATTTACCAGGAACAACATGCAAAGGTCCCAGGCCATACTATGAAAAACTCACTCAAACTAGTAATCGGATTTGATGCAAATCCACTGGCATCTGGTCCATTATTGTAGGGTAGTGTATATTGTTATGTATGTAACTGTAACCAAGAGCTTTTATATGTAACTGTAACCAAGAATACTGTAGCTTTAACTGTTGTCTTCCCGCTCTCATCGTCGTATCAGGTGCTTGTATGTTTACGTCTTACCATTTACCATGCTTAAATAAACTAACTTAATCTTTTAACATCCAAGTCTTAGTTGCCTCATTTCAGCAAATGCCATCAGACTTAATATGGTATCAGAAGTAAAAAAGTGGTACGCCTAATATATATTTATATTATCATCAAACTTCTCGACTTGGCACGGCGCATAACTTTTTGAAACTCGAGCCATTTCTTCCTGGCGACAACCCAGCAGAGGTGTGGATGGATTGGCATCGAAGTTTCAAACTATTTGAAACTGCAGTCAAGTATAATAAAGAGGACAACGAAACCCGCATAGCACTTCTCTTGAGCGTGATAGGTAAATCTTCATACAAAGATTATCTTACCTTTTCCTTCCCTGACCTTCCTGTCGGACAATCCAGAACCATCATTTAAGTACTCAACAAATTTGACGAACATTACAAGCCTTATAGAAATGTTACGCTCGCCACATGTGTGTTCAACCACATCAAACAAAAGGCTGATCAGAACTTTGATTCCTTTGTCACCGAAATCAAACTGCAAGCAGACCAGTGTGAATTTGGATCGGCATACGATAGCAATGTCAAGGATCGTATCATCCAAGGTTTGCGCGACGATGTGCTCCGTGAGCGTCTCCTTAGAGAATCGGAACTTTCTCTCAAGAAAGCAATAGAGATTCGTAAATCTTCTGAACTTTCTAAAATGCTCTTGCGATGTCCCATTCAGTTCCAGGATCCAGTTCAAGTGGATGCTGTTGATTATTTGAATCTATAAAGGTACTGAGAGCACTAGTTACTTCAATGCTACTGCTATTCGCAATATCTTCTGTCTAGTTGATAAAGCCTTATCTACATTTGTTGACAATGCCAAGGCTCCATTTGCCGGAGGTAGAAAGCATCATTCAAGGCTGTCAGCTTAGGCTGAGCATGGTAGGTTGCATTCCATAGTGAAATCCGACAATTCAGGTCCATTCCTCAATTTGTTTTAGTTTGTTAAAAATGATAAGATGCCTTGAATTTTTCCTTGTGTTCTGTGTCAGTTTTACTAGAATCAAAGAGTGCTGCAGGTGTTACTTTTTGGTGCTCCAAATGACAAATTGAGATGAAGAGCAAATGTATTTGTAAAAGTACATTTTTAACTTCATAATTTTAGGATTTATTTTCACAATTCTCGATGCATAGTATATTGGATTTATTAAGTATTAGTGAGAACCCCATTTTAATCAGATTACACTATACCTTAAAAATAATGAGACTTCTGCAGGGAAAGTAAATTATTAGTAGAACCTGAAAGTAGAATTTAAAAAAAAGGATGAAAAATAACACATGGGGATAAACATTCAGGCTCGAAAGCTGAATAGGCCGCAAAGACAGGAAGTTATTTGATGAATATAAAAAGAAAAGGATATAAAATCACAAAACAGTAATCCATTCATTTTTAATTTAATTCAGTTGTGCTTTGCCTGCTGTTCAGAAACATGCCTAAAATTTCAAAAATGTTTTCGTTCAAAGTCAAAGGGTGGCTGAAGGATTTAAATATAACAAATAATTGTTTATGTATGATGGTCAGATCGTATATTACCAACCTTGTGGCAAAACTATAACATGTGAAAGGAAATCTCAACTAGAACAACATATAAAAACTGGTAATTTATTTCTTTTCATTGTCTTTATAGAAGTGGATTGAGAATTTCAATCATGTACACATACAAATATGCAGGTGCTAATAAACTTGACCCTCAAGTAATATGCCTTCACCTATTATGTGTTCATCCAAAAATTAAATGAAAGCAAGACAAAAGCTCCCTCATATTATATAAATTATGTAACACGGTTTTACTTTACAGTATTTTTCTCAGGGGAGTAACTCCAGTATTAGGGAAAGCCCAAGTGTACATACCTTTAAAATTTACATTCAAATTTAGGCTTGATTAAGTTTGTTCATTGATTCAATTTCAATGCTTTATAGGAGCATATTCTTCAGCCAAACAAAGATTTTCTAAGCGTCTAGGTTTGCTTAGTCAATCACAATCAGCCTCAAAGCAGGAAGACAGTTTTTGCGAAGATTTATGTCTGGTATTTATTTTGGCTGACATTCCTTTCTTTAAACTTAAGAATTCTGTCCTCAATGAATTTCTTTCGAAATACACAAACCAAAATATCCTAAATGAGGGCACTCTCCGAAAGAATTACTCAGAACTTTGCTATCAAAAAACGTTACAAAAACTTAGTTGACGCATAGGCGAGAATTACGTGTACCTTGTCGTCGATGAAACCACTGATGTGAGGGGTAATTATGTGGCTAATCCTTTTAATAGGAAAATTGAGTTCCCACGAAGCTGGCCACCCATTTCTTTTGGCTTCTAAAATCCTCGATAAAACTAATCATCACACAGTATGCCGTTTTATTAATTCTTGCCTTAAAATATTTCTCAGTGACAGCGGAATAGAAAATCGAGTTTTGTTACTGTTGACAGATGTGGCTTCATATATGATTAAGGCTGAAAAATTGTCACAAATGTTCTATAAAAACCTAGTCTACATCACATGTATTGCCATTGCTGAAAAAGTTAAAATATTCCTTTCCGGAATCAAATTCCTTTATTGGACAAGGAAAAAATAAATATATAAATAATATATATAAATAAATAATATATATATATATAAAATATAAAACTAAAAGTGTGGTAGTTTACAAGGAATTGATGGATGTTTCGCAACCTCCGACACCTGTGCTCACAAGATGGGGCACATGGCTGTCTGCTGCTTTGTTCTACGCCGAGCATTGGAACCAATATTTGGAAGTTATTCGAAAATTAAGAAAAAATAATGCTGATTCCGCATTAAGTTTAGATGAAGTAGCTATATTAATAGAAAACGTAAACCGCGCTAAATCGTGACATTTGTAAAAGCGCATTGCTCTTTTTTAGTAAATTCGATCCAAAAATTTGAAGAAAAAAAAAAAAGGATAAACATTAAATGAAAACCTTTCAATCCTTGAAGATGCGGTAATGCAAATCAATTCGATTCCAGGCAAAACTGGTAACATACTTAAAGAAAAGATAGATGATGTGTTAAAAAAAAATCTCGGGTTGACAAAATTGATAACTATTAATAAAATCCTTCAAGGCGAGGAAGGGACCGAACTAAATAAAAATGACACAGGACCCTTAAATTTTAAGTTCCTTGAACTTCGTCCCCATAACGTCTGTGGAATGCTCTTTTTCACTGTATAAAAGAATTTTAAGTGACCATAGACATAATTTTACAGAAGATAATTTAGAAAAATACTTGTTTATTAACTTAAATTATTCGCAAGTACAATAAAGTTATAACTGCTTTCCTAATAACCATAATATTTTAAAATATATTTTGTATATAATTTTTTTTTAAATAACGATATAATTTGTCTTTATGCACTTAACCTTATTGCTGAAAAAATTAGATTTCTTTCAGGAATTAAACACTTTTATTGGACAAGGAAAAAAAATCTTTCTAAAAGTACCCTCCCATGTGGTAGTTTACAAGGAATTGATGAATATTTCGTTACCTCCGACACCTGTGCTCACAAGATGGAGCACATGGCTATCTACTACTTTGTTCTACGCCGAGCATTGAAAACGATATTTGGAAGTGATTCGAAAATTAAATAATAATAATAATAATGCTGATTCCGCACAAAGTTTAGATAAAGTAGCTATATTAATAGAAAACGTAAACCTCGTTAAAACATTGACTTTGTAAAAACACATTGCTCCTTTTTAGCAGATTCTATCCAAAAATTTGAAAACAAGGATAAACATTGAATAAAAGTTTTTCAATCCTTGAAGATGCGGTAATGAAAATCAATTCGATTCCAGGCAAAACTGGTAACATACTTAAAGAAAAGATAGATGATGTGTTAAAGAAAAAATCTTGGGTTGACAAAATTGTAACTATTAATAAAATCCTTCAAGGCGAGGAAGGGGCCGAACTAAATAATAATGACATGTGGAACCCTAAAATTTTAATTTCCTTGAAATTCACCCCCATAACGTCTGTGGATGTGGAACGCTCTTTTTCATCGTATAAAAGAATTTTAAGTGACCATAGACATAATATTACGGAAGATAATTTAGAAAAATACTTGTTTATTAACACTTAAATTATTCGCAAGTACAAAAAAGTTATAACTACTCCCATAATCACCATAGTATTTTTAAATATTTCTTTATATCATTTTTTAATATGTCGATATAATTTGTGTGTATACATTATTTCTTTGATTTTAAAGACTTTGTTAATCTTTTTGTAGTTTATTAATAAAACTATAATGAGAATTCTGAGCAATGTAAAAGCAATAAATGTACAGCTGTATTTGAAAGTTGATGTCTATAGTTGACTTTACCATTTTGTTCTTTTCTATAGTGCTCCTTCAAATATAGTCTTTTGTATTTTCAATTTTAATTTGTAGTGCATAAAAATGCATATTTTGACATGTTTTACTGCATATATTGTCTTTTTTTACTGCAATTTTCTTGCATATTTTAGCATTTTTAACTGCATATTTTGGCTGTTTTTACAGCATAAAAATTCCGGTCTGTAATAATTATGTACCACAAAAATAAACATGTTCAGTATGTAAATTAACCAACTTACTATTTTTTTTATAATAGTACATGCAAATTGGTTAATTGGGTATTAGTTTTTTTAGATTGATTCATAACACCACTAGGACATATGCAGACACAAATAAAATCCTCTCAATTTTGCATCGGTTTCAGATTGTTTCATAATTATGTAAAAGTTTCAGAAAATAAATTGAAATTGACATTCACCATAGTAAAATATTTTAATTTTGGTAAAAGTAAATTTTGCTCCTCATTAATGCTCCATCTAATTAAAGACCAATATCTCATTCAAGTGTTATATGTAAATTGAATGAACACCTGATTGTTAACAGACTCCAATTCTAATTAGAAATTTTTTTTTACTTTGTTACTGAAAGACAAGCATGTTTTAGAAGAAATAACAATATTATGGAACAAAGTAAAAGATTCACTACAAATAAAGAGTAGTTTTGAACATAGACATTGTTTATGTCTGTATTTGGCGATTTCCAAGGTTCCTATGGTAGGGTTTGAAAGAGGTCTATTAATCAAGCTTGGTGAGCTCGGAATAGGTAGTAGAATGTATGGCTGAATTATTATTGGACAAACGTATCAGGATTAAATATGAAAAGTCTGTCACGTTTTAAACAAACTGAATAGGGACTGCCACAGGGGTTTGGATTTGAATCTAATCTTGTTTAATGTAACGAATTATGGGGCTATACAAAGGACAACAAATTAAAACAACTTACTAGCACTAAATGGCGAATGTCGCAGGATTTACTTTGCACATAGTATGAAATCTACATTAAACTTGCGGTTGGGCGTGTAGAGTTAGTTATTGCTACAGGTGGCGTGCTTTCAACTCCAATTTAGGTCTTGCAGTTGTGGACTGTCTTGGAGACTATGGGTGATAATAAAGGGGAACGTCTTTAAACCTAGCTGAAAAACTCTGGAGACATGGTTGCTTTTGGTCATCCTGTAGATCAGCTCCACTTACTCCAATTAAATACAAAATATCTTGGAAGTGATCCTTGAACTGTTGACAGAGTTTAATGTTCATGCCATTGGCAGACAGCCTCTGTTCAACAATTTCTACAAACACCAGAGGGTCGCTTGGTTATTTCTCCTGGTAAGAAGCATTTTGTGGAGTTAAAATTTAAAATGGTTCTTCTATGTCTACACAGGTGGCCCTGCTATGGATGCCTTAAAGAATGCTGGTAATAGAGTGTATTCAAGGCAAATCATGATTAGTAGCGCAGTTGGAATGAACTGCAACATAGACAGCGAAGTGTTTGCAATTTTTACAAAAAGCTGTCTGTGTGGCACTAAAGGCTATCAGAGAAAGAAATGAACCCAATATTGCCATATTTGTTGACTGTCAAACCACAATCATGGCAGTTACATTTGCTGAAAATATTGCTTCCCCCCAGGTGCTAAATTGCAATACATTTTATTATGATCAGTGGAAAACATATCACACTGCAGTGGATCTCCAGTCACTGGTGTTCCTGGCAATAAATTGGCAGATATCAAACTGGGTTCTTGAGACAAGCCTGGTACTCACAACGGTTTCTTCAAGTATACACTCGCAAGTTCTTTGTGAATTGCAGCTTTTACAATATAAAGCCCCTTCTCATCAGCATTATAAGCACAGTAATTGTAATTCCCTTCATTAATTTAGTATTGCAGTTACGTCATTCAATTGTTACATATTTTAAACCACATTTTACTAGAAGTTATCTCATCAATTTAATTTAAGGTCATAACATTTTTTAACTGGCAGTTTAACTGATCCAAAGTGCAATTTTTTTTTGTTGAATTTATATTAAAAACATTTTTTTTTGAGAAACTGTAAATGTCTCAAATTTAAATGAAAAAGTTAACTCCAAATACCCAAAAATGGGGTCATGATAAGTGAAATTCTTCTGCATCTCAAATATGCAAGCAATAAACTGCAAAATTTCATACACGTTAGCTTACTACTCCAGAATGCCTATGTTCTATGGTATTGAATAGCTATGATTATTGTACTATAAATAAGTTAACATGTCTTATTTTGTTCAGTTTCTGTTTTGTTTTTTGAATTAACAAAATAAGACATGCTTTACAAATAAATTTTAGCATTATGCTTATGCTATGAGGTTTAAGCATGTTAGAAACTTTTCTGCCCCTCCACATTTGTCTTTGAATACCAAATGTTATGTTATTTTATATCACCAGAAGGTGATATAAAATAGTTGCATTTAAGTAATGAACATTTATTAAAAAGCTTAAATTTATAAAATATGTCCAATCTTACTACCTTTCATATGCATAATTCAACCAGAGGATCTGCATATCGTCAAAAAACTGCTCGGACTATTCTGAGCTATTTTTTACCTCTACGGAATTTTTCAAAAAGAGGTTAAAAATATTTCTATTTTAACCTCTATTACTGTATGTATATTCTTGTGTGAGGGCTATATAAGGAACTCTATGTTAGCTTGATGTTCCAATATGTATAGTAATCAATGCAGGCATATCTTCCAACTACCAGGGAATAGATTATATTGTGAGTGCTAATTACTGGTTATGGAATTATAGATAGCCCATTGAAAACTACAGCACTTATTATCTGTTACTTATTTCAATTCAAATTAAAATACAGCCATTTAAAAGAGTTGCATTTTCTCTTATTGCCAGCATTTTGCATCTGAAGAAAGCAAGATTCGAATGTTTATTCCAAATTTCTTCCTTAAATTCTTTAGATCAATTCAACAGAAAGGTCTGGTGGGGGCTGGATGATGTTATTTGAATGGTATGTTATGACTTGAACTAGAAGTTTCAAAAGCCAAATACTGGCAAATACACTGCATGTGTAATTTGATGAATAGGGGATGTTGGTGGCGAGGGCAGTTTTAGTAAACACACATTTCCTGGCTCAGTTTTAATTTTGTTTTTATGTCTATCTTGTTTATTCAATGAGATGCTGGGGAACAAGAAGGATTATAGCTGTTTTAGCTTTAGCCAAGAACACACAATTCTCAAAAGCAAGGTGTCATTTGTGAAGAAAAAGAGTGATTATTTATAAATAAATGTAATAATTATTTAATTCTTTTACATTCTTAAAATGTGATTATTTTCAGGTTGTGCTCTTCAAGTTGACATCAATTTACAGAACACCTGACCTTAAATTTTAAAATTAAGTCAAATTGTTTCATAAAAACTTAATGCTCTCCCATGCCACTGAGATTACCCCGGGACGGTTCCTGAGTTATTAGCTGCACATGTGCAAACCTTAGGAAGGTTCTCCCTCTTATCAAAAACATTTGATTTTCTAAAAGAACTCCTTTCATCAAGCACGCATCACAAAATAATTGATAGCCTAGTTTTCTTTCTCATGTATCCCTAAATGTCGTAAAGTTAAGTGAACATTGCATTTAGTGATTTTTTTCTACTGTCTTCGCAGAACCGTACATATCTTTACCGGAAATCTGTGAAACTTCGATTTTCTCTGGCCGAACTAGCTTCAGTATGTATCTATGATATCTTGTAATTCCAAAAGCAGAGGGAACAGTTCAAGCCTTTGGACACTCTTTCATTCAATAAAACCTAGCCAATGATAAATGCTTTTTGAGTATTTTAACATTGAAATACACTATAAAAAAAATTACTGAGGAGCTGGATAATAAGAGCAGTGTGGATATCATGTACATAGATTTTCAAAAGGCTTTTGATAAAGTACCTCATGAGGCATTACTGTTTAAATTGGAAAGGCTGGGGATTCAGGGAAAAACATTAATATGGATAAAGAATTGGTTATTGGGTAGAAAGCAGAGAGTGCAGGTAAAAGGAAATTATTCACAGTGGACAGAAGTTATAAGTGGGGTGCCTCGGGGATCAGTTTTGGGATCAATTTTATTTATAATTTTCATAGATGATATAGGTCAGGGGATCAAGAATAGAATCAGTATATTTGCAGATGACTTAAAAATATGGGGAACAGTGGATACCAATTTACAGATAGAAAATTTACAAGGGGATTTTGATAAGATATCCGAATGGGCTGTAAAATGGGGTATGTCATTTAATGTAGGGAAATGTCAAGTTCTGCATATGGGTTACAGAAACAGTGGAGCCGAGTACAGGCTGCAGGGAGTAAAGGTAAAGGAGGGAGAAACAGTCAAGGATCTTGGGGTGATAATTCACAGGGATTTTAAAATGGGTCACCAATGTTCAGCTGCGGGTAAAAAGGCTAATAGGTTATTGGGGTATATTAAAAAGACTGTAACTTCAAGGGATAAGAATATAATCTTGCCGTTATATAAGGGTTTAGTAAGACCACATCTAGAATATGCTGTACAATTCTGGGCTCCGTATATGAGAAAGGACATAGAATCAATTGAAAGGGTTCAGCACAGAGCTACAAAAATAATAAAGGGGCTAGCAAATTTCGACTACAATGAACGTTTAAGTAAGCTAAACATGTATACACTGGAAAGAAGAAGAAGGAGGGGGGATTTCATTCAGCTTTTCAAGTTTGTAAAACAAAGGGACACAGAGGGCTTAAATTTCAATAGGGATAACAGAACAAGGGGCCATGGGTATAAATTGAATAAGACACATTTTAATCGGGATTTAAGGAAAAACTACTACTTTAATAGGGTAATAGACAGTTGGAACGCGTTGCCAGAAAATATAGTTAATTCAAAGGGAGTGTACGAATTTAAGACACAATTGGATAGTCAGTGGGAATTGGGGAATTTATAAACAAAGGACCAGCCTTGTTGGGCTCGAGCCTGTAGCTGGTCGTCAATATTTGTATTTGGATAAAAGAATCGACGCACCAAGAAGGTGCAGAATTAAAGTGGTTCAGGGCTCGATTAACTTGGATCATCGCTGACTGGGGACGTGTAGTCTTTAGTAACGTGTCGCGTTTCCAACGGTGTCCTGATGACAACCGCAGACACGTCTGAAGACGTCCAGGGCAGCATGTGGATAATGCCCTTACTATCGCACACCACACATGCCCACAACGGGGCGTTATGGTCTGGGGTGCCATCTCCTTTGATAGCAGGACACCTTTGATAGTCATTTCTGGCACACTTTCAGCACTGCGGTATGCAGACGACATTCTATGACCGGTTGTGTTGCCATTCCTTTAGTGTAACACCCCAGACTTGCTTTTCAACACGATCATACCCAGTCGCACACGGCACGTGTTGCAATGAATTGCCTTCAAGCTTTCCCAACACTTCCTTGGCCCGCTAGGTCTGATCTCTCTACCATAGAGCACATTTGAGACGTTATGGGAAGGCGATTGTAACCATCCTGGAATGTTGACCATTTAACCCTACAGTTGGAAACAATTCTGCAGGACACCATCCGGGAACTTTTCCATTCTATGCCATGCTGGGTGACTGCTTGTATCCAGGCCAGAGATGGTCCAACGTCTTATTGACTTCCTCCCTTTGTAATGGTCAAACTCTGAAATAAATTATTTAATTTTTCTAAAATTTTAATTGTTTGTTTTTCTATGTATGTTCTTCACATCCACCAATTGTTACCGCAATCGGACAACTCCTTTCTTGGTGCATCGATTTTTTTATAGAGTGTAGGAACAAAGTATGCAGCTTCATAAGTGTCTTTTATTCCAATCACAAAAAGAATCCATAAAGAATGAATAAATATAAAGTTAATAATAATATCAAAAAACTTATTACTGGATATTTTAAAATTAGAGGAATACTGCACTTTTCTTTTGACTGACTTTCAATATAAAATGTGGCGTTCTATTCGCTGACCTTTCTCCATCTCTCAGGTACCTGCATAATCCCGCGCTCATAGAAGTTTTGATGTTTCTGGCTAAAGAACTGATCCAGATTACTATTTTCTGACTATGTACAAGTGCACGCTGAGCACATCACTTTGGAACAAAACTGTTCTTACCTTGGAATGTTACTTATTGGTGTTTTGACTGACTTGACCAATCAACTATCAAAAGTCAATTCGGAATTAATTCTTTGGAATTTTTATTGATGTGTTACAACAATATTTGAAAAACAAGTTAACTCATGTCTAGGGCAACTTTTTTGTTGCAGTAAAAATGGGAAAAGTTGCATTTATCATTTCCTAAAGTTGCATTTATGGAAATTAAGTTGCAGTTATTTTTGATACACTAAATTCTAAAATAAATTATTCGTAAAAAATGAAAAATTCAAAATATATTGATAATTTTAGTCGTGTACAACAGTATTATAATACATACTGAAACACAGAAGAACGTTGAATGGCCGATCCTTGGCGAGTAATTTCTTTAACATTGAAAAACTGCGCCAACCGCAGTCATATAATGTGCTGTATCGGATAGCAGAAGCGCAAAATCCTTTCGCTCAACATTCAGAGATTTTAAAACGTCGTCTACAAGGCGAACAACATATTGATGATCGACACTCGCCTCGAACACTGCAGTCGATTACGCAAGTTTCTTCTGGATTATCAAAAGTGCCAACCAATGTGTTAAAAGTACTTCTTGCCATTTATTTCACTTTCGTCTGTTAGGACGAACACCTTCTTTCCATGAACTTCTTGTTTGATACGCAATACTTCGGCGTTCGCAAGATCAGACGCACGTGATCGAAGGGTTGGTTTAGAGGGCCAAAAATGAAATAGTATTTTCATATTAATTAATTTTAAGCTAAATTTTAAAAAGTTGCAGGTGGGTTGAATTTATGCAAAAAGTTACATTTATTTAGAAAGTTGCGGTTATAACTCGCTTACAATACCCTCCATGTAGGAGGAATTTTGGTTTTAGTACTTTACATACAGTGTAGAACGTGTGAAAAAAGTTGCGTGTTGCAGAAAGTTGCCCTAGAAATGTCACTTCTTAAATGCGTACAGAAAGCGTATTTTGCTGCAAAAATACTATCGCCACTTAGACTTGTTTGCAGAGAATATTCTCCAAACACATTAAAATTTTAGAAATATTTAAAATTTGATTTATAACCTCATTTTTTTCGACATTGGAATTTATTGAATACAAACACTGTTTACTGTAATTATTTTTATTGTTAGTTTTTATTAAATACCATAATATATTTTTCATATATTACTAATAATGCTGCTGGGCCATGAAGTATAAAAATATGGTAAGCAACCCCACTGCTGCATTTCTGCATATTATTGGGCAGTGTATACATTAAATCTATTTGCTAGGGATATATTAAAAATGAACTCTTTGAATGAACTGGAAATTAATTACACATATTGTGAAAGAAGTAAATAAGTCACACTTCAAGCAAAATTGTTGAAAAGAGCAAGAGCATTAAAATAACTGAAGTGTTTACTTTTTTTGTTTCTAACACTAGTCTCAGAAGAACATTGTGACTTTTATCATTTATATATTCATTCATTAATTAAAAAATATCACAAAATTTTAAATTAAAACAAAATTTTCGGTTTTTTCTTAAAGATTATTGTGAAATTTACATCTCTACCGCAATCCATTGGGTAATGTGAAAGTTTGTTCCGTTTTTTTGACAAAAATTCGAAAAAATTATTTACTTAAAAATTACATTTAATGAATATAATATGCGACGTTCTACTTGCTGATCTTTCACCATCTCTCTGGTACCTGCTTAATCCCGCGTTCATAGAAGTTTTGAGGTTTCTAGCTAAACAACTGTAACCTATGGTATACTCTAAGTGAAAATAAAATGACTGCTTTCGTCCCATATAAAAAAACTGATAAATATCTATTTTCTTCTCTCTGTGGGCTCAAGAGTTTTCAGAGAAAGTTTTCTAGAAATCTCCTAATTTGCATTCTTGTAATTGATGTATCTCAGTTGCCAACAAGGGACATGAAAATGGTTTACAGTGCTCTCCACTAGGATGACATGCTCAAAACATCTCATAACTAATATGTATTAAGAAGAACTTGTTAAACTAATTATATGGATACAACCAAAATATTTGGCATGATAAAGTAAAAGGGAAAACTTGTTTTTAAATAATTTCTTCCTGCAAAAAGTAAAACCAATTTTTATGTCAAGTGAAATTTATGATAGAACTGACTATATAATAAATATTTGAGAAGATCTGTCCTGCCTACGTGACTTGGGTGCTGGTCATTGGTAAATTTCATATATATCAAATGATGAACTTTTTGTGATACTAGACAGCTATAAAAATAATTTTTTGAAGCAATCTGCAGACTGCACCATTGTCATTCGACTGCAACAATATTAGTTACTAAGTGGAAGATGTTATTGACATTTGTGTGTTAGTGGACAATATTTTCCTACTGGTATAGAATTAGGTGTTAAATTCTTGCATTAAAATGTATTGTGTTCTATATAGGTAATAATTAGAGACCGGATTCCTATGCAATTGCATATTTGGTTTAACATCATATACGAGTCAGGATATCAATTTTCTACGCACACACAAAAAAATGAATAAAAGGAATAAACCAAATTAACACATCGCCGACTGAGCAATTATAATTACGTAACACATGAAATATGAAAATGAAAAGCACATTTGTGAACAACCCGATCAATCATTGGATTTTCATCAAGATGTATAATCACGCGCACAAAGACTAAACAAGCAATAAACTAAATAAAGAATCTGTTCTAAGGACGCCTCAATGTGTGAAAACAACTAAGTTACTTTCGGAGGAAGAATTTTAAAAAATGAAGAAAATTAACACATGGGTATAAACATTCAGGCTCGAAAGCTGAATAGGCCGCAAAGACAGGAAGTTATTCATGCATATAAAAAGAAAAGGATGTAAAATCACCAAACAGCAATCCATTCATTTTTAATTTACTTCAGTTGTGCTTTGCCTGCTGTTCAAAAAGTTGCCTAAAATTTTACAATCTTTTTCGTTCAAAGTCAAAGGGTGGCTGAAGGACAAAATACAAAATATCACAAAGAAATTTTTACGTACGACGGTCCGATCGTATATTGCCAATGTTGTGGCAAAACAATAGCATGTGAGAGGAAATCTCATCTAGAACAACATATTGAAACTGGTAAGTTATTTCTTTTCATTGTCTTTATAGAAGTGAATTAAGAATTTCAATCACATGTACATACAAATATGCAGGTGCTAATAAACTTGACCCTCGAGTAAAACGGCTTCACCTATTATGTGTTCATCCAAAAATTAAATGAAAGCAAGACAAAAGCTCCCTCATACTATCATATAAATTATATAACAAGGTTTTCCTTTACATGGTGTTTCTCAGGGGTGTAACCCAAGTGTACATACCTTTAAAATTTACATTCAAATTTAAGCTTGATTAAGTTCGTGCATTGATTTAAATTTTTCTTTGTTAGAGCACATTCTTCCACCGAGCAAAGATTTTCTAAGCGTCAAGTTTTGCTTAGTCAATCACAATCAACCTCAAAGCAGGAAGACAGTTTTTGCGAAGATTTATGTCTGGCATTAATTTCGGCCGACATTCCTTTCTTTAAACTGAAAAATTCCGTCCTCAATGAATTTCTTTCGAAATACACGAACCGAAATATCCTCGATGAGAACACTCCGAAATAATTGCTTAGATCTTTGCTATCTAAACACATTACAAAAGCTTAGGGAACACATAGGCGAGAATTACGTGTACCTTGTCGTCGATGAAACCACTGATGTTAGGGGTAATTATGTGGCTATACTTTTAATAGGAAAATTGAGTTCCCACGAAGCTGGCCACCCATTTCTTTTGGCTTCTAAAATCCTCCATAAAACTAATCACGACACAATATGCCGCTTTATTAATTCTAGCCTTAAAATCTTTCCCAGTGATACCGGATAAGAAAAACGAGTTTTGTTACTTTTAACAGTTGCGGCTTCGTATATGATTAAGGCTGGAAAATTGTTACAAACGTTTTATGAAAACCTAGTCCACGTCACATGTACTACCCATGCATTTAACCTTATTGCTGAAAAAGTTAGATTCCTTTCAGGAATTAAACTCCTTTATTGGACAAGGAAAAAAAAATCTTTCTAAAAGCACCCTCCCGTGTGGTAGTTTACAAGGAATTGATGAATGTTTCGTTACCTCCGATAGATGTGCTCACAAGATGGGGCACATGGTTATCTGCTACTTTGTTATACGCCGAGCATTGAAAACAATCTTCGGAGGTGATTCGAAAATTAAAAAATAATAATAATAATGCTGATTCCGCACAAAGTTTAGATAAAGTAGCTATATTAATAGAAAACGTAAACCTCGTTAAAGCATTGACATTTGTAAAAACGCATTGCTCCTCTTTAGTAGATTCGACCCAAAAACTTGAAAACAAGGATAAACATTAAATGATACGGAAATGAAAATCAATTCGATTCCAGGCAAAACTGGTAACATACTTAAAGAAAAGATACAATCTATAACAAAAAAATCGACGCACCAAGAAGGAGTTATCCAATGAAGACAAAAATTAGTGGATAGGAAAATTATGTACAGAATAGAAAATGATTGTAATTTCAGAACAATTGAATGATTTATTTCAGAGTTACAGTAACGAGCTCAATAAGGTGTTGACCCGCCTCTAGCCTGGATGCAAGATGCCACACGGCGTGGCATAGACCGATAAATCTCCCGGATGGTCTCCTGCGGTATTTCTTGCCAAATTTGCTCCAATTGTCGGACTACGTCATCAGCATTCCCTACCGGATGCAGTCGCCTTCCCATCATATCCTAGACATGCTCGATGGGAGAGAGATCTGGTGATCTGGCTGGCCAAGGAAGTGTTTCACAAGCTTGAAGACAGTTCATAGCAACACGTGCCGTATGTGGTCTGGCATTGTCTTGCTGAAAAATAAGCCCAGGTTACTGCGAAAGGAACGGTAGTAAAACAGGTCTCAGAATGTCATCAACGTACTGCTGTGCAGTAAGTGTACCTCTAATGACGACCAAAGGGGTCCGGCTATAAAGGGAAATGGCACCCCATACCATAACTCCTTGTTGAGGGCCCGTGTGGCGTGCAATAGTGAAAGCAGGATCGGCACGCTGCCCTGGGCGTCTCCAGACCCGTCTTCGATGATCGTCAGGACACAGTTGGAAGCGGGATTCGTCGCTAAAGACTATACGTCCCCAGTCAGTATCATTCCAGCCAGATCGAGCCAAGCACCACTGTAATCTGGCTCGACAGTGTGCAGGCGTGAGTGGCAGGTGGCGTAACGAGTACGAGCGTAAATTTCGCTCTCTCAGCCGTCTGTGAATGGTCATGGTGGACACTCGTGTGTGGGTCGACTAGCGCGTCTTTTTAGTAATGGCTCTTCGTTACGTGGACGATTCTATTTAGGACCGTAGGGAGGTCGGTAGATATTAAACTCGTGATAAGTGAATCGATTCTTCAGTTTGATTCTTTCGTAACTTGTTTTGATCATTTGATCTACAGTGAGCTATGATTATTTACTTGTCTGGTAGTCTTTTTTTGTGTGTCTTCTATGATTTTTTAAAGCAGATTGATGGAATGTATGATTGATGGAAGGGTACTTATACTTTAAAGAGCTTCTTTTCGTGAAGCAACGTTGGCCTAATGGCTAAAGTCACCCACCTTCAGATTAGCGTCGGCAGCGGAGGATGACTTCCCGAGTTCGAACCCAGCTGGCGGAAAAATTTTTAGATCCTCCAAATTATTAAAAAAAAATTCCAATTTAATTCCTTTTCATTCAAATTTACTTTTCCTAATTTTTAATACCCTTTTCATATTTTTCCAAGCTTCCGTTGATTTTACATAAATAATCTAAGAACCACTCCTGAACTCACTACCAGCTGATATTTTTCCGCCCCTCTGCCGTCCCCTTTGCTTTAGGATGATGGTGTCGTATCCATCGCTGGCTTAGGACCATTCTGATGTAACAAAAAGCATACATAAAACACTAACTTATATAATTATTAACTTATATAATAAAAGGATACAATTTTCGGCTCCCACCTCTACCCACCCATAGCCATGGATCTGAAAAGTAAAGAAGAAAGCAGAAAGGAAGAGATAAATCGCCAACAACTATAAACCTTGATGACATACGTATCTAGGTCATGTGATCCGATTAGCCGATCAAGTTGGACTTGCGTAAAGTACTATCATGGGATTGAGGCGCCTGTCCTCCCCACGGTCCTAAATAGAATCGTCCACGTAACGAAGAGCCATTACTAGAAAGACGCGCTAGTGTGTGGGTCGCACGACTGATGGTTGAGAGCGATGAATCAGGCGCTGTGACAGCTGATCTGACAATCACTCTGTCCTCGCGATCTGTTGTGGCCCTACGTCGACCGCTACCATCATGACGCTGAAATCTGGCATTGTCCACCCACTCTTGCCAGTATCTTCTAATCGCCGCATCGCTTCGACTCACATGACGAGCGATTCTCCGATTTGCCCAACCTGCCTCTTTCAATCCAATGACACGACCTCTTTCAAACTCTGAAAGTTGTTCGTAATGAGCTCGAATCCTGCGGCGAGGCATTTTTCAGTCGTTAAAAGGTATCCTAAATCGCAATGCAGCAGAAATTTTTAACAACAGTTCAAGAACAACTCCTTATATACATCTGCTGGATGCGCAGTTCCGATGCGCTGGAGATCGCACGATTCATTCATATTCAAATTTTAATAATTTGCATATTTGGTCAAAACATTTTTGCATACGAAATTTCAAAGCAATCGGATGATTCCTTCTTGGTGCTTCGATTTTTTTTTTGTCATAGAGTGTAGATGATGTGTTAAAAAAAAATCTCGGGTTGACCAAATTTATAATTATTAATAAAATCCTTCAAGGCGAGGAAAGGACCGAACTAAATAACAAAAACATGTGGGACCATAAAATTTTAAGTTCCTTGAAATTCGCCCTCCATAATGTCTGTGGATGTGGAACGCTCTTTTTTATCGTATAAAAGAATTTTAAGTGACCGTAGACATAATTTTACGGAAGATAATTTTTGAAAAATACTTGTTTTTATTAACTTAAATTATTCGCAAATGCAATAAAGTTATAACTACTCCCATAATAACCATAGTATTTTAAATATTTCTTTATATCATTTTTTAATATGTCGATATAATTTGTATGTATAGATTAATTTTTTGATTTTAAAGACTTTTTGAATCTATTAGTAGTTTATTAATAAAACTGTTATGAGAATTCTGTGCAATGTAAAAGCAATAAATGTGCATTTGTATTTGAAACTTGATGTCTATAGTTTACTTTATCATTTTTTCCTTACCTATATTGCTCCTTCTAGTAGTCTTTTTATTTTTCAATTTTAATTTGAGTGCATAAAAATGCCTATTTTGACATGTTTTACTGCATATTTTGCATTTTTAACTGCAGATTTTGGCAGTTTTTGCTGCATAAAAATCCGGTTTCTAGTAATAATCAACCAAATGTGAATACTGAAACTGTATCATTTAAAATTCATATTTATACACATCACTAGTTATATTTTTACTACTTTAAAATAAATATATATATTTTTTTAATATTTCAAAAAGAAAGATAAATTTAAAAGGAATCAGCTCATAGAAACCTCCAACACTGAAATAAACATTAATATATAATGTTAATCTAAAATGTTCATTTTAAAAATAAAACTTGCCTTGAAACAAAATATTTATTTTATAACAATCGCTAGAAGTACTGAATTTTTGAAGGATTATAAAATAGTCCACTGTGCTCTTCCTGTAGAGTTGTGTGTAGATTGGTAAGGCTATTGCCTAATCTTTGGACGTACTAAAAAGTTTTAATATTAATATTAGCTACACATAGTGTGCGAATATTAATATATATATTCCTTATATATTTTTGTTTCTCTAAGTTGACCCAAATATTGAAAACAGCTAATAAATGCTGTTTTTTAATAGTTTTACTGTAAAAAAAATCAAGAAAATAAATTATTTCAATAAAGAACTTTTAATTTTTATTCACAGGATACAATCAACATGAAAAATATAAAATTGGCAATTAAAAAATTCAGATTCCGTAACAATCAACGTAACAGTCTATTTTCACAATGTAGGCGATTCCTTGTTTTGAAAGGAAAAAGGAGCAAATGGTATAATTTATTTGCTTGTATGTGTCCAAGGCAAGTTGAGTAAAAAAAATTTCACACATTTGGCATTTTTTAAATTGTACTATAATTAAACATTTATACGAGTTTTAATATCATTGTTGATAGTGATAATACAATTTAACAAAGAAAATTTATGTAACATTAAAACATCCATGATTAAGAGAGTACAGAGTATTTCTCACTTTAAAACAATATATATAAGCTTTTTATGTTTATAAATAGCATTCATAATTCGTATTGACTTTGCAGGATAACACATTCTCCACACTTACGAAACAAGTGAAGAAACAGGATTCACACAGAACATCCTCCTTTCTAGTTCAAAAAAATCTCCATGATGAGGTTCATAATTTTCTTTATAAATTAATAACGCTTTTTTGGCACACTAAGTTCTAGTGCTGTTTATAATAAATATATGTGACAAGATATAAAACAAAAAGATACTAAGATCTTAGCACAGACGTATGTTTTTCTCCACGTTCATTCATCTCATCAGTTGTAAAGATACTTTTTGAAGAGATATGATGCCTTATATAGAAAAGCTGCATACCAATGTACGCCTTTTTGAGCTTTGACTGTCCTCTTGGAAGTTCTTAATTGTATGATATGAAATTTTTTGAAGAAATGATACGATGCTTGCCTAAAGTTTTCAGCCATACGCATAGGCCAAAATGCCCAATGAGCTAAAGTCTGGTCATCGAGTATAGCATATACTGATGCAAGAATGTTATTGACGACTACATTTCCTTCAGATGTTAATGGAGCAAACACCCCTACATCATATTCAATAGTTATATTTGTCACTTGGTCCAACACAAGCTCTCTTTTAACACTTTGTTCCGTATTAGCAGTCATTAAATAAATATAATCTCCAACATTAATGTTTTTTGCAAAAGTTGCATAGCTTTTGCTGAAGTCAGCTGTAATATTATCTTCCTGTGTAAAAAGCAAATGGCTAGGAGTCATGGTGATGTTGGCACCACTTTCAGTCACAATGTTAAGGTACAATCTCTTTTGTTCCTCGTCTCGGTCCAAGAACAGAATGACCTCACTGAAGTCAAATGTGCCGTCTGATTTGGTCACCAGTAAATTGTCACCAATTGCCACTTCTGACATTTTCTTTAGTCCAGTGGGAGTCTCCACTGTAGATTTTCCATTGAAACAACCACCAAATCTTGCTGCATCTGCAGATTCTGAAAACAAAATAACCAATATTAACATCTTTTATATGAAATATTAATGCATTTTTAAATGGGAGATTTCTAAAAAGTTATAGTCTTTTATAACAGTAAAATTAATCACATTTTCTACAATAGCGGAATTTTTAAATTTTGTTCTGGAAAGAAACTGAGTTGTGAAATGGAACTTTACTTTAATTCCAATTGAGCTGTTTAGTCTTAGTACATATTTTACTACCATTTGTGCTTTTTTTATTTTAAGAAAAGCATTCGTTCTTATAGATAAGTTCCTTTTTACTCCATGTGCCAAAATTATGTTGAATTGACTGGATTTGTTTGATGAGGCTATTGATATGCTAATAAAATATTTTTAGGCTGTATATTTTGTCATGTTCATGTCAATTGTGTAACAAAAAGTAATTAAAAATTGTATGTCGTCTTAAATTGTGCTATTTTTGTATTAGAATGTAGACGTAGCATACTTTCTCAGACAGAATGTTGCTTGTGCATTTTAGTAGTGTAATTTTTTTGTGGTAAATGAAGTTTAAAACCTTGTGACACATAATCCGATGCCATGAAATTAAAATCAATATAGTTTCACTTAGGTTAATTGTTTTTAGTTAATACCTCCTGTTAACATAAGCTTGCAGTAATAGTTGAACTTTAGTAATGAGCATGCTTAACTTTTATCCTTCATGCTTCTAAATTTAAATATTTGCATTCAGCAAATATTTAAATGGCTTAAAATATTAACTTGTTTTGAAATTTAAATATTCATAAAGTATTTTAAATTAGAGGTATTGAAAATATACAACTTCACACAAAAATTGACTGATAAAGATTAAAAACTGATCTATTGACGATTTTCATTGTGTAAACCCATTTACTTGACGTTTGCCGCAGCTTTGCCAAATATGGCCCTTAAGCTATAAAAACTCCAAAACAACCAATCTTAGATTTTTAATCTATTTTTTGTTTCAAAATTTTACTAGTTTGACTCAAGTTTTCATCTGTCTACCTAAAATAGATCATGTTTAAAAATATTATTTTCTTATATAAATTTTAATACAAAATATGCAGTATTTTCGGATTAGATAATTAAAATCCTCATCCGTGTCATAATTTTCTTTCATTCTTTTCTATAAATTTAGTACTATTCAAGTTTGTCACTGCAGTGCATATAAGTGAATTTAATTTTCAAATCAAAAGCTGAAGGGATTTAGCAAAATGTTTAATTTTTTCCAAAACAAATGCCAGTTACCTGATTTGCAGGACGCATGTATGTGGTTGCGGGACTCGTAGTAAACGAAATCGAAGCCGGCTTCCACGGCTAGTCGACCGAGCATGCCGTACTTTGACCGGTCCCGGTCGCTGGTAGTGAGATCAACTGCGCGCCCTTCGAAGTGGAGAGAGTTCTTGGAGTGGTAACCCTCGTCATCCCAGCCTTCGGTGACTCGAAGCCTGACTCCAGGATACAAATTCATGACAGAAATTGCAAGAGTGTTGAGCTTCTCTTTACATCTCTGAAAAGGAAACAAAATGTATTAAAATGTGCAGATATTTTTACGCATTATGTACAGTTGCGGTAAAAAAATATAATAATTTATCAGCCCTCGCGCGACCCCTATTGCAAGGCAAATTCAAAGGTTCTCACAAGGCTATTTAAATCTAATGTCTAGCTTCATACAACCTTATGATTCGACTAGATTTGTCGTTGTTTGTTTTCACGAGACAGTAAATACAAATTATTTCAGCCCTAAATTAAAAAGGTGCTATTGCGTCCTATCCTGACAACTTTTGATGATCCAAGCGCTATCTTTGAACTTGAACCAAACCCTTTACACAACCAAAAATTAAAAAAAAAATGTGTGGTAGTTTCAGAAAGTTTAGTAAACAGTTACAGGAGCTTTGCTTTTGTTACTCCCATATATTAGCATTTATGTTCGCTTACGCTTAGTTGTAAATCAAATGCAAACCACTCGTTTGAAATTTATAATTCATTCGTTTACGAATACTCGAATTTTACAACACATTAAATCGTTTGTCTTAAAAAGTGTGTTGGAAATCAAATACAATTTAAATTGGGTATCTTTCACAAAAAATTGTGATAAATTGTTTTTTAAAATTTGGTTATTCATATGAAAAGTTAAATTCCAGATTGGAGCAAAATGGAATATTTTATAATCCTGAGTTTTCGTTGGAATAGTTTCAATTTGAACGGAATGGAATTATTTTGCAAAATTACTTAATATGTAAAATAGTAGTTGGTGTTTTCTTAGAGGTAACAAAATAACTAGATATCTTTGAAGCTGACATACTTTTTTTCTTAACGTTTAAAAATCATTTCCAGGACATATGGCTAAGGAGTATTCCTATAAATGTGATGATTTAATATTTGCATTAAGAGCTCTTTCGTGATTTATTGAAATTTCTTTGAAAGCTATTAAAGATAAGCAAGAACTTTAAAACTGACTTAGTACTGTAGGTAAGGTACTTATTCTTGGAAATTTTCAATCCATTATTTTTCTTGCTGCTGACAGGATTTTTAACAAATTACCTGAATTTACATAAAAAGGTATTCTAGAGAAGTTATTTTAATATTGGAATGGTGGTGTCCATACTTGCTTTTAAATTTTTTATGTCGCCGATTTAAGTAAATTTTAAATCTGTTCAAATATATTCCCAGTCTATCTGGAATAAGTATTGTACATGCTGGCTTTTGGTTGATAATTGAATCAGTTTTCCACCCTTGTAACAACTTGTTGCGAGATTTAAAAAACCCAACATATTCATAGCTCTCAGTAATGATCTGCGATTTAATGTAAAACGCATTCGAGGCCTATTCCTATGAGAAAATGAACTTGCCAGAACTAGTTAAGCTTAATATTAAATGACTAGGCAAGAAGATAAATGTGTATACAAAGTACATGCATCACAGCCTCATACTTGAAGCAACACCACACCTTCAACTGGACATGACGAAAGGCCAAGGTTCCAACGAAAACTAATTACACTCCACTATTGGAACGCACTCCCCTGGATTTGATGGACAACATTCATTTTTACCCTCCGGGTGCTCTAACGAGGGGAGCACTGTGCGGTAATAAATACTTATTTGTAGTTTTGTTTCGAAGTAATGTGTACTTATTGGAGAGAGATTACTTGTCATTTCGGTTTACCATTTATCTTAAGCTCGCACAAACTGCATATTTCGCAGAACATAAAATATAAAAAATAACAATTATGTACATTTTGAAAAATGTGAAGAATATCAAAATGATTAACCGCGCGAACCATTTGAATCTCTCTTGCATTGCGAAGTTAGGCTTGTTGGTCGAAATTGTTTTGGACTACGTGTTAAAACACTGCTACTTGTATGAGATTCCACATCATGTCAATTTATAGATGAAGTAGTTTTTCTGTGCGAAATTGTTCAGTCATAACTAACATATCACATTTGAGTTTAGGCTACTGACATTATTCAGGTAAATTTTTCTTTTGTAACACAATTCGCTGTAAAAAGTCATTCATTTGAGTTTTAAAAACTGTTATTGCTCCCAAACAGATCCTATGGGTTTTAAAAAACCATATTTGTGTCGAACCGATTCAATGTTTGAGGACTAACTCTTTAGAAACAACTACGTTTATCAACTTATCCCATGTAATCCTACATATGAAATGTTCCTTGGACATTTATTTTTGTTACCGTAACAAAAAGTAAGTTTGTTTAAAAAACTTAGAATTCTTCAGTCGTAAAATTTGTACTATTTTGCGTGTATCTCTATGGATTCCAAGCGAATTTTAAACCTTAAAATGTAGAGTTAATGTTATTCCTATCTTTGTGTGCACTTAACCCCCCCCCCCCTCTCTCTCCAAAAAAAACACCTCATGTTTCATTTCATAGATTGATTCCATTTTGATTAACGTCGAACTGTACTTATTTAAACTTCCTAAAGAATTTTTTAGGAAAAAGTATCCTTTAGGTACAGATAAAAATAAAACTGTGTAAAAGAGAAAAGAATGGTTGAGACCAGAGTTCTGCCGAAAGGATTTGATTAAAGTCCGAAGATCTTAGATAAAAAAGCACTCAATTTTACAAAAACCTTTTATATTTTTTAATGAGTTTTCAAATTGGTTTATCACTATCACTAACGAAATGCATCGGACACATATTTAAGGGCACAAACGTTTTAATAGCAAATTAAAATGTTTGCCCAACATTTAATTCGAAAATCATCAACGTATTCAATCTGATGTTTGTGTTGCTTGATACATCTCTCGCTATCTTAGTTTCAAAGATCGTGGCACCGATACATGTTTCTAAACTAGAAATTTCCTTTTAACATTAAAAAAGATTTAAAAATTGCTGGGGAAATTTCGTTTACATAACACTAGCTTTCACTCCCTTCAGAACTACTTTATTAAAAAATTGCTGGGGAAATTTGATTTACATAACACTAGCTTTCACTCCCTTCAGAACAACGTACAGCATATTTTAATGAAATTAAAAAAGCTCATGAAAATGTTTCTTTGACATATTGGACGCCGATTTCGTATTTTGTATACATAGCCAAACATGTAAGGTGGTTCGACTTCACTCTAGTCAGTAGACAGGCGCCCAATCCTTCCAGTCGATATTTTTATGGTTTGGCCGAGTCCCACAAGAAAGAAACATGAGGGATAAATATTACAAATGCATTGATATTACATTGCTAAAATAATCGGTCTGTATATTATTAAAATACACATGTATATATGATGCAACTTGAGCACCCAAGTAGGTGTCACCGAGAATGTGTCTTCAGTATTTTAAGAACTCATTACGTAGGATCCTCTGATACCTTTAAGACTGGAAAAGAAGGCTGAATGCTATTTTCAAATACACCAGTAATATAAGTGTATGACGTCTGATATGAGTGTAAACATATAAATCGGATGAAAAGTGAAGATTTCACTTCAATCGCCCGAATCCTCAAATGAGGTTGAAATGTAGTTTGTTGCTGTTTGGCGTTTAATCTAATTAGAGTTGACCAATTAACTTGTATATAAATTCGGAATTCATTCTCTTTCGAATTTTTTTCTGGCGAACTTCAGAAATCGTATTCGAAATACAAGCCAAGTGACACCGCTTTCGGAAAACGTAAATGAAACACTGCCGCCGCCTACATTTAGCTGTCTCACAGGTAGAAATGAGTACAAAGAAAATAAATATATGTGGAGTACTGGGTCCTCTCCAAGTTAACGCCACTGGAAATGTGTATCTGCTGTAGGATATCAAACAATCTACATCGGTGAAAGGATCTCATTGTTGAGTGAACCCTCGACTCGCATGACCGTTCGTTTCTCTTGCATTTCAAAGAAGCTTCGTAGATTTGGGAAAGTAGATTTCTGATTGCGGATCCCATCCATCAAGCGATAACCTCCGTATCAGCATTTCAATATTTATTGAAGACTGACTGCAAGCAACACTTAACCGCAACAGGCAGCGACGGCAAAAGGCTAATTGCTAAACGTCTTTTAAAGGGAAAAAGGCAATGCCGATAGCGCGAAGAGGGAAAAAATGCGCTTAGGTGGTCCTTGGAGTGTTTGTTTAAGTGATAAAGGGTCACTTCAGGGACACCTTCTGCTCAGCAACTTACTACGTATCCTGTTATTAGGGTATTATTACTCGTCACTCCGAGCCCAAAAGTACAGCCTCGTCTAGTTGGGAATTTTTTTCGTTTTTTTTTTCCTCAAGCGTCTTGTTGAACGGTCTTATCCTGTGGTTACCTTTCCGCATTAAGGGGGTCTTTCGCATATTGCAGGGTGCGCAACAGCAGAATAATTTTATTGGTATAAGAAGATTATTTGTCTTGAAGCCAAAGAAATTGTGTTCTTCCATCAGTAATCTCTGGGCATGCAAAAATTTGATGTCGTAAAAAATGAAAAATTGCTTTAAATTAAAATGAATTGCTTTAAAAGAGGCAAATTTCCGACAGAATTCTGCCTTCACATCTATCCACGATACAAATCTATACAAAATCCCTAATTTTATTCCGATTGCTTATCGTAATTTCAGCTCTCAGTTGTAAGACAATCTACATAAAAAAATAAATAAATGCGTAGAGAGGAATTTGAATCCAAAGCAGTAAATATATACAAGTCAACGTTTCTTCAACTTTTTTAGCAACCTTCATTGCAAAAACGAAAAGAAAGTAACTGTTATGCAACCAAAAGTAAATGAAACTTACTAATACAGCAAACAACTTCATTATCGATTTAAAAAAATAGAGTTAAGGAAATTTGTGAAAGAAAACTGTCAATGGCGTATGCAGTTCAGTATAAAAAAAACAGAAAGAATTATTTTTCGAAAGACGGAAAGATCATTACAACTTCCTTTTTTCAAATTTGTTGTCATTACACACTAGACCAATTTCTTTGTTCCGTCCAATAATATTGAAGAAAACAGTTATATTTTCATTTTCAATTCCTAAAAATACTTGGGAAATGAATACAGATTTGTACCACACGAATTGCAAAATAACCGGTACCATTTATTTTTTGTGAGAAAGATCACCTTAAAAATCCTTTCGTATATAAAGTTGAGGTTAAATTTTTTCCATCGAAGTTTGAAGAGGAAGTATGCAAATAAATATATAGGTATAAATATGAATGTAATTGAACCATTTGTGAATTTAGTTTAATTTTAGTGTGGCAGTAGAATTAGAGGAACAAACCATGTAATACAGAAAACTGCTAAATTATTGTTTATCTTCATGAATTAGAGAGGAAATGTGTTATTTTTTTCAATGGTTGAAAGCAGTACTTGTAATAAAGTTAATAAATCTTGGTTAAAGAAAATAAATCTTGAATAATTTAAATCGTTTCACCAAGTGTAAGGCATAGCTATTCTGTACAGTTCTCATTTTAAAACCTACAGTATGAAGAAATACAGTAACAGTAAGAAAAACTGCTAATGTAATCTTCCTTTTCTTGACGGGGGATGTATTTTTGGACTCATGCAAGTCTGATGGTAAAAGTCGACGATACTCTCTAAAGATTAAATGATACTAATGTGATGCAGTTTGTTAAATGTGAAGCATTTTATGCACATTAATTTCTTATAAAACTAATTCCCCTCTCACACCTTTACCTATGTAACTCCCTTTTCCTGGGGCTCGTTTGATCAATAAAACAGGCTATACACTGGATCGGCGTGCGTACTTCGTTTCTGTACAGGAAACGCATCGGTGCGCATGCGTATTCCAGTCTCTTCAGTGTCATAAGACTGATGTCGGACCAATGTGTGGCTTTCCTAACATTTAATGCCATAGGTTTCAGAATTGCAAGTATAGTTAACTTCTTTGTCATCCAAAATTACAAAAGAACCCTCATAAAAAAAAATCACTTAAGATCTCACCCACAAGTCGGTTGTTATCCAGAGAATCATCACATTTCCATAGGTCAAGTGCCAGAAAATTCTCTAATTTCGCCCTACCCTTTATCCCAAAAATGCGCGGTGTAAATTACCGAACATCGGAAGCGGAACCAGGACTCTCTTCCAGCCAATCGTCAATCATCTTTTATTCAAAGATTGCCAACACAAGAGGTATCCGCTTTAAAAGCACCAGTGAAAACCAAACCGAGGTCTAATTTGAAAACAGTAGCAACGCCCTTATATCACAGCTCTTGTATAATCGAGTCGACGGTCGATTAGCAACGGGATCTCCTAAAGGGTGGAGGCTACTTGTCGACATTATTCTGACTGTTCCTCTGTGGGTGCAGTGGGTAGATCTATCAAGGAGGTGTCAAGTAGATGTCTTATAGATTTTAGGAGTGCCGCGAGTATCCAATGACTCTCCGAGGCTGGGTTCGGGGATTAATTTTTTTGGACGTGGAGTGGGCGATAAGGTCTCTCTTAATACGACTCGAATAGGATTCCTTTAAAATAATTCTATTTGCTAGATTGCGTTCGAGAGATAACCACTGCTTTTCGTTTTACGAGTTTTCTAATCAAAATTACATGAATATTTGTTTGTAAAAATCGTAAATTTCTTCCACCGATACCATCAAAGTAATGAATAATGAATTTTAATGTGTAAAAAATGGAAAACTTCAAAACAACGACAAAATAAATATTAAAAAAAAAGAAAAATATAGTTGATGGCGATTTCGGTGGAGCAAGACGTCTGCCATCATGAAGACAGAAGTAAGTCACAAGAGGAAAACGCGAGTTTAATGTTATTCTAGAATAGTGTAACTATAACCCATTCTTTTAACATAGGCCCGGAAAGGGCAACGTGTAAATGTTGGAAAGCTAGTGTGTTCGACAACGTAAAATAGATATAGCTTCTCTGATGTTCAACTCGAGAATAGATCTCGGGGATTGGACCAGTTTCGCATGTTTGAAATCAATCTAGTAAGAAAATGGCCATTGACAATTTTTTTTTTAAATCTTTATAAAAAAAATAATTTGAAATTTTGCATTTTTGCTACCAATTTGACTTGGGTTTTAATCTGTTTATTTACTGCCATTTACAGACAGAACACACACAGAAGTCATCGCCAAGTAAAAGTGTTGGAAAGCCATTTTTGAAAATAATAAAAATTATGTTCTAATCGTTATTTTATTAAAAAAAAAAAAAACTTTTTTAATTTTATTTTAAATGTTTCTTTAATTGTTTTATTTTTGTACGCATGTTGGTATCGATAATTTTTATTTCAGAAACAGTATTTATTCCAAGAGTATATTGATAAAGAAGTATTCAGACATTCTTGAATTTTTTAAGAGCCGTTGGGTGGTAATTGACCAGACGTGTTCGGGCGAAGAGGTGGGCCATTAAATAAGTGAAACCTGATGGTCGCAGAAATTGTTGCAGGTTCCATGCCACGTGCGCTCGCTCATCGTCTTGTTAAAAGCCATGCGTATAAGATGCCTGTCCTCTCGTTCGGTGGTGTGACGAGGCTGCTGCAAAAATTCACGCCGGTCAATTCGTCCCTCCTGCACCCACTGATTCCATATTTGTATCCTACGGTTTGACACGAGCACCGATTTTTCGGTAGGATAAATCTACAGTCTTGATGAATCGCAATTGTTCTTCTGTCGAACTCAGAAACGTGCTCGTATGATTGCCGTATTTTTCGACGAGGCATAATTAATCTCCCTATGCACAAGAACAGGGAGAAAACACGATTCCAATCTTAAAACCGGCTCTCTGTTCTCCCCTTTTGTACTGCTTACAAGGGGCGTTACTGGCACACATGATTTGCTCATACGCTGCTGTGCTGCTAATCATTTGCACCATTTGCACATCCTTCCATGATCTACGCATCGTGCAAATTTCAAGGCTATTGGATGCTTCTTTCATGATGTTGCATTTTGAATGGTCAACAGTGTAATTATATACAAGTAATTTTTCTAACAAAATAACACATTTAAAAATATATTAATGCTAATTTATCAGTAATATATTTTTCAATAAGATTCCATTTCATTTTTACATAAAATCTTTTTGATCTGTTAAGATTGGTTAGTGTGTTAGTGTAAGGAATAAAAAAAGTTCGTGAAATGTCAATTCTTTTGAATCTTTTATTTTGTGTCTATATAAACCAAATTAAAACAGAGACAGATCAACCACTGTTATTCGGTAATTGAAATTTTTTATAAAGCCTAATTTTACTTTTATTGGATACAATTACTATTGAACCGATACTAATATATCGTTCCTACTTAAAATAAATCGAAGTTGTACTAAATAGTTTTATTATTTGTCAATACTATTATCACTTCATAACGAAATTCGCAAATTATTTTTTATCGTGTGTTTGAAATTAATTGAAGGTTTCAAAACTAATCTCACGTTTTTGTGCCATAGCAAAAAATCTTAAATCCCATAATTTAAGAGTTATTTTCTGACAAAGTTTTTTTTATTTGTTTTTAACTATCTCTCATACCATTCGGACATATCCGCTGTCTGTGAAAAGTAAAATAAATTTGTCGACGCAGGGCATCATTTTCATATGTAAAGATGAGATTCCGTCTTTTCTTGTTGCATTCACACAGTGAATTTGTCCAAAGCAAGAAACGAATAATTTCCTGTTTCTTTTTTTTTTGTTCTATTTGAAGATTATTTGCGTACTAAAAACTAATTGCGCGTTATCTGATCGCAAGCGGAATTTGAAGAATACGAAGGGTGTCCGAGAACGAGAAGATCAATCACTGTTATTGGGGCAGCAATACCCCTCGGGCATTTGCTTCTGGAATGTATAAGAGATATCTATTCTTTCAAACTGCCTCACAGGAGTGAAGAGGATCAATTGAAATTGAAGTTGTTATGACTAACTTGAATAGGGGAACTTATAGGGTGTTAATTTGTAATAAGAATTTGGTTCCATCTAACATAAATGCTGTATTGATTACTTTTCAAGTGGATTTCTATTGATGAGACAGGTCTACAAATTTTTTAAGATTGGGTGCTCAAAAACATTTCATTGTAAATGCACTTTTATTTGAATAATTTTAATTATTTTATGACTTTGGGAGTGGCAGATGAAATTTAATTGCCAGTTTACAATTTTCATGACAATTGCAATCGTGACCAGTTGCAATTTTAGTGACTCTTAAAAAATGTAAATCCATGAAAAAGATTTTTTTTTCATCAGTGGATTGGTTTTTAAATCCCTTTTGGTATTCTTGTATCTCGGTAGGATTTGCCTCTAAACTGTACTTTAGCAACTAAACAAATTTTTTATTAGTAGTAATTTCTAAAGGAGCAAATTCGTCTGCGCTTCTACATATTATGAAAATATCGTGTTTAACATTATGATCATTATAATAACAGTATTATTCGTATAGCTCCAAACAAAGCATATTTTATCACAAAGCCCATTATAAAAAGTCAGAATATTCATTTCTGATATGTGTAATAAAAAAACACGCCCAGCAACTGTTTTCAATTAATTTTTCCTTTTAACTGCATTGAAAAATTGCCTACTTCTTTAAATAACAAGCTTTAAAACACCGCCAGATCTCTTTTTTAATGTTATAATTCAACATAAAAATGTTCATGCACTACAAAAAAAATTTTAAAGCAAGAACAAATATTTCGGAATTAAGATCTCAAATTAGCTGACGCCAATTTCTAGGAATTTCAGTATTGTTAGATTGTATAATCTACCAACAAAAAATTGAGCCTGGAAAACCTATCTTTATTTTTATCGAGTTGTTTATGTCGTATTCCCATTTCCACGGAACAAGAAATGCATTCCCACGACTTTTTTGACCCAGTTGATTCAGCTTCAAACCGAATGAGTATTTTCTCGGTAATGACATTCAGCAATTCATACCCGAGTACACAGGTTTTAAATTACAGCCGCTATCACTTGTAATGATTGTTTAGTTGAGATGTATGATAATATTGGATTTTTCCCACTTAAGTGGTAGATATGAATTTTGCTTGATCCCTCGCTTCCTGCCTAACTCATTTTAGTAATATTAGGTACATTTTAGGGACTGCTTCACACGACTGTGCTGGAGAAGTCTCCGCTTAAAATCCGTTTCCGTTTATTTGCTGTCGAGGGATGCAGTATTTTATCTTTCGCTTGTTTCTTGCTTATCTCTGAACATCCGGGCATATATTTCTCATAGTAAAAAAGAATTTCGTCGGATTAGGGGTTACATTGGTATTTTAAGCTGTGTTTCTCCTATCTAACAATCAAATGGTTATAAGAAACATGGATCTAATTCTTTCCACAAGTATTCTCCAGTAGCCGTACAGAATTGATTACTAGTAGTATTTTTTTTTGTTTTGTTTTTGATTGCTAGGATTGAAGTATAAAAATAATCATATAAAAACTTCGAAGTCGCGATTCTTTTTAGATGCCATTGAAAAGTAATTCAATGGATAGGAAAGGTAAATAATTCTCAGAAACATGTTTGGTTTGTCCAACTTTGGGTAGCAGTATTCGAAACAAAAGTAGTATCGAACGGTAAGGTATGAAATAAAGATTATTATTTTTAGCGAATCCCTCTAAAAAGGTAATTTCTTGAGCTTTAGGTATCCCATAAATTTGGTTAAAATATCTCAGTTCTGAGCTTGAAAGGAAATAGAAATTGTAACTTATTGTGTACATCTGTTCAGGTTAGGTCTCAATTTGAAGTACACGGAAGTTTTTTCTTTCCGCGGTGTTAACATATACATTATATACACCACAAATAAATTGAGTACAGGGTTTCAACTTTCCTACTTTATTTTACTTCGTGGTCAGAGGCACACGACTCACCACGTGGCTTACAGCCTTTTGGAAGGAAGGCAGGGAGAGTTCAAATTGAATTCATGTCTATAAATCTATTTATAGAAGTATATATGGTCGATCTGTCATCTTTCACCCCAGCCATGTCTTTATTTTGTAGTTTGAATATTTATTTTTAATATTATTTACAAGCCAATTAATCATAATGTCATCTGTTTGCTTATCGGTATGATTTTTGGTGTTAGACACTGTTGAGGTAAACTTCACCTAAAAGCAAACGGTGCTTTGCTTTAACTTGAATTTGTTAACATAGGGATTAAAGAGACCATGTTTTCCCCAACAAAGTGTTTGCTTCTAGTGAGGTGATTAGTTAATCGTATCATTAATCGGTTCACTAAAGGGCCAAGTTTCTTGGTGCGTTTGCCCCCCTTGGGGAGCCAGCATAATAATCTTGTCACTTTTGGGTCAAATCCAGTTTTAATAGTCGCAATAGAAAAGAATAAGGTACGAAGATCTCCAACCTCTCGCCAGAAACAAGTTTCGCAAAGTTGTCAGCGTACTAGTTCCATTGCTGGTAGACACGAGTCGCGATACAGCTTAGTCCAAAACAGTGTCTATGAGATCGTGAGTAATGCTTTATTTCGATTTTTAAGTATTTTGATTTGTTGGTTACAGATTTGAGGGTGCTAATTGCTCGTAAACTATCCACTACGATGCATTCTACTTGTAGTATTTGTACACTTAGCATTAACTAAATTTTCTTAATGAGCTTATTCAAAAATTCTAAAGTAAACTACTTAAACGCTCACCAGCGTGGCGAGCACAAGAGCATTTCCAGAAAGAAGAAAACTCCAGCGTGCTTACTTTTAATTACCCAGTCTGGCGCAGCACGAAACGTCGTTAAACATTCTTTATTTGTAAGAAACCCTCATTTCTCAGTGCTGTTACTTTTCAGGAAAACCCAGCTGCAGACACTAATTAACCGATATGTCAGCAGAGCTCTCCATCCGAGAGCATGCTCAATGTGAGACTCATTTGCATGCTCGCTTATGCTGATTCCCTGTATCACAGCGCTGTTAAACGAGCCCCACACTGGGCTAAAGACGTGGCAATGATTTGAATGACTGCATTGTAAGGGTGATTGCTTCTCCTGGGTACGGATGGTGAAAGACACAATTTTGAATACGAAAGATGTTCGAAGGTTTTCTGTAGTGGTTTTGAGTAGGATTCATTTGTTAATGCTCTCAGACAGAAATTTCCACTAACCTCAGTCAGTGACAATAGCGTAGTGTAACATTGATGAGGGCGACGGCATTGAATCGAAAGCAAACAAATCTAATGCTTAGTTTTAATAGTAACCTTATAAATCAACTCTCGATTCGCCATTGTTTCCTTTCAGCAAAGACAATACATTACACTGTAATCTTATGCAAATACGATTACAGTGTAAATCTTATTTGTATCTGCTAAATAAAAACCCAACTGGTGCAGACGCCCAATCCTAGTAACTCTATCATCCAAATGCTCTCTTAGAACTTTATGGAACTCTTTATCATAGTCGGGAAGTGAGAAGAGAATGATAGAACATGCACAAGGACCCACTGCGCTTATTAACTAGGCTGAATCCTTGCTTCAGTAAGAAGCATGCGAGAAGAGTCTCTGCTGAAGGTACTCATTGCGCATGACAAACGCCATTGACCAATCATAGTAAGAAACGATTTGAGGCTGAAAGGAACTGACCATCCACATTCCTGGTTGACTTTTTACGGTGAAAATCAAGGACGTTGAAATAGAAACTGACGTCTCACTCAGATATACGTTTAAAAAATCGTCAGTTTTGCTTCAAGTTCTATCGATTTCAATCCCCCCCCCCGTGAATGAAATTTATTTAGTAGGATATACCGGCTTCTGAGCTTCCATGAACGTTACGCTACTGGTCGATAATCATATTATACCTCTGAGCATCTCGAGTATATATTTCAGTATAGTGTAGTATTGCCTTTACCTTACATCATATTTAACGATTAAATAACTACATTAATTGGTTAAAAGGACCCCAGTAAATACTATAATGGTCAGAAAGGTCTAAACGGGTAAGAAGTCATGCAGAGAAGAAAGCAGGTTGTGACATACATATATATGCGAGTGTGTTCCTCAGAGGGCTAAACCACTATATTTCGTAAAGGACCTTAAGGACTATCGAACCTTAAGTTCAACATTGACCAGAACTCGTGCAGCCCAGACATCTGGTTTCCTGTATTGGATAATTAGAGAGGATTTTTGAAAACAGCAAAACATTTACTAAATATATTTCTGCTTAAAATTCCGGAATTCGTTTTTTTCTTAACCTCATTCAAGCGAAAGTTCTTTGTAGGTGTAGACACTGAAATCTTTGATAGCACTACCTCTAGTATCTTAGTTAATTTGGATTTGTGTGAGAAGCCTTTAGCAATTTCCAGTAAATATATTATTCATTTGAAAAATAAAACATGATTCCAGCTTTGATTGATCGTACGCGAGGGAGGGGGTGTAAGGATTATCCGAAGAATCCTTTTTATGAAAAATTAACACTTTAGTGACCAAACGTTCCCCTGCCTGATAGCTAAGCAATAAGCAATGTACTTTATTTTAAGAGCTTTAACACCCAAAAATTTCTATATTTGACACTTTGCGTTATAAAAGGTGTAATGTTGCATGAAAAGCAGGCTCTCATCAGAGAGATATAATTTTTTATTAGCGACTTGAAATCAGCCCCTTCCCCCTTATGGCCACTTTCAAGACCTTTTTTCCCCAACCAATTCGGTAGTAAAATGCAATTAAAGTGTACATTTTGGAAAACTGTGTCTCTTTAAAAGGTTTGAAATTTAGTTTAGTAATAGAGTTCATTTCACTATCATGGTCTCATGTTGGCAAGTGTGGAAGTTTAGAGAGTGTTGTTCAAGCTCAGGTGTTGTTCTCGCCATTTGACTATAGATCGAAATTACGAGGCGATGTCCTTGAATCCCTTCCCTTTAGGATTGATCCCGAACCGTCACCAATATCCCGTTGTGTTCCTCCAGTGTGACGTTAATTAACTACCTACCCAATCTCTAACGAAATTATTGCAGATAGTAACAGGAATAATCTAGTTAATTCAAAACTAAATATTATTTGGCGCAGATTGGAGAAGTATGGCCCCTGGAACATAAAACCAAACTCAACCATTTTAAACTTCAAAACTAGCTAGATTTTAAACCTTAGAGATAAACTTGGCGGATTTAAAAACAACACAGTAATATTATTGCTATTTTCTCTTACATAGAAAATATCCGTGTGGAAGAATACCTATTTTTATAAAATATAGACATTCGATTTAAGTCAAGATACAGTTATGTTCAAGGTTTTTATAGCTTTCAACCAATCTACGCTATTAGAAACAGACAAATAAGAAATAGATACAATACAAAAAGATTGTTGGAATGGAAATGTTTTCTTAATCGAGAATTGTTTTGAATTTGATTGTAACACTTTCAGATTTTGTCTCCCTTTTTTATAAAAACATCTCCAACTAATAATAACTATTGTTGGTCTAAACATCTGATCTGATTATCTTTAAGTATATTTGCCCTTAAGCTCTACAAGATTACCTTCTCTAACGAACGAGGGAGCGTCTATTAAATGCATTTTGAAAGAAACCTTTATTTTCATAATTGATATGCTGCAAGCTTTTAAGTTGAAAATTTTAGTTCTAGTAAAAAAAATTTTCCTCGTTAGATTTATGCAACTAATGCCGTCTGAAATATAAACCATGCTTAGTTCGTTTACTCACATTCCTCGATGATGATATGTTAATTTTACGTTTAAAGAGTAAAGTTAGCTGCTCATTGCTTCATAATAAAATAATAAATCACTTGTTGTAAAGTTATGAAATAGGTTTGAAAACCTTTTTTTTTAAACCTATTTCTAAACTCTGCAACGTGAGATTTTCCTACCTTCCAAATCAATTGTAGCATTCTCTTCAGATATTCAGTACGTTTTAATTATGAAAAACGTAGTGGTAATGGAAATTAATTAACTTCGCACTGGAGCAACACAACGGGCAATTGGTGACGGTCTTGGATCAATCCGCAAGGAAAAAATCCGAGGACAACACCACGTAATTTTGAGCCACGGTCGGATGACGAGGTCAACATTTGAGCTAGCACACCACTCTCCAAACTTCTGTACCTCGCCAACGTAAGGACATTTTTGGCAACTACAGATTTAACGTGTAGCAGTCCCCGTGTAAACAACTGTCTTTGGTTGGACGCCGAGTTTCGAACTTGCAAAAAATAAAAAGATAATTTTGAAGCGTATTTTTGTTAATAAAATATTGATAGTACAGCCCCTGTTTTAAGACTGAATTGAAGAACTGAGGAGGAAAGGGAAGACAAACTCAATGCTGATATTCGTGCATAGGCGGTGTGGAAACAAGGGAAGTGAAAGACACCTAATTACGCTTGCCACGAAATACGCCACGCAAATCAATTTTTATGAAACCAATGAAAAGCTACCAACACACAAGTAATTACCCACTGTGACGTTGACGCAGTAAGCGACGTGAACAATTTATCGCTAAGAGTGGAAAATCAGCGACGTTCCGAAAGAAGTAAAACAAAAAGTGAATCAATAGCCCCCTCTTAGTCTCTGTAAGCAGCATGGAAGAGCGGAATGATGAGGTTTAATGAGGCTGTGCACTCCGCATTCTATTGTGTACAATAGCCTCTCTGTTTCCGATATCAAATGCACCTGCTTTGCAATGAGAATAAAAACTGCAATGATTGGCCAACTTTCACCGACTACCTTTTCAATTCCTCGGTTTTATAGCGGGCCGAATACAAATTGAAGACTGAAAGGAATGTTCGGGAATCAGATCGGAGCATGATGTCAATAGTCCGCTTAGAACAAAAGCTCATTGACTGCCATTTTTTCGACGACACTAAATGCTTATTTTCATGACGACGAGAAATAATTTCATGATGGAATCTGTTCAACAGATATTTTTCGCTGTCAAAATGCTTGTAATTTACATTTTTTTAAACATAAAAGCAAATAATTATTCTTTAAACAACTGTACGATAAAAAAAAATTCCTTTTGTGAGTTAATGAATTTCTTCTTTAAGCCGATTATAGTATTATTAATCTAATCTATATATATAATTCTCTTACGTGGCACGCAAAAAAGACGTTATTAGCTATCGCGTTTTGGCAACATTGTACGATTATTTGTTTTTCACGTAGCCTCGCGCGCTTGAATTGAATTTATAGCGTTATCGGATAAAATTTTATTGAAAAAAAAAAGCAAATTTTAATGAGCTGTTGCAGTTAGTTTATAATAGAAATCAAAGAAAGCGGAGGATCTTTTCAGGGCCATTTAAAAAACGGTTCTTTTCAGGGCCAACAATTATAGTTCAACAAGACGCTTACACTACAACTTTCGGCAACAAACTCAATGAAAAAGTGTGGGTCGTTTGAGTGCTGGGAAAATGTACACACAAACAACATGCTGGGTATTCAATTTCCAAAGCAACGCTCACATTTCGAGTCAAAATTTGCACAAAGTTTTCATTTGAATTCTGATTTTAGAGATACTGTATATATTTTTGTCTGTAATACAGCAAATTTAGATTTGAAAAACATTTTTTTGGTAACGTATTTTGTAAACAATCCCTTATGCTAGGACAAATGTCTTCATTGAGGCGAGCGAAGCGAGCATAGGTTCGCGCAGCGAACCAATGAGGATTGCGAAGCAATCCTCCGGGGGTTGGCGAGCGAGCAGGGGGCAGGCCCCCTAGTAGCTATAAAATAAGATAAAGATTGATATAATAATCCTACGGGCTCTAGAAATCTCACCTTATTGCTGTACAAAAGTTTATTATATTTTACTAAGTAATCGGAAATAATGAACGAACATTGAAACATATCCTTGATTTGAAATTTCCAAAATAATCTTTAAAAAAATGCAAAATAAACAATATATTAATGGAGTTGTTATGACTTACTTGTGTAGGTTCTAGCGTACACATATTCTCTTCGGCAATAGAATAACAAGAAATCATGATGGAAGTTTACAATTTTTATTAAACATTATTATCGCATTAGCAAATTCCAAGAATCTTTTTGATCGATATTTTAATGGAACATTTATCGATTTATTGCCTTTATATACTTTGCCACGGATAAATATATAAGACTAATTCTGAAATTATAGAAATTAAACAAAAATAAAAAAGTTCCCAAAGCTTTGAAAAATTCGTACTTTGAAATAGATAATTATCGTCTGCTAAAATATAAATCGGAAGTTTCACTTTTGAATAAATATCGTTTTGTCAAATATATGCCTGGTATTTTTGTCGCATTACTCCCCACTAGTAAATAAGACTTGTGAATTCAGATCGAACAGTTTAATTAAGCAGGGTACCCCTTGTTTTGTGTGTGAGTGGCACAAATATGTTCCTCTTTAACAAACCATTATCACTAAAGAAAATAATAAATGTTTCATTTATCTAAAGCCTTATAAGCTTTCAACGCCGTATTAATTTTCCAGTACACAAGGTTTTGATGACCAATGAAAAATTTAATATGTGAATATATTGCCAAGAATCTACACCAATATCGGATCACGTCATTCTGAAACAATAAGCACAAATATCTTTCTTCATGATTATTCCGAGGTTTGTTGACCAAAATATATTTAGATAACTTTGGTAAAAAAAATCGTAGAATAAATATTTGTATATTTATATAAACTACAATTAATAATAATTATGTGCTGAAAAAATAATAGTACTACTAAATTAAACAAGTATGAAGTCATATGGGGAAATATTTTCTGAAAATTGCTTAGTTGACATTAATATTTTTACGTTTTGAGGCTAATACCAAAAGGCCTTTTAGGCGTGCTTACTGCAATTAGTGAGTGATTCTCCACTGATCAACGGATTAACAGTTAAAGGAAAAACTCCAAAATTCTAATAATCGTTCTCGGAACCAAACAGATACTAACGATACCGGAATAGCTCTATTAATTGGTCAGAATCTTTATACTGATTGAGCGAAAAACTTTATATGCATTACCACTAATCTATCTGATTTCCCTTTTGGCATTTTCAATTAATAAGTATACCCACGCATGACATCTACGCTAAACTTTCTTAATTACTTTTATCTATCGATGGCAGTGGTTACTCCCATTCGATATAAATAAAAACAGCATCAATATTAACATAAATGTTTTTCATACTTCTAAATGAATTTAATAACCGCATATCTTTTACTCATAGGCACTGTTGCTAATTTTTATTTCCAATAAAACCCATGTCACAAAGCACACCCTCAGTCGTGTTACCACAGTTATTATTTTTATCTATAACGTCTATTTCGAAGACGATTTGGCATTTTTTTTACGCTAAACCTATTTTCGCTTAGATTATCCTTTTCTGCTCCGAAATCTGTCTTCCAGATTTCTCATCGCTTTATGTCATCAGACTGCTTGAGAACTTCATTAGAGTGGTGAGCTCTTCTGTATAGTTTTAGCAATAATACGCAGCTCCATAGCTCATATCATTTACAGAAAACTTATAGTATACATAAAACAATACATGACAGCTTAAATCGGGCTTGGTTAGGCAACTTCTCTGACTGAATTTTCTTAATATGAGCGAAATCTGACAGTTCCGACCTACAAATAAAACGTGAACGAAGGCGCGCAGTCAAGGGTGCTTCTGCATTTAACAACCCAGAAGTTCATGTGAAAAAAAGGCAAGGGGAGCTGCCTCAGCTTGAAGCCTATTTGGGGTGATTTCGATGCACCTCACACCGAGTGACTTTGATCATCCACTCACCAGGAATGTTCACTTTGATAACGGGTAGGGCGGCCTTTCGGATTCAACTTCTCTTTAGGGAAACGAAACGTTCATAAATCCCGAACCGTTCGCTACTGTAGGTTTAGAAAATCTTTCGCTTTTCTTTTGCGAACGTTTTCTGAAAATCTTTCCCTGGTCGTCACATGTATTAAATTCTATTGCATATGTACACGACTTTTGAGTTCTGTAAATGAATTTTTAGGCGAATTTACAACTTCATGCGCATTTAATTAGACCGGTAGGTATTTTAATCAACGTCTCATTGGAGTAACGCAATGGGTTATAGACGATCATCAATCCTCCAAGAAAAAGATCCCAGGACAACGCCACGTAATTTTGAACCGCTAATTCTTTCGTTTTTACTAAAAATGAGGTAACATTTATATCCTTCTTAAAATTGTTACCAAATACATTTTTTATATGAATTTAATATATGTATGTAACATATTTTAAAAACGCATATAACATTATATTTCTTCTGAAAATTAAATCTAACTTTTAATCAGAATGTTAACTCTAATATTAACCAAATTTTATCAATATTTTCAGACAAAATAATAAGCTATTTGGACAATGCGCTTTTCACATTGGATTTTTGCTTAGTAATCAGCTGCGATTTAGATTCTTGGCAAAAATATATGAATCAGTCAGATTTAAAGACTAATTAAATGTTTTTTGTTGCTGTTACAGAGGCACCATTAAACCATAATAGCGAAGGTGCCATTTCCAGATTCCTCTCCGGACATCTGGGAAAACAAATCCTAAAATTGATTTTTTAAGGTTTATCTAACATCAAATTAAAAAAGATTCACGGTGACATAAAATTAGGCCATAAAGACATAAACGCCATACACAATTTATTGTAAAATTCCTTTGAATTCCTAAACATTTTGCTGGAATACCGGAGAATAGTATATTATTCCAGGCATTTTAAAAATGCATGCAATATATGGGTGGGGCATTCTAGTCTAGAGTTGTACTACGGAAACGGGTAAACTCAGCTTAAGAATGGCATTCAGACCGGGGAAAGTTTACGAAAACATCACATAAAGCAGGCGTCAACAGGACTTGATGTTCATGAAAGACTCGCATTGTGGCTTGGAGATTTTGTCAAAGCGCTCATTGCACGGTTTGTGGGTAACGAGTATAGGCAACTAATCGAGCAGTCGATTTCAGTGCAGTTTTGTTGAAAGGGCTACAAATCATCCAATCCCACCTGAGGAGAGTAGCCCTGTGTGGGGGAAGGATCCATAGATCCCTGATGTCAGGAGGCATTCGAGTGTATTGGTTCGTGAAATGAGTGCACAGTGCCGGATCCTGCAGCCAACTAGTCCACGGGTCTCTTATTTATTTTTCTATTCCGCTGCATTTTCAATTCACTTCCTCCTGGCTAATACCGCAGTGCTTCTCCTCATCGACCCCATGCAGGGGCGAGAAAAGTAGTAACCGAATCTGGCTCCCTACTACGTTATAAACAACGACTAACAGACGTGCCTTTCTGTATCGGGATCGGAATTTACTTCGCTAGAAATTGTAGACAGTCGGTTTCAAAACCATTTAGATTTTGGAGTTTCAGATTCTGAACTTGAAGGATTTGATACAAACGATCATTGTTTTAAGTCGGAACATAAGAACAGAGCAAATATATGCATGTGCGAGAAAATACTAGTAACTGATATCGATTTCTTGTCAGAAGTGTAGTGGCGGGGAACCCTCAGATCTATTTTGGAATTTGCAAACTATACCCTGGAGACCGGAATTCTCAAGCCAATCAAAATGGTACTTGAGATTTAGAGATTTTAAGGTATGCGCTTGAGAATTATGGAAATAACAAGACTCGGGTTCTCGTGGTCATGGTTTAATGAACAAAGAAAGTTTAATCCAAATATAGATGCTAAAACAGCAAAATATTTAAACATACTTAGAAACAAACATTCGAATTGCGTACTTTTTTAGTTTGAGATATAAAAAAAAAGGTGGTCTTTCTTGGCCTCCAAGCAAACAAAATGATGTTGCGTTTTCCCAAGAGGCTAGAAAACTCCTGAGGAAACTGTTCAGTTATATTTCAGACGTAGAGAATTTCACGTCAGGCCAACATTCATCATGTTATCTCATCTCCTGATTCTATTCCAGATACCTCGCCGAACTCTTTGTGGCCCAGAAATCGCACATGTTATCTGACAACCAAAATTATATTCACGATCTTATCTTCGAGGAAGATTCTAATAACGATGGATTTTCGAGTGCTATTTTTATTTGATTGTAAGGAGATAGGCTGTTGCTAGAAATGTGGGTTGGTCAACATTCCATTAGCCCACTAATAATTGCTTTATTAATTGTTTCTTGTGGGGCCGGGATAACTAATGAATTTTCTGCCGCAACCATCAATAGAGCGATAGGAAAAAAGTCTTGAGAAGGAGATAACTTTTTGGAATTTCCAACGAGATTGTTCATGTTAGAAAACAGTTTGGATGTCGAATGAACGAGAACGAATTCATACAAAATAATTCAATTAATATGCTTAATTTGTGGGAAAGATTTGATGTACATACATTTGACTGGGAAGTCAATAAGTTTTTGCTTTTAGCGTTTTCCATTTCAAAGGGAAAGAGCTTCTTTGATTCTTTAGTAGTGTATAAAGTACATGCACTTTATGTAGAGTGAAATTCCCTAATCTTCCCATTCAAAAGTTAATACAATGATTGATTTCTTTTTAATCAGGGTTACTCGTGATTGTTTCATCTGCTTTTACTCACACGACATTATGATAGAAAAAGACGCGTGCTAAAACATGAAATTCGTGAGCTGTATTGCTTGTTATGTACGAATAAAAATATTCCATGTGCTTTTTCTCATATCAACAATTACTTCTTGTCCATACTCTTGGTATGCAACTTTATATTTTTGTTTCAGAAATCAAATTACAATTAATTGATTTGCACAAATTTCAGTTGCGTTGGATGAGTAATCAGTAATGATGTCGTCAGAAATGATCATTATAATTACAATTTTTACCTTCGAATAATTTTCTCCAAAATCGAAAAAAAAGGAAAGTTTGCTTGAAGAATTGGGATTACTTTTAGTCTGGAGTCACATTTGAGAAAACTAGAACTGTCTCCACCTCGTGACTAACATACACGTTTATAGATAGATTCTGCTGCCATTTCTGTTTTAGTTGTGTCATTCATAAAAGTTGGTAAACAACATCAAATTCCTGTTGTCTAAGAAAATCAATTTTATCTAAGTTACATGACAAGGTGCTATAAATTTTACCGCTTTAATCGTCACTTCTCATTTTCCATAATTCTGAGAAACTTATGATACATATGAATAAATCTCACCAAATTTCCTTATTTTTGCATATGGAACGAAACGGACGTATTACTAACGGAGTACCTGGCAAAAAACAGCTAACCTCCACATCAGCATTAATGGAGAATTTATTGATTGTAAAAGAGGATAATGGGAGAACGTTAAAGGAAATGACAATGCCCTTTGTAAAAGGAATGTAATTGGGATAGAAGGTAGTGCCTTTTAATGGCCCCTTCTAAGTTTCTTCACAGGGTTTCTTCACAATACACTGATATTCTGCTATACAACACTCAAAAAGTAACAAACATGTCTATGCACGTTTCAACCTGTTGTACAACTGAAAGCAAGTGGATTTGAATCCAAGCTGTGCAATGACTTAATCAACGTCATACACAACATGCTTCGATGAATTCTTTTTTTTTTTGGAAATGATTTTTCTTTCGATTTTATTACATTAAATTTTCTGTTTTTATCAATTTTTTTCGATCTTGTGAGTTTTATTGATTGAAGGACGTGAAAAATAAATGAATTGGCGAGAACCACACGAGTCCAAAACTTTGGCTTGTCTTGGGTCAGCACGTAATGTATGAAGAAATCACATTATTCCCAGGCTTCAGTTAGAAAATTGGGCCTTGAAAAAATGTGTTGGGCGAGGATACTACACCAATCATGATTTTTATGCGGTTTCTGATACCATTTTTCTTTTGAAAAATGGTGTTCATATTTTTTTCTGCACTCATCGATTCAAGTGCTTTCAAGAAACCTTAAATTAATGTGTAAAAATGTCAAATTTTGAGCACATTCGTTTAATTCAGCTATATACCTCAATTTATACAATAGCTATGTTTACACATTCAACTTTCACAAACCCATTTTACTGTCTCACTTTCGAGATATTTTAGATCTCTGACAGTTTAAAGAAGCTAAAAATAAATATCCAAGCTACAAAATTAAGATTATTTTTAGGTGGAGCAAAGGTGCAAATCAATAACACATATTGAAATCCGAACACGTTTGAATAACTTATTTTTATTTGTATATCTTTTAAGCGTGTAGGCACGCACCTCTTTTAAATATGATAATTCAATGCACATTTTATGAAACGATACTGGGGTGGGTGAATAGAGAAAGCTGCGTGCGATAGATCCCTTCGACGGGTATTCTAAATTTTAGGCATGCGCCATTCCAGGTGGAGAAACGTGGCCTTTTGTCCCATCGATTTCGGAAGGAGGCGTAGCACAAAAAAAAATGTGGAAGCGACCAAAAAATAAACAAACAAACCGCGGTTGTCACTGACAATTGGGAAGAAAAGGGACAGCTATCAAAACAAGGTCTCACGTCTCACCGACTGTGAACAGTTCGTGGTCAAACTCACCCTCTGACTAAGATGATCCTGGGGACCTCCCATACAGACACGAGGACAAGCGGCTGTCCTCTGGACAGAACGGGATGCATTCTTCAATACGAGGTTACTTTGTCGGAATTCCCGACGTTTTTGTACAAAAGGTTTCCCTTTCACCCCCTCGCAGCAGGGAACAACAAAAATCACAAATTCTTCTTCCAGGGAGAGTCGGAAAGCAGGGAAAAGGTGCTCGGCAAAAAGGTAACCTCTGAAAGTTACTTATTACTTCCGTATGATGATTTAGTACGCTGGGAAGGGGGAATCCTGGAAAGGGTGCTACGGGTGTGGTGAAACGCCATCGAAATTATTCAGATACAACAGGTTGTTGAAATAAATAATTAACATCCAATACAGATGTGTTATACAGTTTCTAATTTAAAAAAAGGCTTTATTTTATTAATTTTGTTCTTAAGATTGAGTTTTCCTGGTATTTCAGTATGCCTTAAAATGCGCATCGGAACAACTTTAAGAGCTCAGAAGCAAATTCCATTGTAAAATGTGTTACTATGTAATAAGTACTTTTTAAAAATTTCGTTCATAAACAAATTATTAGTATCGATATTTGATATTATTCGTGAATGATTTATTCTCTTTCTGATGTAGGTATTCTAAATTTTGACATCAATTATACTTGTTTAAATTCGGCCGTTTCACGCTTGTAAATTATGCACTGAATGATAGAATGTGAGGACTGTTTTAGAATTTCGCTTGATTTCACTTGTTTATGAATTTGTTTGTTTACTTACGTATTAACAACAATAGCGCTAAAATACTTATTGATACATTGAGAAAATTATCAGTAGCATTAGCCTCTGAAAGTCATTTACGTTAATCAATCCAATAACTTATTTCTGCTCAAATCTCTCTACTCAGATACTAAATTACTCTACTAATCTATCAACAAAGGTATTCTGTCGCAGCTTGTCCTATTTAGGAGCTTGCGCCAAGAAAACCCAGAATTCATTCCAATACAAGAAAGAATATTTTCAAATTCCAAAGTAGGTTAAAGCTTGTGTTTGCCTATTATTTTTGGGGTTAATTCACGATAGAAAAGCATTCGATAAAAAAAATCTTGAACAGCGGTTCTCTCATTTCCTAATTTTACCATCATCCACATTTATTTTTATAAAAAAAAGTTAGGATTTCTTGTTTCTTAAAGTAGGAAAGAAAATTTTGCGGGTAAATTCACGATAGAATAGCATTTGATAAAAAAAAATTCTGGACAGCGGTTCTTTCACTTCCTAATTTTACCATCTTCCTCATTTATTTTTATAAGATAAGTTAGGATTTCTTGTTTCTTAAAGTAGGGAGAGAAGATCAGAGAACGAGGTAGTCAGATCTCCCAAAACAAGATTGAACATCAATTTTCAATGTCTGCTGGAAACACAAAAGCTCTAAAATAATCATCCGCTGCCTCCTAAGGCGAAGAAAATCACATAGTTGAGCGTTCGCGAGTCCATTTAATTAATCCCACACAATTACCATCATTTGGTAACATGAAATAAAAATCAGTCGAGCTGAAGAGTTTCCCCGACGGTTGCCCATGGAGCTAATCAATAGAAGCCCGAGTTTTATTGCTGGTATATAGTTGTAGGAAGCTCGTGGGGGCTGTGTTCGTCTCCCCCCTCTTCAGGTGAGGTGGAGGAGGGTCATCCCAGTAGGTACTCTGCGTGGGAGATCTCCCGAGGCTAAGGGGACTCACTGTCGTAACTTGTCGGCTGTCCTATGCGAAGCAGAAGGTCAACCGCGAGGTCAGCACGGACAGGTATCTCCGAAGGTAACCTGCATAGAGATAGATGGGATAATAGAAGTGTGGGAATTCTCCCTCAAAGAAGCGGAGGGTGCTGCTAGCAGTTGCTTAATGCCTTTCCCACTTAAGTTACGCATGGAAGTTGGCCTCGGAAGATATGCATCCGTTCTGTGAGAGTCGAAACTGCTTATCAAAGAGGTTCAGTTTGTCGCTCTGCGGTCAGTTTAGGCGCTTATCAAAGAGGATTCCAGACTTCTTAACTTTCTGGGTTGTTATCTGTGAGCTTTATTATCCCCTAACGCTGGAGTTGAAAAGCATCGAGAATACTTTTTTCGAAGTGAATCTTTCGAACGATCCACACTCCACTCACATTTCCCACTTTCGCAGAAATATGCTTGTTTCCATGCTGGTTTTAGGAATTTGTTTATGCGTGGACCTATACACGATTAATCTGACTCACCGACCTATAAAGATTGTTAATAGTCAGTCGTTCGCTGAGCAATATATGCTAGCTTCGCTCTATCATCTTCTTTCACCCGCCTCTCTCACCCTAATATGAAAAGGATCGACAGTTGTTTTGTTAGATTAAAAAAAAAAGTATCGATTTATAATGAAAAGTAGCAGAATACCTGGCGTTGTTGGGGTTGAATTAATAAAATGTTGATTGAAAAGTCATCAGATTAATCACACACTTCTCTTTTCCATGAAAGAATGCACGCATCATTTATGTGTACGGAAAACAATTTTTTAATATCGTTTTCATAGCTTCCGCAACTTACTTCAGAAGCAAATATGTGTACATGATACAGCCATTCGTATAATAATCCCTTTCATATTCATCCAGCTTTTGCTGTAACACAAACTACAGATTTTTTTTCTAAAATGACTACTACAGAAGTCGATTTTGATTTTTGGAGAATATTCCCGTTCGTTCATTTTCGGATGGTATGTAGTAAGTATACGGCCCAAAATGATAATTTTCGGTAAACATGGTAACCTTGATACTACGTATAGATTTATGACAACATTTTCACTTCCATATGTAAGTAATCGAATCGCCAAGATGATTGCAAAAATGACCTCGGCAGCCATCTTGTTTCGGCGAGAAAAATTGCTTGGCGATAAACATCCCCCGAATACTATATATTTACCTCAATTTCAATAAAAATAGCGAATTTTCGGTGTATAATCTTGCATTTAGTTTTCCTATGAATATGTTTTAATTCTGACATTCTTGCAATCATTTAAAAAAAAATTTAATTCGGGTGTTGCCAGATACCAAATAGCAAATTTAAGCTTTTATGATCAATGAGTTTTTCGTTTGGGCGTTTCGTGTTCCATTATAAAATGTAAGTTATGAAAAACTAAATATTTTAAATATCTTTTCCGTCAATCAAATATTTATAAATTATTCATATCATGATAGAAATACAAAATAGTTCAAACAGAAAAATTAAAATTTAATTTGTTTTGAAAATTGTTTTTCGAGCAATACTGGTAAAACAATTGTAACTTTGATCTTCGATTAAAACTGGTAAAACAAACTGAGCTGCGCACCACACAATCCTTTTATGTTCAGTGTTATTTCTATGGCAATTTGATTTATTTTTAGCCCCTTTTGCTCACCTAGGACAAATAGAACGGGGGTTAATATGTAGCCATTTTTTCCTGCAGGATTCTAAAGTATAAGTGTGTCAAATTTGGAGTGGATTGGTCAAACGGTGTAGATTTGCATAGAGAACAGACAGGAAGACAGACAGACGCCAATTCAGCTTTATATAGATTGATTTCATGAGTGTAAAGAGAAACTTCTCACAACTACACATTTGGGATGCATTTGTAAACGCCTTGGCGTATGGTGGATCTGGTAATATATATATATATATATATATATATATATATCCAGAAGCAGTCGGTGCCGTTTCTGAGTGGTGTGCTGGGCGTAGTCAGAAGTAAAATACGGCGCCCAACTTAACAAAAACGTTTAGCAAATAAAAATGACTGTGGCAGTTTGAGGTTATCGTTTCAGGAGTAGAATGTTGTAAACTAACGAAACTAATTACATTGCTGAATGTATTTTGATTAACGATACTAGCGAATCTATGTGAGAGATCTTAAACTTCGTTTAAACAATCAACAAAATTTTATCAAGGATGATTTATTTGGAACACTTAATGTTTTTTGAGAAAGGTGGCTTGTTGCACGTGGGCTGTTAATACCTCAAAAACACAAGAGTATCTGCATTTAACTTTTCAGAAAAATCTCTCGAAAAGATATTTAAAAAAAAATTCCTGCATTCTAAGTCTTAAAATAGATAGCTAATTTGAAACAGAGCAGTATTGTGTGTAGTTCTTTCTCCTTCGTATTTATTTATTCTTTTTAATTTCCAAAGTTTGAGTTCTAAAATAGTTGTTGGTTCTTGAATGGAAATGGTTGAGTCAAGAAGAAAAAGGTTAAAGTATTAGATAAATAATATAGATGACCAATTTTTTGAACGCGTGAGAGTGGAACTAAGCTTAAAAATGATTCCGGGATCAGTATTCGAACCGGGATTAGAGCCAAAGGAAACCAATACGCAAACTGATCAGCTACCAGCTGTGAAAGTATTGATTGGAAACAAGATTTCGATATTTTTAGCAACAGAGTGACTGGAAAAACAAAATCTGTTGAATAAAATTATTTGCCAAATTTAATTTTGTTTCAATTGTGTCATCAAAAGCGTTTAGTTGCGCAAATAATACAGGGGAAATAGGGCACTTATTATAAATGCTATATACTTGAAGGAAAGAACCACATTTTTTTTAAAGTTAACAAACCAAAAAAAATGTTTTCATTCACACGGATCAATACAATGATATTAAATCTGAAGAATTTATTGTTTGGAGAACTCCTTCTCCAATCCTCGATTTGCTATTCAGATAATGCTATTCCAGTATCCTTGCCCAGCTGTGAAAAGCAATCAGTAAATTAAAATTAATCACTTGATATTTCAAATAGATCCGTGCATTATAGGACTGTGGTGGCCCAGTATAAAAAGAAGCGGATTAGCAACCGGAGGGTTATGAGTTTGAAATTCTATTTAACCATAGACCGTAGTGTACGTGACAGCTGGAGCGCGTTAAATCTGTCGTGGCTTCAAATATCCTCACGTTAGCGTGGTGTGTATGTTTGGAGAGTGAGTTACCAGCTCATATGTGACCTGATCTCATATCTGATTCTGATTAAAAATTACGAGGGTGTTTTCTGGTCTTTCACTTCTCGATGGATCCCGGACCGTTGCTAATAGCGACAGTCCGGGATCCGTTGCGTTGTGTTCCTCCAGTGCGACGTTTATTAAACTACCTACCTACCGTGTGTGGTCAAGGGAGCCTTAGTGGTTAACTGAATGTAGCAGAGACTAACTGAAGGAGGACTCTACTGAATGTAGGAGAGGAACAAACTTCTGTTCCATCGTAGTCCAATTTGCATCAGTTAAAGGCAGGAAAGTGCATTTATAATTTTCCACATAGTGTCATAATTTGATAACAGAGGAACCTGCTGCGCTCTTTATGGCGACGTTTTGAAAGTGATAGGTGTCAGAAGTCAGGAGATGGGGCAGTTTTAATGTTTGTCCTATGTTGTAGATAAGCCAATAAGTACTTTTACTTGAAATGGATTGAGTAATGATTTGGGGACAGTTTGTTGAGACAGTTGGAAGCGGGACAGTGCAGTTTTAAACGGGAACGTCTCCCACCAGGCATGAAACTCGAGGAACCGAGTAAACGTCTCGTTAAAAATGTCGTTAGGCAATTCAGACTACCTGCAACTCTAAACTCTGTGGGGGATCAGAGAGCTGGGGCATTAAATTGCTGACAGTGTCCGCCTTTTCAAACGCCACGATAGGAGCACACAAAAAGGCACTTACCTGTCGAAAATGCCCTCTAATGACCAAATAAATGTCGTGAAGCTACAAAGTGGGTGACGGGTGTGGAATTGTGGTATAGAAACATCCGACGTATTTAGAGGAGAGAAGGAGGGGACTTTTCCATTTACTAAAGAAGCCATAACTCGTTTTATAATTTTTTAATTTCCTCGCTGACATTGCGATTAGTAGTTTGCACTTAAAAGAAAACTTTTGAGATTTCTCTAATATGGTTTTCACAGTAATAAAGCTAATGATTTGTACATTCTACTACAGGAAATTCTATGTAGTTTTAATACTTCCGTGTCAGATCGAAAGGGATTAAGTCCGACTTTTGACGAGTTCAGAGGAGTCGGGTAAATCATTAATGTAAGAGATAATGAAAAATGCTTAAAATCAAAATTCAATGTGTGAATCTGATGACATAAACTACAATTATTTGTATCACAGCTTTTCTTTTTCCTTCCTGAATATTTTTGAGGAGTGAAATATACAACTTGAGAAGTAGTCATTTTGACTTAACCCCTTTTGCTCAGACCTGGAAGAATTAGGGTTGAAAATGAATCTCATCTATTTTTTAGTTCAAAATGTACGCTTAAAAATATATTGAATTTATCTGTAAAATAAAAGTAGAACAAATAGTAATTCCTTAGATTCCTTTAGTAGCGGATTTCTTTAATCGAAAACATAATATTAAGATGGACATGGGAAACAAAAATACGATTTCTGTGTTCAGATAGCAAAATGTTATTAGTCACCCTTTTTAATTTTTCGTGACAGCAATTTTAAGATTCAAGATTCAAAATGTGGTTCTGTGGTTTCGATTTACTACAATTTTCCTACCTTTGTTTTCTCATAAACTGAAAGAAAAAGACTTACGACATTTTGCCACCTTCTAAACATTAACAAACCAGACTCCAGGATGGGACTTAATCAATTTTTAGGGACAAGTGACTTATAACATTTTGCCATCTGAGCACAGTTTTATATACAAAAATATATTAAAAGAGTAAGTTTTACGTGGTTTTTCAGACTAAAAGAAAATTTAGAGATGATGGTAATCGTACACACACGACTTATCGAACTCCTCATCCAGAATGACGCGAAATTATGGCACTGGTTCTCTCACAAATTCTAAAGATGTGGAAGAAATAGTTTTGCAACTGGAATGCCTCGGAATCCAGGAAAGGGTATTCAAGTCAATATATCAGTCGGCTTGCGGTTCGGCAAAGAGGGACGACATAAATACCTGCGCATCTGGGGTGGCGATTCTTTATGTGGCATCCTTTTCTGTCTGGCGGTAGGCGGGAAGGGTGTGATATGTCGTTCAGGGTGCTTTGTGGTACCCGTGCTTCCCTTTCAAGTTTAAGCGCATGCCAGATAGTAAAGGGTGCACAAAAGGCTATTCAATATCGCATGCTCACCACTTTTGTACTACATGTGGAATGCTGTCTGTAGTAGAGGTCATGCTTGTTGTACACTGAATAAATTTAAGGGTATCAGGGGAAGAACAGGTTAGTGTCCGTGAAATCGACACTGATATATGGAACAAACAGGAAGCCGCTTACGCTGTGTTTGTAATATCAAACTTGCTCTGGGATTTGTTCACTGCGGTAGCAACTTACCAAGTTGTAATCAGTTATCTCATCTGTGTCAATAAAACTTTCCTCGTGTGGGTATGTCCATTACTTGGCATTGTCTGTATTGTGTTTCACTCAGTTTCGTCAAGTGAATATGGCTCTGACGCCATAAAACCGAACCAACCATAAAACTCGTTCTAGAATCTATTTGTCTTTATAGTAAGATATTAGTTGGGTATCTTTATTTTGGTTTTAAAATATTGATAATAAAATGTAACCAAAAATATTACACTTTTTTGTGGGGGGGTATGTGTTTGTAGATTTTTATCCCTTAAACTCCGAGAAAACTGTATGATGTATTTTCTTATATAGTGATTCCATTAATAAGTTCTTTTGCAATGACCCATTAACATATCACCTAATAGCAATAATTTATATGACTTTAAACATGTCTTTCTCAGTAGTACTGTAGGTTTTGGGTAACGAAAATACATACGTATCCAATCAGAGGCGCAAAATCTTACGCCCAGTAAAAAACTTTATAATGTTAAAATATAAAATAAACTCCCAACTCGAACTCTCTACTCCACACCCTCAATATTTTTATGACGTAGGTCACTTCCAAAGAAATAGAATGATGAAAATTAGCAAAAAAATAGGAGTTATTTAAATAGATTCTCGTTAAAAGAATTTGAAAACCAAATGACATCAAGACAATATATAAAAATTTCCAATTTTTAACTGAGTAAGAGTGTTACTTGAAATTCTCTAGCAAATTTTCGGTCCTTCCCACGCTATAATTTTTTTATGAAAATAAAATAATCTTCAAAAAAATACAAGAATTCGTATTACAAGTGGTTAATGTTTATTTAACTTGTACCAAAGTCCAAGTTCAAATATACAAAATTCACTTATTTTCCTATGGGGCCCTTTTCAACTCTATTATATACTCTTTAATAGCCCAATGAAAAGATTCACAGCTTAACAAACGAAAGAAAAAAAACTGCACATTGCAGAACACGCCGTGAAAAAATGGGGAAATGAACGCTAGAGAGGTAACGAGAACTATCCGAAATTTTGTAATGTGTGAAGGTACGTACACAGTCAAGAACATCACTATGCTCACTGCGCGACCTCTGCTTTCAAGGTTGCAATTCTAACACCAACACACACTCCCGTGTCTAGTGTCTATTGTACCGTGATACACTGTATCAGTTTATTTAAGTGTGGTTGGATAATTGTGCCGTAATCGTCTCGTGTGAAAGCTGTTACTCCTTTTCATAAACTACAAAAAACCCGTATAGTTTTATATCGGGGCGGACGAAAACCTGTATGATTCTTCAGTGCCTTTTTCTTCAGTGCCTAAATTTCTTCATGCCAAATATTCCTGGTTATAAGCATCTCCTAGCGATATTGTTACCTACTTTGTGTAGTTAATTTGACGGCATTATTCTGAGACTGTGGTAGGAATTTCGGTCGGATTTCGCATGGTGCCGACGATGATTTTTCATTCCTCAAGGGTGTAGCGGATTCTCGTTGGCGCCGAAGTGATCACCTCTTGGGTGCTGAGGGAGAAAGAAGGGCAGATGGGGACCGCATTTGGAATGTGGGCGTGTGCACGGTGTACACACACAAGCACGAAGTATCAGTACACGCACGGAACATTCATCATCACACTTCACCGCAGCTTTCGGATGAGAGGGATGGGAACTTTAGGGCGCAAGTTTTTCTTCGGTCTGTTTGTACTCCTCAAGCTCTACAGGATGTATTCCGTTGACAAGGATTCAGCTTGTGTTCAACCAGAAGAGTTCACTTGAATTCCATAGGGTTTTTGATTCTTAGCGTTCATTCACACGAACGCTCAGTACCCACAGATTTGTTTTTTCTTAAGCAATTCAAATTATACTGACAGTATACAAAAACCTTAATAGAGGGATTTTCTTAAATCCCCCCCACCATTGCAAACACTCATCCTTGTTAAGCGGTTAATTAACTAGCAATTTATTTTTGCATATAGCAATCCTACAACTCAAGAAACACACATTTTAAACGGGATAAATGTCTACTCCTCAAGGTCTATAGAACGTATTTCTTTGAAAACGATCAAACATTTATTTCAAGAGTTTAGTTGAGTTTAAACGGGTATCTGATTCTTAACGTGCACATTAACCTCACGTCTGCTTTTTCTATTGAAAGTAATTAAAATTCTATAGTAGTCTTAATGAAGTGATTTTCTCAAAAAAAAATTCCGACAGTCCAAACATCCATCCTTGTTGAGCGATTAATTAACGATGTATTTTTCAAAATTGCATTCCTACAATTCGAGAAACGCACATTTTAAGCTGGAGGAATACCTAAGTTGATATCGACGTGAAAATATCGCTTGTTTTACATCAAATATAGCAATTTTAAGATGCAATATCGACTTCAAATTCATTCAGGTCAATGTAATAGGATATGGTTTTATTCTCTCCTAAAGTTTTGTATTTCTTTTATTTATACAGTGTTTCTCGTGGGGTGCAATACATTCTTAAGATTTTTAATTACTGTTTCGAATTGTGAACGCAAAATCTGAACTTAGAAACAGAGTATTCATTTTTCAATTTCAATAAGTTATGCGCGAGGTTTTTATATTTTCGAGGTTTTTACATTTTTTTGCAATACTTTCCCCTCTTATTTATAAACAGAGCTGTTTTGTTTCTTTGCTATTAACTAGAAGAAATTCTGTACATGTGAAGTATGCAGTGACGGAACTAAAAGTTGTTAGGTATGACACCTTTTAGTTCCGTCACTGCATGCTTCACACGTACCCCCACACACATACCCCCCCCCCCACACACACATACAAACAGAATCCTGATAATTTTAAAATAAAATTTATAAAATCTACTTAGCCATAAAAATCGGATTTTGCTTTTTTTTTTATTCTTGATTTCTTTTTTGAATTCTGAGTTTTCAAGAATCTATTAAAATTTTGTAAATAACTAAAATCACAGCAACATAGAAATGTGCCTTGTAATTCAATATTTATTCCAAATAATTCTATGTTCATTAGAACAGTAAACTTTTGTCACAATAATGCTAGTTACTTTCTTAAAGAATACGGGAAAATCTAAATATTGGATCTTTTACTGTAAGTGATAAAAGTAATAATGAATTTTGGTAGTAATTTATCATAGAAATTTGCTAGCTTGGATATACAATGAAAGAGTTCGTACAGCATAGTTATTTTCCATTTTTAAACTATGAACAACAATTTCGGGCTAACAATTTTCCAGTCTTAAAGATCCCTTGAAGAAAGACTTGAAAATTGTTTGACCATATTTGACTAAGCTGCTAAAAAAACACAAACAACGTAACATCAATAGACATGTAACACAAGAAAGTCGTGCATGGAGAGAGAAATTCGCCGTAGGTAAGTTACAAGAATCGAGTTTGCGACTCATAAACTCGCAGGTTGCTAACGCAGTGAGCAAACTCACTGAGCCACCTATGTTGTCGGGAGCTCTTCAATTTAAAATTTTACTTTGTTGTTTAGATTTCGATGTTTTAAAGCAAGTTTGCAAGCATCAATTTAACTTCAAATAAAATTATTCTATATTAGGCCCGGTGCACACATCCGGTTTTTCAACGTGCGGTACCGAAGCCCAACTATGCACACATAACCGTGAAATGACGCACGAACTCATTTAGCGCCATTTGCGATAAATATTCTATCGAAGAAAACGTTTTTATTTCGCTTACTTGGTGTAAAAAAAGTATATTTTGAAACAAAATAGACGTTACTGGATACAACCATTTATTAATTATTATTTATATTCCATTTGTTTATGAAAAGAAGGTACTTCAGAACGGAGACACATGTACGGCTACCGTGCGGCGCCGTGGGGAACTGCGGTACAAATTTCACGCAAGTTGGACGTGCGTTACCCCAGCAGTGCTGGAGGCATGTGTGAACTGCTCTATTGGATCTAATGTATCTCAGACTGCACTTGCGTTGCTGCAGTGGCGCCGCACGTTGAAAAACAGGATATGAGCACCGGACCTTATAATTCTTATTAAACAGAGTTCAGTGTATCTCGCGATTTAAGTATCTTTACTTTTTTTTTGTATCGTATTTAACTTTTTTGAAGCATCCTAAATTTTAGCCGCCAATTTTCTGTACTAGAGTTGTTCTGTTTTCTTTTTGCAAAACGAATTATTGTACACTATTTTCCCCATGAAGTAACTCGAAAAATTAAAAACGTCTTTGGCATCCAAAATTCATCGGGGTAGATAGTCAATAATGTGTTATCCAATTATATTTTTAAATTATAAGAGGAATTCCGAATCTCGCGCTCTGGCCAAAAAACTCCTTCATTCATCTTAGATTTATTATTTCATTCCTTTTGGTCGTGGGAACTCCGTATATTTTCATCCGACACGCAAAATATATGCTGGAAATAAATCTGAATGAAGCAACGTCATTAAAAGGTGTTAACAGCATATCCATTAGATTTAGCCGACCGGTGCATGCCGAAAACGTCATTTTGATCATGAAACGACCGTGATGAAAAAAGCTTAGCACAAACAGGGATCATCCAACTATTGCCTCGCGTACGGAGTGGTAAAGTGGAAAGAGTTTCTGTTAATTTAATTTTTATGCTGATTGAAAATAGCCCGAAAAGATTTTCGTCTACGTTGAACAACTTCACGCATTACCATAATAAATATAAAGATTGCATTTTAAATTGAATGTACAGAGATATAATCGAATCTAGATTTGCATCGTAAAACCTGTTTACGGACTGGGATTAACCGATCTTATCATTTGTTTTCTGAAATCAACACATTAATAATTGCTGACTCAAGCATGCACAAGTATGGAATTTGAATAATTTTGGTCAAAGCAAAAGTACAATGAAACTAAGGGTGTCGATAAAAGTGCAGTGAGGCTAAATATATCGACAGCCAGTTGCACTGGCAGAAACTTTGAAAATTAAATAACGGTCACAAAATCTGCCATTTTTACATCAACCAGAATTATGCATACTTAATTTGCTTGTCTCGATACCAAAACCAGCAACCAGAATATCGTTTTGGAGGGGCCCAAAATTTAGATTTGTGCCAAAAGGACTTACTGAACCTGATAACATGAAAAACTTTCACACAAAATTTAATAATTTGTAGAATTTCCAAATGAAGTATATCAAATTTAAAAAAAAACAGTTCTGAGAAAGCAAATTGGAATTTCTACTCCAAATGCTTTAATCACTAAGTGTTTCTCAAGAAGAAATTTAACCTTAATGCAAAGAAAAAATGACTTCCCGGTCTTCATCAGTCTAAAGATTACCACATTCTGGTCTCTAAAAAACGAAAAGGTTATTATCTTGAAAATTTTGACGTAGTGGGTGTCACTTGTAAGCCGATGATTGATAAGGACAATAAATAACATAGTGAAAACGTGTATCTAAAAATTATTCTCCAGCACTTAAGGCGATGATGCAATATAAGCTATATAAAAATAGATGACGCGGAATGGTTGTGTCGATGAGAAAAAGCAATTTCATTCATGCTTCCATAGTTCGTAGGAATGATTAACATAATAAAAACGTCATTAAAAATTCATTTGCGTAAAGAATATTAGTAAGATATTTCATGTATTTGTGGTATTCAATTTATGAGTGACAGTAAAGAACTCAACGCCATCAAGGGATACCGAACCTACAAAGGGTTTCCTATACAAAAAATTCTCACATCGTATAAGATGACTAATAGAGGCAGAGGAATATTTTAGTTTAATTCAAAGCAAAAAGTTCTGAGTTGTTAAAATAACACGCAGATGCTGCTGTTAAAAAAAATTACTGTGAAGGTCTTAGATGCAAGAGACTGAATTTATAAGTGTCGTTTAGTTGAAAACAAATGAGGCGTAAAGAAATTTTCGTGCATAAAAGATGATTGAATTTAACCGGTTGCTTCAGCTCAAACTTTCTGGCCAAGGAAGGCCAGGAAGTTTGAAAGAGGTCCCTTCAAGGGCCAGTCTAGTAACCAAGATTTTCGGGGAGCTTGATGCAATGAGCCACAGGTAGCTGGATTGCCGAAAAACTTCTAGTATCGGTTGTCCTAATTTGAAAATTTCTTGGGTTAAAGAGCTTTAGTTCCACCTTTCTACCGCACTAACTGCTGCCCACAGACCCTATTTTATTGTTGTCACTCAGAGACAGTGGGACATGAAATAATCTATATTATATAAATGTAATGTATAGGATTTTGTGCTCTCTCCAAATCAAAAAATTTTATTTTATGTTTCGAATCAACTGACTTTGTAAAATTAGTTTTTTTGAAGAAACGAAGATAATCTTCATCTTATAAAACAAGGGTTTAAGTGGAGGATGGTTGAAATATACACGTTTATTAAAGCCCATTCACGAGTCTATAGAATATTAAATGTTTTCAAAACATCTTTTACATCTAGTTTGCTTTCAACGATGGCGGCGGACAGCGCCCAAGCAGTAATTTTAGTAACTACAGCCCCTAACGCATCCCCCATAGACACGCCGAAAATCTGGACAGCCGCTAATATAAGTTATACGTCAGCCCGGTTTACCGTGGATGAGCATATATGCGGACCCATATTCAGGGTTCTTTCCGGTGTCAATGTGTGAACGCTCCCCGCGACAGCGTTGCCCCCAGTAAAAGCGATTGCGTCTTTAACTCGCTCTAAAAAATACAATCAGACGCGGATTGTTCGCAAGAGAGCGTGACAGAGCAGGTGCCGAATGGCATGCTGGGAGTGCAGTAATGGGAACAAATTATGGATCACCCCCCTCCTCTTCTAAATAACCGGCGGCAAACCAATTGGGCACAAACAAATGGTACCTAAACGTTTCATTATGTGGAGACCACCGCGATGAAAGTGAACCCGGTGGTCTGAGGTCCGCCGAGACTCCGCACGACACTCCGATAGCCGTGCGTTGGTGGAAAGCCCATTGTTTCTCGCTGCTAATCCGCCTCGCTTGCGATTCCGAGAACTTAACTATCCGGATCCAGTGAACAGAGACGCTTTAGGAACGCTCATTCGCTTCATTTCTAGGAAGAGTGGGTAATGCTCAATTAAAACTAGACACTTAGTATCTGATGTATTCGACAATACCTCTCAATTGACGAAAACAGGTCGCTAAACTTAAGGCCCGGTACGCACATCCGGTTTTACAACGTGCGGCAACGCGTGCGGTCTGAGATACATTAGATCCAATGGAGTAGTGCACACGTACCTCCAGCGCCGCTGCGGCGACGCACGTCCAAATTGCGTGCAATTTGTACCGCAGTTCCCCACGGCGCCGCATACGCGTCTCCGTTCTGAAGTACCTTGTTTTCATAAATAAATGGAATATAAATAATAATTAATACATGGTTGTATCCAATAACGTCTATTTTGTTTCAAAATATACTTTTTTTACACCAAGTAAGCGAAATAAATATGTTTTCTTCGATAGAACATTTGTCGCAAATGGCGCGAAATGAGTACTTGCGTTATTTCACGGTTATGTGTGCATAGTTGGGCTTTGGTGCCGCAGCGGCGCCGCACGTTGAAAAACCGGATGTGTGCACCGGGCCCAAGATTCACACTGTCGAAAGTAATCTAGTTGTGTACTGATGATCAAATGTCATTCAAATTCAGTGAAATTTCAATTATGTTCTGTCCTTTTTTCTTCAAGTAAAGTTATAATTTTTTGGAGGCGATGCAGGTAGGATTGCTGTAATATACCCTGGGTGCATTTCTCTCCTCTGTGTCATTCAAACTTTCCTTGTGTTTATTTGCATATTTTTCTCTATATACACCACAACTAATACGTCCATAGGTACTAAAAGTTGAAACAAAACTACACAAATGACATAACTTTTATAAAAATATATTTTAGGAACAAAGTTCTCAAAGTATTGATCATCAGTTAGCAGATTGTACGGGAATAGCCAAGTGTCCTCAAGAGAAACAGTATGTTGAGAATGAAATCCATAAGAATGAAGTAATGGGCAATAGAAGATGACGTGATCTATGTCTGGAACTAATGAATTGCCACAATTGCAAAATGGTGAATCGAAAGGGTGAAAACTATGAAAGTAGTAATTAATTCTTAAATGACTGGAGAAAGTTCGGGTGAATTCGTAACAATGCTTAAAATTTATCTGAGCTCATTGAAATCCCTTGCATGTCCATTACTTAACATTGTCTTGTGTTACGTGCAATTTGACCTTGCGCCATCAAACCTAACCATCCATTTCCTTAGTGCTTCCGATGAGGGAATTTGCCTAAACTCGTATATAACACTTACTCCGCCTGCCCTTGTGGTGCTCAAAACCTTTTTGTTGAGTCAGGAGGCGTGGATCTGTATCTGCATGTAAAACTGTAATCGGATGCATAAACATTGCTTAGAAAATGGTGATACCTACAATTTTTAAAAGTTGGACGTCGGATTTTGAATGAAAACTTTTCATATGCAATTTAAAACAATGGTACGATACAAAGAAGAAAAAAACGTATCTTTCAATTTGGGATACTTTTGTTTGGAAGTACTGATTTTCCTTTGGATAAAAATAAGCTGTTTCCTTGTCATGACCTTTTGGTTTGAATGATTTTATCGCTTATTTTGGGCGGTAAATAGAGCATTGCAATCTGTATACCAATTGTTTTCATACTTGAAATGTTATGATTAAACTTTATCAAATGTTATGATCAAACTTTATCAAATGTTATGATCAAACTTTATCAAATGTTATGATCAAACTTTATCAGATGTTATGATCAAACTTTATCAAATGTTATGATCCAACTTTATCAAATGTTATGATCAAACTTTATCAAATGTTATGATCAAACTTTATCAGATGTTATGATCAAACTTTATCAAATGTTATGATCAAACTTTATCAAATGTTATGATCAAACTTTATCAAATGTTATGATCAAACTTTATCAAATGTTATGATCAAACTTTATCTAATGTTATGATCAAACTTTATCAAATGTTATGATCTAAGTTTCCTAGCAATTGTAAGAAGCTATTTCAGAAACCATAGTGAATACTAACTACTGACAGTTTATTTTTTAAACATACACAATGTACTGGTTCGTTTTTGTGGTTCAAGGGCTATGTTTGACCAAGTTGTACCAAATAACGTCAAGTATATGGACATACACAAACAAGGAAGGTTTTACTAACACAGAAGGGAATAGGAATCGAATCTGCGATGCTTACAATCTCAGGTTGCTAGAGTAGTGAGTAAACACACTGAGACATAGAAATACACTGGAATGTCTTCTATTTGAAAATAAAAATTGACAAGTAGTCGGATTTTATGTAAATCCGCTGGCGTCCGGTAAATTATTGTAGGGTAGTGTATTTACATTGAAAACTATCTTTTAACAACATACAAAATAAAGAATAGAAGTAGATCTAGTCGGTTGTACGTATATTAAATACAATACATCCTCTCCAATGCGACCATTTTTCGATCCGTGAAAGAAAAAAACAATCAGTGATAGAAATAAAATCTTAACGAAGATATAACGGTGTAGAGGAGATAAACACTCTAATAGAAATAGGTGTATTTATACACTGGAAATCACGAAACTGGACCAAAATATCATACTTTTTTATTGTTTCAAAATATTTTCCAATACTTTAGCTTTCAAACAAATCCAAGATCTTTTAAAAATATTTGAAATATTTTTCTCTTTACAAGGATTGTTAAATGAAGTATCATTTCAATATTGACATTCTTTATTTTGTACGTATAATAAATCTGAGAATGAAAGGGGTGAAATGAAAAAACATATTTAATAAACACTTTTATTTACGACATTTTATTTATTTGGCGATAATGATTACAAAGAGATATTTATAAAATTTTTCTTAGCAAAATTTTAGACTTCTTAATAAGAAAATTGAGGATTTGTAGTACACGGAGAACTAACTTTTTTGTTGCATTTCGAATCTTAATAAATATTTAAGCGAATGAACTTAGTAAAAGTTATCGATAAAAAACATCCTTTAATCGAAAGATAAGAATGAAATATTCGTGTTCACAGATTCAAAGGAATCTCATAGTAAACAAACGCATTTCAGCTCCATGAATTGTATGTACCCAGATTATGGTAAGTTCTACTTCTATATCCGGTTCTAAATTATGCAGACACGAATGCCATTCTGTGTCATCTGAATTGTTCCAAACACACTGAAATGTGCTACAATGTTGTCATCGGCAATTATGATAATGAGATGTAATAACAACTTCCTACGAATCTATCTCAACAATTTCTGGATCCGCTCCATTATCACACGAAAGTAGTGGGGCCGGAAGATAACCACAGTGGTGAGAAAAAAATGTGGAGAAACAGATACTAACAAATGCGCTTACGTGATCTGGGGAACTCGCCGTCATTACCAGACTAAATAAATAGGAGATAAGTAACCGGTATAAATCATTTATGGTTTTTCACAAGAGAGCCGTTAGTCATTACTCTTTCATCTTGTTCCTTTTCTTTTCTCTCGAGGTGTGTTCCTTTCACTCCAATTATTACGAAGAAACTCGAGCACATGTCGGAGAGAGAGTGGATTCTGTCAATAGAGGAAAAAAACAGAGGATTCTCGCGCTTGGTTCTGTTTTTTCCCTTTCCGGAAGGTTAAAGAAATTATAAACGATGGCGTCGAAGATCGTGAAGAGAAACAGAATTAGTTTCTTTCATGTGTGCTGAGGGAGCGTTGTGAAATTGCTGACATATGCTAAGTACTTTAGATAAAAGTATCAGTACTTCAATATTGCGAAAATCAACGAGTCGCTTTGTTATTGTAGGACAAAAGTGTTTTTTTTTTTAATGGTGACGTTTTAAAGCCGTAATTAGGTTCGTAAAAAGAACATTCAGTATGAAAATATCGAAGTATGCCTCCTATTGGAGTTTTCGTGTAGGGTAAAAAGTAGGTCATAGAATAACGCTCTAAAATTTCGAGACGATATGAGTGAACTTTTCAACAACCAACTTTCGTACTTTTTCTTTGCATTATTTTTAGTGATATATATATATATATATATATATATATATATATATATTTATTTTTTATTTTTATTATTATTATTTTTTTTATTATTATTATTTTTTTTTGTGTGAAGAATCGGTTAAAATGTTTTGTGAAAACATGAGAACTAAGTATGCAGAACAAACACACTCAAGAACGTAGAAAATTTCTCAGGTATGTCTGATCTCTTGGATAGGATATCTCAATAGGTATCGCCAGTCGTTCCTTTACTGGAACCACTGTTTGAGTACTTAGGATAGTACATTAAATCTCTGGGTAGTTAGTATAGTACAGCAATTTGAATCTATATATATATATATATATATATATATATATATATGCCAATAAATATAGTTACAGTTCAATAAACTTTTATATTTTTGTGTGATCAACGACAAATATTAAATAAAATTCAATACAAAAATTTGTGTTTTCAGCATTTTTTCTTAAAAGGCAGGGAATCGAATAAAATATATTTTTACTTCTTGTAAAACAAGTTCATATTTATTAGTATATTTAAATTGAATAGTTAAATGATTGATAATATACAATACAGAAATTTTTATAGGAAATAAATTTATTTTATGATCTTTGGTAAGAAATTGGGGCACACATTTTGCTATTAAATTTGGATATTCATAACTTTATTTGGGAATATCTGGAATTTGTCCTGTTTCTAATTAGCTTGTTTTTAAGTATTATAATTACTAACATGGAAACAGGTGTAATCACTGGTGAAACGCATACTGATAGGTTAACGTGACTATTTTAATGAAAATTGCCTAATAATAGTTCGGAATGTCCCCTAATTTATAACATTATTGAAATATAGACTAGAAAAATTGGGAATACTGTTAGTTTTCTCCCTCCTTTTAAAAATGCGTTTCCTTCAAAACTACTACTTCCATGCAAACAATTGCAACCCCACTATATTTCGTTTATTTTCTTTATCCCGGATGAATTTTAAGTTTGTGTACAGCAGATGAAATATCAATCGGTTTCTTTAGGTTCGTGAGTTCAAACAGACAGAGGGGCCTGTTTCAATCAGTTTCCGTCTTTTCCCGTGGGCCCTTGTATCACAATGTGCAAGTACCTAGGGGAATGTGCATCGTCAAATAAGGGTGCTAGGCTTCATCATTATCGAAATGAATGTACAAAAATCGTAAATGACCTTCCGTATTGTTTTATGCAATTTGAAATAAAAAATTTAAAAAAACCCTAAAATAGAAAGTGTAATTTGCACTTTTTTCTCTAATAGGTAAACTTTCTCGCCCTCAGCTACTTATCAAACAATATAACTAAATAATCGCGAAAAAAACGTGAAGCGATATAGATATATTCTGAGAACTAAATATGTAAAGATCCGAAATTTTTATTGATGCATTTGAACAGTCGCTGATTACCACTAAAGAATAGTAAAATAATATAGGTGAAAAAGCATGAATAGTGGGGTAAAAGCATGAATAGCGATCACCGTGGATGGTTTCCCCCTGCGAAAATATTATCAGGGCTATTGCTTTCGGTACCAATCAATAAACTAAGAACTGGAACTACCCACTAAAGACGCCAGTTGTGGAAGGGCTTTTTGTTTACTTTTTACTCTATCGCTTAATTTAAAGAATAGACTCGAACAAAACCACGTGACTCAAATGTCAACTCGCCCCGGAACCGGAATGTATATCCGTTTATAAATGGTCACATGGCTGTTTAAAAATGTTAAATACTAATGTTGATAATATAAAATAAACTAATCTTGAGTTGATTATTATTGGCTATATATGTATGTATAGCAGTTATTTTCAACCGATGTATTTCACAGATGGTGGAACGGCTAAAATTAGGTAAGATTCATTTCATTTCAACGGTTTGGTTTCGAATTTTCGAAAAATGTGTTCTAAAATAATTTTAAGTAATATTCGTAATTTTAATACATGTATTAATAATTTTCTAGGATAATAAAGAAATTATATTATTTTCTTATTACAAAAATATTAGAAATAAATTATTTCAAAAACGATTTTGAAAAAGCTACTTTGGAGAAAAAAAGGTAAGATAATTGCCTTCTTTTTATTTGTAAATCAATCAAATTTCACCTATTTTTTGGTAAGATCTGCGAAAAAATATTTTTGTGGTGTACTGAAGAATTTTATCTGTTAATTTGTATTCCATAAGATGAAAAGGGTTACAAAATCGATGCTCTACAGCAGAGATTCCCAACCGGTGGTACGCGGCAACGTTTCAGGTGGTACGCAAGGATGATACGAGCAACCCAAATATTCTACGAAGTTTGTTCGATTTTTTAATATGTACAACCACGTTATGCTATTTCTTATGCCATTTGTTACTAGTTACTTGTATGAGAGTGGTTTTTCTGAACTTTTGTACATAAAAAATAAATATAGAAACGGAGTAAGTGTTGAAGAGGACTTAAGAGTGTAGTTAAGCTCCATTGCTCCTAATATTGATATTTTAATAAAAGACAAAAAAAAACAAGTTTCGCACTAAAATTAGATTTTTGATTATATTAATCTTTGTTTGCTTAGTTTGTAGTAGTTATTTAAAATTATTTCTTTTTAGACCTATGAGAGTAAAAATAAAACTGTAATTTTCAATAATCGTTTCATTTTTTTTCCTTTATTAAAGCATCATTAATACGAAATACAAGTGCATTAATCATGAAATATGAAGCTTTCTTAGTATTTTATTTAAAACAAGCCATTGGCACTTTTCTGTCATTAGATATATGTTTCTAAAAAAATATAGGACTAGTGGTACGCCAAAAATTTTAAGTGGTACGCAGTTATTAAAAGGTTGTGAACCCCGGCTCTACAACATCAATTCAACTTCATAAAATTGTCTTAAGCTAATTTCAATTACGGCACCCAAAGGTGCTGAGAGTGATTTTCGATTTGCGGACACAGGAATCGCCTGCATGAGGAAGTGACAAAGATCTGCCGAGTTTTCCTCGTTTGATAAGAAAAGCCGAAAAGTGTAATTGGACGTACAAATAAAAGAAAAGGCAAGCATGCGTGAGTCTCAGTCATCAATAATACTAATAAATAAAGCAATAAATCCCGAGCACAGCAGACACAGTATTTTATCTCTAAGTAGGCTGCCATGCATCTGGCCTGTCAGCGCCTAGTAATTTGTTCCTAACCCCACGAGCAAATAATAAGCGAGAAAAATGCGTGCTTCCGGCGGCAGGCAAAAGGCTCAACTGTTAACATGAACGGCGATAATTCCAACGCATCCATCAAATAGCTATTTTGTTCACTCCACATATCTACAGACACATATGTATCGGAGATATGACTGCGGGGCAACGAGAGAGAACGCATTTCATCGCTAGCCCCAAATATGTGCAGAAAGGGCATCGCAAATGGAAGGGGGGAGGCGTGCCGACTTGGCAAACTTGTCGCAAGCTTGTTCACCACAAGGTCGCTTTTTTTTTTCTTTTTTTTTTTGCGATTCGTTCGGCCAGTAATAAGGGCGCCTCGAGGCATTCCCTTATTACTGGTCATGAGGTCCGGGACGCCGTAGCCAATCGGGGTAACGCGTTAGCCGTTGGAAGCCACGCCTATTTCCTCGCCTACTTGCCAACCAGTCGCGAAATAACGAGGTCGGGGTTCCACGTCAGTGTGGACCGGCAGTGTATTTGGATTCCTCTTTTTTCAACTCACGAACGCCTCCTCTTTTGTTGGGTCCTTCTGGAGTTTTAATTCCGCCGGTTGTCGGTGTATTTTTGGGGGGGATGGCGTGGATTTAATCCGTTGCAGCTTTGCATTCCAATAGATGAAAACAAACAGCGGTGTTGGGATAATACGTGTGTTCAATTTGAGGAAAGTAGGATTTCAATTGAGCACGTAGGGATTTTCGACTCGAACGAACAAACCAGAGGGTCTACGAAGATTTTTATTTCAATATCCAAATGTCCTCGAATATCGGGTTACCGTAAAATGTTGTTATCGTCGTTTTGGAAACGTTTGGCGTTTAATTTAATAAGTATCGACCAATCAACTATCCTCTACTACTCTTTACTCCCAAACGCCTCCTTCTAGAGTTTTGATTTCGCCGTTTAGGTGACTTCCAGCGTATGATATAATCGCTGTCTATCAATCAACTATCATGAATCAATTTGGAATATATGTTTTCGAACGGAAGCGCAGAAATTGCATTCGAAAAACAAACAAACCGACGTCACACTCGAAATACGTACGCAAATAGTCGCGTAAACATTAACGCCACCCATGTTTAGATAATATCTCCCATACTAGCGACGCAGAACACAAAAAGAATCGTCCATTTCAGTGCGCTCTCATGGATTGTCATTGATTCACCCGCCCCAACACATAGTTGTCAACATGCGCCATTAAATTATACTATCGCCATTGCCAGGCCCTCGATAACCTCACAGTTATTGTGAGTTGAAATCGGTCACACACAATTTTGTAAGCTTCCCCCAATCGACCATTAAATATTCCCTATATATTAAATATTCCCTATATATATATATATATATATATATATATATATATATATATATATATATATATATATATATATATATATATATATATATATATATATATATATATATATATATATATATATATATATATATATCAGGGCTCAAAATACCCGGGTGCACATGAAAATAAAATTGTGCACCTAATTTTTTCCCGCTAGGCGCACCTGTGCATCTAATTTAAAAACTTAGGTGCACCTCGTGCACCTGTATTAAAAAATATATGTAGTTTTTGCACTCAATGAATAACTTCGGGTGAAATAATGTTTTTTTTAACGAATCGCTTTATAATTTGAAATAATTTATCATTGAATTGAAAAATTATAAAATACTTCAAACACGGAACTAAATTACTTTATGATCATTATGTGTTCGCCTGTTTTCTCTAAGGAGTTCATTTGGTTCAATCCCACACAGATAATCAATCACAATGGATAATAAACAATTTCTATGGCAAATACATGAATATGTCCGGGAGGGCTCCATTGCGAGAGTCGACAGATTTTATCCTACTCCTAGTTTATTTTCCTTATTCTAATGTTATTTGTCACTGTTCTCTGCAAGATGCATGTATTTTATATTAATAGTTAAATCTCCCATATACTGTAGAGGGCGCTGTGTGACATTCCGGCTTCAGACACGGAGGAGAGAGGTGCTCTCCTAGATCGGATGAAAGCGCGGCTTCCTTAGCCCTAATTAGTACAAGGCTTCCTTAGCCTTAATGAGAGTGGCCCATCCACAACATTGTTAAGTTTGTTTTCCATAACTTTTGTTTTGTTACAACGAATTGCTTTAATTGAAATACACTCCACTTTTGAGCTATCGGACCAACATTAATATTGTATTTCCTTTTCGTTTTCTCTTGCGATAAAGGCATCCCAGCCACCTTAAGCCTTCTATTGGCAGGCAGGGGAGCCTGGGTTATAAAAAAGATGGACTTCTCCAAGGAGAGGAGGCAATCCATCTACAGTTGGGTAGAAAGACCAAATTTGTATGGTTATTGCACTGTTGTACCCAACTCTGTTTTTTATGCCTCTATATTTCTTAAATTAAGCCGTGGAGCAGTGTGATTTCCTTACACGTTATGTGCCGACCCTGACAAGCTCATTTTTTGATACGGTCATTTTCCAAAATTGTGGGACTCTTGTAGTTTTTGTACTCACCAATTCAGTTACGTCTCTAATCAAAGAAATAAACTACTTTCTTTAATGTTCGCCAAGCCTGTTATAACTTAACGAAAAATAAGAAAGTTATAGTACACTCAGTTAATTAAAAAAAAATGTTGATTACAACCAAAATTTCGACATCCTAATATATTATTTGATTGAGTGTGACTAGAGGGTTTGCCATGTTTTGCATCGACCTATTTCACAGTTTCAAAATTGGTTATCTGGAACCAGTATTCATGTATAAGTGGTAAAAAGAAATCAAATGAAAAAAGTTCTGACGTAATGAAAGATGTTGGTAATATCTCCATTTCAATTAATTATAGTGGACAGAAATAACAATCTTTTCTCTGTACAATTTTTGCATAAAGCTTTCTTTTCCTTTATTTTTGCGTCGATCTGCTTTCATAATGCGCTTATTTTTGGAAGTTATTTTATCTCGCACCTGTGTGACATTTCAAAATGAATTATATAAAGCTCAATCTGAGAACAGGAATAGACGTTCTGATTTACTACACCGCATAACTATCATTCGTTAATCCGTTATCATTCATCATCCATTCCTCAAACGAAGACCCACAAACCCATGACTTAACGTGGAGTGTGTATATGCTCAACAGCAGTATAGTTTGAAAATATAAAGGGTCAATCGGAAAAGCTCAGTAAGAAAAACTTCACTTCGGAACGTCATTTACCTTCAGAGAAGTAAAAGCTCATTGATTCAAAATTGTGTCCAGTGGCGCAGTTTGCGATTTGATACCAGTGATTTCTAGATAGAAACCGCGGTGTGGCTTAGTGGTGAGACAGATGGAATAACCAATTTCTAATTGTTAGGCAAAAGAACTACTGTTACCATTTCCTCTTCACGACTGGTAAAATGAGGTTTTACACAAACCGCACATTGATCGGACATGTTGCAAGAACATGCGCACGTGTACTCTGTTTTTGTTCAGAAAACATGCGTTTGCATGGGAGTATTTAGCTTAAGCGAATATTTAATTAATTTAATGTTGCATGGTTGATGTTGAACCAATGTGTGGCTCGCTTAAGTGACTTTCTACAAATGAAAAACTGACAGTATTGTCGTATAGAAATCTGCACAGGTCACAAAGAACACAACCGTTAACTAGATCAAACAGCATTTATTCACAGCAAAGGAGTGTGCGGTGATCTAGCTGATCGGACATCCGAAAAAATGCCTCTCAGCTCGAGGGCATCGCCTTATGTAGATACAGACAACAGGTCTAGAATATTCTAGAACATTCAAATTAGCTTTTGCTTGAACTTTCTGGAAACTCCCAGAGAGCCGATATAAAAGAAATTAAAAACTTGCGAATAGCCGTCCGTGGGTTTCGAACTGATGACCCGGCGCCGAGAAGAGGCTTTAAAACCGAAAGAAAAAGATTTGGTGCTTGAAAATAAAATCATGTATAGTAGGCACCAAGCTCAAGGATTTCCGTAACCTTTTTTCATTGCAAAGGCACCTATGTGTCCATACATGGAGTTAGAACAAAGAACAAAGAGAAAAAGGAGTTAAAAGATAAACAGTCCAGCTGATTCAAAAGTTCTCTAACCTCCCGATCGCCACGCATGGACGTCTTCACTAAGTAATTGCGAACATCTAATAGATGGTCACAGTCCATACCAACCCTCCTTCTGCACAGGACACATTTCACGCACTTTTAGGCTCCAAAGCGTTTGGCTAGGCAATCATGCCTGATAACAATCGAAATGCCGCCACCGTTATCTAACTAAGGCCGGCAGGGATTACGTAAATTGTATCCCTCCCATGTTTATGTTTTGTTCTCCCTTTCCACTCTGGATTTATACAACTCTTTTAAATTTATTTTTGATTATCTAACCAGGTTTTCCCTAACCCGAAATAGCAAAACTTGAAGCACTTTTCTCGAATCTTCTGAGCTGTCTATTAGGGCTGTTTGGAAATTTCCTTGTTTTTTTAATCTAATAGTGTGCATTTAAAGTGGCACTTGTGATTAAATGTTTTCATTTATTTGTACATTGTATAAAAGAACAAACTTTCAACCCCATATTTGTGTCATATTGATGAAGAAAGGTCATCCATTTTTTTTTTTTTTGAAGTTTCAAGGTGAGGCATGACACAAAAATGTCTAAGAACCATTTTTTCATATCAAATGATAAGGAGGCTGAATGATAATATCTATGTGTGTGGAGCTCTCTGTGGGATTCGAATATAAAATCTTATTCTGAGTTCTGTCTTCATTCGGAGGACATCCTCCGAGCCTAGCTATGAGATGGGGATTGCTGCTATTGGAAAATCACTGCTGAGAGAAGCGTGAGGGCTGGGGAGTCTTATTTCGCTTAATAAATAGTATTATTTACTTTAAGATAAAACTGTGGCACGTCTCAGTGTTTTATTTTCCTTTCATTTCGCGAATCCTAAGATTTGAGTCACTTGGAGTTCACGCGCTGTTTTAGATAATGCTATCAGTTGAGTAAAGGTTTGTGCAAAGTCCTTTGCCTCCAGACTGTCAACAACCGAAGAGTTCCGCAAATAGAGTTGATTCGCTAATTCTTATTTATGTGTTGCAAATGTAATGTGCGGAGAGACGTCGCCTGCCCTTTAGAGATATAGCGGTTTCACAACCACTAAGTTTCCTTTTGGAGTCGGTTCAACTTTAATCACCTGGAATTCTTACCGTGTTAAGGAAGTGGACTTTTAAAATCAACAAAATCGATTTTCTAGTTTCAGCATTAAAATTTAACAGATATCAAACTCTTTTAATTGCACTAATTTTTGACGGAGTCATATGATACATGAAAGAATAAATATATTAGAAAGGTCAACCTCCCAAACGCGTTTTTCTCCAATTGAGATTTTTTGACCTTCTGATTGTATAAAATTCTCTACACATCTGGTGTCATTGTTAAGTGAATTTGTTTTGGATAATCCTTAAAATTTGTTGCATATATGTAAGTGCGAATGGAGATATTCGTCATACTTACGAATTTTTTTGTTTTTGCTTTATAATTGAGCGATACACATACCAAATGAAGTTAAATTAATTTATATGTATACGAACTATTATGTAAATTAAAATTATGACAATATATCGGAAGTAAATGCGCATGGAACCTATAAATGTTTGCTAATTCCTCAAAATTTTACACCATATTTTATGTAATAACTCGAATGACTTGATATTTTTGGACTAAATGATAGATAAGCATTTCAATGGAAAAAAGTCTGTGGATTTTGAACAATCGGATAACTGTAAAAGTTTGTTTTGAAAGTTTCCCGCTTCTTTAGATAGGCATAGAATGAATCCAACAGCTCGTTACGATCATAGAAGGTACATCAAGTTGAAACATCCAAAATCTGTTTGACAATGACCCCAATTTTATCTTTGCTGTTCAAAAAGAAAACCACATACACACCCTCCCTCTAGATTTATTTAGTGTTTGAAAGTATTTCGGTAAAAAAGAACAAAAGCCTCTTTTTTAGTTCATTTTGTATCTTATTTGTTTTCTGGATATTATTTTTGTTTAGGAACCTGCTTACGATAGATGGGTGCTCGAACCGAGAAAAAATGTATTTAATGGTGCAGTACTCGAAGCGTGAAATTGAACCTTCCTTTTCTTTTTTCTTTGCTAATATTTTCTAAACAAAAATATAAACTTAAGCAGCTCGGTTGAAGACAAAGTTTTTGCTTTCAGGCCACAGCGAAGGGCAGTTCCGAATTCTCTCAAAATTTTGTTTTAGCGAAAAGCCATGCATTTTTTTAATTGGTCACTCTTTGTCAAATACTACCAAGTTCAAGTCCATTCTAAAATCCTGGTTGAATTAAACAAAAACGCTTGACGAATTTTAAGATTAAAGTAACTTAAAGATGTGACAGATATTATATAAGGGCTTGTGGGAATAATGTAGAAAAACAGCAGCTAATAATTGCAATAAATTGTACCAAAAATTATTTAAAAAAATTATTAAAGATTGTTCGAAAACGATAATCTTGATACAATACTGTTCGCTAGCACAGTGCGGTTTTTTCTCCTGTCCTTTAAGATCGGCTGACTTTTTATTTTCTCTCAACGCGCTAGTGTTGTAACTGTACTTCATACGATATTTGAATTTGGATAAAATATTTATATTTCGATGTTGAGGGGTTTAGTTTTGATTCTCAAAAATAGACTACGAAAAGATTAACACAAATTCCAAGTACTATTATTAGCACCAGTACAGTTGAACAACGTCAATGAGAAGAGGTATTTCCAGTTGATGAAGAGTAAAATACTACTTAATAGATAAGCAACTGAAATAGCTTCAACTTGATTGGTTGATTGTTTTGGAGTTTCATGGAGCGAGTGCCGCATTTGAATAAGATAAGTCAAACCCAAGACAAGGGCACGTGAAAAATGTCGAGAACGGAAAAAAAGGGATTTGTGAACAGAGTAGTGGACTGAGAGCAGATAAAGATCGCTTGGGTATCGGCGGGAGCGCGATTCCCATGTTTACTAAAGACAGTAAACCCCATGGGAGAAGAGAAGGTCACTGGAGTGCTTCAACTTGAATAGAAATATATTTGGTACTGTCGTACAGCACAAAATATTAAATTTAAGATATATCAAAAGCTTTTTCACATGAATCACTATCATAAAAATATACATCTGCTTCAACTGTCGTTAGAAATTTTCATCTCTTTATGAGATATATTTTCTCACAAGCTAAATATAGTTGGCAGTAGTGTTTCTGCGACGATACGTGTTTCCTGTGACGTCTGTTGGTTTGTTATCCGAATGATTCCAGCACTTTGCCAACACAAATTCCAAGGTATAATTTCAAAATTGATTCCTTATAATCTTTTGGTCAACACCTATTAAACACCAAACGTCGCCGAAATGGCGATAAACTAAAATTATAAGGTAACCTCAATGCGTATCGGGAGATTGCATTTGAGCGTCTGAAGTAAAATCGTCGCAGAAGTCTGGTTTGTTTGTTTACACTGAAAATCCCTCTCATAGATGGTGCATGAAGGGATTGTAGCAAACTAAAGCGAGAATATTATCTTCTGTATCTATATAGACAAGCTTTTATCTTTGAAGGAATCTATTTTCAGTGCCACAAACGATCTAAACGGGTAAGGGCACACAATTTGGCTACACCCTTTAAGACACAGCTTCCCAAACGCATATTTGTATCGACACATCTACTGGTAGCTTTGAAACTTGGGTTGCCTTTCAGGTGTTATTGTGCCTTCGAAAAGATGAATGTTGGATACTGTGGGAAGACCTCCAGGCCTTGAGTTCCCAGCGATCTGGAAATTCCTTTCAACATTAACTTTTACGATCCCCAATTCTAGAATTCGCCTCCCCGAACAAGTTGCCCTGGCCGTCCGACGCCTAGAAATCCACTGATTCTGCTTGGAGGCATGATTCGGTTAATGTTCTATCTAAGTGGAGACCTTTAACCTAAATCCTGAAACCAAGGTATCGCAAATCAAACCAGTAAAGTTCTTCTGATCGGATAGGAATTCTTTAAGCGGAACCCATTTCTATTTTATGTGAGATGCTCTTTTATTTCTTGGCCGTTACCGTCCAACGTAGGGGCACTTCCCCCTCACGGCGAAAGTCATGAAAAATGAATGACAGTATTAGGTAGTTAAGCGAATGTATAAACAATAGGCGTTTTGTTCCCATCTTTTATGCAGAAAGAGATGTGGTAAGCTGAGTTTTAGTTTATGCTTCTGCGAGGACGGGGGGAATTCCAAGTTATGCCACTTGTAGCTGAGCATTCCAAGGTTTGCTTCATCTCTTCAAAAAGTTGTCTCGAAGCGAAAACAAACACCAGTGTTTCGATTAGTCGAGTCAGGATTTCCCATTAAAATACATGGATTCAGAAGGCTGGAAGTATCTTAACCATATAGGAGTCTGGATAAAAATATCATGAAAAAATGCAGAAGTTGTAGAATCCAATATATTCATGCACCAATATGAATAACTTTTAATTTTCAACCTGAATCAGTCACTTTTATCTCTGGACTTAGAACCAATTTTATCTTATTAAGTTTGTTCTGGCTAGATTTGTCACTCTGTGGTCATTTTTTGCTAAACAAGGACTAAATAGACCGAACATTAATAAGGTAAATGCATTTCACTGTTCATGCAATCGTTTCCAATTTCAAAAATATTTCTAAATATTTTTTTTGAAAATTGACACATAGCAGTTGGAAGTTGGTGCAAGAGGTATGCAACTTTGAAAATTCGAAGAAAAGTATTTGTAAGACTTTTCGAGTAAATTTGACACATTTTCGCTCATATTTACATTTATATCGTATTTTTTTTTATCACTAATTTGGCAGTTGGAAATTGTTTTTTTCTGTGACATATAGGTCGATAAATGCTTTTTTCAAATTGGGCACGATATTCAATTAATTTGTCACACCAGAATACACCTTCTTCCTTTACAGAGTGTATTACTTGATGTTGGTTTTCTTGTTTGTAGCAGCTTGATCAAATATGGCCCTAGCACCATAAATTCCAACCAACCATTCTTTAGGAAACGAAAAGTCCCTGAAACTGCTTAACATTTGAACGATTACTCGGATTGTGGGTGCATGTAGATGGAAGTCTGAGATATGCTTTTGAATTGTTTTGACAGTCTATTAGAATTCGATTTTTCACTTGCTCTGTGATTGACGGAAAAGCTGTTATCTACGACAATAACTTACATTGTTAGTAAAAAAGTTCAACTCGTGTCAACAACACAAGAAAAGTAATTGGTTTCTGGTAGTCAGAACTGAAATATGGAAAATTAATGTTAAGCACGATATTACGAGTTTGTGTTAGGGGGACTTTACACCCCTGTCGTCGATGAAACAGAAAATAAACACAACGGATTTTGCATGATACTTTAACATTGCGAGGAGTCAAGACTCCTGCTGATTTCAAGATAAGTTCAGATCAAGGGTCAGAAATCAGCGGCAAGCAACAAAAGCATTCCAACTTACAGCCACCCAAACCCAAAGAGCAGTAGTACTAAAATGATTTCCTTGAGTCCATATCTTCTATAGGTACTTCTTTCCTATTTACTTCCGAAAGAACAAAAACAAAGTTAATTATACAATGCTTAGATTTGTTTACTTTCGCCGAGGGGTTCAAGAATGCCTTACAGGGGTCCTCTTTTGAGTGGGAGTTTATGGGGAGCTGCTCGTCAATATTTTTCTTACTCCGCTGAATCTAAAGTCAGCAGGAATATGCGTTATACGAGAATAAACACGCGTATAAATATTTTTTTACGTTTTTAAATATTGCTTATTTCATTGAAGGCCGATTTTCTGACACATGGACTTCGTTGATAGCTATTAAAAATTCCATGATCCTAATTATTGTTTTGTATTACTTTCATTCCAATTTAAGTTTCCTTTGGAGAGTGGAATGCCAACTCAGGAAAGACCTCGTCATCTAACTGTGGCTCAAAATTACGAGGTGTTGTCATCGAATCTTTCCGTCACCAATAGCCCGTTGTGTTGCTTCAGGGTAACGTTGATTCAGCTACCTACCTATTTATATATGCCCTTTATTATATTTATTGACAGAAATGTGTTTTTTTTTATGGGAGGTATTTAGGTAGATATTTAATTGACATCGCACTGGTGCAACCAACGGGTTATAGGCGACGGTCCGGGACCTATTACCAAGGGAAAGATCCAAGGATAACGCCTTGTAATTTTGAACCATGGTCAAATGATGAGAACCCACTCCTCAAACTTCCAAACCACGCAAACGTGAGAACATTTGAGGCGACGACAGATTTACCGTTCACATCAGCCGTGTACCCGACGGTCTTTGGCTGAACTTAGTTTCTAACTCGTAACTTTCCGGTTGCTAATGCGTTGCTCTTCCAATTAGAATACCGCGGCCTTATTTATTTAAAAAATTTATTTATTTTTTTATGCAAGCCACATTATTGCGTAATTGATCGCACACCACATTCAATCAATACTTTTGCCTCTGATGAAATTTTTATCGAAACAATTTTTTTCACCCATTCGAAAAAAGACTACGTCCAACAATAGAAGACCCAAACAGTTGCAAATCCTTCTAAGAGGTCTCGAGTCTCCTTCCTCCTTTTAATATTGTCAACCCCCCGGAGCAAAACAAGCAAAGAAGTCCGAAGTAGATGATACTTCTACATGAAGCAGACAAATCCAACCCCCCCTTCAGAGTTTTTATCATTCAATAAAGTATACATCGTGTTGTCAAGCTGAGTGTAAGTTTTGACACATCGCTATTGATCATAAAGAGCTTCTTTTCACCTCTAATACAGTTGTACCCCCCTCCTTTTTTCAGAATGGACACCAAACACTCGAGCGAAAAGGTTGTTGATCGTGGGAAATTCGTTGAACATTCCTAAACGAGTGTTGGGAGCTTTTTTATCAGCCCCTCTCCATCAAGAGCTGCCACTAAAGAACCATACGAAACAGTTTCTGATACGGGATCTAACCTATATGTCGTTTGAGATAATACGACCGAAGGGCGCTTTAATGACTTCTTCACAATGCAGTAACTTCGAAGTTGTTTCCCAGAGACAGGAGAAAAGCTAGTTGCGGTAATTTGGGCATGAAAGATAGAGGTATCAAAATAAAATTGGTCCTCTTAAAATAATTCTGAAAAATTAGAATAATGAAATAAAAAGAAACTTTAAATCAAGTACTAATCTCAGCAGAAACAACTCTTTTGTGAATAGATTTTTCGTCAAAGTTCCAACATAATCATTTTACATCTGCCACTTTGCAGTAGACCATTTTGATAACTGGGTATGCCGATATTGGGTTGCAAAACAAAAAATATATATATATTATGCTTCGCTTTAGAAAATCTTTTAAGTTACCCCGATTCACCATTGTTTCTTTTCCATACAGACAATACAATAGCATCTTTTTAGTCTTTAGTTTAAAAAAAAAAGGCCCAAAAGGCACACCTGATAAGGACAATCACTAACATGCATGCGCTTACAAATCGGGCGCTTAAACCCCCGATCAACTGAATGGTAGACAAGAACTATGATAACTATGCGAGTTATGCAGATGGCAGTTAATATAGAAACTGTTGTCTCATTAAGCTTTAAGTTTAAAAAAAAATCGTCGTGTCTTTTTCGTGTTTTATCAATATTTTTTCCCATTTAATTTAATTTATTTTATCAGGGGCTGCTGAGCTTACACGCATATATGAAACCTACGCTACTACAATTTAGGTGTTTTAATATTCTCTAGAGATATGCACCATCTATTGAGATGTCACGGGATACGATGATCCCGTTTACACTGTATAGTAAAATAAACAACAGAAAAATGAAATATTTGAGTGTCGTATTTAGAAGGTAATATTGTGCTCATGGAAAATCAAATGATGGAACTAGGTTTCTTTGCTAAAACTACTCATTATTATATTTTTGTGGTTTTTTATAAGATGAAGGGTAATTGCAGGTAACCACCAATCCCAGTTTCATATGTATCTTCATTTTCCATTAGCCGATATATAGACCTTAAGTGGTTTGAAAATGGACTTCGCGATTTAAATTCTGTATCATTTCAGCTGTAATAATTTTAGTGTAACTCAAAATATACTATTTCTTGGGCTACCTAGTACCTGCGTTCAGGTCCGATCAATAGTATGCTCTCCTCCGAAAACGCAAAAAAAAAAAGTGGAAGAAACCATATAGTAAGTATAATCCCATGCGCATATTTTCCTTTCCTCTTACTCGCACGGACGCGCAAATTGTAGTTTGACTTTCCTTTTTTTACCTCACCGTGACTGTGATTGTCCTCGTCCCGTTCGAGTGCCTTGAGCAAGGCTAATTCTTGTATACAAAAACAGCTAATTTTTAGGAGTCACTTGCAGCAAAGGGGGAACTGGCAAATTCGTTCGAAGAACTCACAGGTGTCCGCGGCAGCGAAAAGGGCCTGGACATTCCGGGGGTCCGCAACAAAAGAGGGCCATCAATAGCTGGACATTGGCAGTCCCTATCATGAGCCCTTTCAGAGGTCCTCTTTGTTGCCTACTTGCTGGCGTCCCGCGGCGACCCCACGGGGGAAAGCAACAGGGCAATAATCACCCTGTGGAGATAAATAATTACGACTTTTGGAAGAGCAACCTCAACCACAAAAGACCAATAAAAGCGCCACTCTCCCTTTCCGTCATTGTCTAGGACAAGATTCCCAGCCGTAGGACACTGATGACAGCTCTGCTATTCACACAACCTCCTATTGCCACTCGGTTCTCACACAGCGGCTTAAACCCACCGATGCGCGCGCAAGATAACTGGCGTCACTTCGAGTGTCCCGAGAGCTGCAGAGAAGCTTGTTTTAAGGGAAAATAAATGCTCCTAGTCCTTTGGGAAAGAGCGTAAGAAAGTGGTGTTTCGTTCAAGCAGAGAAGCTTATTTTAATGGAAAATAAATACTCATATTCCTTTGGGAAAGAACGTAAGGAAGTGGTGCTTCGTTCAAGCAGAGAAGCTTGCTTTAAAGGAAAATAAATACTCATATTCCTTTGGTAAAGAACGTAAGGAAGTGGTGCTTCGTTCAAGCAGAGAAGCTTGCTTTAAAGGAAAATAAATACTCATATTCCTTTGGGAAAGAGCGTAAGAAAGTTGTGTTTCGTTCAAACAGAGAAGCTTGTTTTAATGAAAAATAAATACTTATATACCTTTGGGAAAGAACGTAAGGAAGTGGTGTTTCGTTCAAGCAGAGAAGCTTATTTTAATGGAAAATAAATACTCATATTCCTTTGAAAAGAACGTAAGGAAGTGGTGCTTCGTTCAAGCAAAGAAGCTTGCTATAAAGGAAAATAAATACTCATATTCTTTTGGGAAAGAGCGTAAGAAAGTGGTGTTTCGTTCAAACAGAGAAGCTTGTTTTAATGGAAAATAAATACTCATATTCCTTTGGGAAAGAAAGTAAGGAAGTGGTGCTTTGTTCAAACAGAGAAGCTTGTTTTAATGGAAAATAAATACTTATATACCATTGGGAAAGAGCGTAAGGAAGTGGTGTTTCGTTCAAGTAGAGAAGTTTGCTTTAAAGGAAAATAAATACTCATATTCCTTTAGGAAAGAACGTAAGGAAGTGGTGTTGCGTTGTTTGAATCTAAAAAAAAAGCGAAAAAATGGTAGGATGGAGCTGAGACAAGATAAACGTATCTGTGGATTTTAATGTATTAATGACTAGCAGATTTACACGGCTGTACTTGGGTTGAATTATTTAACTGTAGATTGGAAAAGAGACCCGAGCCTTGAGTGCCACAATCCCTCTTCTCTTTCGTGGAAAAATGTCAAAATCATTTAAGTGTCGGAAATAATTTTGTATAATTACAACGTACGATTTACCAATGTTATTTCAAAAAGTTTTGTGTTGTATATTTTAGATCTTTTCATCAAACACGAAATTCTACGACCGCATGTGTGTCATCGCCTAACTGATATAGTGGTCGCAGTGCTTGTCTATTACCCAGCAGGTGAATTACGGTTTGTAAACACATGTATGTTGGTGATTGTCACTGTTAGAAGTAGCTGCTCACCCATTAGGTGATCCTTCACAAATAGCCGTCAGTTCGTCCCTTGTAGAGCCAAAGGCCGACAGGTCAGTGGACGCGTTAAACTAAGGACTTTTGAAGAAACTTGGTCGAAATGTAACAGACCGTCAAAAATACGTCTTTAACAATATTGAATACAAAATAAATAAATCCTTAACATCTTGCTTCTTAATAATTTAGTTATAGCGTATAAAATAATGAACATATATTTGCTACTACTACTATACATTACTACTATGGTTCTTATAGATGGTGAATAAAAATTATGAAAACGTAAACATGGTAGTTATTTTATGAAAGGGATTTTCAATGTAAGCAAACCACTGGAAGGAGAATTTTACATCCAGTTATCATAGGCCCTCACTCGGTTGATAACGGAGTTATAGTCAAATGACGTCACTTCCGGAATACGAATCGAAAACGCTCTTTCTATCAGAAAAACACTATTTCCATCTACATTTAGCTTTACAGAAAAACTCTCGCGTCATATGTTCTAATTATTCCGGTATTATTCATATTTCAGAAAGAAAAGTAACTTCAAACACGTGAAATATTAGAACTTATATTCTGTAAAAATTGCTTTGCAAACTATACTTGGAAAACAATTGGGAAATAATAGTTTCAACAGTAATCTCAATGCTCAATTTACACCTCAACTTCTCCAATACTGCTAGGTTAAGGTTGATTCAAGTATGGTAAAGAGTTTGAATATTCTGACGTTTTAGTGTGAAACAGACTAAAATGCAGACAAAGGAGTATTAAATAAATTATCAGTTAATTTAGAAAGTTTTAAAAAATATATACAAATATATAGTTGTCTTGTGTGTTACTTTCACGAACATACAAAGACATAGAACGGGAAGACAGACTGACAGACGTTCATACCTAAGTTACTACAAATACTCAAAGTATACAAAACTTCATGAAAGTATATCCGGTCGTTTGGAAGTAGGGCGGTCACACAGACAAGAAACACAAAAAGTGGAATCCACTTAATTTGCACGAAAATAACCCAAAACGACTAAATAATTTCAAATGGGACTAAAATATGTATGTAGTACTAACAATATCATTATGTATGAAGATTCACATTACTAAAGGTATAAATAGTTATTAATAGTGCAAAATTATTGATTAGCTTTCCCACATAAGACATTTGGATTCGATTACATTAATTCAACCGAATTCAACTACTTAACAGTTTATGTAAAATTATGGGAATGTACTCGTTAAAGTATCTACATAATGACATCAATGCGAGGATAAAAATATAATAATAAAAAATAAAGTACAAAAAAAAGCAAAAGGCTGACACATATTAGATTATAGAAATTTATGAATTTTTACTGTTAATGCAGCATCAGTTTATGGATATATTTTTAGATAAATAATGATTATGCACCGTTCTTATTTATAAGGATATGACACACACAACAATAGTAGGTTGCAAATTTGATTAATTCTGCGAACGTTTAGAAAAATAGCGTAAATACTTTAATATTTTAGCTGTTTCAAATGATATTTTTCTGATTTTAACTAACACTCATTTTAGATGGGTTTTTCCGTAAATAATAAAATAATAACTTTTGTTTATCACTTCACTTTTTTGACTTTTAGTTTACTTGAGTAGTTTCCTGAATCGAAGTTCTCTTGATTGTTCGAAGTTCTGTCATACCTTAACTTCTGTTGAAATGGAAATCATATTACGAGTGTGTTTATGGTACTGAGCAAAAAAATACTTGAAATAGCGAATGAGCTGCTTATTTGAACAAATAAATAAAACAAAGAAGACCGTTTTATATACATCTTCTTCAAATCATTTCAAGATTTGTAATACAGTAAATGTAAGTAACTGTTGCATAAATCCTCGAGAAATTACATAATTTTAAGTTCATTTTGTTTGTGAATTACCCGTTTCAAGTTTGTAATAAAATTAAGATTTCATTTTTCAATATTCATGTTTATAATATATATTTTGCCAAACACCATGATTGCCATTAAATTTCAATATTTTACTAAATTACCATTTTTTACAAATCCTGAATGTTTTTTATTTTATTTTCAAGATGTTACTGTCATCCTGTCTCGAATTTTATTTTAATTTATACATACTTACACCAAAGTTTTTATTTTAAATTCTATATTTTGTCTTCGCAGTGCTAATTCATCGTTTCTTCAAATGTTTTTAGAAGTATTCATATTTAAAACACTTTTCAAAGCATTTTGAAGCATAGGAGAATGCAATGATATGTTTGATAAAATGTAAAGGTCATTAACCCTGTGTTTTCTTGCAGTATTTCTGAGTTTCGAATCTGCACGCTGTAATCAACTGTGCAAATATATGTAAACATACCCTTCTAAAATGTAGACTTCGCACCTGAAGTACACTTTCTTTGTATTACTAATTGTTTTTTTAAACAGATCTTGGCATTAAACTGGTTTAATTTTTTTAAATATTCCAGTTTTCCTTGCTTAAAAAAGCAATAGCACAATGTGTTACAAGTAATGTAATGGTATATCCATTTTTTATGTACCGAGACTGATGAGAATAAAAAATCTGAACAAAAGCTACTAAAAGAAATTGATTGTACCAGATATAAAAACAGTGTCAGCTATATCCATTTCATCCCCATGTTCTACATCTTTGGTAGAATGAGTCAATTGTATTATTTGTTAGAATTAATGGGAGACTTGTTTTTCATAAGTACTTTCTCAAGATCAGAATTTCTTTTGAAAAATACGAGGTGCATTGTCGTGACACAGAGAACTTAATAAAAGGACTTCGCTAACAAAGCACATTTTTCTCTGCCTAGTGAATTTGTTTTTATAGTTGAAATTACAATCCTTTTACGTGTGGATATACCATTTTCATCAGTTTAACATTTAACCAAATTAAAATACGATAAGTTCATTGGTTTTTATTTTTTTTATTTTTTTTTTGTATTTAGCAAATGATTTATCAATTCTTTATTCACACTTGATGCCAAATTTGTAATAAATGTTCTTGAAAATAAGAAAATGGAAGTTTACAGCATGAGCGATTATATCTTGAAAATTACCGAGAAAACTGCTTAGTCAAGTTGATCTAGAAATGGAGGAATTGTTAACATAGTTTGGGATTTTTGCTTATGAATTTTACTGACGGACAAGAAATCTTTCGAAGTAGATATAGAATTTTTTTTACGTTAAAAAATTCATTTAAATTCACCTTAACCTTTTGCTTGGCTAGAATATAAACACCTAGACCGCATAACATTTGCGTTTAACTCTCTTAAGTGATGGTATTTATTGATGACAAAGTGTTACGTATTAACGCATGCTGTTGTGATAAAGTGGAAGAAACGTTATTCACCTTTCATATATATTTTCAATCCATTTATAATGAATGCACTTAGCATCCATGTGCTTCATACCTCTATGTAACAGTACTAGTGTCAATTTTTATTTCCAATGCAAGAAGAATGCCTTGGTCCTGTTACCATAGTTAGATAATGAGCGTCTACTTCCATTTTCATCCTATTCCCTTGTACAAAGGCACATTTTTGATGCTAAATTTATTTTCACCCATGCGTTCCTTTCTGAGCTGATATATACCTTCCAAATATCTCTCTCTCTCTCTCTCTCTCTCTCTCTCATTGCTCTCTGTAATCAGACTGCTGAAGAATTTCATTACTCTAACGTGTAGTTTCAGAAATATCATGCAGTTCCACAGCTCAAATCAAGCATATAAGCTAAGCGGCAAAACTGACGAATGAATCTCGTAACGTCCGTTTTTTATAGGGGTTGGTTTATATTGGTTGTTGCCATTTGCCAGTATGCAAAAGGCATCGGTTTATTTGTTACGTACGTTAGTGAAATAGGTACATAGATTCCACAAGGAACACATGCCTGATTTTTAGAAGTTAATATAATTTGACAATTTAAACCAACTTTTATATATGGATAATTTTATTAGTTTCTTTTATGTAAATATCTTGTTAATACAGTGAAAAAAGGGAAATAAAGACTAATTCATTTTGCAATAACTGAAAAACGGTAAAGCGTTTATGCATTTTAAAGATAATTTAAATTGGACTCTTTTTGTTCATGCACATGCATTCTTTGTGTTTTTAACAGGAGGAAATTAATATTTCCGCGCGTGTGTATAAATTGTGGTTAATATTTTTGTCTGGGTATTCATATAAACTTACAAACTTACAGCTGTTCAATAGCAAATTTTTTCGTTTTTCTGATTGTTGAAACGAACGAGATTTTTTGCTTTGAAATATATCTCAATATTTTCTTTACATAGCTGACAGATATTTCCCAGAAAGATGTTTAAATCATAAAATTAATCATTGTTATTAATGAATCCACTTTTGACTGAGTTGCAAAATTCAATTCAAATATCCTTTTCAGAGGAAAATCTTTATTTCTCACAATTATAATTAAATTTCTTATCTGAACATTTTGATATCCGGTATTTTCCCAGCAATAAAAACTGAAATATATTTTTAAATATTGTAAAAAAAAAGTTTTTGGTGTATCTCCGCCTAGCAGATTTAAAACCATAGTTTAAGAGTCAAAAAATTGAATTTAAAGTTTAAGTAAGAAACATTAAAAGTAGATAGCATTTATATTTTCAAATGTACCAGAGTATACAATGTAATGGTTATACGTAATAAATGCTTGCATATGTACAAGTTTTTTAATGCATATCTAAGACACTAAAGCATATTCTTGCCATTTCCGAACAAATTTGAATTCGAGTTTTTTGCATATAATTTATGCATTGTAGGGAGCCTGGTGGAAAATATTTTTTTTTTTTTTTGCTTTCAAAACATTTTGTTTTTCCAATGGCAGGCCCATATGAACTTAATCATTGGCCCCTACAAGAATGGAAGTAATGGCCACTTGTGAAGGAGCACCCAGTGGGAGGACAACCATCGCCCCCCAACTAACATCATCGGACAGCACAATTTACAACCTTGTCCTGACCTCGGATTCGAACCAGGGACCTTCCGATCCAGAGGCCAACACCTTAACCACTAGACCGGTTGGTCGGCCGGCGCTTGCTTAGAAAAAGCAATTTCAAGCTTTAAAAACAAAGTTTGAACTATTTTATGATTTTCAAACCTTGTAATTGTTGACAATAATTACATTGATTTGTTGTTTCAAGCTATATTGTTTGTGTTACGGAGAGAGCCATCAAACTTTCAAAACTTAAACAAATAAAATGAAAATAATTGTTTGCTAAATTTGAGGTGAATGTAATACGCAAAATGTAAATATGCTCAAGATTTATGGTAAATAATATAAAATAGGCAATGCTTAAGCATATACGAATCTAAAGAGTTGTAATAAAGAAATGTATTTTAAGAGAACAAAATTTAATATTAAACAGTAAAATTATCTAGCAAATAAAACTGCAGATACTTATTTTTGAAGGAAAAACTATTTTTTTTGGAAAAATGACAATTACTGACGAAATATAATTTGATAAACAAAAACCCAACAGGATGTCATTATTTACTTTTGTGATGTGGTAAAGTTCTGAAGTGTCACATCAGTTACAACATATACTTCATAGAGTGCTTTGATGAAAAAATTCAGAGGCTATCAAAGTAATTTGATATTTAAAGATTGGATACAGATTTCCCCCAGCTCTAAGCCGGAATCGTAATAAAGCCGTTTGTGGTTGGTTTTTTTTTTCAGTGTTCATTTGGTACATTAATAATTATCAAATATTTTAGGCTTGAATTAGAAACCATCAATTAACAGTTACATTATGTCAAAGAAGCATAGAAATGTATTTCTGAGTTGCAACATTTAAAACGATTTAGAACAAAAGTAATCGAAATATGTAACGCACTTAAAAGCAAGACAATTTCTTAGCATTAATTATATTTTTTCATTTCACTACGCAGATGCAGTAACGATGACTTTTTAATGCAAAATGCTATTTAAAAAGTCAGGAAAATCTCATTTTTCTCTATACGATCAGTTTCATAAGCAATACAAAACAAAGGAAGAACGAAAAAATATTCCAAAACAGCAGATCGTATATCTAGAAATTTAATTATGTTAGTAAAAAGTTATCTGGAAACAGTTTGAAAATAAAGGTAAATTTACGTACTGTTGTCCATAATCTACTACTAGGTTAAAAAAAAAATTTCAAACATTCTCAAGAAAGCACCGTTTACAGTTAGAAATAAAAGTAACTTTATTTTCTTCCCCTTTTCTATCATAACAGACCAAATCGATGAACATTTGCACGACAAAACATGGAATGAGTAGAAACAGTCAACAATTGGATTCTCCCGAGCAAGTGAATGATATTCGAATGAATAACTCCAACAAAAGAAAGTTATAACTATGCCTTGGTATAGAGAAAAAAAATGGATAATTTCCAACTTTGCTGATTTTGAATTATATCCACAAATCAATTCAAGAAAATGTAAGTTGCAATAGAAAAAGATTCAATGTACTCCTGTCAACACATTACGAAAGAATCAAAACACTTGAAAATTGTACGTTGTATTAAAAATATAAAGCAAAAAGTACTCTCAGGTTTTGTCAAAAATTTACCGAACGAATATTGACCTTTTTCTGACAAGGTACATAATTACACAACTCACAATGCACTAACAAAAATAGAGTTTTAAAGCGTATACCTCAAACATGATCGTGAACTTGAAACTCATTACGAATTCATGGAATAAAACATACACTAAAGTGCTTCAGAATGTCTACAAATCACTTCAAGATAATGAAAGTTACAACAGAAAAAGCGTCAATGTACTCCTGTCAACATATTACGAAAGAATCAAAACACTGAGAAATTGTACGTTGTATTAAAAATTTGAAGAAAAAGGTACTCTCCGGTTTCGTCAAAAATTTACCAAATGAATATTGACCTTTTTAGTGATAAGGTACATAATCAAACTGACATTACACTGTAACAAAAATAGAGTTTTAAAGCGTGTACCTCACACCTGGTCGTGAACTTGAAACTCAATACGAATTCATGGAATAAAACATACACTAAAGTGCTTCAGAATGTCTACAAATCACTTCAAGATAATGAAAGTTGCAACAGAAAAAGCGTCAATGTACTCCTGTCAACATATTACGAAAGAATCAAAACACTGAGAAATTGTACGTTGTATTAAAAATTTGAAGAAAAAGGTACTCTCAGGTTTCGTCAAAAATTTACCAAATGAATATTGACCTTTTTAGTGACAAGGTACATAATCAAACTGACATTACACTGTAACAAAAATAGAGTTTTAAAGCGTGTACCTCACACCTGGTCGTGAACTTGAAACTCAATACGAATTCATGGAATAAAACATACACTAAAGTGCTTCAGAATGTCTACAAATCACTTCAAGATAATGAAAGTTGCAACAGAAAAAGCGCCAATGTACTCCTGTCAACACATTACGAAAGAATCAAAACACTGGGAAGTATTTTTGTACGAAGCATTAAAAATTTCAAGTACTCTCAGGTTTCGTTAAAAATTTACCAAATGAAAATTGACCTTTTTCGTGACACGGTACATAATCAAACTGACACTGCACTGTAACAAAAATAGAGTTTTAAAGCGTGTACCTCAAACCTGGTCGTGAACTTGAAACTCAATACGAATGCATGGAATAAAACATACACTAGAGTGCTTCGGAAAGAGAGAAAGCAAATAATTACCGGTGTCATTATGCGGTCCTGCGCGTCTCCTTCTTCGTCCTTAAAATCAATATCGGTGGAGTAATTGGGCACCAAGTCTTTGAAACGCGGGTGATCGCGCGTGATCTGTCCTTCAAAGAGACCGCTCGCCGACAAGGATGTCTCCGGCAGATTAGGCACATGCTGTTTAAATACGAGAGGTGTCAACTTCCGAGGGATCCTTCGCCGACCCCCGAACTTCCCGGGTCCGCAACCAGCCGCCGGAGAAGTGTTCAAGATGAGCCCGATGAAGAAGGCAGCGGCCGCTAAAGAAGTCGGCGATCGGATACCTAGCGACGGCATAAAATCAGTGGGTTCCGTTAGCCTCGACACGGATTGTCTCTCCCTGTGCACCTTTCGGGAAGTCAGCTGAGGTGGTGCACCACTCGCACCATCCTGAGGGCGAAGAAAGTCCCAGAGAGCTCGTCCAGAACGCCTCAGGAGGCACCTCAGATATCCATATAAACAAGCACTTTTATCTCGGACCATGCGGTGATTCCATACCAGGACAAACGAATGCGCGCGTATGCGTTATGCGTGACACTCGGGATCAGCTATTTTCCGATGTGAACAGAATCGGGGAATACTAGCCTATCGCATTGTGATAAAGCGGTGTTCACTCTGACTACGAGCATGTTCGACATTTAAGGTGTAATGATCTGTTGTGGAGAAAGCACGGAATAGTCGTCATCAATTAGACAGCGGGCAGACCGAGCTGCGATTGGTTCGGCAACTGTTGACACGATCTTCTCTACGAATGACTCTCTGCCCCCTCTCGCTGCGAGGACTCTCTTCTTCTCCCCTTCCCTACCCATTCTTGAGTCCCCCCCCTCCCTCCCTTGTCCTCCTCCGCGCGTTCGCATCTTGTTATTTTTCTCAGGTTCGTTCTTTTTTCGCATACCGACAGAAAAACGCCGCTTTGAAATTATTTCGATATGAAAAGTAAGACAGCGAATGTGTGTTATTGTCGGCACTGATAGTGACAAATCAACAAATGGGGTTATGGTTTTTTTTTTAAAGATAATAATATTATTTAACGATCTGGCTAATCAATTACATCGCTACAGATCTTAATGTTTTCACTTAAGTGTTTCGTATTTAAAAGAAAACAAAGCAAGCAAACATATGTGTGATTTTTATTGTTATTTAAGTGTATGTTAAGTTTTATGCTCTCGCGTGGTATCAATGAGTGCAAGTAATCAACCAAATTATTTAACTAATGAAATTAAAGAAGAAAGGTTGTTGTTCAAGTGGCTGGCTTATCAATTACATCGTTACAGATATTAATGTTTTCACTTAATTGTTTCGTATTTAAAAGAAAACAAAGCAAGCAAACATATGTGCGTTTTTTATTGTTATTTAAGTTTATGAGAAGTTTTAAACTCTCGCGTGGTATCAATGAGTGCAAGTAATCAACCAAATTGTTTAACAAATGAAACTAAAGAAGAAAGTTTGTTCTACAAGTGGTTAACAATACAAGTCATTAAATCTTACTTCTACAAGTGGTTAAAAATACATTCTGCGGTGCTTGAAGCTTTACGGTGCTTGAAAGGTCTGTTTGGTTCATTAGCAATTAATTTTATAGTTTTTAAATACAGTTTATTTCAAAAATTGGCAACGCCTCATTAATTGGATTTATTGGTAGACTTCCAAATTAGTTAAATTCTAGATGTTTCATCATACATATTGCATGATATGCATGATTTTTTTTAAAATTGGCAATAGTTTTGACTTTTTAATTATTTTCTATTAAGTTTCTCCGTTTTGAATATTTTTTTTTACTCAGAGTAAAATCCGCCTATTAAAGCAGAAGAGTTAAAGAGGACGGAGAAATCTTTAGAGAATATGTTGATATACAATGAAACGGGGGAGGAATATAATAGACATACCAATTCTTTGTTATAACTAGCTATGTAGAGGTTACATTATTTGAAGGAATTTTTTGTTTGTTTATTTTGATGACTATTTTATCGTATTGATGTCATAGAGGCAGTTAAATATATATCATCTGTCAAATTCTGAAAAATAACAAATGGAACCCAACTGAAATACTTGGGTTGTCGTTGTGCAAACAAAAAAAGAGTGCCTTAGTATTCATTTCTCATTAATACCTTTTCTAATAACTTTCGAATATTGACCTAATGGGAAGATGTATAAGGTAAAAGACGTACATGGAACACTTGATTTTAAGACTGACAAAAAATAATGGAAATTTATCACATATGAAGAAAAAAATTTTATTTGTGTCGCAATAAAAAAAATGGTATCTATATACTACAGTCATAAAACAAAATTTTGCAGAATGTGAATCATGTAAAACAACTTTTTATATAAAAATGTATGCTTAGAGCTAAGTACAAAGAAATAAATACCTTTTATGCTTTTATACATTGATTTTTACTTTTCAGAATTTCTTTACTTAAAATTTATTTTTGAAAATACAAAAAATGTACGCGATTTGTAGCATTGATTTGGCTTTCACGGAATCAATTTCAATTACATTAATTCAATGAAGCCAAATTTGTGGAGTTACTTAATAATTAATCAAAATGTTTAGTTAAAATAAGTTTTTCTAAATTCTTGAAACAATTTTTAAGCTTAGAAAACTACTATTTTTCTTATTTACATCCATCAGAACACTGGTGAGTTGTAAGTGGGTAAGCATGAAAATAATCGAGCGTAAAATTATATGCGCTAACAAATTCCGCATGTTTATTGATTCTTAAAAACTATGAAATTGATTTTTATTAAAAGTTCAAATATATACAAATTATCTATAAACATTAACAAAGTTTCCATTCTATAAAATTAATTGGAAACTTCTAATTAATTTCTAATTAGAAATTATAGTTGTAAGTGACGATCTATACAAAATTAAAATATCACTAGTCATAATTACTAAGCTATTCAAATTAATCATTGTTGTTGGGAAGCACTCTCATTGTTAGATTGATTTCAGATTAGGCAAACATAATATTTTTACAATGATAAAATATCCATATTTTACCCCAAAATTACCCCCTTAGGTATATATAACATATAATGTTCTTAAGATTTGTTAACTCAAGATTCTTTAGAAGAGTAATGTAAACTATACTATGACATGAGCCGTAATCAAGCCAAACAAATACTATAACATACTTAAAAGATATAGAGTTTCTACCTGAATTTTTTTTTACTTAATTAGTGTAAGGCGGGGTAATTGTAAACAGAATTTGTATGTTCGCTTTCAATCCCTATTTTCAAACTTTTGATAGAGTAATTAAATATTGTTCACCCTACTAAACTAACTTGTCACTATTCTACTTTGATATTTAATTAGTACAAAGATTCCAGAAAAGAAATTTAATACCGTACTCGTCTGTTTACAATTACCCTTGAAAGTAGGGGTAATTGTAAACAACGATTTTCCTCGTGATATTGAATATTGAACAAGTGATAGCATGAGCAGTAGTCATGGCAGTAGAAGGAACTCCAATGGTATTTTTACCCTTCTAGTACCATGTTTACAATAACCCCGTTTTGATCCTTACCTTAACCAAATACTCCCACTTCTTCCCTCAAAAAATATAGTGACACTTGAAAGTTGCATTGATCATGAGGTGAACTTCCAGAAATACATAAGAATAGAAAATTACAAAATTAAAAATAAAAATAATAAAAACTAAAAATTGATAAATGCAATCTTAGGTACAAAAAACAAACACACATTACATTTCTTACACATTAACAGTGCCCTCAAATTGGAAAATTTCTTAGCGGTCTTCTTTGCTACAGGTTGTAGTAGGTAAAATTGCTTTGACATGGTCTTTGGTAACACATAATTAGTCCTTTTGAACCACAGCGAATTTAGTACATGCATTTTCGATGCATTTGAGTCCGGTGATCTCAATTTCCTCTTCTGAAACAACATCCACCCTTCATACATGCAATAAATGAGTTTTCTTTCTTTTTCCCCCTCTCAACATCTACAAGTACAATCGTAGTCGTTTAAATGTCTTCCATGAATGGCTCCAAAATATTTAACTTCCCCTACAAGCTAGTCTTCTATATTTTGCTTGAATGTTTGGAGAACTTCACTCTTCCCCGTCAATGTTAGTCAATTCTTTCAATAGTTCCTCATCCTCGCTGTCCTCGAGTTCTGCTGTCCTTTCCATTTGCTTCTTTCTTGGTTTATTGCTTGCTTCTGGCTCTTTCACTATCTTCTCACCAGGCTTCCTTTTGTTCTTTTTCTCTTCTGATTCCTTCAAGCGTGACAGTATTTGGTCAGTTGTAAGAACTTCTACATATGTGTGAAATTTTAGTACATCAGTCTTCCTGCTCCCCGAAAACACGAAAAATGCAATAAAACGCAATTCAAACGAACTAAATACGATTAAATACAAAATTACACGGGAAAACATATTGGTTTTCCATCCAAATTGAACGAAACTATTGGAAAAGTTATGTTTACAATTACCCCGTCCCTTGAAAAATATGGGGTAATTGTTAACATTCAACTGTAGGTGCATTAAAGTTCCCAGAAGCAAGACTCAATGATTTTCGGTTCGATAGAAAAATAACTGACCGTAGCAAAGAATTGGAACACCATACCTTTCAATATATTATGGAGGGCAACAGAAAATGCAGCACACAAAAACTTTAAAACCCAAACTTTACAACCTTGAATTTTTCAACTAAACATATTGCTGAGGTTCAAAGAAATACGGGATCACCATATTGCATCTTCAGGGTTGCCAATTTTCATATTTCACAACTTTTTAGTCTCTCGTAAACCCATGTGTGCGCTTGTATAGCTTGTTTTCAGTTACCCCTTGTTTACAATTACCCCGCCTGACCCTATGTTTTCATTCATTTATCTAAATATAAAATTTTATTAGTTATTCTTGAGTGACTGAACAATTATTAAAAATTGAATGAAAACCAATAGAAATAGAACAAGAATGGTACGATTCAGTGATACAGATAGGTGACCAGTACCTGCGAATGGGTTGAAATGTACAATTGACACTTCGGAGAAACGAATTTCGACATTCCTAAAATACTCAGTGAAGAAAGTTCTCATGGGAAAATCCACCTGTCCAAAGCGAAAAATGTCCCTATTTTACAGACCTTGCATTTCATACACCCCATGTGGTCAAAACCACCCGAGTTGTCGCGGTCAATCTACAAATAAATTGTCCAGTGATGTTCATGGTGGCGTTGGAAGTTATTGTGTTGCAATTTCACGGTAGGGTTGATTCCCAGTAGCTTCTCTGTCTCTCTGACGGGCTCAGTCCACTCCTTCTTCGGACCGGTCATTTTCTTGGGGGTGGTCGAACACCTTTCTCGCTGGACGCGAAAGATTACTCTGGAGGGAAAAATCTCAGAGGAGGGGTTACACTAATTGTACGGGAATCCTGACAGATGACTTCGCCTTCCCCTCAATCGCCATACAGTATGCTATATAACCCGTACAGCACACAATGGACGACAACTCTAAAGCTACCTGGAGCGTGGGAAGAAGTCTCAGTTGACTCTTCTTTCCATTTACTCCACTTTCACTGTATTCTTTCGCATGTCAGTTTGACCAAAGGAGGAGCTTTGGTAGTGACAGTTCGTGGGGATTTGACAACATACAAAGAAAGAAGACGGAGTGAAATACAAGTGTTTCGAATCTCGTTTGACTTTTTCAGAAATCATGTTACTTCACGTATATGATTACCCCTTTTTTCTGTTTTTAATCCGGTGTGATTTGAAATATATTTTTTAGCCTTTAACTTCCATTACCTGCCGAGAGGGATTTAAATAAACTTTTTGTTGAAGAAAAAATGCTTCCGGCTTAGAACTAATTTGGTTTATCTCAGTTTTGACGATTTGGTATTAAACTTTAATGAGAACGATATGCTTAAATTTCATTCGATATGTCAAGGCTCGCTGCAAGTCACAAAAGAGATTACCAAAACACTAGTAAACTTTGTGTCTAGTCTTGCAGAAAACCCTTCTTCCCTTTCAAATTATTGAGCAAAGGAATTTTTTAAATTAGCATTTAGAGTAAAATAATGTTGTTGATCAACTTGTAAAGACATATAAAAGTGTTACATCATATCAGTCAACTGAAAATGTATAAACAGTATTTATTAAAGTTCAATTTTATTAATAGTCTGGTTTTCGCAGAATTACTGGCTTTTATTACTTGTCGTTTGACCACAAAATTTGATTTTGTTTAATTAATTTTTTTTCTTGTATATTAATAATTTGCATTCACTATACATCCCCCCTCCACGATGAAATTTATTTAAAAAATTCGCAACGGGATTAAGGTCTTTAAATACACTCTATAAGAAAAAAAAATCGACACACCAAGAAGGAGTTATTCGATTGCGATAAAAATTGATGGATGTGAAGAACATGCATAGAAAAACAAGCGATTAAAATTTCAGAACAACTGAATGATTTATCTCAGAGTTTGACCGTTACAAAGGGAGGAAGTCAATAAGACGTTTGTCCACCTCTAGCCTGGATGCAAGCATTCACCCGGCGTGGCGTAGACTGAAAAAGTTCCCGGATGGTGTCCAGCGGAATTTCTTGCCAAATTGTCTCCAACTGTTGAGCTAAATGGTCAACATTCCGGGATGGTTGCAATCGCCTACCCATAGCGGCCCAAATATGCTCTATGGGAGAGAGATCAGGAGGCCAAGAAAGTGTTGGGAAAGCTTGAAGACAATTCATAGCAACACGTGCCTTGTGCGACTGGGTATGATCGTGTTGAAAAGTAAGTCCGGGGTGTCACAAAAGGAAAGGTAACATAACCGGTCGTAGAATGTCGTCTACGTACCGCTGTGCTGAAAGTGTGCCAGAAATGATTACCGGGTCCGGCTATCAAAGGAGATAGAACCTCAGACCATAACGCCCGGTTGTGGCATGTGGTGCTTGCGATAGTAAGGGTAGGATCCACAAGCTTCCATGTACGTCTCCAGACGTTTTTGGCGAAAAGTCTTGCACTTTTCTTGCAGTTTTCCTATTAATAAATTTTACTTGTGCCATTCTTGCACCTAGTATGGGATGTTTTCGAATTTCATCATCAATATGAAAGGATGGTAAATTAAATTGTTATGACATTCGTGACTAATTTAGTTTGAAGCAGACGCAATTTTTCTTGAAAATTCCATTCACCAGCAGATGGAATAACCGAATTTCTGTTAGATATAGAGCAGATTTGATGTTTGTCTGTTCTCTATACAAATCCACTTTTTGACCAATCTACACCACATTTGGTACACTTATATTTTCAAACCCTTTGGTATGATAGGCTACATATTAACCCGCGTTCTATTTGTCCAAGAGGGATAAAAATTTACGGTATGCGTTACTAATTTAATTGGAAACAAACGCACTTTTCCCTGAAAATTCTATTCAGCGGCATGTGGAATAACGGAGCTTGTGATAGAAATAAAGATTTTATAGCGCTATTACAATACGAAAAGCACTGCATTCAACGAATGATTCACGTGTATCTAAGTTGGATAAGAACAGCTTCAATATGTTCAGTAATCAACTTCGACTTTCTGTCACTAAAGACAAAAAATTTCAATAGTTCAAAATTACAAACTGTTATATTATTCCAATATCAACAAAGTCTTGTTTAAAATTCCCTTTTTTTAACAGACACAGTTTTAAATTGAACTCTTGTGGTACTTTTTTAAATTCACAGAAATTCGGTTTCTAAATAGAAAGCACGTACTTATTTAGAATGATAGATGTAACTACTTGACTATGAAGTACAACTTTCAATAACACCGAATGAAACACGAAAAACAAATGAAATGCAATTGATTTTAATCGCTTTTCAATGAAAAGCTATATTAAAATTTTGAATTATATTTGAGCTACAACGTATGACTGCCCATTTAAATATAACGTAAACCATCTTATCTTAATGTTTTTTTTAATTTATTTGTTATTTTAAAATAAGAAATTATTTATAAAAATATTTTGTTGTGTATATTTTATTTATTTTAGATGCAGCAATCTGGCACACCATTATGTATTTAACCAAAGATGTTAAAAAAAGTTGGTCAAAATATACAGATACCTCCAAGGAATTATCAATGTCTAGTGATAGTTTGCAGGAATTAAATAAATCATTAAAATCTAACGCCTGAATAATATTTCTGCAATAGGTAATATACCGGAACACATAACAAACGGAAGCAAAATTACAATCCCTGAAAAAAATGCAGAATAATGAGAAAAAAATGCAGAATAATGAGAAAAAAATTCTGTTCTAACGTGTTATATTTTGACTTCCTGAATATATTCTGAAATAGAACAATTCGACAAAAGACGAAAAATATTGATAAAAATAATAATGATTTGATAATAATGAACAACAACATAATGAATGCATAAATATAATGAATGAATGATGAAAATATTAATGAAAACAATAAGCAAAAATAATCCGGAGACAGAATTAATTTAATGTCTATTTGTCTTTTGTTAAGAGGACTTTGTTGAAAAATTTTAGTGGAGGAATAATACTCCAAAATTTTGGAAAAGTTAAAGAACTTCAAATTTTCTCATAAAAATATTTGGTCTTGCTTCTAATGACCACGACTAAAGTTTGTGAATTTGTAACAATATCTCGAACTAAAAAAATTGGCTGGAATTGTCTTGGAATTGTTGAAAATTGGAAATTTGAAAATTTTATATTCTACGGAAAATATTAATTTTTCTTATAAGTTACCATTTAAACTTTAAACTACACATAGCGATTTTTGAATTCGATGTGCCACAAATGACATATTTTCTTCCAACTAGTACTCGTAAATTATGAACCATTATTCTAAAAACAGAAAAAAATGTACTACTTACTTTAAAATAAGACGGGCTTGAGATCGCTACATAACATCAGCAAGTCATTGTCATACCAAGTTGTATTCTTTATCAAGCAAAACAGTGATTACGCAATTGTGTAATTTTCTCGACAGACAAGAAAGGAAGAAACATTTATTTACCATCTCAAAAATTCATAAAAGTAATTACGAATTTCTTGTTAAAACTTTTAAAACTATAATATAAGGTAACACTTCCTGTTCACGCACACACATACGTGGTAATACTTCCAGTCCACACACACACACACGAAGTAACATTTCCACGAGGTAGCTTTTGCGTCTGCGGTACTTAGTAAACCACGGGGGTCAAAGCAGCGATGAAGATTGGCCCAAATAAGCTCCTGTTAATCTCATTGACCACACGGGGCCATATTGTATGACATCACAGCTTGGGAGGGGTTGACAATAATGCTACGGCATATGATATGCTGACAATGCTATGCTTACGAGAGAAACCCACCAGCAGAATGAACCAAATTTCACCAATAAAATTTAATATTAATTTTTATATGAATAGCTACAAATACAACTGTACATGTCTCACATAAGTATCGAATCAAATGTATAAATATAATACGTTTTTAACAAAATTATATACATTTTTTACAAAAGTATATACGTTTTTTTACAAAAGTATATACGTTTTTTTACAAAAGTATTACATAAAATTATTTAAAGGTATTTCTATATAAATAGAATGCCTCCCCTATTCCATCACTAGAGGTGGCGTCGAGCACGCGGAACAGACTTGTAACTGTAACTTTATTTTCCTACCTCAGTTAAAGTTGGAGTTGTGATTCTGTACGCTTCTACGTGCAGGTGGAGCGCCGTTCATACATCTCTTACATACACCAGCGTGTAGGCTCTGCCATGATCTACGTAACCTTTTCTTCAAATAATTTTCATTATAATGAAATGTTGTGTTTAGTCCTCGTCTTCGTGTCAACCAGCTTCATATCTCCATCACACCCTTGTGGGCCGTCGTAATTCAGTGGGTATTCCACTGCGCCAGCACCCTTTGAGTTGTAGGTGGCGCATGTTCAATTCCTGTCAAGTTCGATACCACCCTGAGTGTATTTCTCTCTTCTGTGTCAGTAAAAACCTTCATTGTGGGTGCATGTTTGTTTTTGTATTGTGCCTGGTGCAATATGGCCAAAAATATGTGACTCTTGCTCCATTAAAACCCCATTCGAACCACCTGTCACAACCTACACACCTATCACAACAACCAAAAGCACGGATAAAAAAAGTTCTTCCAAGTTGAAAGGTCATGAAGAATCTGAATCCAAGAAAGTAGGCTTTTTTACCTTGTCAACGTCAACTTCAAAGTAAGACGTTGTAAAAAAGCCTTTTCAGGTGACGATCGTATTATGCAAAAAAATTGTTATAAAAAAGATCTTGCATAAAAGGCTTTTTACCCCCACATAACAATATTTTTTGAGGGGTGGTCGACTTTTTTGTGTCTCACCGCTCACTTAGAGCACTGCCAGGTATAACATCAAATGTCAATGCTATACCTCAGCAGCCTTAATATACCCTACCATATTTCTAAACCTAGCCTTAACTTAAGGAGGTAGAACGCAGGACGTCTCAACCCCAACCCTGAAGCAAGGTCACTTAAGAGGAACCTTCTCTGCTAGATTTACCCCAAAGAGAAGAGTTCGAAAATATACATCTAAAATAATTCAGTCATTTGGAACCATATGAAAGTAGTTTGACTTTAGGGAATGATTGAAGTCTCATATGTTTTTTTTAAAGCGTGCTAGAACCTCGTTCTAATAATGCAATTTTTCTTGTGTATTCCAAAACATGCAACATTTTTGTAGTTTTAAAGTTGCCTCATTTCTATTACTTTTGAAAGTAAAATTCGGGCATTTTCACTCCCACTCCTCATTATTCAGTAGATTACCATTAAGGTAGATTACCATTATGCAGGCTGTAAGAGACAGGTTCAATTCCTAGAATACGTGGATGTGTGTCATTGCTGTATCCATGTGATCTCTTTAATCACGTCTTTACTATTACCGTGTTTTACTGAAGAATTTCCAAATCCTGAATGAGCTCACTTTATTATTACTTTCCGAATCCTCCTTAATAGCTTAACTAGGAGAACAATTTTAAACTGATTTTCTTGAAGATTTAAGAAAATCTACAATTCTTTTTTTAATTGCCATTAAAGCGCTTCACATGACCATAAATATTCAATATCAGTTCATCATATTTACTAAAAATTCTAAAATACCACTTTCTTTAAAAAAGCAACAAAGCACTCTGCTATAATTTGAAACTAAAAAATTAAATATCTATATATATATTTCTCTTACGTGGCACGCAAAAAAGACGGTATTTGTTACCGCGTTTTGGCAACATTGTGCAATTGTTTGTTTACTAGGAGCCTCGCGCCTCCTTTGAATCTATAGCGTTATCGGATGAAATTTTATTGAAAAAAATGAATTTTAGACGACCTGTTGCGGTTTGTAATAGAAATCTAAGAAAGCGGAGGATCTTTTCAGGGCTATTTAAAAAACGGTCCTTTTCAAGGCTAACAATTATAGTACAACAAGACGCATGCACTACAGCTTTCGACAACAAACTCAGTCAAAAAGTGTATGGGTGGCTCGAGTACTGGGGAAATGTACACACAAACAACATGTTGGGTATTCAATTTCCAAAGCAGCGCTCACATTGCGAGTAAAAATTTGCTCAAAGTTTTCATTTAAATTCTGATTCCAGAGGTACTGTATATATCTTTTATGTAATACAACAAATTTAGATTTGAAAAATATTTTTTTGGAATATATTTTGTAATTAATCCCTTCTGCTAGGACACGTGTCTTCATTGATGCGAGCGAAGCTAGTATAGGTTCGCGCAGCGAACCAATGAGAATTGCGAAGCAATCCTCCGGGGGTTGGCGAGCGTTAGCGAGCAGGGGGAGGGCCCCCTAGTATAAAGTAAACGATAATCATTGTATGAGAGGGATTTTCAGGGTAAATAAACAGACCAAACTTAAGGCGGAGATTTTGCTTCCAGTCACCCAAATGCTCTCATATGATGTATGTTTACCTTAAAATGTAGTTTATCGCCCTTTTTGGCGACTGATCTCATTGACATTGATCAATCAATTATCACATATCAATTGGGTATTTATTCTTTAGAATTTTTACTGGCGGCGTGCTCATATTAAAAAAAAGAAAAACTCAAGTAGCCTCACTGCTGGAAGTTTGTTCCAACCCAATAACACAACCCTTACCTGCATTTCGCTTGACAAAAAGCGTCTTGTAGGAAATACTTTTTAGTGAAGCGAAATGAAGATGGTCCTAATGTTTTGTGGTGGAAATTGCTTTCTGAACATATTCCGAAAGTGATGTCACTTGGCTATATTTTAAGGTTACTTTTCCATTATGAATTGAGTCAACGCATTAGGTAACTTGTCGCAAATTTCTCGTCTTTCGGCGGCTAATTTGCTTACACTGAAAGCCCCTTTCATACATGTATTTGTATGAGAGGAATTTTCAGTGTACACAAATCTCTGGAAGATGATAATTTTATTTCCGGTTACACAATACTATACAAATGGCACATTCTACTCCAGAAACATTAGTGTCCATCTCATTTAATTTTACATGAAAAGCCTCTCGTACACATAAATGAAAGCGAAAACCGATAAGCCGGTGAGAATTTAAACACTCATTTCAGCTTGATTTCTTCGTTTTCAAGAAAACAAACGATTCATTTTTCATAATCATGTAAGCGAAAAGGATGGACCCTAGAAACGAGTGTCTCACATCTTCTTGTCGGCGACAGACAGCAAACAGAGTAAGGGATCTTTTGTTGAGAAAACATTCTACCCTCTGTCAACTGATGGTTACTCAAATCGATCCATTATCAGTCGACGCGATATGTATTCTTCTTGAGCGTCGCTGAGACTGCATTTCATGTGAAGAAATCTGGGTTGTTAAATTGCATTGACATATACAAATTTTAAAAAAATCAAATTATTTAGAATTAAAAAAAGACAAGGATTGCTTTTTATTTCTAGAGGTTAAACTTTTATAAATATTCTTGAAATTATCTGTATCGTTGAAAGTATATTTCGAGTAAAAGAATGGGCGATTTTTTAATTACTTCAGGCATATCCATAAACAAATCAGAAATGAATATCTTTTAGGGCAATTATGAAACGAAATTTTGAGCATATTATAAGCATACCCAGTCTTCCGAGCTTGAACATTAAGGATTTATATATTTTTTTCGATAAATAGAGAACGTTGTTTTCTTAATATTTCTTTAATTGTTGAAGAGATTATGAGCTGCTGTTTTGGAGGAAAGGACCACAAAGCTTAAATGCTAGCATGGGATTAATTTCTGGTCAGGTTACTGCAAGTTTATAGTTACGCAGTTTTTAAAAAATATATATTTAGTAAAAAATATTTAAAGATCAAACTGGCTAAGAATCAGAAAATTAGCTTAAAAATGTTGACATATCGCACCCCAGCCAAAAAAAAAAATGACACAAGTCAAAAAATAAAAATTTTGATGTTATGTCATTGAAAAATATGCATGAGGTGCCCCAGCGTGTTATATTATATTCTATAGAATAAATATAATAGAAGTTACCATCATAAATACTTACCTAAAACTTAAAAGAAGCTTATAGTATTTCAATATAAGTTTTATAGTAACCTTTAAGTTGATGTTTCTCAAATTCTGCAATTTTGAGTTGTGTCACTTTTCTTGCCGGGGTGCGATGTGTGCATTCAATTTTTTAAGTTGACAGACAATTTATCCTCACTTCAAATTCAGATTTCCATCTCTACTGTCACTTTTTAGGAACATGAATGCTAATTGGACTGATTGCAACATACGGCATCACATCCGGAATTACTGAACATGGATTAATTGAAATAAATGGATGCACTAAATAAGATTTGAAATTTAAAAAACCTCATGTTCTTTTCACCTGTGTTACATAAATAACTACAACATATCTGCATTCTTTGCTTTTACACCATCTCTCAAATTAGTTGTATTGAAAATAAGTGGAATGCCTCAGTTTAAGTAGAAATGAAAAGTGTGAATCGCCCCCAAAGGTAGCATGGCAGAAAAGAAAATCGAAGACGAGACGGCAATTCTGGAGAAGTTATGGGAAGTGAAGCCTTCTCAGATCGAAGGTCAAACTTTGCAAATAAGATTGCTACATTGTAGCACAGGGGCGTTTGGAAAGCGGTGGGAAACACCTACACTCCATTCACTTTTAATCACAACTTTCGGAAACTGCTGAACTCTTAAGAGTTATTAAACCTTTTTTTCAGGCTATTTTACTTTTTCATTCGGATTTGTTTTTACACAGTCTAGTAGTGGTCTGAGCAGCTTCTTTCACCTTATTCATTAGCCAGTCACTTACACTATCCCCCTCCTCTGTTCAGCAACTCATCACTCCGAGACAATCACCAAGAAAATCCTGCAGGAAAAAAAAGAAAATCCTGCTTGAACTTAAAGAAAATCCTGCTGCTGCTTCCTAGAGGGTTTTCTTTTGTTTATCTGTACTTTTCGTAGCTTTCTTTACATTTTTTTAGTTCATTTTTGGTCAAATTTTCTCTCCGTTTCCCCCGAATTTTCTGCAGAACTTTTAGTTTAAAATAAAACAGTTTACGCTAAAATAAGATGGATACATTTTAATGCAGAGCTTTTCTTTTTTTAATTTTGCAGAGGTTTCCATTACAAGGCAATTAAAATAAGTAAAACTTACATTTGTTTTTGAAGTTTTTTTTGAACAATTACATGTGTAACATAACATTTTCTCGAATATCTTTGACGTTCTTCTGATATCAAAATGTTCCCAGTACATATGGTTTTTATTGATTCACTTGAAATCTGTTGTATTTATCTAAGTGTAAATGAAAAATTCATCATGTTTCCAAATTTTGAAATTTCGGCTTAAAATGTAGCTAAATCTATGCTTTTTCTTTTGCAAAATTTTGAGTATTTTAGTTAAATAATTTTTTTAATATACTATTGGTACCATATACTTACCATATAAAGTTAATTTGATGGATATGTATACAAAAATAATTATGTGAATTAAAATTTTGAAAATAGATGGGAAATGAATACTTATAAAGTTTATCAATTTTTGCTAACTTATCAAAATTTGATATGTGATGTTTATAAATATGTTTTATGTGATAACTTCCGAATGATCTTATATTTTTTTTAACAAACTTTCTTTTGCTTATAAAGTTTTTTTATAGAAAGCAGTCGGTGAAAATTTTATAACACTAGGATAATAAATGCCTAAGTTTGTTTTGAAAGTCCACTGTCATCTTAAATGAGAGAAGTAAAATTGAATTTACAAACAAATATCACCAAAATAATGTTTTATAAGACACACAAAACAATATATTTTACACAAGTTATGACAAATCAATACGATTCGAAGAATTCAGAACTTGGGTGTTGACCTCATCACCTGACCATGGTTCAAAATTAATAGACATTGTCTTTGATCTTTCCCTTCGGGATTGATCCCGGACCGTAGTCATTAGCCCGTTGTGTCACTCCAGTGTGACGTTAATTAACTACCTACATACAAGGGATTTGGGTTTCTGAGTCAGTATACTAATAATACAAGGGGTTCAATTATTTAATTATTGATAGTTTTAAAAACATATTCAATAGATAATACCTCTTTTCCATTAAAATTTTTATGTTGTTCAGTCAATAACTTGAATGTCATTTATAGAAAATGCTGAAGTATATAGTTTCTACCTATGAACAATTTTTTTTTTATTAATTTTTTTTTTTCAAAATCAGAAATATGAAACAAAACTTTTTTGTCATAATTTTACCTTAAAATTGAATGCTACAAAGAGAAAGGAGGTTTCAAATTTGAAGTCTCGTAAAAATTGAATTGATATTTAGTTTTCTAGTGTATTGTAATATTTAGCTTCATGGTACCACAATAGGTAAAAAAATTCATTCATTAAATTCGCTTTAAAAAATAATACAATATCTTAAAAATTACCACAGAGCTAATCAATATTTTATATCCTCATCAACGATTAAAAAAAACACCCTCTTTTCTTGTATTTTATTTTTATGACTAAAAGTACAACCTCTGTTGAACTATGCGTCCACCTAAGCTGATAAAATTTCCACAAAGTATAAAGAATAAACTATCTCTTTTGATGAAGTATCAGAATTGAAACTTTATAACTGAAGTTGAATTGTTACACCTTTTTGCCTTTATTTTCCAGCCTCCCATAAACATATCGCACCCCGGCAAGAAAAGTGACACAACTCAAAATTGCAGAATTTGAAAAACATCAACTTAAGGGGTACTATTAAACAAATATTTAAATAATATAAGCTACTTTTGGTAAGTATTTATGGTGGTAACTTCTATTATATTCTATAGAATAGTAATATAACACGCTGGAGCACCTCATACATAACTCAATGACATAACATCAACATTTTTATTTTTTGACTTGAGCCACTTTTCTTGAATGGGTGCGATATAATAATCGTATAACCGTGTCTCAGTATTGGTCTCCAGGATTACTCCTAAGAAATGAAAACGAAGGGAACTATGTGTAACAATCTGTGGAATTTTATTTCCAGCGATCGCCAAAGCGACGTTGGAAAGCACTTAAAAACGAGCTCGTTTCACCAAGATTGACATGTGACAAAGAGGATTTACTTCTTGATCGATGATCGGCTTTCAGTAAAAGCTCAATGGCCGAGGTACTTGTCTTCGATCGGCTTGTTGACGTATGATGTCTCCCTGGAAGTCACAGCCCCACCCGTGTCGAGGATGAAAGTTACCTGCTTGTTAGGGAGCGCTAATACCTGTTGTAAAACTATAAGTCAGTCCTATTTCTGGTATCTCCGGGCTTAGCCATGGGATTAAAAGCAGGTAAACGATAAAAAAAAACCTGGTTGATCCTTTAGGCGGAAAATAGTGTCCCGTGAATGGCGTGTGAAAACATAAAAACGTGCTGTATCTCCTCAGGCGCACAGACCTGGCGACTGTTTAGTTAGAATTCAAACATTACCTGTTACATATTAATCGCCTACCATGTCACAAGAGCTTCTTTGCATTGGCAGGTAGCAAGTATGGAATGGCTTTTAAAACGATCGTAATGGGATATTATCCTAGTTTATTGGCGCAATTAAACGGATTCGTACGTAGGGTTAGAAAACGAAAAGTAGGGAAGAAGGCACTGGTGTCGATGATCTGCTATGCGCAATTTTTATGTAATACTCAAAGAAATTGGGACCGTTATTTTTGTTTGACGTTTCGCATTTAATAAGAGTTCTCCTGACATTAGCCGGTTTGTTCTTTGCACCAAAAGAACAGGCACAAGAGCAGAGAGTGCTTAAAACTGCCATATACGTCGCAGAACAAAGTTTTTGCAGAGCATTTTTTCCTTAATTTTATCAAAATTTTGGCAAATTTTTTTTCAATCATAAGTTACGATGTTATGCAGTGCAAAATGCGCTCCTTGCCACACTTTTTTTTTCTTTTCTAGCTACGAAACAACCTCCCTACACCGCCCAGTGGGTCAAAATTACGAGGTGTTGTCCTCGTATCTTCCACTTAGGGGACTGATCCCGTACCGTCGTCAATAGCCCGTTGTGTTGCTCTAGTATGACGTTAATTAAAAAATTACCAATTACCCTACACCGCCCAAATTACCGCAAACACTTTATAAATAACACATTTTCTATGCCGATGAAAAAATATTTAACTTCAAAAGTTATCGACGGAATTGCAAATTCTGAAAGTATGCCTTGGTTTAAAATAAAGTAAGTTAATTAATTTTGATTTTTTATTATAAATATGTAACACATATTTATCCGATAATTGTGCTTTACGTCTGTTTATGATTTTACTGCAGTTTTCAAAATTCGGACAAAATGCCTGCAGAACAATTGCAATTCCTTGGAGTTGTGTTGCAGAACACTGAAAATAATTCTGCACCTGTAAGAGCAGGCAGCAAAAAATCTCTAAGTTAAGCTTTAAATCATGTTTTGGGACTACAATGATTCTCGCGCATATATATATATATATATATATATATATACACGGTATAGCACATAAATCACTTCCATTTTGTTCTTAAATTATACTGTGAGTGAGATGTTTTTCGAATTCGTCTAGCTTTTACGTTTTCGTAGTTAAGGAAAGTTTAGTTTAAAAACTGATTTGTAATGCCGAGCAGATAGTTCGTTGGGTGCAGGTGCTGAATAAAAAAGAGCACGTAATGTTTTTCCGGAAAAGATGCTCGAATTATTTTACGTTCCACTCGTACAATCAACTACAACTTGTGAACATAATAAAATTCTCTTCGTAATAAATGGATTCACAGAAAAAATTCTTGCTAAAAGCTGCTTATAAAAAGCCGAATGTACCATAAAAATAGGGAACAATGTTTACTATTAAAGTTTCCAGTTTCAACTTACAAAAATGTATTGATTCTTCTTAATCCTTGCTTTATGAAACTTTCAGTAGCTGTACTAGCAACATATTGTACAGAATTTTTTTTCTTCTGTATTTCGTCTAAATTGCTTTGTGTTACAGTAGTCCGTTTATCCAAGTTTCTGGCTATCCAAGGTGATAGTGGACTTCATTTCCTAGGGCTATCACGGTTTAACTGTATATTAAATTATTGATAAAAGTCCTATTTTCTGTATTAATTAGGACTAGAGAGTATATTTAGAGTGGCGTTTTTACTACAAAGTTTACTTTAATGAATACATCCGAGAACGCAGCAAGTAGCCAAATCTTTTGCCATTCCTATCAAAATCATTTTGTGGGTTTTGATATTTATAGATAACTAGCCACTGCGTGGCCAGTACGGCGTTGCCCATGACAGTTCTTTTCGTGGGGTCAGGTGTGACCACTGCTCGCTAACCCCCGGTGATTGCAACGAATTTCGTAGCCAGTTGGATAAACACGCCAGTTGGATATCGCCATCACGGCGTTGCCGTGACTTTGGTTTGATTCGCAAACTAAATGGGAATTTGTAGCCTATTAGATAATAGCCATCACGGCGTTGCCCGTGGTGGCCTCGTCATTGTTAAATGTGATCAAGTTCGAATTGCGAAGAGGTCCAATCAGCGTGACGTCACAATCTCCTTGCGAAAATATAAATATTTAATTGAAAAATGATTTATTAAAAGAAAATCAAACGTACAAGGTATCTGTCTGGTGTAAAATTTTCCGAAGATTTCAAATCCGTTGAAATATTTACTTGATCTTTAACGATATAGAAGATATAAAACAGAACTACATAACTCCAGTTAAAACTTTATTTGTTTTTTTCTTCCGCTGAAAAATCGTTCCTGGGAAAATGAAACGGAAACAAGGAAAAAATAAATTTAGAATCTGTCATCTCTTTATTGTGTTGCCATTCTAAAGAAAACAATAATAATTCAATTCCATTAAATTCAATTTAAAATGTTCTAAATTAAATTCTAAAATTTGGGCGCGATAGAAAAATTGCAAAAAATTCGGACTACCAGTGTGCCAAAACGCATTATTGTAAGTGCCATAGATTCGTCAGGACAGTCCACACACAGAGAGACAAACACTTCCTTTTATAATAGTAGAGAAGAAATGCAAGCACGACAGCGAATAATACAAAAAAAAAAGGAATTTTATTTTGTCTATCCAAGACTCAAAGAGTATAAGATATAAGATATATAAGTCATGTAGGTTTTTTTTTTATCAGATTTAATAACCAAGATTCTCTCTCTCTCTCTCTCTCTCTCTCTTGCAAGAGAACACTTTTGTTTCGAAGAGAGAAAAGGATATAGGTTTTAGCCCTTGTGTCCTTCCGCTTCTGAGCATACACTGCTCAAGAAAATAAAACAAATTTATTAAATGATAGATGAAAGTCATATTTCCTTATTGATTAGGACTCAGGCGTAAATTTAGAGTGGACGCAAAGCAGGCGTTTTTACTACGAAGTAAATGGTCCTTTAAATCACTGCAGCACGTTTTGCGTCGGAAATGCTACAATGCATCAAAGAATGTAGCAAGCAGCCAAATCATTTGACATTCCTATCAAAACCCATAGACAATGCTCTAAATCAACCGCACACTGTGCTTTAAATCACGGACTCTTTAAAAGACGAAATTCGAGGAGCCAGGGAGTTTTATTATTAATGGAAGCAGCGACTGTGAGTCATAACTCAAGACAACGCGTTCTGCAACTCGTTGGGCTGTGATCAGGCCACGGCATCTCGGGCTGCCGAAGGTGGTTTTAAGCCGATATTTGAGACAGCATTACAGTTCCGAAATTGAACAATAAATTAGTCGAAGTGCAGGGAATGGAAAGTGAAATTCGGGTGTCAGATATTTGGAAGTCGTTGCTTTATCACGACTCGTTCTTTGGAGGTTGGGGAGGGTGAAATATGGCTACCGAATGGGGCAGGTTGTCTCTCATTTTGACATCAATGACTTTTCTTGTCTCATCGCGTCGTCACATTATCAAGTGGAGGTACGTGATACGGAACCCTAAAACAATATATCTTGACTTGTTCTCACTCTTTATTGCATCCAATGAGCGTAATCTAACGTCGGATCTGTTTATATATCTGCCCGGTGATAAAGATTTTGGTGACACACTACAATGCGGAATACCTGAATAGATTGCGAAGTTCAGCTTTCGTATTTACCTTCACCCGTCAACATTTGAGATATGATTTGGAGATACGTTTCAGTTATGAAATACTTTTCGATTTAATATAAACATAGTTAAGATATAACATAGTAGCAGGTATTTTGCTCATCAATAACATATCGCACCCCGACAAGAAAAGTGACACAACTCAAAATTGCAGAATTTGAGAAACATCAACTTAAAGGATACTATAAAACTCATATCGAAATAGTATAAGCTTCTTTTAAATTTTAGACAAGTGTTTATGTCTTTAAATGCTATTATATTCCATAGAATAGTAATATAACATGCTGGGGCACCTAATACATAATTTTTCAATGACATAACATTAAAATTTTTATTTTTTGATAAGCTTTTTTTGCCGGGGTGCGATATGGACCACAGTCAGTTTTTATGCAAGGGCACTGTTTTGTTTCGAAATAACTTTTAAATAAGGCATTGTTTTAGCTAATTTTTTACAGGTTGTTTACTCAATGTTTATGGGATATGACATCGACCATGACCGCCTATTGTCGCGTTGCAAATATGGGCTCTTTCGACCACATTTTCCATTACGATTGAGCACATTTCCAAGGTGATTTTTAATTTCTTCACGAATTTTTTTATTTAAGCTGTTGAATCTTTGTGAGCTTGTTAGAGTAGACTTTACGAAGCCGCATAGAAAGCAAATCAGGGGAACAAGTGGGCAAATCGACATCTCCAGATTTCGGCATTATTCGGTCTAGAAAGAATTCTCCTTTAGAATTCGCATGGTTGCATGAGCTGTACGACATGTCCTTCATCTTGTTGAAATGAAATTTACATATAATAGTATGCTACTAGGAACTCTTTATTACCCACGCTAAGTGCACGTAAAAAGTAATATGATAGAATTGTGATACAAATTGATACTTCGTATCTGTGCCTCATACAGCAATTTATCATTAGCCTAAGGCTCTAAAAAGGATAATTCTCTGTAGCTTGTTTCTTCTATTGAAGCCTTTTCTTATTCAAATGAGAAGCACGCGTTTCATGACTGAGGTTGTTCTGCCACTCTCGTTCATTGACGTCTTAGATGAAAGAGATTATTCTTATTATCTTGAAATCTGCTGTGATACCTCAAAGCTAACTTTCATTCGTTAAAAAACCAGTTTGTTATTATACCAAGATATTATTTCTTTACTATTAATAAGTTGAGTATAAAACAGGCCTCGAAATATATTTTTTAATACAGGTGCACAAGGTGCTCCTAAGCTTTTAAATTAGGTGCACAGGCTATATTTTATGTGCACATTAAAAAAAACGTAATATAAGGACACTGATATAATGTAAACTACTTTATTAGTAGGGTATGTTTAGATTGGTTAGTAGTAGATAGTAAACAAAAATATGCAAACATTTAAATTCGCCATCTGGAAAATGTTTCGATTATCGGGAAATTCTGGTGGCAGTGACACAAGTAAACCTTCCTCTTGCACAAACCCGTTACAGCCCAGCAATTTTGTTTTCGCATAGTGTGTATTTCGGAATTTTAATTACATTCCATTAGAGCGAGAGAGGTCGATACTAATAGTTTGTTTAAGTATAAAAATAACATAAACGTTCCCTCCCCTTTTTTAACGTTAGGTGCACGACATGCTCGCAGCGGGAAAAAATTAGGCGCACAATTTTATTTTCATGTGCACCTGTGCACCCGGGTATTTCGAGCCCTGGTATAAAAGAATGATCTGACATTTTTCAAGTATTTGCACGTAATTTATTTATTAAATCATTGAGCATTCATAAAATATTTTTGATGTATTTTTATTGGAAACAACATAGTATCGGTGATTTTTGAATTGATTATATGATTCCTTTTGACAATTGCGACTTACAACCATTTCGTATAGTTCAGTATTTGTTTATGCAAAATAGCGATTGGCTCTGTTGAATAAGATAACGTAACTACATTTTCACAGCCATAAAATGGATACAAACTATCACAAATAACAACAGGAAATCCATTGTAATTCTTAACAAATGTTTCTCTCGTTCGTATTTACGTGAAATTTTTAAAACGCTAAATTACTTTTCACCATCTTTTCTTTGTTATACCTCATACTGCTTGTTGCAGATTAGTCTCTTATAATAACCTATGTCTCAGGGACCGGTTGATCAGTGGTTTGGTCACTGCGCTAGTACCCTGCGAGTTTCAGGTGATGCAGATTCGATTGCTCACTGTAAGTATTCATCTCTTCTGTATCAGCAAAATGTTCCTTGTATGTGTATGGCCATTACGTGACCTTTTTTGTGCATGGCGCAGGTGGCCATATATGGCTCTTGCACTATAAAAACCCAAACAACTACCCAATGCCTCAAAATCGATTGACGACTTTTTGAATGTTTTGAGTTTTTCGGAAATTGTTTTCTCAAATCCTAAAATTCCTATTTCATGTAGAACTTTGAAAGACTAAAAGAGAATAGAATGCGAAAGTATAAAAATAACTCATTTCAAATTATACAAGAATAGATTTTCATAAGTGCTTCAACAAGACGCTGTTGGAATCATTATTTTATTGGATTGCGATTTGAGATTCCCCATGATGCGTTTTCTTGATTTCAGTGAATTTATCTCCATGGTATTCCCACGACATTCCGTTTCATATTTACGTCTATAAATGTTTTCCTGTAAAAAAAAGTAGCTTTTTAATGGCAAACAACTAGCAGTTATAGGTCAAGAGTTTACCAGTTCTCTGGGCAAATCTACTACTTAAATTTTCGGTAGGTAATCGTAAAAAAATGGTTCAAAAGTTGAAGAGTGTAAAGGGTAAAAGATTGCCAAGGGTAATTAGAATATTAATTCCAGGAGCATAAAAAATACTTATTCTATTTTGTAATTTATTTTTAATATTTTTAAGTACAGTATTGGTCATTTTTTAGTTATTTTACTGTCTAGACTGAAAATAAATTTAAACATAACTCAATACCAATGTTCTGGTCATCCACTTTTTCTCAAGGTTTTTTTAATTGACACTAGAGATAGAGCTTTTATGAATAGCACCGACCCTCATTTAAAAGTTCTTGGAACTGAAATCAATATCTGCGGAAGTTTGTTGATGTGGGACTTGGAATGAGAAAACTGGACTTGAAGAGAAGATTAGTTGGCTTTTTCGTGCTTTCACCGCTGTAATAAGTTCCCTCTCTGAGTGTATCGGCAATTGCGTTCGTGGGAGGAGATCAAAAAGAAGCCAGATAATTTGCCGGACTGCAACTCTCTCTCTCCGCCGAGTCTGGAAATAAGTTCTTCCGAATGCTTCGGTAAGGACTGCAAAAAGAAGTCTATCAGAAAAAGGGAGAAACACGTTTTGTGGGCCCAGAGAAAGGAAAGCAATTAGATGATAACGACGTGTCTTGCTCCGGATTCCTCCAATCCTAAACCGGCTATTATCTGAGTAGTGGAGGCCCGACCTGTTCGCAAGCATGTCATTACACACCGGATCGGCCCATTTATAATCCTGCTAATAGACGCAGGCGGACCTTTTTTACACCCGGAAAAAACATCACAAGTAAAATTATCCGCCAAAGGTTGCTCCAGAAGAAAAATATATGTCGAAACCGCGCGAAGGTAGGGTGAGCTTCAAAAGTATGCGCGCTCTTTTGTTGGTGGATAGGAGTACAAAGTAGACACACTCATGCCAGGGACCTGGAAATTGTGTATCCACTTCCATTTGCCAAGCAGTACATCACTCTGAATGCATCACTTTTCATTCGGTCTTCACAAAACGCAAAGAATCACCAACGCTTTGTTGAGAGCATGAATTTTGATAACTTTTCTCTTTTTGAACATGGTTTGTTTAATAACGAAACCAAATGTAATTGATGGTCTTATTTAAGAACTAATTATCACTGCAGCATCTTCAAAAACTTCTGTCCTCAAATTCGGTTTCATTCAAAGCCATTTGATGTAACTGTTGTCACATGAATCTTTGAAATGTTTGGTGTGCGGTTTTTTAACACATCTAAACTTATTTTATTAATTTTTTTAAGTAAACCTACTGAAAAAATTTAATTAATTTTTTAAATTTTAGAGGTAGGTAGGTAGGCAGTTAACGTCACATTAGAACAAAACAATGGGCTATTGGCAACGGTTCGGGTCCCTAAGGAAAGATCCTATAACAAAACCTCGTGATTTTGAACAACGGTCAAATGACGTTAAAAATTTTAGAATTACAACAACAGTATAAAACGGAGCGCATCTTTTTATTCGGGCATCGTTTATAGTAGAGAAAATTCATAAGTATTCCTTGATGAATAGGGTTTTCTATAAATTCCTTTGTATAAGGGACCTTCATATCAAATTCCGCAAATTCTCCATTCACAATTTCCAATTACGACATACAATTTTGAAGTCCAATTTTAAATCTATATGGAATCTATTAATATTTATTCTCGGATATCAAGTCATTTAGTCCAGCTATATCTAGGTTATGAGTATGAAAAGGTTGGACCTTTTATCATCTTTCCGATATCATCTGCTCTCAAGCTGATATTTTGTATAATTTTACCATTAAAAACCCAAACAAAACCTACATAATGTTTACTTTTAGAAATACTTATATGTATGTCATGTAAACTATGAAACTAATTTTCGGAAACAAGGATAGCAGTCTTGACATAATTTGAATTAAATCGACGTAGGACTTTTTTGTTAATTTCATTGCAAAATTTTCAGCTCTTTCTTCCCGATATTTTTGTATTTATATTGCATTTAATAATCTCTATTTTACATTTGTTCTATATAGGAAGACGTGAAAGAGTGAGCTGAAACTCTTAACTGGATTTTCGCAAAATGGATATTCAACAAATAAATTCAGCAAATATCAATTATACAATCCTTAGGTTTCTCTGTGATATAATTCTGAATAAACTGAATGCGCTACACAATTGCTCGTAAGTTAGGAATGACTTTAAGTAAGTTAGATGTCCACCAAACAGTTGGAAAACTGCTGTTGTACAGAACACACATGTGTGGATTCATGAGGTCTCGGCATATATTTGCTTTGAGAATGAACGTGAACTTTTATGAGAATCATGTGTTTATGTTGCCTTACCTTCACCGAAGGAAACACTTTCATCAATTAGGAATATCGGTTTCTTTTGATAATATTTATTCTTGCAGGTGTTCGTGTACATACTATTTTATTCGCCTACCAAGGACTTGATCGATTGTGTCAGAGTGCTCCTTTTTCAAACAAGATATCTCAATGGAATGATCAACGAATCTTTGGATTGTAATCTTTGGAAGTAACATTGATGGATAAGACAAACCCACAATCTCCGAAGGGGGCAGTTTTGTAAGACCTTCTCGATCTTAATACTTTAGGATCGGAACATCGAAAGTCTTGTCCTTTCTGCTTTAAATGGTATTCAATTCCGAATTACCTATTGAAACTTTATTACAATTATAGTTGCCTTGGTATGTTTCTATGGCTGTATACGTGTTTACTGTAGTACACATACATAGTCTTTGAGATTTTCAAGCTTTAAAAACATTTTCATGGAAATAAAGATTTAGATGAATGCGAGTTTCTTAGTAGGTTTTGGTGTAGCACACATTTGAAGCTCCGATTTATTTTGTACATTTCTGAACAGACGAATGTTTTCAAAATAATGCTTTACGGAAGGTCTTTTTCCAAGGCCAAAACTTTTAATTTTCAAGGACATCTTTGAACTGAAAAGTTTGGGAGTTAGTGCTCTTGAATATTTATGAAAGCTTAAAACTTTCGGCAGCGATGGGCCCCCAGACGTCTCACGACACTAAAAGGACTGAACTTTATTAATAAGCAGTCATAATGAAAGCGTCCTACCCAATTGAATATGTCTTACTTCTTGATGGAATTTTTTTCTGCATGGTTCTGCGTTTAGGACCGTTTTGGTGAGAATGAAAAAATTTAAGTCCAAGCTCAATTTTCATATGTCCTGAATATTTCGAATAGCCTGCTTTCATTAGTCATCTTTAGAGTTTTAGTATCTATATGGAAACCACGTTCTACCTATTTAGAATGATATGTGTAATTATTTGACTATTTTGTGTACACCTTTCAATAATACCCATGAAGAATGAAAAACGAATGTAAATTTAATTGATATTAAACGTCCGGTAATGAAAATCTATGTCAAAAATTAGAAATGTCTTTGAACTAAACATATAGCTACCAAAATTCAAGTCATTGAAACAGGCAGAATTCTGAAAAACAAAAGATGAGTAAGCGTGTTGAATTTAAGCTTCGTGAGTATATTCTGAAATAGAGAAATTCAAAAAAAGCCGTTTCAACAATATTGATAAAGACAAAGATGATTTATTTACAGAAAGAACATAGATATTTTATAGTACTTAGAACGGCTCAAATATCACAGCATGCATTAAGGTGTCTGAAGTAAAATTAAATATATTTTGAATATCTTTTATTTATTGATCAAATATTCATAAATTATTTATACTGTGGAAAGAAATAAAAACCAGTTTAAACATAATTAGATTTTAAAATTGATGTTTTGGTAAAAAAGCGTTTTACCAAATTTGGTGTGGATCTGTCAAATGGTGTATATTTGTATAGAGAAAAAACAGACGCCAACTCAGTTTTACCAGTGGCGGATTAAATGGTAAGCGCACGCGTAAGGCCCCGAAATACCGAAGGGGCCCCGAGGTCTGAAAATGTCTTTTCTTTAGGGTTCGATAAAAGTTGTGACAGCGTCTTTAAGTGCAGTGAAAAGAGTTCCTAATATAAGATGGACAGCAAAAGCAGTGGTTTTTTAGCTATAAAACTTGGTTTCACCCATATAAATGAGGCTTTAACTGAAATTGGTAATTATTGAAAATTGAAGAAAAGTTACCATAGTGGATGCGACTTCACTTCTGAAGAAAATGGACAAATATGAAAATGGCCTAATGAGTTATCTGGAATACTATATGTTGCAAATAATAAATGCTACTAGTACATCACTGCAATCAGTAGAATGCGAACTATATTCAAAGGATCTACCCTACTAAAGTCATAAGAAAATTTTATCAATAATATCAGAGAAGTTGAAAAAGAGGCAACTGATACACCAGGGCTGTCATTTTGTGTAGAAGATGGACAAACTCGAAGACAACAAATGAGAAAATTTTGTTTTTTAATGAAAACAGAGCAGTCGGACATGAATTTACAATAAGAGAACATTTCAAAGTCAATTAATTCATTTTATGTCATATGTGATAACACCAAGGCAGAATTATCTCAGAGAACTCCGACGTATGAAGTTGTTGTGGAGCTTTTTCAAATATTTCTTTTTGGGTTTATCAGTATTAAAAAAAAAGAACACACACACGATAAAAAAGTTGAAGGATATTTACAAAAATGACATTGGTGTGTGCTTGTACTTTTGAAGGCGAATTTGACCATTTTTTAATATTTCTAAAAGAATACGAGGACACTATAAAAACCACACCAGACATCTATCGAGCCGCCAAAGAAATGTCTTGCACATTTTCGAATGTTGAAACATAATTACATTTTTTTAACACTTCCCTTATCTAATGCGTCAGGCGAAGATCGTTTTCTATTTTAAAGCGTGTAAAAATTATTTAGAGTACTATGGGAGAAGAAAGATTAAATATAATGTCATTCTGTATACAGAGCAAGCAATTTTAAACCGAATTGATACTGCCAAAGTAATTGACGAATTTCCAAGAAATAAAGCAAGACGGAAATTAATGTTAAAAAAAAAAATGTTGTTTAATAAATTTATCTAATGTGTTATGGTATGAAATTTTTGATTACTTTTCTGTTTGTTAATAATTTATTGAGAGTTTTCTTGAAACTTTTTTCGAAATTGAGTTTGAGGGTCCCGAAAATTTTTCCCGCTTGGGGCCCCTACTTGACTTGATCCGCCACTGAGTTTTAGATATATAGATGTTTGTGTCAATGATAGTCCTCTTTTTGAAAATAATATTTGTATTTAGGTTTGTTTATTCTGAAAGGATGTCGAAAGTCGAAGCCACTGGCATGTTGTTACAAGATGTAACATATTTCTTTTAAGCTTGACGATAGATGGAAGACGTTTGCAATTAGTAATATAATTGAGTGTCCAAGTTTGTTTCAAGTAGTACAATTCCTGTTGATGACGTCTATAGGGTACTCAATGGTCTTCGTTTTGTATTATAAAAACCAGTACTTTCCAGTTATGAAAATAAAAATACGTTAGACCATATCGCTGTAAACACCTGATGGAATGCATACCAAAGACATCACTTATATGTAGGTACTTGTAAAATCTGACGCTTTTCTCTAAAACTTTCTTAATTCTGAAATTTTTGTTGAAAATTCTGCGCCTCGTGTATTTCCATGAATCGATCTCTTTAATTTTGTTATTTTTTAAAGATGCTTTAATTTAATTTCAATTTAAATCTTTCTCTTAAAGATAATCAAATATAAATAATCAATTCAATTCCCTTATAAATTGTAACAATTCCAGAAAAAATTATTTAAGCTTCTTATGCTATCGGTCTCTTTTTCTTTCTTTTAGTAACATTCGTTTCTAGACAAACATTTCAACTCCTCTCGTTTAGCAGGGTTCATCTTGAAAAATAACATCATCAATCAAGTAAACTATCAGTCAAAAAAGCACCGAATAAAACTATTTCTGATGACAAATTCTTCTAAGAAGTATCCCCATTTCACAAAATTCGTCTGTTTTTCATACCTGAAAGCGGAGGAAGTAATAAACAGTCAAGTCAATTGCAAAGTCAGCCTCTTTGCTACATGCAAATGAAACGTTACGAGAAGAGTTTAAATTATATAGTCGACATTTTATACCGATGATTTTTCCTTATTATTATTAATTTTGGTAAGCCGCACTTTGCAACCTGTGAATCGTTTGAACGGCAGATTCACACTCTATAATCATACATTTTGAAGCCGTTTGTGAAGAGAGAAACTATGGTGCATGTATCAATTAACGAGATAGCTTTGAGGCGATTTGAATGTACAAATGGTCCCTGCAGTGTCAGGAATCGATTTGAGACCTTAGAACTTGATTGATTATGTAAGTCATCTATTGAATTACATACAATCCCAGATCACGTGCGGAAAACGACGAAAACCTCATCAACTTTCATTGAATATAAATGTATTGATATAGTGTTTATATTATCCCCTTGTTAGTTTGCAAGATTTAATTTATGATATAATGGGAACGAAACGTCTGTTTTCACATAAACAGTTCTTATTTAAAGCCCTCAGCATTCTTCAAATAAGATAATGAGATAAATATTGTGGCACAAACCTTTTGATTAGCTTTAATCTGTAAAACAATAAATTATCAAACTACTTTCTTTTAAAAACATTGATTTTTTCCTGGAAACTTTCATTCCAAGGTTGAATTATCCAATTTAATTTAATCATGGAACTCTTTTGCATATTTTACATCATAGATAATATCAACAGTAAATGTACATAAAACATAAATATGCTGACAAGAATGAAAGTATGAAACATTTTCTGTCAAGCTACTTGGAGGTGGTGGTAGCGTTTGTGAGCGTGGAACGTATTTACTGTACATTTTCCAAATGTGACATCACTAGGTTTGTTTATCGAATACGATTTCAGTACGTCGTCATTAAAAATTACAACATCAATTTGATTAAATGACAAAATAGCGATAAACTGTTTCAAGACACACGATTTGGTACCATACGAGAACATTTGAGTCGCGGAAGTAAAATCTTCACATTTCGTCTAGTTTGTTTTCACTGAAAATTCCCTCTCAGCATGTTGTGTTGTTTCAGTGCAACGTTAATTAAAAAAATACTAAAAATATCAAATACCCTTCTAACTATTCAATTATGCATTCGAATAAATTTGGTGACATAGAATTAGCAAGTAAGGTATGTATCAATTTTAAAAATCAGTTCCCAAAACTACTAAGCTGGTAGAGTAAAGCATGCTTATCATTTAATTCTCTAAACGCGTGACGTGTATTCATTTTACTTCGTTTGTACATATTTGCACAAAACTTTTGGAATTGAAGTAAAAAGTTCCTCATAATATAATAATAAATAAAATTTAAATTTTTGTAAGAAAAAGTAAGGGTAGAAAACTACTTAAATGTAGACTATCTTTTCACTAAGCCTCTCAAGATTCGACCATCTCTTCTGAAATTCACTTTTTACTTACATATTGGTTTCTTCCGTACAAATATCGGAGTAGTTAGCAATAATTGTGGTGATCCGACTTAACAAGAAAATTCCAATGTTAAAAATGATATGAACGCAGTTGCTCGTAATATGCTCTGACATCTGATAATTTCAAACGATGTTTCACAGCAAGTTCTGACAAAATTAGAGGACCTTAAACTTTTTTTAAATTATTTTTTTTCTCGATGTATAGATAATTTATGTATACTTGTACAAACAATTGTGTTTCACACAAAATTTGTATATGAAAGTTCCGATTACTTGTTAGTGTATCAGCTACAGGAATATTGCTATCAGCATTTGAATGACGTTCGTTAGCATTTGAGTGACAAGAAAATCGTGGTATCTGGTTGGATAGTGTTTCAAAATCTCAACCTCCTGTCACTAAACCACAATCCTACCAACTAACTGGATCACGGTGAGTTATATATATAGAGTAAGTATATTGCATGTTATAATATTTAGTAGATAAACAGAACCAATGTTAAATATTTGTGTTGTGTGAGATGTTCACGTGCAATAAATATTTTAAATCTTAAAACCCTGATTTGTATCGTGTGAGAGCATTTGGAGAGCAGAAGTTCAGAAAATTCTCACTACACTGAAAATTCCTCAAAAATATGTAAAACTGTAACTTCAAGGGATAAGAATATAATCTTGCCGTTATATAAGGGTTTAGTAAGACCACATCTAGAATATGCTGTACAATTCTGGGCTCCATATATGAGAAAGGACATAGAATTAATTGAAAGGGTTCAGCACAGAGCTACAAAAATAATAAAGGGGATAGCAAATTTCGACTATAATGAACGTTTAAGTAAGCTAAACATGTATACACTGGAAAGAAGAAGAAGGAGGGGGAATTTGATTCAGCTTTTCAAGTTTGTAAAACAAGGGGACACAGAGGGCTTAAATTTCAATAGGGATAACAGAACAAGGGGCCATGGGTATAAATTGAATAAGACACATTTTAATCGGGATTTAAGGAAAAACTACTACTTTAATAGGGTAATAGACAGTTGGAACGCGTTGCCAGAAAATATAGTTAATTCAAAGGGAGTGTACGAATTTAAGATACAATTGGAAAGTCAGTGGGAATTGGGGAATTCATAAACAAAGGACCAGCCTTGTTAGTCTTGAGCCTGTAGCTGGTCGTCAATATGTGTATTTGTATTTGTATAATAAATTAATAAATATGGTATTGCACAAAAACACGTTTTTAAATTTATATTTTTTTAATATATTCCAATGCTTTTTATTAAAACATAAAAAATAATTTGCGAACTTTGAATTTTATGAAATAAAAGGGAGATACTTTTCTTTCCTAAAAAAAAACCGGAGCTCCATAAAGTTTGGAAAGTGCTGGATTTCTATTTGCGGATGTGAAACTACTCGATTCTCCTGAGTAATTTTTGAATTTCTACGCCCCTCGTGTGTTCGTGTGTGAACTTGTTCATTCGAACAAGTTCCAACTAAGAAAAGGAGGAGAGAGTGGAAATCGGCGAATCGCTGAAAGAATTCGAGCGTGAGGCCTCAGAGGAGGTGGACATCAGTTGAGAGTGCTTAAGTGATTAATTATCTGATGTAAATAGGCGGTAAATCATAGGACCCAACCTCTGACACCAGGTGTGAAGTTGTTCCGTCTAGACGTCGCACGTGACTCTCACGTGACATGATGCATCAATATGCTAATGAGGAGGTCAAAGGTAATCGCTCATCCCATATTTTAGGATTTTATTTTTTGCTTATGCTTTGACAAGAAGATTTGCTACACAGTTTATCTACTTCAATCCATCTAGACCTTTCTGCACTAAATTCATTTGGAGTTTACGAATAATTTATCATTCAGATCCTCACTGGTACATTCGGGGTTGGATGGGGAGTCTGCTCTAAACTGATTTTTACATTTAAATCTTAACATGGTGCGTTGTAGAAAAATAGGGTCAGAATTGGATTTTGAAATCGTGAGAAAATAAAATAAAAGATACATATGGATAGTAATGAGCACATTTTGCTTAGTACAGAAGCTACTACGTTGATCGAGCATTTAGGTGAAATATATGATCCAGAAAAGTAATATCGATTGTTATTTTGGTGAGCTGTTTAACATTCTAAGGGTTTTCTATAGGCATATATTGCTCTGCTTATTGAGCTTAATTACAAGGATTAGTATCACTCTAAATATTTAAAACATACTAAAACAAAAATAAAAATAATTCAATAAAACCAAAGATAAGTGTAAGGCTGATATGAACATAACCGTACTCTTTTTAAAAAGCAAAGGCTCAAGAACCAGATCTTAACCAAGTAGCGCAAATTGTTTTTTCCGTCAAGAAAATCGACAAACTCACACACAAAAGTTTTTATTGATACAATGGAGAGAGATACTCCCAAGGTATTTACAGGAAACAAAATTACGACGACTACAATTCAGAAGGCAAAGGATAGAGTGGCATACACATGAAGACATGATTTTGTATATATGTCTTTGAAAACCTTGTTAATTTGGCTTCGAATCAGAAAGGATTTTGTATATATATCTCTGAAAACCTTGTTAATTTGACTTCGAATCAGAAATTCTTTTAATCGTTGTTGCCCTTTAGCTTTGATTAACCCTTCTAATGGTTAAAACGAGATAGCTTGTTCATCAAGATCTGACCAATTTTGATGATGACGAGATATCTCGTCACCAAGAACAAAATCGTCGACTTTTGTTAGATGACGAGATCAAGATCTGGTGAGTTTTCTTCCAATGACGAGATATCTGGTCCATAAAGATCTGGTCAGCTTTGATAATGATGAGATACCTCTGCGAAATAACCATCAGGAGGGTTAAGTTTCGATAAACAAAAACTACGGGAAGAATGTGTGAAAGGAAAAGAAGTCAAAATAAAAATCACAGCTATTGCAATAAAAGATTTGAAGAGCACTTAAAACGCACTTAACTGAATATAAATCGTGAATATTATCAACACAAAAAAATTTAAGAGGGTAGAAACTTCTATTCGAAATAAGGATTAACAAATTTATACAACAGCTCGTTCATTGAAATCCAAACAGTTAAATTTGTAAAGTTATCAGTGACATCTTAAGCTAAAACATTAACCCCTTTAGTGGTTATAAAAAGCCTATTTACAGCCTCGGTGTGACTGCATTATACATACATAAACACAGCATCACATCCTGTTATAATTTGCGTGTAACATCATCTCTATTTTTTGAGAAGAGGAGCATGAGAAAAGCAAAGGAAAAAGGAAATCGTATCCGCCATTGAATTCACGCGAGTTAAGAAATGTAAAGTGACAGGTGGGAGTGGACTCGCCTCCCAGGACCCTGCAAGGCCCAGATCTCGAAGGAAAACGTCTACAAAAGGAAAAGCTGAAGAGTATAGCTCAAGTGATTCTTGTCCAGATTATGAGTGGCAATCAACTGTTACCGAAATCCCATCCATCACGGTTATTTGACAAGGGACGAAGGGACCCAAACAGAAAAAGCCTCGCATATGTTAAACAAGGTGCGGGACAAATTCACTTTCAAGGATTTGAGGCACAATGGAGGCCTATCGCCTGTCAGTGTATGACATTTATTTTGACAAAATGGACCATTGGTTGTGGACAGTTTTCGTAACGGATAGCCTTAGATAAAAAAAGAGGAGCGAAACCGGAGAAGAGAGAGAGGGCAATGCGCATGGAGAAAAAGAACCGCGATAAAGAAAAAATGAGTCCGCCCAGGGAAAGTTAGTGACAGGTTATACGATAACAATATGTTGCAGGATCCGTATAGTTGGCTTTGCAACTCACCTGTTAGCTACTGATAGCGTATCCGCTTTTCGACTCAAGAAACAAAAGCGAAACATGTCCGTCGGCATTGAAACAGTTTGCACTTGAATGGAAAAATACAATCCAGCCCGACTAGTTACATTCGCAGTGTAGATTGCAATGTTTTAAGTTACGGGATTCACTGCGCGGAAGTAAAAGAGGACTTCTTTATAAGCAAATTGGTCTAATTAACGCTGGTATAACAAACATGTAACGTAGAGAATCAAATCAAGAGTTTCAGAGGTAAAATTTACGATTACCAAATTTAATAATAATTACTAAAATTTAAAACAAGCAGCTTTTTAGTAGATTTAATTCTTTATTAATCGATTTTTCTTTAGCGGTAATGTACGTAATCGGATACTTCTAGCTTAAATAGTGTAATGAAAATTTTTACTTCTTTTACATTCCGAGGATTAAAAGATAATATGTTATTCTGATTTCTCAGTAATTAATTAATGTTATAACGCTTAGTAATGAGTATTTAAGATTATTTATCCTTATTCTAGTGATAATAGTAATTAAGGCTCAATTGGCTATTTATTTACTTCATGTCAATTTTAAGGGAATTTTTATTAATGCAAAGCTTAAAAGTGTAGTTTAAAATTAATCAGATTATAGGAGGTTTTTTAAAAAAGAGTTACAATAGTCATTATTTAGAATTGAGCTTTAGTATAATATGTGAATATTTAAGTATTTTCAAAAATCTCCTTTCAAGTTATACATTGTATCAAATTAAGCTTGGATTGAGTGACAAATTTCTAATTTGAAATACTGAAGTGAAGTTAGCAGGGAGTAGCCCACTGGTTAATGTGTAATCTAATAATCTATTAGGTAGGAATCTATGTATTTGCTTGTATTATATAGATTGAAAACATACTCTGCTTTTTTGAAAGTAGAGTTAAATTCAAACTTTCTTGTTCAGAAGTTCTAATTTTCCAGAGAAACGACGAATGGAATTCATGGACTTAAGATTTAGGACCATTGAAGACAAAATGGCAGAGAGGCAACTCAACTTGATGTAGACTGCACCGTCTGAGGCAAGAAAAAGTATTTTAATGAATGAAAACCTGGTATTGGAGGATACTGTGTCAAAGCACCAGTCACAAGGGGTGCCACGGATGTCAAAAAAGAACATGGTGGAGAAGACGATGGCTTCGACATCTTGATGAAAAGAAGAATGGAGTGTAAGGAAGAATGCTCTGTAGTCCAGGAGACAGGATTGGAAAGTTTAGAAAATGCAATTCCTGAAAACGAAACTCATTATGGCTCTAACGGTAATGAAAGATTAGCTCAAATTCCACATTTGTGTGTATGGTGTGTGTGGTTGTGTGGAACCCACCATGGGTTAAAAAAGATCATACTAAATGCGAAGAAAATAGTGTACATACGAGTTGAAGTGCCTCTGCCCGTCACACAGATGGAGGATCTGAATAATATATGATTTTTAACCAGATTTACTGCGAACTTTTTAATTTCGAAAGAACAAATCCTGTAGAAGCTCACACCACAAATCTTGGACCTGGACTTACGAATAAAAAAAGAATTGTATGAGTTTTGGGAAGACATGGATTTCTTTGGGAATACCTTCAATGCATTTTCAGCACTCGATATTAGCATGAATACGAATCAACGAAAATATATATAGCATCAGATTATTCTCAAAAATGGATTGATAATATTCTTGCAAAATTTTATCTAAGTGATGAAAGGTTGATTTATTGACAGAAAAGATCACCTTACTATGTATCTTGTGAATTTTATGCAGTCCAGCATATGTGAGCTGGTAATGTTTTTGCAACTATACGTATTTTGTATACGTTTCTCTACGTAATTTGAACACAACGTTAGTTGGCTTGGTTTTCGAATACGATTTCAAACTGTCAATAAAAATTTCAAAGAATAAATTCCTAATTGTTATATAATAGTTGATATGTCAACTCCATTTTTCACATTAAACGCAAAACATTCCCATAATAACCATAAACTACATTTAAGGTTCGCCGAAATGAATCTGACGAGAGCGTTTGGATAGCAGAACTAAAATCTTAAACCGTCTGGTGTGTTTGTTTGCACTGAGAAATCCCTCCCATTGATATATTGACGAAACATTTTTAAATCAAGCCAGTGAAAATTAAAATTTGAAGATCAATAAAAGTGTCCCAAATCTTTTTTCTATATGAATATTGCAGAGAAACAAAGGATAATTAGGAAAAATAAATAATTAAAATTGTGTTTCAAAAATAATTTGGTATGGAAGAAACGCATTTTATGCGTCTTCAGTATCGGCAAACGGCCAATTCTATATGGAAAATCTGTAAAATTATTTTTGCCGAGGAAGGAAAGACTGAGTCAACAAACATATATTGAAACGAAATTAACAGAAATTACAAGTACAAATCATAAAATAAACTGGACTCGTTTTTGATTTGGGAATTATTTATTAGCTTAGACTAGTTGAGATTGGTAGTTATTACGTAAGAAACGACCTTTCTTATAAATCAAATATTCAGTTCTAGGCCACGACGATTACATGATTGATGCAACATTTCCCTTGAGCCATAGAAAAACGATGTCATGCATTTAGCTTCTGCTGTATCTGTATCCAATTTTGTATTATTTTTGGACACCTTGTACATGAGAATTAATAACGTTGACAGTTTTTTTTTTAATCAACATTTTCAGATTAGGGGGAAATATACTTCGCTTAAAACATGCTAAAATTGCACTAATACATGTGTGTAATTTCTAATTCGAAAATAATAAACACATTGCTTAGAATTTTTCCAATTGTTCTTAATTATCTGAATTGCCGTTGTTTGTCTTGTGTTTGGTGCAGCTTGGTCAAATACGGTCCTAGCGCCATAAAAGTCAACACAAGAAACCAACCTAAATAACTGAGAAAGTCTAAAATAAATATGCTAAGCTGTTCACTCATGAAAAATTACCCTGTTCTTTTGTTTCAATTCATTTCAGAATAAGTGAAAATTAAACATACCTTACTTTAAATCTTTCATGTTTCTGTGCCTGCCTATCGTTATAGCTCTTGTTGGATCTTAACTTAACTCAAGAAGGATGCAGATTGGCATGGTGTCTGTGTTTGCTCTGTGGTGCCCTTGGACTTTTTGTGCAAGTGGACATCTTGGCATCCTGACCTCAAGATTCTCTTTGATAAGAATGTCTCGATTTCTGTGCAGATAGCTGCCCCTTAGCAAGTCCACATGAGGGGTTTTGTATTCTTTTAACCCCTTGACGAGATTAAATCGGATTGTTTCCTCAGCTTCGACGGGGGATTTATCGAATGTGTGTGCTGTTGTGAAAGTGAGATAAGATGATTGTTATGAAGAACTCCAGAAAAGTTAAGAGTATTGGAAATGTTTACCAAAAAAGATATGCCTTTAGTGAATAACTAGACTGTTGGTCTACTGTCGTAATAATGGGCATGTTTCAACACAGCTTTGTTAGCAAAATTTTCCATGAATTGCATAAACATTGCTTTCGTAAATTAAATAAGTAACGAATTAGAAAATAGGTTCTGGAAGATCTTATCTCTGATGTAAACCAGCAAGAATAAACAATTCTGTCTCACCTTCAACATAGATTTTCATTTATATTAAAATAGTAATTTTTTCAAGGACGTATTCAGAACATATTTCAAAAAATTTGCCTAGTATTCTCTTTTGGATCTCCAAATGACAGGAAATCCATTCTTCCGCCATCTAAGCACCTTCCCGAAAGATTTTATTTGAATTGCTATCAAAAAGAAAATATTAAAATAATGTTTTCCGAGTGAATATTTTCCCATTGCATCATATTATGAATCATAATAATTTTCGTTTGTTAAACTAGTGTCTAAAATAATTTATGCAACTAGAAACGCAATTCTGTGTGAATCGAATTATCAATTGTACATGCTTTGCATTAATCTTTTTCATTAAACATTTTAATTTCGATCGATAGAAAAAAATCTTCGCTGATTTAAGCTTTCAGACGAAAATCGCTATTTTATTGAAGCGATATGGAACTGATATTAATACATTGCACTTTAAATGCTTGACGTGAAACGATAAATACATCGATGCATTCGAATTTTTTGCTCAGAACTTAACTTTGATAATAAAAAAAAATAACCTTTGGTAGCATATCATTTTTGTACTTATGAACTTTGTCTTTCAAAAGTTTTATGCACGAACTAGGGGGCCTGCCCCCTGCTCGCTAACGCTCGCCAACCCCGGAGGAATGCTTCGCAATCCTCATTGGTTCGCTGCGCGAACCTATGCTCGCTTCGCTCGCCTCAATGAAGACATGTGTCCTAGCAGAAGGGACTGTTTACAAAATATGTTACCACAAAATGTTTTTCAAATCTAAATTTGCTGTATTACAGAAAAAATATATACAGTATCTCTAAAATCAGAATTCAAATGAAAACTTTGTGCAAATTTTGACTCGAAATGTGAGCGTTGCTTTGGAAATTGAATACCCAGCATGTTGTTTGTGTGTACATTTTCCCAGCACTCAAACGATCCACACTTTTTCATTGAGTTTGTTGCCGAAAGTTGTAGTGCAAGCGTCTTGTTGAACTATAATTGTTGGCCCTGAAAAGGACCGTTTTTTAAATGGCCCTGAAAAGATCCTCCGCTTTCTTTGATTTCTATTATAAACTAACTGCAACAGCTCATTAAAATTTCCTTTTTTTTTTCAATAAAATTTCATCCGATAACGCTATAAATTCAATCGATGCGCGAGACTTCGCGATAAACAAACAATCGTACAGTGTTGCCAAAACGCGATTACAAATAACGTCTTTTTTGCGTGCCACGTAAGAGAATTATATATATAGATTATGCTTTTGTTAAGATATTTTATTTAAAAATCCAATTGGTAATTAGGTTCAAATAACGGCTAGAGAAAAGGTATCAAAAGCAATAAAAAAAAATGACCATTTCGACGGATCAACAAGTCCAACATTCTCAGGACCAAAAAAGTAAATACAAGATAAAAACTCCAGTTTAAATATTCTGTCCTTCAACCACCGCGAAGCCCTCACTCCTTCAATTTAACCCTTTTGCTTCCAGGCCACGCGCAAAGAAGATTGATATGGCTTCTCTAATTTTCAACTCAAGCAAGAAATTAGCTTAACAACCATTTTGGCGCTAAAGATCTTAACTTCGCTAATCCGATAATAAAGCTTGTAGTCAGTGAAAACTAGGTTTTGTGAATGTCGGATTCTTCCTAACTGTTTCAAGTTGGTTGCATAAAAGAGTATGATTGAAAGGGGGTTGTAACAGAATTCAGAGACCTCCTCCACGCGAGAGTGATTTATGTAGGAGCGGGTTCGTGACAGAGTGGTTCCTTTGAAATATCTAGGAGCATCTTTCAGTTAAAAGGATTATTCCGGAAATATCGGCATGTTTTCACAAAGACTGGCTTAAAAGATAGGCTTGTAATTCTGACCCCACTACCGCTGTGGGAAGTGTATAGGAGGTTGGATGGAAAAATTCCGGGGTGAGCGGGAACTGTGGGAACTCTTTTGTGATATACGAGCTGCGGTCCTTTTCTTTTCCAGGCTAACAAAGAAAGAATTTTCATCTTTCGCAGAACAGATACGAATATTGATACTGGTGGAGACTAAAGAACGATTTGTTTAGTTTTCTATAAAAAAGTACCGAAGCTCTTTCAAAATAAAACGGATAAATAATTTATTTCACTCGATATATGGATAAAAGTCTCAGATTGAGCAAATTAGCAGTGATAATCTTGCTTTTGCAAGTCGTGTGAAAGATAGGTTGTACTGCTTTATATTATTATGTTGTAATTTTATACTAATAGCGGCAGCTAAGTACAGTAGTCCCACTCCGATTCAATAGATGCTACTACTAATTAACCGATTGGAATCGTGAGATGTGTTAAGATCACGTGTGTACTTCCATGTACTTGGTTATTCACTAGACGATTGCGACCTTAGATGTTTCGTGTTGTCTTAAGAGAAGGTAGAGTGACAGCAAAAAATGACGCTGTGTTAGGAATAGAAGTGTCTGTTATCACAGGGCTTTGGATTTTTCTTGGATGTGATTCGATTCGCTTTGACAATTCAACTATTCTATCGATAGGCATCCATCGCAGTGCTTTTTCGATTGCTGCCGATTGTCATCTGGTATTTATCAGAAGCGCCATCGTGATTGTTTTTGTAAGTCATGCTCATGATCACACGTCTCCAGCCACCTCATTATCAAGACGTATGAAATCTAGTGTAACTTTGTCTACCAAAACGTATCTGATGGTTACACCACTACCATGGCTTTATACACTACGTAGTCTTTATAATGGTTGCTATTTAATTTTTCTTTATATATATATATATATATATATATATATATATATATGTGGGATTGTGCGACGAGCGCGCCAAAGCCTGATACGTCCGCAGCAGTAACGCCACCTAGAGGAAGCGTCCGCTCAGAAGCGACCGCAGCAATGAGACAGATGTTCCCCCAGACACCGAAGCTAGCAGTTGGGCAGACGGCCCATGACTTTTTAGGCAGATGGCCTCTTAGTTGTCGGATATTCTTAATTGTCAAAGATGTTTGTAAATATACTGTAAATACATTAATTTTGTAATTAAACTTAAATTTAAACTTTAAGAGTTATTTATCTTTTACCTTTTACGAACCCACATATATTTGAGGGTTTGGCCTGGATTTAATTAAAGGCCGAAGATTGCCGTTTTTATCTGAACCGTTCGAGAAACTCATTTTACACTTAGACGCGGAATATTCCAATATTCGTCTGATGCTCATCGGATTCGAGGTGTGAACTTCATTTGAGTGAATTACCGTGACTCAGCATATTGGATCTTGAGGAATACTTCATCTGAACTGTGAGTACAGATTTTTCATTTTGACACTAACATGGCTACGTATTTAGCCGGAGCACGCAAGATCGATCTGCTAGCGCTGATAGAGGAATTAGATCTAATAGCAACGGAAGGAACCAAAATTCCGCAGCTTATTAAGTTAATAACGAAAGCCGATGAATACAATGAGGAATTTACAAAAACGCTTTTAAAAAGGATTGTTTCTGAACGAGAAACAAAGGAAAGAGACGATAAAGCTGAACGCGAAAAGAAAGCAGAACGCGAATTTCAGTTGAAGAAGTTACAGCTAGAAAACAAAAGTACTGGAAGTTCCGATTTTATTTCCCCACTTAAAACTGACTTTTCAAAACTAATGACACGTTTCGACGGAAACTGTGATTTAAGCATGTATTTATCTTTGTTTGAAAAACAAATTAATCGCATAGAAATACCTAAAGAAAATTGGGTTATTTTCCTTGTGAGTCTTTTACCGTTGGATATCGCAAATTTAATTGCAAGAGAGCCTGATCCGCTCGCAAATGATTACGATCACGTGAAAAAACTTTTACTGAATCGATTTAAACTAACACCAGAGCAGTTTCGACAGCACTTTTTTACTCATAAAAAAGAAACAACCGCATCTTGGCGTGATTTCGCCTACGAGTTAGATAATTTTTTCGAAGAATGGGTTGTGGGTCTTAGTATCTCTAAATATGAAGAATTGAAAGATCTCATAGTGGCGGATCAAATCAAAAGGAAAATACCGTTTGAAATGCGCGAGCATTTTATTGATGAATTACCGAAATTGAATAAAGTAGCCGAATTAGTGAATAAATTGGATGAGTACGAGGCGGCAAGATTCCATCTTAAAAGACCGGGAGCTAGAGATATGAAATCAGCTGAAACACAAAGTCATCAGCGCTCCAAAAAATTCAATGATAAACCGTCGATCGTCCGTGCTCACCAAAGTGTTACTAACCAATATGTTAAATGTTTTTCATGTAATGAAATTGGTCATAGAATTTCTGAGTGTCCAAATAAGAATAAAGGAATTAAATGTTTAAAGTGTAATGAATATGGACACCGTAAATTCGAATGTAATAAAGGTGTAAAAACTGATATAAATGAAGAAAAGAAGGTTTTAATTAATATGTCCAGTAATCATGAAAAGAAGTTGTATAAATGTCTTAAAATTATGAGTAAATATGTTGATGCTTTAATTGATACGGGATCAGATTTATCTATTTTGAAATATGATTTTTATATGCAAATTGGTGCACCAGAATTAACCCCTTGTGACATAATGTTAAATGGTATTGGAAATCAAAGTGTAAAATCACTTGGTTATTTTTGTGCTGAAATTACTATTGACAATTTTAATATTCTCACTGAGTTTTTTGTTATTGAAAACTTATGTTGTAATATTGTGATTGGTATGGACGTAATTAACAAGCTTAATATTTCAATATCAGGAAATGATTTAAGGATTTTGAGCTTTCGAGAAAATTCTATTAATCTTTCTTTCACACACACTTCGGAAGTGAAAGAGTCTGAAAAAATAAAAGCTAAGCGTTTTGAGGGACCTCATTCAGGAAGTAAAGGAATAAAAACAAAAACGAGTTGCCGAAATGGAGCCACTGTTTTGGAATCCGAAAGTAATGAAAGGCAGATGTTTGGTATCCCCTCCCCCCTGACTCACCCTTTCAAAGAAGAAAACAGGTGTGAACTATTGGCGACTGCCATTAATATTCCAATGATAGGCGTTGCGTCATCTTGTGCACAGGATGTTCAAGAAAATGATTTGACTTTTAATCCTTTATCCGAATTGCCGATTTCCTTGACAGATGAAATTGAATTGCAACATATAAAAGATCCTAAAATAAGAAACGAGTTAGATATTTTGATTAGTGAATATAAGCCGCATAAAATTAAAGACACAGAAGTAAAAATGACTTTAATTTTAACTGATGATATACCGATTTGTCAGAGACCGCACCGAATGTCTTTAAAAGAACAGAAAATTGTTGAGGAACAAATACAAATGTGGTTAAAAGACGGAATAATTAAACCCTCCTGTTCCAACTACGCTTCACCCATTGTTTTGTGTAAAAAGAAGGGCAACTATTCATACAGATTGTGCGTTGATTATCGATCGGTTAATCGAAAATTAATCAAAGATAAGCACCCACTCCCATTAATTCAAGATGTTTTAGATTGCTTGGGAAACGCACAGGTATTTTCCACTTTGGACTTAAAAAACGCATTTTTCAACATACCAATGGACCCTAATTCGACACGTTACACAGCATTTGTCACCCATGAAGGACAGTACGAATTCAATGTTGTACCTTTCGGATGTAGTAACTCACCAAGTGTTTTTGTGAGGTACATAAACACGGTGTTTAGAGACTTAATTCGAGACAAGACTATAATAATTTACATGGATGATATTGTTATACCTTCCATTGATGAACAAGAAGGGCTGGAAAAAATTAAAAGGGTTTTGAAGGTTGCGTCAGAATACGGCGTAATAATAAATTTTAAAAAGTGTCAATTTCTTCAACATAAGATAGAATTTCTCGGATACGTTATCGAGGGCGGCAAAATTCAACCTTCCCCATCCAAGACGCGTGCTGTGAAAAATTTTCCCCAGCCAAAAAATGTAAAACAAGTCATGAGTTTTTTGGGTCTTTGCTCTTACTTTCGACAATTTGTCGGTGGATTTTCAAGAATTGCAAAACCATTAAGTGACCTGCTTCGAAATAATGTCGAATGGACATTTGGCTCTGAGCAAGTCAAAGCATTTGAAAGGCTAAAGGAAATTCTCTCAAGTAGTCCGGTATTGCATCTCTTTAGGCAAGGAGCAACCTTAGAATTACATACGGATGCTAGTAGCCACGGCTTTGGAGCTGTTTTGCTTCAGCAAGCTCACGATGGCAAATTTCATCCCATTCACTTCATGAGCAAGAAGACTACTCCTCAACAAGAGAAGTATTGTTCTTACGAATTGGAAGTACTGGCTGTAATCGAGGCTTTGCGAAAATTTCGCTACTACTTGTTGGGTACTAAGTTCAAAATATTGACCGATTGCGCTGCATTTCAGAGGACTATGCAGAAAAAAGAGCTTACACCAAAAATTGCTCGATGGGCATTGTCACTCGGAGAATATGATTATGAGGTTGTCCATAGATCAGGCACCCAAATGAAGCATGTGGATGCCCTAAGCAGGAACATATTGTTGATAACAACTCGTGCACAAGGAGAATTAACAACCCAAATAGAAGCTGCACAACATCTAGATGATCACATTAAAGCAATTAAAACTCTAGTTGAAGAAGGACATGACAGTGAACATTTCATTAAAGCAGGAGTTCTATACAAGTATGAGAATGGGAAACAACTACTAATGGTTCCTCAGGCGATGCAAAATAACATCATTAAAGAAGTTCACAACAAAGGTCACTTTGGCGCTGCCAAGACAGAGGAAATTCTTAAGCAGCAGTTTTTTATTCCTAATGCAAGAAAACATGTTGAAATCGTTATTTCTAATTGCGTACAGTGCATCCTCTGCAATAGAAAACGTGGAAAAGGCGAAGGGTTTCTTAATCCAGTGCCGAAAGACAACGTTCCACTTGGGACTTACAATATCGACTTTTTGGGACCCCTTCCAACAACGAATAAAAGATACCAACATATTTTCTCGGTAGTCGATGCCTTTACGAAGTTTGTCTGGTTGTACCCAGTGAAATCTACCTCGGCTAGCGATGCTATAGAAAAGCTGAAATTACAACAAGCTACTTTTGGAAACCCATCACGAATAATTTCAGATAGGGGATCAGCGTTTACATCGAAGGAATTCACTGATTATTGTACTGATCAGGGAATTGAACATTGTAAAATAACAACCGGAATTCCTAGAGGCAATGGGCAGGCAGAAAGGATTATTGGTCTGCTGATTCCTGTTCTTGCCAAACTTTCAATAGAGGAGCCTAGCAAATGGTTCAAATATGTTCCAAGTCTACAAAGTATCATAAACAGTACACCATCCAGAAGTACGAAGCATACGCCATTCGAACTGATGATTGGCATCACAATGAAAAATAAAGAAGATCTGAAGATAAAAGATATATTGGAAGAAGAGTATGAAAAGTCCATGATGAAGGATAGAGAAGAATTACGCGAACAAGCAAAAGACAATATTTTCAAATTGCAACAGGAAAATAAACGTCAGTATAACAAAGGGAGAAAAAAATCTAGAGTGTACAAAGTAGGAGATCTAGTGGCCATTCAGCGTACGCAGTTTGGAGTTGGGCTTAAGCTGAAACCTAAATTTTTGGGACCCTATCGAGTTGTAAAAGTGTCTCCTAATGACAGATATGCCATTGAAAAAGTGGGCGATCATGAAGGTCCACGCCTAACTACTTCAGCAGCTGATTACATGAAACCCTGGCCCACTGGTCAACAGTAAAAAAAAAAAAAATGTATATATGAACCTTTTTTCCCTCTTTCTTTCTTCTTTTTTGTTTGTATTTTCAGATATGTGATAATGTTATGGCCTGTTTACTGATGTTGAAGACGGCGAATTTCGAGGACGAAATTACAGTCAGGATAGCCGATTGTGGGATTGTGCGACGAGCGCGCCAAAGCCTGATACGTCCGCAGCAGTAACGCCACCTAGAGGAAGCGTCCGCTCAGAAGCGACCGCAGCAATGAGACAGATGTTCCCCCAGACACCGAAGCTAGCAGTTGGGCAGACGGCCCATGACTTTTTAGGCAGATGGCCTCTTAGTTGTCGGATATTCTTAATTGTCAAAGATGTTTGTAAATATACTGTAAATACATTAATTTTGTAATTAAACTTAAATTTAAACTTTAAGAGTTATTTATCTTTTACCTTTTACGAACCCACATATATTTATATATATATATATATATATATATATATATATATATATATATATATATATATATATATATATATATATATATATATATATGGCAGTCGTGGCTTGCCTTTTGATACCTAATTTAAATCCATCTGTAATGAATCCAAGCATCGATATCACATTTCATAATGATAAAAATATTTCCGACTAAATTTTTCTTTTGAAAACCTTTAGTTACACTCAAGAAGATAAATAGAAAATCTCAGTAATATTAGATAAAACTTATGCGAAACTACCTCTTTGCAAGCCGCGTTCCCTTAAACTGACAAAATTGGCGAATGTATCCAGTAGAGCTTGATTTCATATCATTTATATCCCTTTGTTGCCATTCGCAAGTAGACAAATAATGTCGATTTCTTTGACCCACAAATGTTAGTAAAATGCTGATCTAGGTACTGAAAATCCGTGTTTTTTCCGATCTTGTTCTGCCAAAGTATTGGCGGGATTCCCTGATTTATGTCAGAAGTCAAAGTTTCCTATTTGATTGAAGCTCGAATGTACTGCAACGCAATGCATTGAAATGAGATGGTGAGGCACGCAGTTCTGCAAGTATGTATGAACTGGGGGAGTCCCTCACTCCACATAGGAAAGGCTCGGAAACCTTTGAATGTTATGACCTCGTCTCGGAACTGCCACCTGATAGCTCGGAAGAGTTTCAAGAGGTCTCTGTCAGCATCACAAAGAAAATTGCGGCGTAAACGAATACTCCCCGAACCAATTTGCCAGCCACTCACCTAAAGTTTAATGTTTGTTCTTCCCAAGAAGAGAAGCAGCGGGTTTTGGAGTGGGCAGGCCCCTGCATTGCTCTCTCCACACAAGCAGGTTTTTTTTATTCAACTTCTCTTTCCTTTTTACAACGTGTAAAGACCTTCCTCCGAATTGGGTGTAAGCACTAGGCTTCACAGAGAATGCGTCTTGTGTACAAGGTGAGATTTCAGTACATTGCAACTTTTTTTCCCCTTTTGAGCGAACAACAGCTGTACAACCATTAGATGCAGAGCAGTGCTTGAGAGACTGAAATGTGTAGTCAGTTAAGTTGTTTCCGTTTGGTTTATGTACTACAGCTATGCTATCCTATAGCCACGTGTCTCTCCCCTCTCTCAATTTGTTTGCATAACAATGGCTAGATCTCGTGTCATTCCGACGTCCTTTTATAAGCGATTTGCCAAGTTCACTGTTCTTTTTTAATTCATAGTAAGTTTAAATTTTGAGCAAGAAAACCAACAAAACTTTTTGAATCGATTTAGATTTTGAAAAGGGAAACACGGCAGTTCAAACATAAAAGTATAGAAGCATAGCCTGGATGGAAGATGGAATTTCAAATAGCAACCAAGTCGCTATTAGTGATGGAAACTTACTACTTTTGGTGAGCAATATTTTTTAAAAGGTCGTCAAACCAAAAATTTGATTTAAATTTATTCTTTTTAAGTTCGTGCTTCAAATGCTTTTTTTCATTGAAAGCAAAAAAAAAATCATATTTGGCTGAAACACTTTTATTTTTTCCCAGGAATATTTAAAAATCACAATAAGTTAGGATATTTATTGTTATAATGTAATTTGGGTATATTTTTCAGAATCATTTATTTATAATGTGAATGAATATGAAACAATATAATTGTAAATTTCTTCCTCATAGCAATTAAAATGTGACTAGATGGTCCTCATCATTTCAAAAATAGATAAATATGTCATACGTGCCTTACTTTATCCATTTCTGTTTTCCACGTTTTATAAGATAAAACAAACCACTACGGTGTCTCTAAACCCTTTAACTAAATGTCATCAGCACTAAATAAACATCTAATTTGTAATTCAACATTTATTTTGAGGCCTAGCAAACTGAGGAAAAAAAAGTTTTTTTGGAAGTTTGTTGATGGAAAAAGTAAACCCTCGTTGTTCGTCTTTGAGAAACCATCGTTGGCTGTTGAAATTTCAAGATGAGAAGAAACACAATAATTCCTTTTAGTTACTTTACGTGAATAATGAAACATTCAACTAAATTTAAGAATTTGTGTAATATATTACTAGGATAAAACTTTTCTTTAACTGTTGCGAAAACAGAGGTGGATTCAATGAGGCCGTAAGCTTGCAATGGTTGTCTTTTAGGTGTCATAAGTACTTTTTCTGTTGTGTATGTTTTTCAGTTTTCCTTTTAATAGTAACACAAATATCTATTCACTTTATTCACGACCATTTAGCTTTATAGAGATCACCCTTTACGGAATTCAATTTGAAGTATTCTTGATTTGACCTTGAGCTGCACAACAGTTAAAACTCTACATAACTCTGTACTCTAAAGTTATTTAATGTTGACAATCTACACGGAAGAGCTAGCCGCTATGCCAGTATTTTCACGACAGAAGGCAACAAGAAATCTCGAAAATAGAATTCATTGTAGAAAAGAAAATGTGGGCGAGCGTGAAAAGGTATTTCGATGTTAACTAAATATCTCAGCACTCAGAATACCTCAGGAAGTTAGCTTTGGAAGGTGCGGAGAACATTCCAGCTGATGCGTAAGACATTTTCACAGATAACAACAAGGATGACAAAGCAATTTTTTACAGTGGACTTTATAACAAAATCTATCATGTATAGATCAAAATTAACAAAAAAATCTTCACACATTGTGAATTTTTCCCTCTGAACTTCCGGCCATCAATGAAGCTCTGACATACATTGAATTATCTGACATTGATAAGGACATTTTTGAATCCTAAAGGATATACGATGCTCTATACGAAATCGCAGTAAATGGTGGAAACCATAATGACCATACCAGAAGAAACATCATCAACAAAATCAGACGTCTGTTTGAGAGGAACATGAAATACTTTCAATGGATCGCTACATAAGTGGGTCTACAGTGAAACCACGACGCCAACCTATTGGCTAAGGAGAGCTGTCTAGATGCATTACCCCATCTTACGACAGACTTACTTTTGAAGAAATTTCTTTGAAAATTCAAATGCGTATAAACAGAATTTGGTGGACTCTTCCCACTCATTCTCATGACTGATACACCTGCAGTTACCCCGGTACCTCTCTGGGTAAAATCGAACACTTGAAGCCAATAGAGATCGAATTGGAGTACAAGCATTTTGGAATCGAATGGAACACTTGAAGCCAATAGAGATCGAATTGGAGTACAAGCCCTTTGTTCTCTAAATGCAACCGCCCTTCTCCAAATTCGTGATAATTTTGGAATGGGGTTTTAACGAAAATTTATCCAAATAGCTATTTTGCAAAGAAATTTTGAGTCTCCAATTTGGTGATAGACCGTTCTTGAGTTTTACCTAATTTTTTTTTTTCAAATGAGAGAAAAGAAAGAAGATTTAGATGTTACAAACTACCGAATTGTGGGTTCCTACACCAACTACCGTTGGTAAGTGGGATGCAATTGAACTGTACGTTCGAAAGCTAGATGTTGACATCACTGAAATATGCAGTTTTTGCCATGCACTTTATTAGAAGTAAGAATGAGTAAGACCAGTAAAAGAACAAAAGTGCGACATTAGAATAATTCTATTTCATTTATAGGTATGAAATGTGATTTGCTTCATACATATATTCATTGAACATGGATTAAAATAAAATATGAAATAACAGTCACGATACTGTCAAAAATAGATAAGAAAAATAAAAAATTAGCGCAGATGCTATTCACTGTTCTGCTAGTTGGAATAATTTTTCGCTTCTTTTCAGTAGCCAATCAGCAATAAATTAATGCCACTAAATTGGGCTGCGTGATTTGGTAAGCCTGAATTGTCTAAAAATATATACCACGTAAAATAGATAGCCTTGGAAGCAAACATAATCATGTACTAAACAAAGTAAGTCGGTAAGGTAGGAAGGAATTCTTAATTTTATGATGTACTACAACATGAATTTCTCAGCGTTACTCGTGTTCATGTTAAATTGTTAAACGTTGACTGAAAGTGATTCAAAAAAATCACTTCTATCATAGAAAGATGCAATATCAGTAAATGCAAACATAAAAAAATAAGTGAGTTAAAAGTAATTTTTTAAACAATTTCACTGACATTTTTTTGCTTCTACAGTATATTTTGGGCGAAATATACAAGAGTGCTTTATTCATCCATATAATCCATTTCACATACATCGCACTCTATAGTGTAAGACAAAACTACAAGAGGTGATAGAAGGATGACAAAAGCAGAAGTCGATTTTGACTTTTAGAGTAATTGTGAATGCCCTTTAAGTTCATTGCTTGTAGAAATGCTCAACTTGTAGCGTATTATTGTAACCAGTCAACTTATTTTATCTACCCCCCCCCCATTTGCATTTTCTTATCTTCACCTATCTAAGATAGAAAAAGTGATTCTTCGGATCACTTCAATGCATTTTTTCTTAAAAATTCCATTCCTCGTGTGAAATAACAGCTTTTAAAATTAACTGTCTTCTGTACAGACGAAACAAAGTTAATCGATTTCAATTTTTCAAAAAGCAAAAAGTCAATTTTACATAAAAGATATAAAATCTTTGAGATGGCAATGTTTCAAAAGTACAGATTTGTAAAGTAAACAACCTCGATCTTCTGTTATTTAAGACAAATTTCAACATTTAAAAAGTCTTAGAATATGTTATAACCCTGATACTATTCCTAGGTTGGTTGGTTTTCGGAGCTTTATAGCGCAAGGGCCATATTTGGCCATGCTGCGACAGACACAAGACATACAACACAACGAAAGTTTTTCTGACACAGAAGAAAGAAATTCACCCAGAGAGCACGTGACAAATATCGAACCTGCAAAGCCCACCACTCGAAGGTTGTTAGCGCAGTGGACATACCCACTGCTACGATAAATCTTGGAACGGATTTTAATTGGAATTCATTTTGAAGCTCGAGGTCTTTTCTGAAAAATCACCAAACCAGTATCAGAGGTAAGATAGATTTAAAATTATGTTGCCGTTTTTTAGCCCAATTAAATTATACATAGTTCTTTGCAAAAGGTCTAGTATTTCTAATTTTAGGATATGTTGTAATGACCTAGGTCAGAAAAAAACAAGTTTACAGAAACGAAAGCCCTGTGCAAACAGAGTTATATTGAAAAAAAACGTCGAGATTTTCGGACCTATTTCGGTTTTTGCTCAATATCTCTTTCTATGCATCGCATAGCAAAGTAGTCACTGCCAATATTGTAGACAGTAAAATTTGCTACAACTACTGTATTTATGTTGTTTTTTTTTCTACGGTCAATAGTTATTGAACGACAGAGCAGTGAAAGTGTGATAATTTTTAGGAAATTACAAAATACAAACATATTGCAGAAATATTAGTGTATAAAATTATTACATTTTGATGATTAAATACTATTAATTTACTATACATTAATTAAACATTAAGTATAATTAAATAAAAAAGTAAAGTTTCAAAAGTAGGTAAAAAAAATATTACAGTCAAATATGAAATGTTAAAACATAATATTTGCTATGCATTATTTATTTAATTATTAGCTTGTTATACATTATTATTAATTTATTTAACATTAATTAAATATTAATACATTTTCAAAGTAAAAAGAAGATTCAGAAGTCGGTAAATAGAAATACAATCCAGTGTTAAATGTTATTACTTAATGATGTAATAATGTATCGCCTGTTTAAAAAAAAAAAAAATGTTCACCACAATCTCACTTTACTTAAATCTTGATTCATTAAAGTTTTGAAATTTAGCTCGCTTGGAAGGGCTTGGTATTGAATTATCATCTTCGTCACTCATTATGTTGTCTATAATGGGAGTGTGCGGAGGATTGGTGGCAAGCTCCTCAATTTGCTCAAGAACATCCAGAGCCTTATCTTTATCTATGTCGCTGTCTTCCAAAACAGGAGTAGGTGCGTTTTGGCATGACTGGCCAAGACAGAAAGTGAAACGGCTTGAACACTTTAGGCGTTGTTTCTTGTAGCGACATGATATACATTTCAGCAAGGACTGAGGTGCAGGATCCTTACTAGCTTAAATTGATGCGAACCTTTGATCTGTACGCATCTAACCCCAGTCTAAAGGTTGTCTTTCGAACCTCGGCCACTTCTGGACTGCATGGTATGTCCGGAAGGCATGGTATCTTGTAGCGTCTTGTGTCGGAGGCAGTCGTGCAAGATTTAATTTTTGGGTCTTTGCAGCAGCCTTGATGCAATTTAGGTAACGGAGGCAATCCAAATTTTGTGTGTTCATGTCACCCCCATACAAAGTGAAGAGATACTTCTCTCCTGTGTTGGCCATGTTCTCAGCTGAGGAGTGTTGTTGTAAAAACACTGAAACTCCTGATTTTTCTTGATTATAGTGCAGCATTTGGTTTTGCCTTGCCCAAAAATTGCGAATGAATCACATCCACTGACGGCATGCAGGAAAAGAACAATACCTGGTAGACAGCTTGACGAATCATCTTCTGAGAACAAAGACATCGTGAAGGGTGCAAGTTCATATTTTAAGTACTCCTTCAACTGTTCGGTAGACGAGTTGGTCTCACGATGCCTATTACCCAGTGGAAAAGTACCCAGAGGATCGATTACTGTTCTCTTGTTGGCTACATTTAAAGTGTTCGTGACGATTTCTAGAGTGACCACTTTGTCCTTACGTTTGAATCTTACGTTTCCAAAATTGCAACGATTTTCAAGCACAACTGATGTTTTTCTGAGCACCTCTTCTATGACAATGTCCTCACCATATTTCTCTTTAAGACGAGCTTTCACAGTTCTTGCATCAGGAACATGCTCCCTTTCGACCAGTCCCATGAGTTCATCGAGGGAAAACTGATATTCCTCACTACTGTTAGCAAGATACGAGTAAATTGCGATGTCACCATTAAATGTCACCATGGCCTGGTCAGCATTTGTCGCTCTTCTCTGTTGTTTTCATTGGAACCTGGTACAAATTTTTGTGACACATGTGATGGTACCTTCCATCTGCTGCCGCTAAATCAGTTACACTTTCAAGACGCTTGATTATTTTTTTGTGCCCGTTCATCGCCTTGTTCGTTAGCAGCTGTTATCACAGTTTTCTTCGTACCCTGTTTCTCAACAGTGTAAACATGATTCCGCAGTAAAAGCAGCAATTTTTGCTGGAGCTTAAGAAATTTTTCAGTAATTTCGTCTCCGCAAAAAAAAAAAAAAAAAAAAAAAATGTTTTTCAATAATTGTGGTTGTTCACTTGACGATCTGAGAGATGGTTTTATAGTGGGTTCTAGAACAGTGTCATCCCCAACGGCGGATGGAAGCTGAAATCATTTTTTCTTCAGCGTATTTCTTCCTATACTTGTCATGCACTGACCTTGTAGGAAACGATCATTTTCAAGAAGGGCCCGTTTTACACTCGCCATCCTCAGAGTAGCTTTGCCTTTTTCTTTCATCATAATCACTTCATCTTCACAAAACCGGATGTTATGGGAACCTTTTCTAGATTTTGAAAAACTCATCACACTTTCACTGCTTTATAGTTCAATAACTATAGACCGTAGAAAAAAAAACATAGGTACCAAAGTTGTAGCGAATTTCATGTTCTACAATATTGGTATTTACTACTTTGCTGTCTTATGCATAGAAACAGAGATATTTAGCAAAAACTGAAAAAAAGTCAGAAAATTTCGACGTTTTTTCCATATAACTCTGCTTGCACAGGGCTTTCATTTCTGCAAACTTGGTTTTTTTACTAGTGGCTTTGGTCCCTTCAACATATTGAAAAATTAGAAATACTCGACCTTTTGCAAGGAAACCCTTTTTTTTTTGGTACAATATTGACTTGGCTATTTACATCTTTCAATAATTTGATCTTGGTTACCTTGCGCCTTAAAACTCAAACATCAAATTCAAAACGTATTTTGGTAAGAAGTAACGTTTGTCACCCCATGGTAATTTTTTGCTACACGAAGGTTAATAAGACCTGAACTTAACTGCTTAAATTAGATTCCGAATCACTACGAATAAACAAATGCCAAGAGCTTATAAATATATCCGAGTTTAAAAACAAATACTATAATCCAATGCCAAACCTTTTCTGTAACGAACTATTCATCAATTTTCAATTCAACAGTATCACGAATCAGTATATTTAATGTATTGCTATAACTTTTATTATGGCATACGGTATTAATTTTTAATAGAAAAGTTTCGAATCTTTTCTTTAGTAATATATTTTCAAAGGCGTTTCCCTAACAGAAACTTGCTGCTTTATCCCTTACTTATACTCACACATATATAATAACACATTTTTTTTTTAAATATAAATTGATATGTTCACTGTATGCTTTCTGATAGAATTTTATCTGATTTCGTTTTATTATCATTCCAAAAAGAATTTAATTTTTTAGCAAAAATCTTACTGCATTTCTGCGACAGCAGTTTTTTTTTTTCCTACGTTTTTAAATTAATTTGCTTTGCACAAATGTTTACTAAAGTAGCATGATATTACGGCCCGAAGGAACAGGTTAAGCTATTGGCTTAAACTTGGTTGCAGTTCTAATTTTCTGATTGTATTTATTTTTATAAAATTCAGATTTCATTTAAAGATTCAGTTCCGATCTTCGGAGACACCATTTTGAATAACGTATTTTCAGAATGATATTATCTATCCTTTCTATCAATTGAGGGAAAATTCTTATGTTATATTGATTTAACTTCTTGGTTAAAGAATGTACGAATGTTTTTTTTCCTAAATAATAATGCTTTCTAACTGCGAATACTTTTACTACTTGTAATTTGGTATTTCCTAGTATCACTCGTTGTGGATACAAATTAGCGGGTTATCATACTTTTAAGGATCAAGTTATTCTTACAATCCATTCAACAAAAGGAACTGTTCATGAAAGCTATGGCCCGGTGCACACATCCGGTTTTTCATCGCACCGCGCCGTTGCCGCAACGCAAGTGCGGTTTGAGATACATTAGATCCAATGGAGCAGTGCACACATGCCTCCAGTGCCGCTGGGGTTACGCACGTCCAACTTGCGTGCAATTTGTACCGCAGTTCCCCACGGCACCGCACGGTCGCTGCACATGAGTCTCCGTTCTGAAGTACCTCGTTTTCATAAACAAATGGAATATAAATAATAATTAATAAATGGTTGTATCCAGTAACGTCTATTTTCTTTCAAAACATACTTTTTTACACCAAATAAGCGAAATAAACACGTTTTCTTCGATAGAATATCTATCGCAAATGGCGCGAATTGAGTTCGTGCGTCATTTCACGGTTATGTATCCATAGTTGGGTTTCGGAGCCGCAGTGGCGCCGCACGTTGAAAAACCGGATGTGTGCACCGGGCCTATATCTCCTATAAATTTTATCATGAACATTGTATCTCGATTTTTAATAATAATTACATACGTTGAAATAATGTCTCATACCGATGTCATTTGTTTTGAAACTCTACTAAAACTCCATCTCTTTATTGCACTTCGTTTCCATTACTCTTCAAAAAGCGAACTTTCAGTCTTGTTTAATGTTTACAATTCTCTTCACTATTTACTATACTTTTCACTAAAAACGCTAGCGTATTTGATGTTTCTATTAACAATAAGCATACTTCTTTTCAAGACACTAATTCTTCTAGTCATATGTAGATTAAATTTCCACAACGCTATTTATAAATTCTAATGATACATCACATAGTAAAAGACAAAATAATATTTCATATTTTAACTCAAATGTCTCTTATCTTTTCTCAGAGGTTTAGATTCTGGATCCACTTTGTTTATCTTCTAGGTGTGAACTGATAGCAAAAGTAAAAGTCAAGGCTCGGCAACACAGATTACATTGTATGATGGGTGATAAATTTCTTGTACTCATATTTACTTCTAGATGTGAAGTCTTGAAGGTAAGTGAGATATTCCCGTCCTCTTACTACAAACAGGAATATAATTCATAACAAAGAGAAATATCTTGAGATCATGCGAGGCTGATGAAAGACTTCTTTCTACCGTCATGTTTACTCAAATTCCAGCGAATTAAAAAAAAGAATTATGAGTTGCGAAAATAATTCTTGGCGCTTCGGAATTCCAGTTGAATAACTGATATAAGACGTTTAAAATGAAAAAGGGAAACGTAGGGGAAGTTTTATAACTTTGAATTTCGGGTCATATTCTGACAAAAGCATGCTCATTTTGAAAATTCTATTAAACGTGATTCTCGAGGTTTTAAGAGAAGCAATTTTAAATTTCAATTGTTTGGGATAAAAGCTGGTAGAATTGAGAATTATTGCACTTATTTCCAAGGAATTTTTTTGATTTGCTCAATAAAAAAGATCAATAAGAAATAAGATTTGAGTTTCCAAAACTTAAAAGAATCAGGTGAAGTAAAATATTTTTTAACTATTAAAAGGATTGTTATTTTAGATTTAAAAAAAATTGGGACTGCCTAACACTTTAAAAGCATTCTGTTTATGCATCTATAAATTAAAATAGGGCAATAAATAGTATGTTATCTGTAATTAGTGAAACGTTATTAACTTTTGATATCTAGATATTCTAGGTTTCTACGTATTTCCTGTACGTATTCTGAATGGGACGCCAGCTTTTTTTTCATTTTTCTATTACAACTTTCAGCACTTCGTCAATAAAAATTCCAAAGAATGAATTCATAATTGCAAAATGATAATTGATTGGTCAACACCAATTAGATTAAATGCTGAACGTTGTCAAAACGCATCTAAGCTAAATTATAAGGAAACCCCGATATGCATCATGCGAAAGTATTTGGACAACAGAAGTATCTTATAAAATCTAAATGTTCGCAGGTAGACCATCCGGTTTGATTGCTTACACTGAAAATCACTCTCATATCCGCCATGCAATTTTACCCCAAACTGGGTAAATACCTTTTTGTAATAACCACTAGCTGACAGGCTTCACTCTCGTCCTGAGTGATGAGAAAAAGTGGTCCCGCTCTCCAAATTAATGAATATAAAAAACTGTTTCGACATCAACGGATAGTTTTTGTACGTAAAAAGTTGCTATGAGTTATGGTCCGAGGAATTTTATATCAACGTCTTTCAATGTATAAGATCTTACATATGTAGTAAAATCGTATGTAAGAATTTTGAAATAGCAATAAATAAGATAAGTATCAAAGTTCTAATTACATTGAATATTTCTCAAATTACATTGACATTCAAGATACTTCTAAACTATTCTCCTATTCTTTTCGATCCCAGACCAAACAAAATGAACTATTTTAATGAACAAGAACAAAATACAAAATGAACCAGATAAGAAGAACGAAGTTGTTACTTCTTAACGCAAGAATGCCACACATTTTTGGATCAATGCTTTGAATGGAAAAGAGCCCTCAAACATGTATCTAAGAGATAATAGCTCCAATTTGCGATACAAACATGAATAAAGGGTGTTCAAAGTCATGAAATTCCCCTTAGCATATTCCAACTTAATAGTGCATTTTTAAGAAGCTGTTACTTTTTAGAATAAACATGAATATTTGGAAATGAACACAAAAGTTTTCAAAACTAAGTAAGCTGTTTTAAACCCTCTTTGGTATGTGTGTTTCCTTAACTAAGCACAGATACTTCTTTGCTGTAGTTTATAAAATATACTTTGAATATGACAGGGAAGCATGAAAGAATTTATTTATACATCAAATTTATTGTTTCCTTAATTTTAGTGTCTTTCTCTCGTTTTAATTTCGTAAAATTTCAGTAGAGGAATGTACTAAGTTCATGTATAAATGCATTGTAAGTATATGCATGAGGAATTTTTCATAATTTCATTTAGAATTTATATCGTTTTCAGTGGAGAGCCTTTAGTCTTGGATGGTATATAAAATAGTTAGAAATTGGTAGCATTTCACGCAGTGTCGGATCAAGTCAAGTGGGGGCCCCAAGCGGTAAAAATTTCGGGCCTGAAACTCAAGTTAGAAAAAAAAAAGTTTCAAAAAACTCATTAAGTTTTTTACAAAAAGAAAAGTAATCAAAAATTTCAAACCAGAACACATTAAATAAATGTATTAAAAAAGAAACATTTTAATATGACTTTCCGCGTCTTGCTTATTTCTTGCAAATTCGTCAATTATTTTGCCAGTGTCAATTCGGTTAAAAATTTTTGCTCTATTTACAGAATGGCCATATTAATTAATCTTTCTTCTCCCATAGTACTCCTTAAATAATTTTTTCACGCATTAAAACAGAAAACGATCGTACTCCTAACGTATTAGACAAGGGAATTGTTAAAAAAAAATTCAATAATACTTCAATATTCGGAAATGTGTAACACATTTCTTTGGCGGCTCGATAGATGTATGGTGCGGTTTTTATGTAATGACCTCGTTTTATTTAAAAAATTTTAAAAACCGGTTAAACTCATCTAATTCAAAATTACAAACATCAATGCCATTTTTGAAAATATCCTTCAACTTTTTTATCGTGTTCTTTTTTTTTTCTATACAATAAAAAATATTCGAAAACTCTCCACAACTTCATACGTCTGAGTTCTTTGAGATAATTCTTCCTTTGTGTTATTACATGACATAAACTGTATTGACAATGAAATTTTCTCTTATTGTAAATTCATGCCCGACTTCTTTGTTTTCAGCAAAAAAAAAACATTTTACTATTTTGTTGTTTGCGAATTTGTCCATCTTTCACTTTAAATAATAGGCCTGATAAATTAGCTGCCTTTTTTTCAACTGTTTTAAATTTTTCTCTGATATTATTGATAACATTTTTTCTAATGACTTCAGTAGGATAAATCCTTTCAATAGTTTGTATATTCCTCTGATTGCAGTGATTCACTAGCATAATTTATTCTTTGTTTAATAGTATTCCAAATAACTGTCATTAGGGCGGTTTCATATTTATCCATTTCTTCAGAAGTCAAGTCACTTCCACAATAACTTTTTTTTCTTCTTCTGAATTACAAATTTCATTTAAAGCCTCTTTATACTGGGGAAACCAAGTTTTATAGCTAATACATCATTTGCTCTTGACCATCTTATATTAGAAACTCTTTTCACTGCACTCAAAGACGTTGTCACAACTTTCCTCGAACTCCAATGAAAATACGTTTTAAGACCTCGGGGCTCCTTCGGTATTCCGGAGCCCTACGCGGCCGCTTAGTCCGCTTACCGCTTAATCCGCCTCTGACTACACGGGAAAATTTGGAAAATATTGTTCGAAAGGTTAAAGGAAAGATTATAAGAAACGGAATAAATCTAACATATATTTCCAACGAAAAAAGTTAAAGATAAAGAATTTTAATAGTTCGTAATTATATTATCTTTAAAATAAAGTTTTGTCCATCAGAATTGAAGCTAAACGCCACAAGGTTCTTGTTTATGTCACAATGTTTACTTCCAGAACACACTGGATCTTTGACTCACAAAAACAAATTTTGATGAAGGAAATGGCAAATGGAAATTCAATACCGGAGCTGGATACCAGATTTTCTTTTTTATTTTACAACATTTAATGAAATTTGTGCGCTAGATTGTGATTCTCATCAGAAACTTCATGAGATTGATTTTTTACCTCGAAATAATAAATTTAGCGTTCAGACTATGGCTGGTACAGCAGTTGTACCATTATCGCGCCAAGAAAGAATTTAGACTACGGCCAGTACATCAGTTGTACCTTGAAAGTTATAAGAATAGCGCCAAAAAAGAATCGCGCTTGTTATAGCTATAGCCGTAGTCAAAAAGTTAAATGCGTTTGTATTACTGTAAAATTGGGAGAACAATTATTTTTAAAGTGTAAATTGTATTTGTTTAATATTATTTGTTAAGCATAACCTAGATGAATTTTCTGGTGAACAAGTAAATAACTAGTATCTAGTGGAATAAATCTGATTAACAAGTAGGTTTAAATATCATAAAGGATTAGCAAAAGTAATACCTCTTAAGATTGGTCAAAGTATATAAATTTTATTAAAATTCTACTAGACTAAGCAGGTAAGTTGACCAGAAGTTTAATTTACGTAGCACTTCAGAAACGGAAAGGGATATTACTTTACTAAGCAGAGAAAAATAATTAAATAACATGGAGATATTATCAAAACATTCCTGATGATATATTTATTTCACTCATAATAGATTCTGAATTTGATTCAAAACGAGAGTGAAAGAAATCACAGAAAAAATTAATCGTTTATTGGAAGATTTTAATACGGGAGAAACCTTCCTAAGAAACGAGTATTCAATTTTTCTAGTTAAGAGGCAGAAAAAGGGATGATAATCATTTTAAATAGGGCTCTGCAAAGAAACAAAAAAGAAGTAATAATTATATCAGTGTTTGTAATTTGTAATAAACACAATTTTCTTGCGCCGTTGAAAGTCTGCAACCTTTAAATTAAAACTAATAGGGTTTCATCCCATTGCGTTATCAATAGCCCGTTGTGCTGTTTTAGTGTGACGTTAATTAACTACCTACTATAGCATTATCTACTGTTTAAAGGAATGACAAATACTTATGAATGGTGAGGATAAAATGCTCCAATCATGAAATATAAACGCTTAGAATGAGTCTGTTTAGCGTATTGGGCTTGAATGATGTTGAATGGTTTGGCTGTGTTGTATTTTTATGGCCCATGGGTCATATTTGACCAAGCTGAGCCAAACAACTTCAAGTAAATGGACATACACACCCAAGGAAGACTTTTCTAACCATAAGAAAGAAACACTCTCATAAAAGAATCGAACCTGCTCCGCTTACAGCTCGCTTATTGCTGGCGCAATGGGTAAACAGACTGAGCCAGACAATGCTGTAGAATGCAGAAGATTGAAGTCGACTTTATTAATCTCTCTATATTAAAAAAAAAAAAAACGCTGCAGCGGCGCAGGATTGAAAACTCTCTTTTTCTGGTTTTTAATTCGGGAAAAATCGGGACATTTTCGTTATTTTTTTGTTAAAACTCGTATCTATATCTTATTACTATTAGTAATTAAATTTGAAAACATCACAGGAAACCTTAGAATGTTCTTTTTCTTATGGTACAATTATTTTTGAAATTGGTTGTAAGCGAGCAGGGGGCGGGGCCCCCAAGTATTATTAAAAAATATTTCCGTTTAGTGATTGCTCTTTTTCATTTTTCTGTCTGTGTTTTGTTGGGTCGAAGTTGAAGACGGATAGGAAAAATGAAGTCCTTACCTCCAAATTATTAATAGATGGGAAAGTCTACTTGTAACGAATAATGCAGCACAGGCGAGTCTATTTCTTCTCGTATCAAACTAGACTAAGGTAGGTGGTCAGTTAAGTTTACCATCTGGAGCAATATAACCGGCTATTGGCGACGGTTTGAGATCAAACAAGATGTAAATGATCCGAGGACAACACCTCGTAATTTTGAACCATGGTCGGATGACGAGGTCCTAGTGTTCATGATGCTGGCTTCTAGATCAAAAGGTGCGCCTGGTCCAAATCTCCGTTAAAATATGGATGTCTGTCTGTCTGAAATGAATGTGTGGTCTCTCTATGGTAAAAGCGGGTTATGCCTAATTTCATTTTGTATATGAGGGTATAGTGTTGGCATGGTGTGGAAATTTAGAGAATGAGACGCCAGCACACCGTAATTCAAAATTATGAGGCGCCTTCGTATCATTCCCTTCGGGATTGATCCCGGACCGTGGCCAAATGCCTGTTAAAACTACCAACATATCCCTATTGCCTATAAGTTGATATTTTTATATGTAAATATATTTTCTCTAATTTTAAATAAAATAAATTTATGGTAGGTTAGTAGGTAGTTGAATTAACGTCGTACTAGAGCAATACAGCGGACTATTGGAGACCGTCCGGGATCAGTCACGAAGGGAATGAACGAGGACAACACGTCCCAAATTTTTAACCACTGTCAAATGACGAGGTTAACACTTGATCTGGCACCGCACTTTTCATACTTCCATACCACGCCACATTGAGCATTTGAGGCCACAGCAGATTTACGTACAGCGACCCCCATCATCAGAGTGGATTGCAATACTAACGTTTTCAGACAAAGAAGAAGAATTAAGATAGATCCTCACCAGATAAAAATTACTCTTTTCTGTAATGCAATGGCATGTGATGTTTGTTTTAACCGCGCAATCAGTTTTGTGCTTTCAATCTCAAATGGCAACGAAAAGAAACCCATTCGAACAAAGATAATTTAGTGTTTAAAGTTTTTTGAGACGCGTTCGTAATACAATTACTCCATTTCTTTTAAAATTAAAAAAAAAAACACCCCTTTTTTGCCGAACTTGCACGCGTTCTGTGTCACGTAATCCGATAATGTTAATCACCCGACATGTTTCGGTGTCTGCAACAGGTAACATAAAGATGGATTTCCATCACGATCCCCAGCAAAGAATTGATAAAGAGCATTAAAAATATCTCGCGTCGGATGATAGGAAATGACACTTTTTCCAACCTAATTACAGTTATGATGAAGGATTCGAAGATCGGATTAATTAGGCGTTGGAGAGACTGGGGAGAGAGAAGTCCCGAGAGAGTCTACTTAAAAAATCCCCATTTTTCCCTCGACGATCCGTCAAAAATCCCCTCCAGGTAGGTGGCAAAACAATCTGCGCGGTGGGCCACTTCGCACACGTCGTAAGTGGCTATGATAGATGACGGACTCGCTCGCCTCTGCGGACGCCATCTTGGGTTCACCTCTTCACCCTTCCCCCTCGTGCTTTTGTTCGCACGCTCTTTACCGCAGGCTGCTTTTTCGGGCATTTTTGGTCACGGAACACGTTTTGTTGCGTGTAAACGCAGAGAATCCGTCGATATGGACGCGTGTTTGATTGTATATCATTCGTTCAACTTGTCCTTGAATAAATTTAAAGTTTACGAACAGCTGAGGGGAAGAAATTCGATTTATTTCTTTTGAATTTAGAGCTCAAAAATAACTTCTTTCTAGCAGCATCCTTGAATTGAATTGGTAATGGTATGTTATTTTAAATTAAAGTCACAATCGAGCAGCACATTAGGCTATTGGTGAAGCTCCGGGATCAACCCCCAACGGGAAAGATACGAGGGCAACAACACGCCATTTTGAACCAAGGTCAGATGGCGAAATTAAATTGGTAAAAGAATTTGTCAGAATAGAAAGTTTTTCCTATTTTCAAAAATATTCTGCATACTAGAATTATTTAAAAAGGTTTTCCGTCGATTTTTTTTCGCAGTTTTACACGATTTTAATAAAGATTCAAGACTGTTCTAACAAGAAAGACTTAGAAGCGTGCCCACATGATATGACTTGTTGGAACTCTCCAGTATGCTATATGCTCCGAAACCTCAGCAACTCTTTCCCATATATTGTGCCGACCAACTGGTATAGTGGTTAAGGGGTTAGCCTCTAGATCGGATGGTTCCTGGTTCGAATCCAGGTCCGGGCATGGATGTTTGTAAGCGGATGGTGTAGAGGCGGCTGGTGCACCTAAAATCTGTCGTGGCCGAAAGTCCTCACGTTGGGTTAGTGTGGATGTTTTGAGAGCGGGGTGCCAGCTCAGGCGCTGCTTCGTCATCTGACAGTGGTTCAAAATTTGGGACGTGTTGTCTTCGTTCATTCCCTTCGTGACTGATCGCGGAACGCCGTTAATAGCCCGTTGTATTGCTCTAGTACGACGTTAACTAAAATTACCATTACCCATATATTGTATTGTATTGGTGTCTCTGTGTGACAACAGTTGAACTGTGCGACTTCAAAAACGTTATCTTCTCGACTTGACCTTGGCCTCGCCTTGACCAGAAATTAGTAACAACAACACATAATTTGTAATTTAAAAACATGGTTTAATGTGAATTTTGTGAATTCTTTATTTCTAATAAGCAGGTCTCTCTCTCGATTCGAGTTATTCATTCTCTTCTGTATAACGCAAACTACGAGTTGAAGGCGGTACAGGTTCGATTATTTATCACCCTGGTGTATTTGTCTTACGTTCTTTTGTGTCAGCAAGACTTTCTTTGTGTGTGTGTCCATTACTTAGCGCTGTGTTTAGCACAACATGGCCAAATATGCCATCGTGCCATAAAACCCAAGCAACCTCTGTTTATCGCGTTTTTTTTTTCATGTCCTCCAAGAAGAGCGATATATCGAGGGGCTATATCGTGTACATGAGAAAGATGAAGCAGTGGTGTAGATAAAAATGAGTCTCTTGGGGACCTATCCTAGTAGTGCTTGCATAATTTTTTCGAAATATTAAAATGTATTGAATACTTCTGTGATCTGAATTTCTGATTAATTAACAGTTTATTAAATTAACTGTTTACTAAGGAATGTAAAAACGTGAATATTATTAATTTGCGTTTACTAATATAATTATCTCATATATTATTAAGAATTCATTATTTTATTTGTGTACTCGATTATGTCACTACCACTAAGTGGTGCTTTCACTGGTCTGTTGTTGAGTATCAAGTACAACTTATGATCATTGAACGGGGTGTATAAAACTTGCTATGGTTTTTAAATGGTTAAAAAAAATATATTGTACTTATATTTTTGCTTGTGAAAAAAAAAAATTTTTTTTTTCAAATAAAACACAGCAATATGCTCAGCATATCATACAACTTGTTATTTCGCCTTTCATATAACGTGTCCAAGAGGTTATTTACCAGTAAGATAACATCTGACCCTCTTCAAGAGTACAACCGAGGTGTTGAAACTCTTCCTTGGCCAGTGAGATCCTTACTTCTATTCCCCATTGAACATGTCTGGGATCAGCTAGGCAGTAAATTGCACCACTCATGAAATGTAAAGGATCTAGAGCACTACAGCAGAATGCTTGGCATAGTTCGTCACAGGAGAGCATAGTAGTTTTCTGACTCCCCGACAGAAATGATTTTATAATATGTATTGAAGACCTTTCTGGTGTAATTATTCAATAATAAAGTCTTCTAGATTTGAAATTGTAATCATTTCTTTATATCTTCGTGTTCACCACATAAGTTTTATTCCAATCGAATACTAGTTTGGTGGTGTTCTTTCTGACACTATTGTATACCATATCATTAGAAGTGTAACTAGGAAAATTACACAAATCAACGGAAATATCAAAATTACCTTAAAATATTACTTTACTGTAACTGAATTTACCTCATCAAAGTAATAATATTGCGATTCATCTCAAGTTAAGACACTATTGTGTCTATATAACGAGCCTTTTTACACTGTAATCGTGTTAAATATCCTTAATATATTCCCTTTATTTGGAGCGTATTCCTGTCTCTTTATTCGTGTAGGTTTTCAAGTAACAACTTACTGCATTCAAAGACAAAAGAAACCACTGTTCAAATTTTCTATAAGTATTATTTGCAAAGTGATTATATCAACTTCCGAATTTGCCATTGCTAACTGAATATCAACTTGATTTGTCGGTTTAGCATTCCTCCAGGTGAACGACTATTTCTATTAATAAAGTAAATCTTAATCACCAATTAATACAACTTATATATGAACGAGAGGAATGAGCCTAAAATTTAAAATTCATGTTAAGACCATAGAGCAGTACTACTTATAGCTTTGTTCCATACTTGTTTTTACTTTTAAAATTAAATTAATGTTGAATAAAGGAAACGTAGAGTACAGTTTCATTGAGTTGAATATTTTACGTAGAATATACTTCAATCATTTGAACTATAAGAGGAAATTTCAGTACAAGCAAACAAACCAGACGATCTACGAAAATTTTACATCTGTTGTTCAAATTCCATAGCATGATACATATCGGGGTTGCCATAAAATATAGTTTATCACTGTTTGGGCAAAGTTTGTTGCTTAATCTAATTGATTTTGACCAATCAATAACTATACTTCAATTTGGAATTTATTCTTTTAAGTTTTTATTGGCGAGATTTGGAAAACAAGCCAGTAGTTCAGAATACGTACAGAAAGCACTAATTACAGGGATTTAGTCGAAATTGAACCTGCAAACCAGCTTGTTGTATTCCAGTCTTCAAAATAACATCCTATATATCACCAAGCTTCTAGAAATGAATTAAGTTCGCAAATTTGAAGTTTTTGAACTAATTTCCCTATTTATATTTCATACTGTCTGTAACAAATAAACTTCGGAAAGGAAAATGACCAACACAAAATATTTTCATTTTAAATTAAGCAACACATTGACAAGACAGTGCTTCATCGGTCTAGTTTGAAAGAGAAAATTAGTCCCTACGAGAGGGAATTTTTAATGTAGACAAACCACCATAAGACAAGTATTTTACTTCCGGTTACCCAATACGAAATGAGCAGACGTACGTTCGACCACAAAAACATTACCAAAACAAAACCAGAAGAATTATTTACCTAGATTTCATTTCCCTTCAAATGCGTTTTCATTGCTGTCGCGCTTATTACGAATTAAAAAGAAGAAATGTTTTCAGAAATCTCTCGATGTTATTTAATCTTATACAATTTATATGAGAGTTACAAACACCCAAGGAAGAAAAATTGAAATGGTTTGCAATATAAAAAGAATGAATTGTTATCGCTTGCTTTATTTATACTATAAGAGAAGCAAAATCAGGAGTGTCAAGCAGATGTTTTCGGAAAGATCTGATAGTTCAGAATTATGTCGAAAGAAGTTAAATTTCGTTCTCTATTCTATTTTTATGCTATTTCAATAGTAAGCTGTATTGATTTTCCTCATTTTGTTGGACACTCACTGTTTTATATGAAAGAATGAATTCCTCAAAATAGCTAGGCAATACTCATTCAATATTTGTACACGCGTTGCTTTATCTAGAAGTTAGAACTTCATCCTTTTTATTTATTCGTTGTTCTCATTCTATATATGGGTTGACAACAAAATATTTTTGGTTAGCAAAAAATTATATTTTAAATACACACATATTTAAGTTTATGTTATCATTCCATTCCATTATCTATCGTATAACATACTAAGCCAAATAATAGACCCAGTTGGTGTAAAAAAAATCATCGACAAGACTGAAAACGATTCAATACAATTCTTTTAAGTTTGATTTATTATTTTATTATTTCAAGCCTTTATCTAGACACAGTTTAAAAAAGTAAACACCACCCGAGAAAAATAACTTATTTTTAACCTTATCGGATATATACATTGATTATAAAGCTAGAAACGGTTTTTTATGTGAAATTTTAAAAGTAGTATATGAATTCTGAAGTCAGAACACACCTACTTTTATCATATCGGTGAATATGAAAGAACAATTTAATGTATATAAAACGAAATACTTTTTTAAATAAATGTAAATAGCTCACCTGTGAAACGTAATGTTTCCATCTTTATTGAATTTGGAATTACATTCGTATGCCACAGCAGGATGGAATCATTTTGAGTTTCCACTTCTAATGTATTTTCTATAAAAGAAGGAATACGCAAACATTAAATGCGTGTAGAAAAAGAGTCTAAGGATCACGTTACTGCTGGTTTTAGTCGTGTGAGTCTAGGCACATATAAAGGTTAACCTTAATCCACTTTACTTTTATGCATCATCTACGCTCTTAATCGCTTCTACAATCCGATAACCATTGTTTAGCTGGTTGATAGGTTTTGGGGTTTTTATGGCGCGTTGGCCATGCTGTTCCAAACATAAGACATACACTATCAAGTAACAGACATACACGTAATGAAAGTTTTACAAATACAGAAGAGATAAATGCGCTCAGGGAGGAATGAACCTTACAGGAATCGAACCTGCACCGCCCACAACTCGAAGGTTTCAAGCGCAATGGACATACTCACTGAGACACCGGCCCTATATTTTAGCTGTTATGCTTTTTGAATTAGGAAAACCAGTTGTTACAATACTTTATGTTATTTCTATGGGATTATAAATGACTCGTGCACCTCTTGGTACTTTTGTAAGGGCTAGTTCCATGCGTGACTCACACTACAAGTGAGCTAAACTTGAATCTTAAAGCTACCATAAAAAAATTATTATTACAATAAAATGAGATTTGCAACTTGTTTTACTTTAGTAAAGGTTTAATTTATACAGATTAGCTACTAAATTTCATTTATCTTACTGGGTATTCTCTGTACATGGGGAAAACTGAGCTGTGACCCACACTACATGAAAGGGAAGTGATACTTTGATTAAGTACAAAAACTCTTGTTTCTCCCTCTGTTGATTATCAAAAAATTTTGTTTTAAAATTATTGTTGCTTCCAATAATTGTACTTTAATAGCAGATTATTAATAGATTAATTAAATATATAATTAATTTATAACATGACATTTTGTTTGTGACTCACACTACATGGCAAATGTGACCCACACTACACTTCACAAAAAAAATTTTATTGACAGTTGAAACACTAAGAAAACATACATTAGAAACATTTTTCTTAATCTTGCATAGTAAAATATAGAAAACATATTATTCCATGTTTAAGTCATTGAACTCAACATTTAAAAATGTATAGTGCATTCGTTTATCAAATGCTGGTTCAGGGAGTCTATTTACTGAATGATCACTAAAATCAATTTCAGATATGTCCTCTGTCTTAGGCCAAGAAAATTTTAAAGTGTCTTTATCAAAGCGCAAATATTCAATTGTGAGTGTGATTGATATGAACGCACTTTCTTCCATGTGGATATAAACTCTACTTTTGATTCCAGATATTGCCAAATTCTAAAACATAAACTTTGTGTCCACTTTTGAATACAGAAGTTTGACCTATATTCAGTACATAATTTTTTAGAAAAAATGAATGAAAATCTAATTTTAAAATTCTGTGTTATGGTGTACTTTGGCATGGAATTAGCCTAAGGAAATATCTAAAGGAATTAATAAATATCCTATATCTTCCGCAGGGTCCTAAAACAAGTGTACCATATTTGATCCCAATTGTTCGAAAGTTATAGAATTGTAGAAAACAAGCACAGACACCTACTCTATTTCACATAAATATAATGTAAAAAAAAGATTAGTTTAATCATAAATGTTAACTGTTACATGCATTCAAAAGTCACACAATTCCTTTTCTGTTGTTGATAAAAAGATAGTTTTATTTTTGTGATAAAAAAAGAGTTGGCATCACATTTTCAAATTAAGCAGTGCAACAATCGACATTCGGAATCAGCCAGTGAATCAGGTGAGTATCGGTAAATTCTCAGACAATGCATAGGTTTCACAGCGTCTAAGCACAAATTTGATAAGTACCTTCTGCTGAGCCACTCGCTACGTAAAACCACTCCAACATGCAGGTAATTGCGCATCCGGGTTAAAAAATGGCGAACATCATTCCATGGAAGAAAAATTTTATTCCTGATTTGTCTTCACATCGAGCTTCTACCAAATCACCAGAATGGGTTGTCTCTGCGATTAAAATAAAAACCCCAACAAAATGAAAGACCTTCATTGCATCAATCTCAATTGAAATTAAAATAATGTGATGCCATTCCTCTGTCTCATGTGCTTGACAACCTACGGTTCTCAATTGGTAAAAGACCCCCTTAACGTTGCACCCAAAACAAAAATCAAGAGAGAAAACATTCCTACGGTTCGTTTGAGAAAAAAGAAGGGAAAAAAGAAAGAAAAAAAGACGGGGTGGGGGCCGAGTATTTTTAGGGGAGGGTGTAAAAGCCACCCAACTAGATAATAATTAGGAAGTCGCTTGAAATTTGCTCCCGTGACATCGCATTAAAAGGCTTGTTATTAGGAAGCGACAAAATGTACACGCTCTTTGCAAGTGCTACCACTTGGATTGTTTTATTTTTTCTCCTTCCCCGCTGTCCAGGGAGGGGGGAGGTATAGATGGATGACAACAGCCCACAGAATCCCTCTGAATAACCAGCATTGACGATGAGATGAGTTGTTATTAATTTCTACGCGCCGAAAAGTTCGGAGCTCTCCAAATCGTGTGGTTGTGCGGTTAACAGGTGTGTTGCGCCTCTCCCTCCTCCGACCCCGCAACTTATTATTTAAAGTAGTTTTTTCTTCTTTTTCTCCTTTCCCGCAACGCCTCAGCATCTTTTGTTAATAACGGGCTGTCAGAAAACGTTGAGTTCAATAATTTATGCATCGTTACTCGGTGAGTTCTCTTATCTATGTCTTCGCACCAAACTGCGTGAACCGGTCCTCCGAAAAAGCAGTTTTTAATAGCGTCCTTTTCGTTCTGCGCTTTTTCTGGAATGGGTGGAAGCAGGGAAACCCCAGCCATACGCTCTCTCGGCATTGTTATCTGATACAAAAGATATTGAGCAAGAAGCGGCGAATTTCACGATGTTTGCTGCACGCTCTGGAGTTGTCTGTGTTTGATTCCTATCCCAGATTTCCATTCCATGCCAGTTTCTTTCGTGCGTCCGAATTCTCGAAACAAGGCCCTAACGATAGAGTTATGCGAATTTGCTTGTCACTTTCCCGCATTAATGAGAAGATTTGTGATCGGTTGAGTTTTACGGTGCAAGGGCCATATTTGAACAAGCTGTGCAAAACACAAGACCGACAATAAGAAAGCGACGAGTAATAAGCATAAAACTACAAGGGAAAGTTTTGCTGACGTAGTAGAGGGTCCCGATAGTCCTGTTGGAAGAGCAACGGATTAGCAACGGTGGGTCGCGAGTTCGAAACTAGGTCCAGCCAAAGACCTTCGTGTACACGGGGCTGGTACACGTTAAATCTGTTATGGCCTCAAGTGCTCTCACATTTCCACAATGTTGAAGTTTGGAGAGTGGGGGTGCCAGCTTAGGTGTTGTTCTCGTCATCTCACCGTGGTTCAAACTTACAAGGCGTTGTCCTTGAATCTTCCCCTCGGGATTGATCACGTTCCGTCTTCAACACCCCGTTGTGATGCTCCAGTGCGTCGTTAATTAACTAACTACCTATCGCCACAGAAAAGAGAAATACACATCGAGGAAGCTACAGGAATCGAACCTGAGCCACCTACAACTCACAGGTTGCGAGCGCAACTGTTAAGACCACCGAGTCACGGCGATTCTCCCCACTAATAAGAAACCTTCTAAGGCGATGTAATTTGTGTTTTGACGGATGTTTACTTATAGATGTTAATAAGAGACAAAACAAACCCAGTACTCCCTGCCGAACACTTGAATTCCGAGGCCCAGCAACAGGTGTGTATGACGGGCTACCAAAATATATATCGGTACTAATTGTTTAATTCGCAAAAAATGTGTAATTTTTTCTCTAATACTTCACATACTTAAAGCACAGCTTGATTGTTTTAAATACAATGAAAATTTAACTTTTAAAACTTAGAAAAAGAGACACATTCCAGTACAAAATCCACTCTTCATGACCCCTCTCTTGCTCTCGGGCTCTAGTACCAACGACATCCAAGAGGCTGAGATTTGAGAACCACAGATTGACATAGCTTGTCTGACAAATTTGAGTCTCAGATACCTTGTCATCTTGTAAAGCATGTACTGAGCGACAGGACTTCTAAGCTACAGATTTTACGCCTACAATTTTCTCACAGTCAGTACTGGAGCAACGCATTAGCATCGGGGCAAGGGCAATAGGGGCGCCATGAATCCAAAAGCTGAGAATCCTCGTTTCCCCCATTTATAGTCAAATACTAATATCAAACAAATACCTAAGTCATATATCTGTGCTCAGATGGCAAAATGTTATGTCACTTTTTTTTATTTTTCGTGACAGCAATTTTAAGATTCAACATGTGGTTCTGTGGCTTTTGACTTATTACAATTTTTCCATCCTTGTTTTCTCATAAACTGAAAGAAAAAGACTTGCGACAGTTTGCCACCTTCAAAACATTAACAAACCAGACTCCAGGATGGGGCTTCCCAATTTTTTTGGAAAGTGACTTATAACATTTTGCCATTTGAGCACAGATATGAACAATCGCCCAGTGTTCATTATGCGATTGGAGGGAGTGTTTAATTTGCATTACGTTGATGTGTCAAAGTCCTATCGCGCAATAATTTCTATGTTGTGCACACCACGTAGTATATAACTACGCATGCTAATATAAGAAAATATGGGAAATTAGATTTCTGAATAATTTAAAAAACTAGGGGGCCCGCCCCCTGCTCGCTGACGCTCGCCAACCCCCGGAGGATTGCTTCGCAATTCTCATTGGTTCGCTGCGCGAACATATGCTCGCTTCGCTTGCATCAATGAAGACACGTGTCCTAGCAGAAGGGATTGATTACCAAATATATTCCAAAAAAATATTTTTCAAATCTAAATTTGTTGTATTACATAAAAGATATATACAGTACCTCTGGAATCAGAATTTAAATGAAAACTTTGAACAAATTTTTACTCGCAATGTGAGCGCTGCTTTGGAAATTGAATACCCAGCATGTTTGTGTGTACATTTCCCCAGTACTCGAGCCACCCATACACTTTTTGACTGAGTTTGTTGTCGAAAGTTGTAGTGCACGCGTCTTGTTGTACTATAATTGTTAGCCTTGAAAAGGACCGTTTTTTAAACAGCCCTGAAACAAACCCCTATTACAAACCGCAACAGCTCGTCTAAAGTTCATTTTTTTTTCAATAAAATTTCATCCGATAACGCTATAGATACAAATGACTCGCGAGGCTCCTAGTAAACAAACAATCGCACAATGTTGCCAAAACGCGGTAACAAATAACGTCTTTTTTGCGTGCCACGTAAGAGAAATATATATATAGATTCTTTGTCATAGTGACAGGATGAGGTTGAATACACTTTACGAGTTGAAACTATTTTTCAGCAACTCATATTACCCATTGAAAGTTTATTGTGAACAGTAACTTTCTTTATCAAAAGTGCTGCCAAATCAATCTAACTTTTTAAAAAATGGTAATTAGGTATTTTTTTATCTGTCTCTTATGAAAACATTTAAAAAAGTATTAAAATAATTAAAAAGTAATTAAAACATTTTGAAACAAGTTCTTTTTTTTTTAATTCGCGTGCCACTTAGTGGAATTTTCAAGAAAAAATGTATTTGCTTAAAAACAATGTCATGAATATGGTATCCAATTAATTTGACTTTATTTCCTAAATAATGATGAAATTTCGAAATATGCGTCCCTCGTGCCCAACAGTGTCGTAAATTAAAAGACATTGATAGGAAAACTGAAAGTGCAAAATATACACCCTACTTGTCATTTTTAAAATTTGAGTTTCGGTATTTTTACAGGAAATGAACATGGGACGACAGCTTTCAGATTTAATTTATCCGTGTGTCAGTTCTATGCGTGCCACCAAACTGCTTTTCGAACTTCTTAAGGACCGACCTAAGTATTGGCTTAGTCAAGGGAAACAGGGGAGTTATGGGGGTAATGACTCAAGTGGTATTCAAATTATCCTCTCTCTCTTTCTCACTGATTAAAGTCATATTTAAATACTTTCATGAGAAATGTTGCTCTCACACAATCTATATAAATAAGAATGGAATGTTTGTTTGTACATTGAATATTTGTGTCCCATTTCAACTTTTCTATCCGTTTTGGACCCTTCTGATGCCAAATCCGCATCTTGAGCGTTTGATGTCTTTCTGTCTGTCCATCTGTCTGTATGTGCCCCATACACGTCCACACGGTTTAATATATTTTCATGGACATTTGCATGCAGTGAGTACTTATCTTCATTAAGTGAGTGGAATTGGTTGCGAAAGTCTTGTCTGTCCGTCTTTCTGTTCTATGTTCGATATTGTGTTTGTGTGTTTGTACAGGCATCACATGAATTGTATTCCAGATAATTGGTACTATATTTGCTTTATATATCCATATATTAGTTTAGTGAATGCAATTATTAAACTTTTCTTTATTTCATATTTAGATTAATATCATACCAAAACACCTGAGTAAGTATACTTAAATCAACCATAATTTGATAGTATTGGAAAAACTGGAATGTGTATTGAGTATTACGATTACTTAGATTACTTTACCAGTACTGCTGGGGGGGAAAAAATATTTTATTATTATTATTTTTTTTATGAAAATTTGGCTCTGATATTTTATTTATTTTGAATCTTATTTTTGTCCTTTGCTCAATGTAAACGATTTCCGAATATTTGGGTGAGACGATATTTTTCAACGAACGGGAATGAAACGGAAACTCGTTTTGGTTGATCACGTGCAGTAATATTTTCTGTTTCTTTCGCTGTGAATCAATTTCGCATTTCTAAATTTTTTGCACTTTTTAGTTATAAGTGGCAACTATGCAAGATCAAGAGATACGAAAAGAATCATAAATTATTAATATCTTTCTTTCTATTATATAAAAAAAAATTTGTCGGTCTTTTTCAGGTTTATTCGTTTTGTGATTGGAGATAGCGAGTCACGTGATAGTGAGTCTTGAGGTTCAACGGGCTAATTAATTTGGATCACGCGCAGACGATAAACACAGTTATATTTTTTAATTAATTCTTTCATAAAATTTGAGAGTACGCTCTAGACATTTTGCAATGTTTTCAGAAGAACGGTCGCCGTTTCCATAGCAACAGTCGAATATGAAAAAAATTAAAAGTACTATTACAACAAGCAACACGGATCAGCTAAAACATTTAAAACTATGATGAGATTTCCTCTGAATTTTAGCAACATGTTGTGCTAAAATATTTCATTTTTTATGTGGAAATAAGATGTTTTATTCTTGACACTTAAAAAAAAAATTATTTTTTAATTTACACTATATTTCCGTCTATAAGCCGATAATTTTTGGAACGTTTTCTAAAGTTGAAGTACTGGTGTCAGCTTATATACGGATCCGCTAATCATGCAAAAAAGTAGGCAATATTCCGTTACTCGGGCGCATGCAATAAATATAGCAATGGGAAGGGAACCTTCAATTATCGTTGTACTAGAAGACCGGGATCAATCCAGCAGCGATCCAAATGGGGATGGATTGTGAAGCAATAACCTCCCCCTCATTGTTGAAAAGTATAGTTCGCGAAGCGAACTAAATATGATTGCGCGGCAATCATCGGGGGTTGACGAGCTATAGCGAGCATGGGTCGGAGCCCCCTAGTCATAAAAACAACTTTTTTCCCTGCACCTTTTAATTTGTTTTATTCCGTAGTTTTCTTTTGTTTTCTGTTTTAAATATTTATTATTTTAATAAATTGTATTTTCTTTTTATTACACTCAGCACAACCACAAAGTATTCGCCTTAAAGTGGCAGATAAGTCAGAATAAAGCCAATTTTAAGTGTAACTATGCCGTTATTGAATTAATACGAACCTTAACTTTTCGAACATTAAAAAATTCTTCGTCATAATGACAGAAGTTGACGAAATTCGACAATGTCGCATGTCTGATGCAAGTAAAAAAATTTGTTTTGTTGACTCAAAATCGTCTTTTGTAGTAGTAACCTTAGTGTCACCTTCCGTCATTTTGTAGCTTCGTCATACAGCAAGGGTGCGATGTATGTGAAATGTATTACACCTATGGAAATGCATGTGTAGGATTTATGTCCAAAGTAAGTTGTAGAAATTATAAAGATGGTGAAAGGTGTTAAAATATTATTTTACTCTACGAAAGACATAATCATTATAGATTTCGATAATATCTTCAATCTAGATTTAACCTATTCAAACCGAATAATATCGGGTATTTTGATAGTAATAAATACATATTAAATCGCGATTCAGATGTAAGGAAATGAGTAATGAAAGCAATAAAGAAATAAAATAAAAAGTATTATTTACAATAAAATAGTAAAAGCTCAAGCGATATGTATACTGAAGATTGGTGAAACACTCATGTTACAGTATAATTAATTAATTTATTATAATTAAATGATATAATTATTGAAGTTAATCTAATTAATTAAGCTAAATAATTAATTAATAGTATACTAGTTTTAAGTATGTAATTTTTTATATTTTGTGGAAGGCCAATAAAATGTAATTTTTTCGTTACATTTAGATTTACCTTATGAAATTTAGTTTTGAGTTGTGACTTTAATTAAGCCGGTGTTTTGTATTATAGAGCTTTCTTGAAATTATTACTGAGACAAATGTAGTTTTGAGTTGTGAGATTTATAATTGACATATGTGACATAAAGAACTGATTGTTTTGATTCGTAAATATTCGTGAACAATGAAAGCATATAGGGTATGTTTTAATGCTCCTTTCTTATTTACGATTACTCCGCAGAAAAAAAATTACAACCACTTGAATAACAATGATAGTGATGCCGTTGTAGTCTTAACTCAACGTACTTTATAGATAGTAATGAAATTTTTTTTAAATATCTTTTACAATTATCAGGTAATTAAATGGGTTATGATCTCCATAATCTCATCTTTGGTTACGCTGCTGACAGAATTATTCCCGAAAGGAACATAATAAGTTATCAGTCGTAACATAAGAAATTATGAAATTTCGGAATCTTCCATCTAAGAGCATAATATTCCTTTATAGATACTAGGTTTGAGAAAATGACCAGCTCTTCGAAGAGTTTGTAATTAAGTTGTTTGAAACAAAGAAATTCAAATTTTACCAAAAGTAAAAAGCTCACAAACAAAATTAATTTAAGTTTACAAAATGTTACTGCTTCCGAAATTTTTATTGCCATCATATCTTAAAAATTATTATCACACCGAATTTTAATTCTTTAAACTCCATTTTTTGCCATGCATACTACTATACTGTATTCTCTTTTCAAAATACATTTATATTACTTTTAGAAGTTTACTTTACTTTTATTTTACGAAATAAATGCTCATTAAAAGTATCAATAGATGGCAGCACTACAAATATCCGAATTGTCCCCAAGTTAATAGATTCCTGTAACTGCATTCCGAGGAGAAAAAAAAAGAGGAAAATTTCTTTGGATACAACATGCAATATTTTTAAAGAAATTGGACACAAATTATTCGGCTCCGTAAATTTTAATTGGTTGGTTGGTTGGTGTCGTGTCCAATCGAAGTCGAGTCAAATGAATCCATGTGCCGAAATCACGGCCCTTGCAATGTCCACAATTTTGTTGCTATAAAGATTTCCCTGAAGTCAATTTTAATTGGTGATTATATTTAACATGAGGTTTTCTTGCTAATATTTACCTTGCTGCAAAAAATATTTCGAGATAAACATAAGATAATTAATGTTAGTAATTTTTAATTAACAACGTACTAGAGCAACACAATGACCTATTGACGACGGTTCGTGACCAATCTCCTAAGGGAAAGATTTGAGGACAACACCACGTAATTTTGAACCACGGTCAGGTGGCGAGACAACATCTGAGCCGGCACTCAACTCTTAAAACTTCCGCACTAACCCAACGTGAGGACTTTCGGCCACGACAGATTTAAGGTGCACCAACCGCCTGTACACCATACACTGACCCGGATTCGAACCAGGAACATTCCGATCCACACTTTAATCACCAGACCGGATGGTCATATTATACTGAGGAGTATGGGGTTGAAAAATTACCGAAACGTAGATTTTATAAAATAGAAACACCCCTAAGAACATTATTGAAATTTTTTAAAACTCATATTTGCTTTCCAACTGAGGTACTTCTTAACATAAACCTAGGAATTCCTCCACTCCATGTAAGCTTTTCTAACAAGTACAGAAAGTTCTATTGTTGGAAAGAGTTGTCTCCGCCCTTCAACTCTTCATTTCAGAAAATATACTCCACCAAACGCGTTATCTTGCTAAAAAAAATCAACCCCTGACACTTACCTCGATGAGCAGGCCCTGATTTACCATTAGGCCCGTGGGGCACGGGCCTAGGGCCCCCATAATTTAAAGGGCCCCAAAGTTTCAAAAGTATCTAAAATTTTAAACAAAAATAACTTTTCATATTTTCTGGAATGTTTTTTCAACAATTTTTGAAACGGTCAACAGTCAAATACGTAAGTATCAATTATTGTTTTAAAATTAGTTTTTGTGATGAACGGATAACATGGGGGGCCCCCTTCCTGCGTGTTGTGCCTACTATACCAAATTTTCTAAATCGGGCCCTGTCGATGAGTCTAGTATTGATGACAATGTCGGATATCCCTATGCATATTCCCTACCACCATTTGAATTCGGGTGAACTGCTATAAAATAAAATTTTATAACTTTGTCTTCCAAATCGAACTTGGGCACTACCTCCTAGATAATAAAGCCTTCCGTCTAGTTTTTGACGTCACCAGCAGAAGGGCAAAAGTCTTCCGATCGAAAATTCAGAAAACCTTTGAAAATGAGATTGTCCGCTAAAAAAGCAGTGTGCATCGGGGAAAACAATTGAAGGGTTTTAACAAAAACAGCACTTGTTAAAGGTTTTTAAAACTAAAAAAAATAATCCAAGAAATATCCATTTCCATGGAAAATTACTGTTATTAATGTACAAACTCAGTATTTAGGTCATAGAAAAAACGTAATATTTAGTGTAAAATTTAATCACAATAATCCTATTACGAGATTCTCCTTGAATAAAATTCTTCAATTTGTTCTCTACACAATGCACTTTATTCTATCTGACTCCATACATAGAAATATTTACACGGCTGCCTTATCAGACATTCTTTTTTGGAGTTACACGAAAATATAATAGTAACTAGCGTTCCAACGATAGTACGAAAATGTAACAGTAATTAATGTGCAAACGATAATACGGAAATATAATAATAACTAATGTACAAACGATAATTCGAACTACTTTTAAAAAATCCACTGATGAAACGCTCGCTCGGATGGCTTCAGCATTCAATTCAAACAAGACAAGAATCGTATACCTTTTGATGGTGACGTCATATTAGTTTTGCGTATCAGTCAGACGGCTTTATAATCTAGGAGGTAGTGACTTGGGCCGCGGTAGCCCTGTTGGAAGAACAGCAGATTAGCAACGGAGGTTTGCGAGTTCAAAACTCGGTTCATACAAGACCGTCGTGTATACAGGGACTGGTGCACGTTAAATCAGTCGTGGCCTCAAAATGTCCTCACGTTGTCGTGGTGTGGAAATCTAGAGAATGGAGTACTAGCTCAGGTTATTAACTCGTCATCTGATCGTGTTTCAAAATTATGAGGCTTGTCCTCGGATTGGATTCCGGACCGTCGTCAATAGCCCGTTGTGTTGCTCTAGTATGACGTCAACTAAAAATTACCAACTATCAAACCACTAATTTATACATATACTCAAATACTATTTAATACTAGCAAAATATCCGACCTTTCTCGGTTTGAATTGGTTATCTCTAGATTGAAGAGATAATCAAATCCCTTAAAATCACTGATGTCTTCAGTAGAATAAAATAATTTATAACACCTTTCACCATCTTTATAATTTCTTCAACTTACTTTTGGGCACAAACCCTACATATGCATATCCATTCATGTAATACATTTCACATACATCACACCCTTGCTGTATGACAAACCTACAAAATGACGAAAGGTCACAATAAAATTACTCTACTAAAGACGATTTTGAGAGTAATTGGTAATTTTAGTTAACGTCGTACTAGAGCGACACAACGGGCTATTGACGATGGTCCGGGATCAGTCCCTTAAGGGAAAGATTCGAGGACAACACCTCGTAATTTTGAACCACGGTCAGATGACGAAGCAACACCTGAGCTACGATTTTGAGGGAGATTAGGAATTGAGTGCTCTCGCACTCATAGTAAAAAAAAAACATTATTTTTTTATTTGTGGCACTCTTGCATCAGGTATGCGACATTATCGAATTTCGCCACGTTCTGCTACCATTATGACAAAGAATTTTTTAATGTTTGAAAAGTTTTGTTCGTATTTTTTAAACATTATTATTTTAATAACAGCATAATATCACTTAAGATTTACTTTATTCTGACTTACTTGCCACTTTAAGTCTTATAGTCGACCAACCGGTCTAGTGGTTTAAGTGTTGGCCTCTGGATCGGAAGGTTCCTGGTTCGAATCCGGGGTCAGGGAATGGATGTAAATTGTGCTGTCCTTTGTTGGGGGTAATCATGTTTCGCCCATTGAGTGCTCCTTCACAAGCGGCCACCACTTCTGGCCTCGTAGTGGCAAATGATTACAAATGAAATAGTGCCCGCCATCGGAGAAAAAGAACAACTTTAATTCGAATACTTTGTGGTGGTGTAGCGTGTGATGAAAAAAAAATGCAATTTATAAGGTGAGGTAGGTAAGTTTAATTAACGTCGTACTAGAGCAACACAACGAGCTATTGGCGACGGTCCGGGTTCAATCTCCTAAGGGAGAGATCCGCAAAAACACCACGTAATTATGAACCAGATGACTAGGTAACACCAGAGCTTGAGCCCCACTCTCCAAGCGTACACACCAACCTAACGTGAGGCCTTTCGGAAACGACAGATTTAATGTGCACTAGACGCGACATCAAACGCGTAAAAGGCAGATTTGGCATCAAAAGGGTCCAAAACTTGAAATGGGTCGAAAATATTCAATGTACTAACAAACGCTATTCTCTTGTTTATATAGATAAGAAACGACGGGAAAAAATTTATATTGGTTCTTATCTCTCTGGAGCTGTAGCTTTATGATGAATAAATATTTTCAAGAAAAAAATAATTTTATTCACAAAGAGTATTTTTAAAATAGAAATTTATTTGTACTATTTCAGTAGTTGCTCTTATTTTATATGGAAATGCCCAGAAGAGCTTTTCTAAGTAAGGAAACTCAACAGTCTGATGACAGGACATAATAATCTGAATATGGTGATGGAAATCTAAGAAAAGAAAATGTTAAATGTAATCAGTTGTATGTTTAAAATTGTAAATTTTTATTCTGTATTTTAAGCATGCTTTTCCGGTTTGGTACAGATCTTGTCATGTCTCATATAAGATTTTTAAACATATAGCCAATTATATTTAGTCATTTTATTCAGTGTTTTGTCTTCAAATCAGTACCTATGAAATAGTTTATTTTTAAAATAATAAAATCATTATAGACAATTTTGAGTATCACATCTTTATGTACTATGAATACAATGCACAAGAATTCACAAACAAATCGAATACTTTAAGCAAAAACATTTATTATAATTATCAAAATTGAAAAACAAACATATTAAAAGTTTAAGAACAAGGAATTAAACTTTAACTAAACCACCTTACATTACTATAAGACTGAAACATTCTTCTTTTTTTTTATGCTATTACAATAAAACCAACATATTATGGTATATTTTGAAAAGCAACTGACAATGAAACTGAAAGGCAAATAAACGTTATTATTAAAAGTTTTCTGATATAAACATACATTTCACATTCATTGCCTACTTCTATAGCTTAGCAAATGCTCATCAGACCTGTAGTTCACTTATTCATTCAGTGGATTTATATCAAATAAACCAGATTGGTATTTTCACAAAATATAAAATCTTTCATACCTCAGTGTAAAGTTAAAAATTCTTACTATTCAAACATGTTAAAAGTAAAGTTTTATGAATCACCAACATGTAGCTGCATTTATTAATATATTTCTGCTGCATTTGTTATTTATACATAAGTATTCATAAAACTGTAGCTTTATGATGAATAAATATTTTCAAGAAAAAAATAATTTATTCACAAAGAGTATTTTTAAAATAGAAATTTATTTGTACTATTTCAGTTGTTGCTCTTATTTTATACAATTTCCCAGACATGTAAAATTCTTCATATAATATAAAATTACACCATTTCACAGCACCATTTTCATATTGCCAAACATAAAAAAGCAACATGATTCATGTATAAGAATAGATGACATCTGTTTTGAAGTGATTTTGCACAATTTTTAGAATTTCTTAGAATTTAAATCGTTTAATAAAACAATTATATATATATATATACTAATGTTGTTTCCATCATAGCTAGAGATCATTACCCATTTCATGCCCATACATATTACAAATATTCCAAAACAAAAATCTATAAATAGTCAGTTACATATTAACAAAAAGTAATTTATATCACAGTATTAGGATGCAACAAATTTGATCAAAGAACACATTCAGCTTGATTTACAAAAACAGGAAATTACTATTATCAGGAAATTTCAAAGTAAATTATTTTCAATTTTATTACGAGTACTACTAACAATGCGAACCAAGTACGAAATTCTCAATTATTTGTGCTGTTCACTAAGACAAACCACACAGAACATTAGCTGCGAGTTTAATACATGTAGAGATGTTAGTATAAGCACCTCTTTACTTGATGGGGGAAAATGATGTAGGACGCAACCAACGACTCCTCATTTCTCGAATAAGCGGAACTATAATAAAAATGACAAGGTATGAAAGAATATTTCAAAAAGTATATAAAATGTAGAAGTTGAAAAAAATTCATACAAAATTTACATGCACACACAACTTAAAAATCTTTGTTACTCTTATTATAAACGTTGTATACATTTCAAAATTTATTGCAATTTGAAACTAGCATTTATTTATAGAGTATCAAAAACATGCATTAAACAGTTCATATTTGCAAACGTTATAGTACATATTAGAATTTATTAGTTATATAATAGTGAGTGTATTTATTAGGACAAAGATGAGAGAGCATCGATTATTATAATGTCAGAAAGCAAACAAGACTAAATTTGCCTTATCCATTTCTTACAATATTAAAATTGACATTCTATGCATTTTTCACTAAATTTATGCACTTCAATATTTTGTTTTACTAATTTATGTACATCCCAATCTAATACTCCAGGCACTAAACTAGGTTAAGATCACCATCTTCTACTTGACAACTCGAAAACTTTATTAAAAAAAAAAAATTTACTCATTGATATCCAACACTTATTATAATATATTATCATCGAATCTAACATTTAATAACTGAAACTTATAATCTCAAATTCAAAACATCCAACTCAACTTTTTTTTAAACTTGTAAGTTCTATTCCATCAGAGAGTACCGATCTTAAGAAATTATAATACTTTATATTTGAAGAAAAATGATAAGGTAAAAACCTCACTTTAAGCCCAAGATAGAAAACTGAATTTGAGACTTAGTTATTCGTTGGTATATTTTAATGCATGTGAAATTGATTCTGACAAATTTAATTACATCAAACATTTTTGTAAAAGAAAAAATTTATTCCCAAACCTGGTATGGGTGTAATAAAATTATAATCTTCCAAAGGGGAATTTTAATTCAGATTTTACCATATAAATTGACATTGTTGACCATTTATCAAATAAAGTTTTATTTAATGGAACTGAATTTTTATAATTCCAATGCTTTATTTTTAAAAATCTTTTCAATAGAAGTTTGAAAAACTCAAATCGAGATTTTGTGATACCAAAATTGAAAATTAAGGAATAATTTTCTTTCAGCAGACTGTATAGCTATTTTTAATATTCTTGCTGTGCAAAGTAAAGATGATTGGTTGCATTTTATTTTTGATGCCGAGAACAGAATGGTTTTCTGCTTCAGTCACGATACAAGATTATAACAACAAATGAAAATATTGAAATTTTTTTATCTTTGAAGTATTAAAAGAGAAATAATAAAAGCTATTTAATACAAACCTGTATAAGCAACACATTCATCCCAACCTGGTTTTCTCCATGCAGCCTCACGAAAATCTTTCCTTGACAACAGATCTTTGTAACCTGTGGAGATTTAAAACATATGCATAAATGAACCATGTTGCAAAAAGTAAAATGCCTAGTAATTTAAATAATTTTTTTTCTCACTTTTAACTAGCTAAACAAATGTTCAAATGCAAAAAGTAAAATGCCTAGTAATTTAAATAATTATATATTTCTCACATTTAACTAGCTAAACAAATGTTCAAAAAACGATTTTGCTATGAAACGAAATTTATATAAAACTAAAATTTAAACAAACCTTGAAAGTACATTAGTTAGGGGAAGCAAAAAAATTTCTTGAAATCGAATTTTGCACTTGACAAAAACATTCTAGATGTAATATATAAAATTTGTATTTTCCACATGGAAAATTTAAAATTAGGACATCTTGTGCATGTAAAAATTTTGCCTCTTTCTAAATAGATTATGAGTTTAAATTATATTGTATTGTATCAATTCTATATATTTTGCCACAAATACTTAGCAAATTAGTACCTAAATAAAGTTAATAACTTTCCTGAAAAATTATTATTAACCAATACATAACTTACTCCATATATGATGAACCATATAAAGTTGACCAATTTGAGAAAAAAATCCTGCCACTGCACTACTTTTTCGATAGCTGATTCCTCGTGCCCTATTTTAAATACGAAACAATACAGAATTAACAGTGATTCATTGAACTTTTAAAATTCAAGTTAAATAAACCAGAAATCATGCATTATAGCAGTAAAAACTGGTCACCATTTAATTTAAATTATTGTTGTCAAAGGCATTTTAAGTTTATTTACTTTTTGAAAGAATAAACTACTCTTTTCTTTCCATAAAAGTCAAATTTGTTTTTTTAAGCACATTTCAATCAAAATTGTTTTAAAAAGGTGAACAGTCGTTAATCCATTACAGGGTGCTACTTAATTTCTGTTGGTCCCTTTAGGGACTTTTTTTGGGACATTTTGCGAACCTTTTAGGTTGGCGATCGTTAGCAGGCAGAGGGCGAAGCCCTCGCTGTGACATCATAGACTGTATTATTAAGATAATTTCGTCGTTGCTGGAGATTGATTCTGATAAAGGAATGTTGGTTTGTGAAGCAAACCAAATGGGACAAAAAACAACCTTCGCAGTCACGTCATGGACTGGAAAGTCAAATCAGGATTATACGAATTATGAAGATAGTTTCGCCATCCAGGAAATTCACTCTGGGAAAGTAATGTTTGTTTGCAAAGCAAACCAAATGGGATATGTGAAAGGAGTAATGGTTTGCGAAGCACACCAAATGTGACTGCATAGCAATCCCCCGGGGGTTGGCGAGTGGCAGCGAGCAGGGGTGGAACAACCTAGTATTGGAAAAAAATGTATCAAACCGATTTCCTCCTCAACCAAGGGGTATGGTTTATTGATTAATTTCACCTTTTGCAATTAGCTAGGCAGTTTCCAAAGGAGGCATATTTTTTTATTTCCTTTCATTTAATTCTGCATTAGACAGGGAAGTAGGATGGGTATATTTATGATTCTTGGAAGCAGGTTTTGCAAAGGCATATTGCACATTTCACACTCCCACGAACTTTACTCTCAGATTGGTAAGTTTTAATTACATTTTCACAGCATTTGACACAGGTTCTTTTCCTACCATCTAATTTTCTTCTTTTATGGGTATATGAAGAGGTGAGAATCAATGCTTGAAGGTACAAGAGAGGAATGTTACAAAGAAAAAAATCATCTCTCTATATTAAAAAAAAGTTACCGCCTACGCAGGATTGAAAACTATGTTGTTTAGCTCGATACTTAGACGGTTTCCCGAGAAAGTACTGATCGGGAAAAAAACAAAATTAACATGGTTTGTTCTTCATCGTATTCCCTGGACAATTATTAAGATTTTTTTCCGATGTGGCTATTAGTTTAGGGTTGGCGAGCATAAGCAAGCAGGGGGCGGAGCCCCCTAGTCACTTAAAAAAAAGATTTCCCATGGTATAAACGACACTGAAGAAAACTTCAGAATCCCTTGAGTTCAAGTGGCCATGTCTCGGTTGTTGCTGCCCTTTCAGTGACACAGGAAATAATTATGCCCCACAGGCATACCCCAACCCAACACAAGGTGATAAGAATTGACTCCACGCCTCCTGGGGGTAGGCACTATGCCGGCCATCTTCCCGTAACCAAGTGACAAAACGATATTTCGACCTTCTGTATGCAAAGGGTTAATAAGCTGTTTTCTAAATAAAATTTTAAAAATAAAGACAAACCATAAATCATGTCAAAGTAGTTGAACATTAAACAAATACTCCATATTATATTCCTAATTTTTGTTTTAAAAACACTTGAAATTTTAATAAAAATTGAAAAATCAACAATTATTTTAAAAACATTTCGTCATGTAAATTTATTATTTTTATATTTTTTTGCATCAAATGAAGTTTGTAAAAAAATTATACAACAATTTGTGTATTTTAAAAAACTGTCTCCGAATGTGGTTGGATTGTGGGAGTTATACCATTTTCATTTTCTTTTCAGTTTGCATAATTTCTTGTTCTTAATTGTTCAATTTCATCATTTACAGTTTGCAATTTTCTTTTTCTCATTCGTTTAAGTTCAGCAGCAGCCACCTTTTGTTTTCGCATTAAAAAAATTTTGATAAATTTTTGGGACAAAATTTAAGATTTAGGGATTTTTTCAGGATCAGTTAACACCCTGTAGTAGATCAAATTACTGTGTTACTGTTTAAGTTTCGATTGATCACATTTCTTTTCATAGCAAAATTAAGGCAAAATTTATTATATAATTAACATCTAACATTAATGTATATTTTTTTTAATAAAAAAAACTATTCAAAAACTAATAATTTCTCTAAACTGAATTAATCTTTATAAATCAAGATATAAGTTGTGTATAAGATGCATGATGTGGGCTTATTATTTTGAGACAAAATTAAGGAAAACTAGAAATTATTTTTTAACCTAAACACTATCAACACTTTCTTTAAAAATGCAACAATTACAATTATAATGTTTTGAATTTTCAAATGATGTAAATTAAAGTAAGAAGTCCTGTATTATACAATTTTCTTATTGGTCTTATTCTCAACACCAATAGATTTTAGGGTTCACTTTATCTTTTCTAAGTAATTACATTATGTTACTTCTACACTGCTCCAGTTACTTGGCATCTCATAACGCCTTAAAGGTATTTTGTATTGATGGTTCATGTCAAATATTTGTTTTTGCAACAGTTGTCTGACAAGGATTATTCATAATTAACTACACAACCTAGAGAATGTGCCGCTGATTATATCTACAACCATGTTCAAAAGCACACAAACAAATGCCATAAAAGATATAAAAATAAGAAATCTCACCAATTATTTCCCCATTCAATCATTGTTCCAGGCTAGGATTTAAAAAAAATGAATTAGAAATAATTTTATTTTTTAAAATTTGAAGTGTATATATATTATATTATATTAAAAAAAATGGTATTAATTACACAATAAAATACTATTACACACTTAACAATAAAATCAGCTACATTCTCCTAAATTATTTTTAAAAACACAATGATCTAATGTCTAAGAGTTGAACCTGGAAGGTTTCGGCACCAAAATTTTTTAAAAATTACTTATAATAGTTGAAAACTAGTGGTTAATGTTGCAATGTTTTAAAACGACCATAAAGATTTAACAATGTAACTTTTAGAAAAAGTATAAAGTGCAAGCAATGATAAAGTGAAAATGAGGAAATAAATTCAAATCACCAACTAATAAAACCCAAGTTCTTGCCTTCCATCCTAAAACTCAATTTGACATTACATTGGTTCAAGTAACTACAGATGATGAATTCAAAGCATTAAATGTTATAGAGGAAATAAATTGCACAGACAGGTGTTCATTTCAGACAAAATTAGACATGTACTTGGCATTATAAAATGTATGTATAGTATTAAAGCTTAAAGAATGTTCAAATACAGCTCAAAAGAAAGGTAGAGTTAACTTAAATATTTATGTAATTCTATTCACATATATTATCGCTACTGCATATCAGGGGGTGGCCAGCTACACCACAATTGGAAGCCACATTTCAGGAAGGAATATTTGAAAGAGCTATTTATTTATCTTTGATAACAAAACAAGGAGGAACTGAAAATTAGTTCAATTTTTTTAAAGTTACAGAGTGCTAGTTTGACAACGTAAGTCATGAGTCTCAAACGTTATCAAACATAAGCAATTGTTGTTTTGTAATACCTTTTGCCAGCTGGTTCAGGAACAAAAGCATCCTAAAACCAAAGTGTGAGCTGAGACTAATCTCAATTTTTGGTACTTTGTATTGTTTTGAGTCTTTGTATTCAACACTTAAATTTATTAAAAATAAGCATTGGTATGTTTTAATTTATCAGCTTTTAACTGACCTTGTGTGAACTGCCCTAAGTCATCTACTAAACATTCACTAGCTAACTGTAAGATGGACAACATTTGTAAAAAATACACAAGCAAATCTAACTTTTAAAGATTTTCTTTACAAAATTATTTAATAGAATCAGAACAATATTTTTTGGACATTTTTATTTTTTAATAACTTTGTAACTCTTATGCTTTTGAATGACTTTCTAACTTTTATGTCTTTGAATAACTTTGTAACTTTTATGCCTTTGAATGACTTTGTAACAAGAAATGAAACAAAATCATTACTTTTGGACATTGATCAGTTTTAGTTTACCATATTTCATACATACATTTTATTTGCATTAGAGCTACACCACTTGCCTGAGAGATGTTCTATGGCCACCCCTGCTGTATATTGAGTATATTCTGTGGTTAACTATGCTAAAGTCATAACAATTGTCATTCAACCCTTGAGTGACGACACATCAAAGCTTTACTGCATTTTCAAAATATTCATTTGTTTGGTTTGGATACTTTCTTCACTGCATTCAAGAATTAATCATTTTTAATAAGTGGATTTTCAACCAATAAATACATCCCAATTAGTTTGGCTTATAATTAAATTAAATGCAAGTCCTTATTGATAAATCTTTTCCTAAGTTACCAGGCCAAAATGAAGCCAAAGCAATTTTCACTTTAGATTAAAATTATAGGTAAAAAACTACTAAATCTTTTTATTTCATTATTGTGTCACACTTTGTGTGGCATTTAGAGAATTAAATTTTAAAATATTTTTAGGGATCTTGATTCTCAGAATTGAGCATTCAAATCTTTTATGAAATATTTTATTTATATTCTATTTCCTTGGGGAAAGTTTATATCTCATTGCATCTCTAATAGTGTCAGGTTCATGATCCCCAAGATATTTAGGTGTACTATACATGGCATTCAAGTACAGTATAAATAAATGCTGTGGTAAAGGAATCTCTCTATATTAAAAAAAGTTACCGCCGCCGCCGCAGAATTGAAATTTTTGTTGTTTAGCTCCATTCTTAGACGGTTTCCCGAGAAAGTACTGATCGGAAAAATATGAAATTAACATGCTTTGTTCTTCATCGTATTCCCTGGATAATTATTAAGATTTTTTTCCGATGCGGCTATTAGTTTAGGTTTTATTAAGTGTTAAAGTTGAAGAAGTGAAATTTTTGCAGCTCGTCGAGTTTTTTTTTGAAATTTAAATGTGGTTCTTGATAGTATTTTTTTGAAATTCGGGAAAAATCGGGACATTTTTGTTACTTTTTTTTAAAACTGCCGTATCTATATCTAATTACTATTAGTTTTTAATTTTTAAAATATCGCAGTATACCTCAGAATATACTCTTTCTTACGGTACTATTATTTTTGAAATCGGTTAATAATTAAATTGGATGCGATCAAAAGTTCGTGATACAAAATTCGGAATCTTCGGATATTTTAGCTACGTTTTGTTAAAACCGTTATGTCTACGGCAAAAACCATTATTTTTTAAATTTGAGAACATCACTGAATACACTAAAATACACTCTTTCTTATGGTACAATTATTTTTCAAATTGGTTAATAAACAAAATCGATGCAATTAAAAGTAGGTCATACAATTTTCGGAACTTTCAGATCGTAACTTCCGATACAAAACTAAAACTGTCATATCTATATCGTATTACTATTAGTTTTTAATTTTAAAAATATTGAAGTATACCTCACAATGTACTCTTTCTTACGGTACAATTATTTTTAAAATTGGTTCATAAATAAATTCGATGCAATCAAAAGTTGGTGACACAAATTTCGTATTTTTCAGTTCGCATAGCTGGTTCCGCAAACAGCAGTGGGTTGCATTTTCTACTATCGGGTTTGCCAGATATCAAATTTATCGTAGCAACAATTGCCATAAAAACGATTTCTTTTTATTTGGCGAGGAAAAAGGCTCGCTTTTTTCCCTCTGTTCTCAAGACAGTTTACCGACAAAGTACAATCGTAAAGTTTTGATATTAACACTGTTTACTTAAAATTGTACAGGGAACAAGATACAGAAGTATTTTTACTGATGCGGCTATTAGTTTAGGGTGCATTAAGTGTTAAAGCAAAAAAAAGTGAAATCAATTGCGAAAGAAGTATTGGTTTGAGAAAGCAAACCAAACGGGATTGCGTAGCAATCCCCGGGGTCGGCGAGCGTAAGCGAGCCGGGCGCGAAGCCCTCGCTGTGACGTCATGTACCGGAAAGTGAAATCAGCATAATACGAATTATTCAGATAGTTTCACTCTGTGAAAGGAATGTTGGTTTGCGAAGCAAACCAAATGACATCTGTGAAAGGAGTGTTGGTTTGCGAAGCAAACCAAATGGGATTGCGCAGCAATCCCCGGGGGTTGGCGAGCGTAAGCGAGCAGGGGGCGGAGCCCCCTAGTTATTCAAAAAATTTTAAATTTACTGAAGTTAAATGCAACTAATATGTTCAATTAAATGAATTATTGCTATAAAATAATAAAGTAAAATGTTACAAATGAAAGTAATTTTCACCTTCAACACATATGATCTAATTTCATACATGCTGCTACGATTCTGTGGCTGTGGATCTCCCCAGTAACTAAATGGAAGCATATATTGGTTAGTGCGAGATGTAATGTTCTTGACTAGACTCTTTGTCAGTGTATTAAGTTCTTGATCTTCATGACAGAGTGCTAAAATTTGATTTGCATTCACATATCCTTTGTTATATCTCCATATATGAACTAAAAAGATAAAATACAACAACTTGAAACAGAACATGGATATTCAACAAATGTCATTATTTACAGAAATTATAATGGTACTAATCATAATAAAAAATAGTATCTTATCTAAAAACCCGTCATGTTTGACAAGGTATAGTAAACCTGAAAGGTGGCAGTGGCAGCCCTAATTACACCAAAGCAAAAAAGAATAAAAATTTGACAATCATCAGAAAAAGGTCATTTGAATGGGAAAAGGGAGGATTTAAAGGAAAGGAGCATTTGAAAAATATATGTAAGGCTATAAATATAATGCAAATTCAAAATTTCTAAATTAGACAAGAATTTCTAATAACTTTCTATATTACAATAGATTTCTGTTTCACTTAGAACAAAACTTACACTCAGACCATTTCCTAAATGCCTGATTGGAAAATGAGGAGGGTGTTCGTCATCTGCAGATTCTTGAACAATGGCTCAAATGGATTCCTGACAAACTCAAAATTGATGTTATAAAAGGGTAGTATTCAAAAAGTGCAAAAACAAGTTGCTTTGACCAATTTTTAAAACATCAATGATGGATTCGACGTGATTAATTATATAAACATGCTTAAATATATTTAAATTTTACTAATTCATTTTCAAAAGCATTCACTTATTTAAAAAAAAATCAGTTATCCTTAACTTTATTTCATTATTATATATTTACATTTGTGCCCAACTAATTTTAAAATTTCGTAATGAGGAAAAATTCATTTCCAGAAACCTTCACAAACCTCCCTAACCACAAACAATCCTTTTTCTTGCAAACAAAAAGATTGATGTCCTTTTTTTCCTGGTGTTTTGTAATATTCAGATTTAACGTTATACTTTTACAAATATTTTAAATGGATCATAACTTAATTTATGGGTATTAATATGTTCTTTTAAATTTCATGATTAAGCTACCATTTACAAATTAATTGGAAATAAAAAGTCAGACCAGAAAAGTTTAAAAAAAAAAAATTCTTCTGAATTCCATAAAAAAACTTTGAACATGTATTCAAATTAAAATGTTGTGATGCATCTCAATAGTTTTCTAAAACCAAGAGAAATGTTCAACATTATTATAATATCAGGAAATTGTAAGTGATGTAATAAACTTCTAAAACATTAACAGCATTACAAATAATATGAACACTACACACTGAATTGATCTTGATTTCCTATTTCAACTCTCCAACTTCCCACTAATTCTGTAGATTCAGACTTCTGATGAAGTGTTTTGCTCAAGAGTTCACTAAAAAAGAAACTTGAATTGAAGCACCATATCTAAGTCTCTCTATTAATATATTTAAAAAAATGTAGGTTATATGTAAAAAAATTTAAACATGCATGGAGATTTGGATTTGCTTGATTTAAACTAGTTGCTTTAAAAAAATTAATGTTTAAAAATGAATTTTTTTCATTTTTGTTAAGTTTAATAAAAAAGTATACAATACAAAGAAAGGGGGTTGCATACTATTCTATAAAAATAACAATTTGATTTAACTCAAACTTTAAAATGATACACATTTTTCAACTCTTAAGTCACTTAATGGATATAATAAGAATATTTCAAAATATTTAAATCAGTTTTATACTTACTATTCCTTTAAATATGGATCTATGCAATCAGGTTTGACATCATGTACTGAAAAGAAAGATGTTAAATTCTTCATAGTAGGCATAACTATTTTTTGAAAAACTAGCCATTAATGTGAAACAGGAACAGGAAAGTCATTATTCCTCAAGATTGAACAGAGTTGTTCAATCTAGGGTGGGCTGTATTTTTATTAAAAAATCACTGTCTTAATTACAATTTTGAAGATTTTCTGTATTAAGTTCATAGTACTGAAAATGAAATAACTGTAAACAAGACGCATGCTATTTTATCCAAATAAGTTAAGTTTGCTTGTTTACCCATACTGATGAACAGATTTGTGATTGACACTTGTACAATAGCACAAAAGGAAAATGCATACTCTTCAGATAATAATAGTCCTAAACAACGAAAACTAATATTTAGTGTTGTTGAAGGGAGGATAATTCTCAGCATAATTTTTGGTCCTAACTATATCCTGAATACTAAGAAGTTCGGTTATTTATCTAGTTTTGTAGTCTCTTTAGACACCTGAAAATAAGAATGAAAAGGTTTTCTACAGTATCGACAAAATTATGGAATTTTGAATATAAATTTTTATAATTGCCAAGTTTAATATTCTAATTTAGAGAATTATTTGTATTTTTAATAAAATGTTATACATTGTTCCTTGTGAAACTTTATTCACAAATCTAATAATTGAATAAATAGGTTGAAAAAATACACTATGGATTTCCAAAGGCAAGCTATTTTAATGATTATGATCAGAATGATTCATTTTTTTATTAAAAGCTTGAAATTTCATGGAATCAGCTAAATTTTCTTGTATGTTGTATATAAACCCTATTTGTGGGCTTGAAATGTACTTATAAAATACTTGTCTATGCTTCAAAGACGATATGCAAATTAGGCAATTTTGATTTCAATGTATTTTTGTCTAATTTTTTACCGTTTACTTACACAAACAATTAATTTTTTTTTTCACAAAAAAATACTTTATGGTAGCTAAATATTATATGTTACTATACTTATAGTAGAAATTCTATCACAAATTCTGATACAATAAAAGATAAAATTTTATTTCCTATTGGTGACATATTTCTTAATAACAAGTCTTTAATTATTTTACATGAATCTCTTCTTTTCCAAAATGAAGTGTTTATGTGTGTGGAGAATGGTGTGATGAATCTATGGCACTTACAGTAATAAGATTTGGCACACAGGTAGTTCAAATTTTTTTGCAAAGCCAGAATTTAAAAATTTAATCTAGAATATTTTAAAAAGAATTTAATTATTATTGATTTCTTTAGAATGGCAACAGCATAAAAGATCACAGATTCTAAATTTATTTTTTCCCACTTCCGTTTGATTCTTCAGGGAACGATTCGTCTTCTTCGATTATTTTTTCTATCTCATAGATCATTAAAGATTAAGTACAAATTTCAAAGGACTTTGAATCTGCGGAAAATTTCACATCTGATCCATACCTAAAAATATAATTTTTTTTCAAGTAAATAAATTTTGAATTGAAATTTTTATATTTTTTTCCAATACGAACAACGTTGCGCAGAATGACCTTCATTTGATTCGAGAAATCAGATTTCATTTCCTGCATTCAGCAAAACAAATAAAAACATTTTGAATGGCATTGTTTAGTTAACTTTTGTAAAATCGGGATCGGAAAAGACAGATTGAAAATTTCACGGGATTTGAAATCTGTGGAATATTTTAGACAATATCGATATCGCATTTGATTTTCTTTTAATAAATAATTTTTCAATTAAATATTTATATTTTCGCAAGAGATTATGAGTCACGCTGTTTGGATCTCTTTGCAATTGGAATTTGACAATGACGAGGCCATCACGGCATTGCACTTTGTATTGGTTTGTAAAGCAAACCATAGTTCATATAATATTCATAATATGGTTTGCGAAGCAAACCAAATTGGAATTTGCAGGGAATTCATTCCAATAGGCTATGAATTTTCATTGGTTTGCAAAACAAACCAACACCAATGGCAACACCATGATAGCTGTTATCCAATAGGTTTTGAACTTTCATTTGGTTTGCGAAGCATTAATTAACCGAATTAACAAAAAGAACAGTCACAAGCAACGCAGTGGCTAGTATATCCTAAACATGAAATATATATCATATACAGGATAAATATGTAACAAAACATATATATAGTTTGTTTCATACAAATAATTAAATGAACACTTCTAAACCTTTTAAAATAAGGTGTGTAACGTCTAATTTTAAAAAGACTGGAAAAATTAAAATTCAATCATTTAAAAAATAGATTAGGTTAAATTAAAATGCGTAGCCAGATGTTATATTTCAAAGATATTTCTAAATCACTTCTGAAGTCACCTTTGTAGTTTGTCTTACAGCAGGAGTGCAATGAATATATAATGGATTATATATGGATGGATATACCATGTATACACACATTTTTGATTCTGAACTAAATTGTAGGTGGCAATGGGTGGTTAAATCAAAGGGCTAATAAGATGAACGGGTTGTTAAGGGATTTGTGTGAGAGGGAGGAGGTTAGATTTTTAGATGTTTGGAAGGAGTGTAGGAGGGATTGGATAAGCAGGGACAATTTGCATTTAAGCTTGATAGGTAATAGGGAGGTTGGCAAGCGGGTTTTGAATATTCTGGAGTCAAAAAACTAGTATACAAGCAGGGATGGGAAGGACATAGAGGGTTGACAGTACACAGTAATTGCTTAGGAAAACTAACAGGGTCTAAATTGCAGGAGACAAACAATACAAAGGGAAAGTGCAATGTAAGAGAGAAAAACAATACCAAGACAAATAATACAAGGGGAAAGTGCAATATAAGGGTGAAAAATAAGCTAAAAGTATTTTATTGTAATGCTCGCAGTGTGAGAAATAAAATGGATGAGCTCAAGGGAATTGCACAAGCAGAGGATATAGATATCATTGGGATTACTGAAAGTTGGGCAAGCAGTGAAGATGCACAAATTTTAGAATTAAGTGGATTCACAATGTTTAGGGAGGACAGAGAGAATAGGAAAGGGGGTGGGGTTTTGATTTATGTGAGAGAATTCTTAAACTGTACGGAAATAAAGTTAAATAGTAAAACTGAGGGTGTAGAATCAGTCTGGGTGAAACTGAATACAGACAAAGGCAAAGGACTAATTCTGGGTAATATATATAGACCTCCTGTTTGTAGTGAAGAGCAGGAAAAGGGCATGTGCAATCTGATAAACGAAGCATGTCAAAAAGGAGAATTAATTTTAATGGGGGACTATAACTATCCAAATATTGACTGGACAAACAATCTAGCTACAAATGGGAAAGGGGCAGAATTTTTGGAAGTGATACAGGATTGTTTTTTGTACCAGATGGTGTATGAGGATACTAGGGACAAGGCAATATTGGATTTGATTTTTAGCATTGATGAGGATAGGTTGCAGGATTTGGTTATAGGTGAGCCACTGGGAGAAAGTGATCATAGAAGTATCAGATTAAGTATAAATTTTCAGTCAGCATACACAATCAATAGTAGAATAATTCCAAATTTCAGAAAGGTAAATTTTCATAAGATAAGGGAAGAGTTAAAGGAAACATTCAAAGGGGGATTATTAGCACTGCATCATTCTGAACAATGGGAGGAATTCAAGAATAAGTTAGACAGGGAGTTAAAAAAAACATGTAACGTTCAGGAAAAAAGGAAAATCTAGAAAATTGCTCCCTATGTGGTTTTCAGGGGAAACACACAAAGCTTTAAAATTAAAACAAACATACAGGGTATATAAAAGCACTGGTAACGACAGGGACAAGGAGGCATATCAGAAAGCCAGAAAGGAGTTTAAAACTATTAGTCGGAAGCAAAAGGTGTCCTTGGAGGAAAAATTAGCAAGGGAAATAAATATAAACCCAAAAGAATTTTTTGCATATGCAAGTGGTAAAAATAAATTTAGCACTACACTGGGCCCGTTAGAGGGGAAGGGAGGTGAATTAATTCAAGACGAAGTGGGAATGGCAAACGTGTTAAATGACTTTTTTCTGGGGGTTTTCAATGGTAACTATAGTTTAAAAAAGGATCCCAAGGATGGAGCCTTTGCAGGGGGTATAATTAAAGAATGCAAATTCAACAGGGAAGAAATAGTACATCAGTTGAAAAGAATTAAGCCATCTAAAGCACCAGGGCCAGACGATATTTATCCGAGAGTACTAGTGGAATGCGCGGAAGAACTGGGGGAAGTAATTCACACGATATTTAATTCAACATATAGCACAGGTTGGGTGCCAATGGATTGGAAGTTGGCCAACATAACTCCAATTTTCAAAAAGGGAATACAAAGTGATCCGGGCAACTATAGACCAGTAAGTCTAACATCAGTAATTTGCAAAATATTTGAATCTCTATTAAAAAAGCATATAATGTTATACTTGGAGGAGGGGGGAGTGTTATCAGAGAATCAGTATGGGTTTAGGAAGGGCAGATCCTGCTCTACAAACCTTTTGAAGTTCTACGAAAAAATTACTGAGGAGCTGGATAATAAGAGCAGTGTGGATATCATGTACATAGATTTTCAAAAGGCTTTTGATAAAGTACCTCATGAGGCATTACTGTTTAAATTGGAAAGGCTGGGGATTCAGGGAAAAACATTAATATGGATAAAAAATTGGTTATTGGGTAGAAAGCAGAGAGTGCAGGTAAAAGGAAATTATTCACAGTGGACAGAAGTTATAAGTGGGGTGCCTCAGGGATCAGTTTTGGGACCAATTTTATTTATAATTTTCATAGATGATATAGGTCAGGGGATCAAGAATAGAATCAGTATATTTGCAGATGACTTAAAAATATGGGGGACAGTGGATACCAAGTTACAGATAGGAAATTTACAAGGAGATTTTGATAAGATATCCGAATGGGGAGTAAAATGGGGTATGTCATTTAATGTAGGGAAATGTCAAGTTCTGCATATGGGTTACAGGAACAGTGGAGCCGAGTACTGTCTGCAAGGAGTAAAGGTAAAGGAGGGAGAAACAGTCAAGGATCTTGGGGTGATAATTCACAGGGATTTTAAAATGGGTCACCAATGTTCAGCTGCGGGTAAAAAGGCTAATAGGTTATTGGGGTATATTAAAAAGACTAACTTCAAGGGATAAGAATATAATCTTGCCATTATATAAGGGTTTAGTAAGATCACATCTAGAATATGCTGTACAATTCTGGGCTCCATATATGAGAAAGGACATAGAATCAATTGAAAGGGTTCAGCACAGAGCTACAAAAATAATAAAGGGGCTAGCAAATTTCGACTATAATGAACGTTTAAGTAAGCTAAACATGTATACACTGGAAAGAAGAAGGAGGGGGGATTTGATTCAGCTTTTCAAGTTTGTAAAACAAGGGGACACAGAGGGCTTAAATTTCAATAGGGATAACAGAACAAGGGGCCATGGGTATAAATTGAATAAGACACATTTTAATCGGGATTTAAGGAAAAACTACTACTTTGATAGGGTAATAGACAGTTGGAACGCGTTGCCAGAAAATATAGTTAATTCAAAGGGAGTGTACGAATTTAAGACACAATTGGATAGTCAGTGGGAATTGGAGAATTCATAAACAAACGACCAGCCTTGTTGGGCTTGAGCCTGTAGCTGGTCGTCAATATTTGTATTTGTATTTGTAGAAACTACAAAAAAGTTAAAACGATGTTAAAATTTTTTCTCTTCTTCTTCTGTACACTTAAAGAATGTTTGCATTTTTCCCTTAAAAAGAAGTGATTAGTCTAATCACCTCTCAAATAACATTAAACCAATTCAACCCGAGCAATGTGGTTTAATTCTGCAAGCTTAATATAATATTCTGGCACATTGATGTGCATATTGCACATTTTCACACATTTATGTCAACCCACTTCCTATAATGTTCTCAAATACTTTAAGTATATTTAAGAGAGCAGGATCAGGTATTTCTGAGCATTAATTAACCTGAAAGCAATAAGCATGAACATAAAAAGTATGTGTCAATCAGAGCAGTCATCAACCAATGGAGAATAAAACTATTAAATTCATTTAAAGAAAATCATATTTTTAGGTACCAATCTAAAGTAAAATTTTCTGAAAATTTCAAATCCGTTGAAATTTTCAATCTATCTTTAGCAAATCCGATTTTATGAAAAAAAAATCATCAATCCCAGTCAATGTTTTTTATTTCTTGCAGTCATTCGCCAAAAAGAGGACAGGAAATGTAATCTGTTTATTTTTTTTAACGCGAAAGGCAGAATATGCTATCTGGTTGGGTTTTTTGGAAAGAGAAAGTTCAGATAACGTCAAAATCTCTTGCAAAAATATAAAAAAAAAGTCACTTGGTGAAGAAACAGCTCATTTTAAGGGGTTTCTTCCTTTGTCTGGACGAAATACGTTAGAAGCAGGCAGAGAATAAAACTATTAAATTCATTTAAAAATCTTGTAGATTGAATTTTAAAATTCGGCGCTACCCAAAAATTGCAAACAAGTCGGACTACCCGTGTGCCAAATCTCAATGCTGTAAGTGCCATAGAATCGTCACGATTTTGTGGCCACGAAAAAAAAACACATCCTTTTATAATAGTAGAGATAGATACTTTTTTCACATACTTTGTAATTCATACACTCTTTCAGTATCAGACAGAAGCTTTGAATGAGAGTCCTTTGTAGGTTCTATCTTTCGCACATGCAAAAGTTTACTCAACCATCCTTCACCTCCAGAATTTGCATAAACCAGTGGAGTGGTAGATAGAGTTCTGAAATATACATAAATAGTTACAAAAACACATTGAGGTATAGTAGTAGTAGTAGGTATAAATTAGGGATGCGACATCGACAACAAAACATCGATGTTCAAAATTAAAACATCGATGTTGATAAAACATCATTCCAAAAAACTTTGATGTTTTTAAAATTCAGTGTATTTAAACTTTTTCCCCCATTTCTTAAAACTTGTTGGATGGTATGTAGTATCTGATACGTTACAACTTTTGAGCGATGTATCGCCAAATGTGGTAACCTTCCCATTTTCACCGTTTTTTCGCTTTTCTTAGTTTTAAGACAACCTAGATATTTTCTCCTCACGGTAAGAAACACGTCTCATGATTGGTTAAGGAAAAAAATACGCTTTTTCACTTTTATTTTTAATGTAGAACGGAATTAAAATTTAGACAGTCTTTGAAATTGTTGGATGCATATGAATTTTGCTCTTGATTTATAAAATCGACTTGTTTTATTTATTTACAAAATTTTTAGGATAAGTTTGGAAAGCAGATTGTATGTTACAATTTTTTAAATTTGTTACTTAATTGAAATTGCAGATTGGAACTTAGAATTTTTTTTCCTCTTTTTCAATTTGGAAATTGCAGATTGCAAGTTACAATTTTTTTATTTTGTTCCTTGATTTAAATTTCACAATTTTTTTAGGGGGGGGTGGGGGGTTAAATTTGATTTTTGATATTGCAGATTGGAATTTAGTAGTTTTTCCCCCTTTAGTTGCTCACTTCCTCTTAGTTGATTTGATATGGCACTGGATAGTGTTACTGAAGGTTTGAAAATGTTTTTTTTGCAAACATGTAGCTTGATTGGGAAGAGGGTGAAATATCTGTCATGTGAGAATGATATGATTTTAACATTGAGAAAGGATGCTGGTGATAGGTAGGAGTGGAAATGTAGAAAGAATGGACAAAAATTTGGCAAAAGAAGGTATAACAGGAGTAAGAAATTGGAGGGTAAATGGGTGTTTGGAAGACTTGAACGAGGGACGGATAAATGTTTTATGGTTGTGGTGAAAAATAGGAACCAGAAAGTTTTGGCTGAGATAATTCAGAGCTGGATTTTTCCAGGAACTACAAAAATTTCTGACTATTGGAAGTCATATGCTGGTATCAATAACCCAAAGAACAAAGAGTTCAAGGGCAGAACTTCAAGGACCCGACTACAGGAGCCCATAGCAACTCCATAGAGGATACATGGGGTGCCGTCAAGCGGTCCCTTAAAAGAACAAACGCTGTTAAGGGGCAGTTTGACGGTTACCTTGCTGCATACATCTGACGACGGTGGTAACATTTAGGGACAGAGATACGACTAAAATTTTTAGCATTTCTAGAGCATGTCGCTAAGATGTATCACGAAGATTGAGGGTAAGTTTGATTTTTGTTTAGCTTTCGGTTATATTATAAACACTGGACTATGCTTGGGTGGGCACACAATACGGTGGCTTATACGCAAGGAAGCCAACAGTGAAAGGTCCTTGCTGGCCCCTGAGGGGCGGCGAGTTAGCCGGCAGGCAGGGATCACGTGTTATATGTTGTGACTTATCTACAAACAAATTTCTCCCGGTATACTAGTTTAAACGCATTGAAACCTTATACACAATACGCTTTGACTTTTCTAAAATTTCCTCTTGTAAAGTCGTTACAATAAAAAAAATTTGTTTTGCTTTTCCATATATGGCTCTATAACCAGGAATATCCCCATTGAGTTGCTCACATAATGCTAATTGCTAGAAAAATTGTGAAAAATATTTTTTCACACTTATGGATAGCAATTTTTTGAGTAGTAGTATAGAAACAGAATTTTTTAATTTTTTTCCCTCTTCAAAAACCTTTTTGTGGATTATCATGATCACAGAAAAGAACTACCTTATTAAATAAGATTTCTTGTTTTGAATTTTCTATGCATTGCAAACTCTAATTCAAAATTGATAAAAAAATCCAGACGTTTTGAAAAAAAAATCAAGGTTTTTTTTTTATTATTATTATTTTTTTTTAAAAGGACAAAACTGGGATGAAATTGACGCAAAATTGTGGACATGTTCAGAGAAAACCAGACTGAAATATTAGAAAATTTTCAAGTAAAATTTATATTGCTTTTTCTTAATTTAAAAAAAAAATATTATTTATGCAGTGTGAATTTTTCTATATCGCGACCATCTTGTAATTGCTTATATGGGCCGCCATCTTGATTTGACGTATACAATCGCTTTGCCTGCGTAACGTATCGGATGCTACCACTCCACCAACTGGTTTACCAACTAAGGATGCAACATCGACAGCAAAACATCGATGTTGATAATGCATCGCCCCAAACTATAGATGTTTTTAAAATTCAGTGAATTCAAACTTTCCCCCCCCATTTCTTAAAACTGGTTTAGCACCTAGTGATGCTACATCGATGTTGATAATCTTTTACCCCCATTTCTTATAACTGGTTTAGCAACTAGTGATGTGACATCAGCTCCAATACATCAATGTTTTGAAAACATTGACATCGATGTCGTATCCCTACTTTTCAGACCCTTCATTTTTGGTCACTTAGGTCTAAAAGTATGTTCAATTTGCTGATTATAAAAATTATGCTACTTGGTTATTTTTAAAATTTTTATAACAGTACTATTTTCATTTAAAAATAAAACGACAAGTATAAACATCTATGTTACAAAAACATCGATGTTTTTTTAAAAAACATTGACATCACATCCCTAGTATAAATCACAGTAAATTAACACTAAATATCGCAGCCAATTTTATGAACACTTTTACTAGATTATTTTTAAACAAAGCAAGAATACTTCTATCCTGTACCATTTTCATAACCTGGAAACTTTCACAAGGTTCAAAATTTAATGTTTTTCTAACATAATGATCCTTTTCTATTGGCACGTTTTCTTTCTTTAACCATCTGCGACACATATATGCTTCTCAAGACCACTTTGCTAAAAACCCAAATATCATTAGTGCCCATTACTAACAATTTCTTCCTCCACCTTTTCAGTAACTACTGATCAGGAGATCCCACATTGTATCCAAAAAACCTGCTTGTTTTGATTGTGGTTAGTACATAAAGTACTCTTTTCAACTTCTAAGTTGAATATGGAATTAGACAAGTTCGTGTTTGCTGACATTCTGTCTTTGACATACCTTTTTAAACTCGCAAGGGAAACAAATAAAAAGAAATTTTAGTTTGAAAAAATTTGATCTATTACATGTTAGATCTTTTTCCTTTGGTGAACGTTTTTTCAATATTTTAAAAGGGCAATTTAATTTCTTCGTTTCTTTTTTGAAGTTTTCATTAGGGTAATACAATAGGTTCTATTTTCCTGTGGACTGTTAATTTGTAATTCATTATTTAAAAAAACCAGTGTATAAAAAGGTGCGATTATGTTTTAAGCAAAAACAAAGAATTTGATTTGAAATTGATTCTTAAAAAAGACAGTAAAAATAATAATAATACAATGGGATACAAATAGTCATTTCACAATAATTCTTCCTTATAAATATTATCTAAAAGCAGCATGAATTCTTTGGTAATAGCTTCCTTTCCAATTATAAACCCAAAACATCTAGGTACATCAATGAAGTTTCACTAAAATCACTGCCTAATCAAATTCCTAAAATGGAGGCTTTGGTGGTTTGAGGGAACTTTTCAATGTCTTCCTAAAACATTAACACTTCCTTGTGCAAAAATTTTGAGTGCGAAAGTGTCAAAGCAATGCTTTGCTGCATTTTTGAGGAGACAATAAAATCTACAGACATAAAAACTTGCTTGCTAGAAATAAAAGCCACACATTATAATTATAATACTACTGGCATTTCTAGATTGTAATTCAATTTTGAAGCTATTCTTTACACAATATAACTTTTCCCAGTTATTATTATACATGCAGATACAAAAAAATAGCACATAACTAAATTTCACACAAAAGAGTAAAACATGGATTTCAGTCAAATTCTGGGTTGAAAGCAATATTATGTGTTACATAAATAGTGCAGGATAGTTTCTTCCATTGTTACAAGTTCGTACAAGCTCCCATTATCAAAACATCAGCTACCTGAGTGATAGCAAGACACATCAGTTGTAGATCCTTAGAATTTTGCTCTATTTGAGTTCAAGTATATGGACATGAAAAGATGTAGGACATTTCCTACCCAACATGATCACTTAAAAATGTATCTGGTGACAAGAGGATGTTCTGGAAGCCATTGAAAATGGAAACCCTATAGTTAAAAATCGGCAAACTCTCATTCTAAATGACCAAAGGGGGCAGAAACTGTTTTTTTCAATGAGGGAAAACATAAAAGTCAGCCACTGACAAGGTTATCCCATTTTTTGGTATACATTCATAGAGTTGCATTCTTTTTGAATATTAGGTTAAGGCATATCTCATGCCACTACTCCAGTGCTAATGTTCTTACCCTTTCTTATTATTGCTGACTACTAGTCGAAGGAAGCTGTTTTGTTCATAATAGGAGCTGACTTATGGACATGAACTCAATTGTTCACTCAAGAATCTCAGTGTCTCTCAAGCTTCAATTCCTCATAACTTGTAATTTACACAAAGAGTAACACTGAGCCTGTATATTTTGGCTCATGAAAAAAATATCTCACATCATGTCATCTTATCTGCAGACTGAACAGATGTATGTCGTTAGAAATGATCATTTGACAATGTTTTTGGTGACAAGAGGATTTCCAGGAAGCCATTGGAAAATGGGAATGACCAATTACCCTTCTAACTGGTAGAGGGTGAGAAAAGCAGATTGGTGTTTTGAACAGCTCAGCTGGGTTTCTGTATTACCAGCCAATTCGGTTGGGATGGCCCTCAGCAATTTATTTTAGTAGTCCCTTGGGAGAAATGCAACTTGGGGTCTTCCATATATTTTATTTTGCCAGGAGATCTAAGTAGTTTCTACTAAAAGGTCTATCTACTTTTTATGGATATAAACCTCTAAAATTGAAAAGTTCTAAGCACAGTTAGTAAGTTAAATTCTTTATAAAACATTTTTTATTGTATTTTAAGAGGATAATTTATATTTAGTACAATTTTAAGGGAATTATGAACTTAAATGTCTTGCGTTTTGGTACAAGACTTCAACAAACTTATGAACATTGTGAGAGAACTGATATTTTAACCATAAAAACGGAACATAAGCGATTTAAATGGAATTGGCGACATTAAGAATACATTTGCACCCGAAATTAAAGATTAGTAAAAGCCGAAAGTGTAATATATGCGGTACCCAATTACTTTAAAATTACCAAACTAAAGCACGACCCAAGAAAGCATTACAGATGAGAATTGCATCGTAATGGACCAAACTATTCAAACTAAACAAGAAAGAAAACGTTTATGTTTTATCAAAATTATAATACGAGGTCAAATAATTGAACTTGGGAACAAAGTGCAAAATTAATCATTTTCGTACTGGTAAAAATTAAAAAAAAAATCATTGGCATGTTTAGGAACACCTTGTGTTTTATAATTTTTTCAAGAAGTATTCGAGGAACTATAAATTACCTTACAAAACTGAATGAAAGTAAATTTTTACTTCCTCCACACGACACCGTTCGCATGAGAGGCAACATTTTCTTGTTTTGATTGAATACTGAAAGTTGAAGTTGGATATTGATCAGTCTTTAGGTTACAGTTACTTCTCTGTGGTTACAGCTTTCAATTACCTAATACCAGAATGAGATAAAAATTATGAAGGCGAAGATAAAATTCTTCAAATGCCTCTGATTTTAAAGCTGCAATACATTTTAGATGCTATTTAATCAACTATCAATAAAAGATTTTCTTGTAATTTACTGTAATACAGTGTAGAAAGTTCGCTTGTCAGTGATAAGGCTCGATTTGTTTTGCATTAATACAACCAAATGGCAACATCTATATTTTATGTTTGTATGCCGTGTGTTTTAAAAATTTTGGAAATAGAAATCCTTATTTTTTTTGAAAGAATATTGAACTTAAGCTTTGTAATGCTTCATAATTTTTTGTTACAAATTCATGGAAATTCAAGGGTATGTAATTTATCACATTTCAAGCATGGTGTAATAGAGCATCAATTCCAATCTGGGAATTCAGCGCCAATTTCATAGCTTTACTGTTTAATTTTTATCGGTACCTTGTCGTTTGTTTAAAACATGAAAATTTTCAAAATCCTGATTATTTATCACAAAGTTTAACTTTGGTTGTTTATCTTCAAATTGTTTGTGTGTTAAAAATGTGTGCTTTCTTGATTACACCTATTGAGTTCTCTTGTCAAAACCGGCCTTACATTTGTTCAACCAGGAATTTATATTCTCTGAAACAAGAATGTGATTTTGAATCGAATTGTGATCAGTATCACAGTATGGAATTTTCTCAGATTTTATTAATTTCATAGAATTGTAAATTGTTTTTTGAATTTACTTCCTATATTCCATATACTTCATATCCTATACACAACTGATTCTGTAGAGAAATCAAAAGAGTTATTTATCAAAATTTCCAGATGCTTACTTGATACTTAGATTTTTATTTCGATGAATGTTTCTCAAATACAGTTTTGATCCAAACAATAACTTCAGTCCTGAAAATAGGAAAGAAAGATTGAAAAATAATAAATTCATACTGTGAAGTGTGACTTTAATTCCTTGATTACCATATTTATTTAATGTTTGGCCAAGTATGGTCCTTGTGCATTAAATTACAACCTAGATTGTCATAAAACCTTAGTGTTTATAAAGTAGCTATAAATCATAAAGTGTTTGTCAAATTAATATTTTAATTGGAGATACCATGTTTGACCATTATGATTAGTGTTTATTTTCTGTAAAACAAAAAGACCACATTAATTTTGTTATAAATCTATACTTTGTAACAAATTTAACAAACATTTACCATGAATAGTTATATGTGTGGGAAATTATACCCGATGGTAACAATTATACCTTTAAATACAATTTTCACCACAGTCCCTATACATTCTTAATTAACAACCCTTTTTTCTTTTTCTATCGACCAGTCTTTGTCTCACCACTTAGACAATATACCAATACAGACAGTGATGTAGTTGTAAATTAAGCAATGTCGGAATGCTCGGGCCTGGGGGTATTGTTGGGAGGGGGGGTTGAGGAACTGAATAGAGCAGAGTTTTACACTTTTTTCTTATTTATTTCTCGTTAAAAATATAAGCAGTGCCGGAACGCATTTCCGCTCCATTAAAAAAACACCTGAATACATGTCACCCACCTTCAACTATGAGCTTAATCCATCTCATTAGTCTTGGCTTCAGAGAGCTTCGGTCTCCCTTTATGATCATCGGTAAAAGTCTGCCTCAGTACTGAAGATGCATGTGTGACTGCAGAGACAGAATTTCTCTGTCAATGTTCTTGATAGAATCCCTGGTTCAATAATCTTTGTAAATTTTTTTTTTCAATGTGGGTTCATTTTTACGATTTTACAAGCTCTTTGGAATACAGAGCTGAGCAATTCCAATGGCCCTACACTCAACAATCGAACCCCTCCACTCATGGTGTTATAATGTGACTTTTTTGTGGCAACACTTTAGGTGAGCTTCTTATATTGTCAGTAAAAATGTAGAAAAAAAAACATTTTACATTGATTGGAAAATAATTCAAAAATTAATGAAAATAATTTTAAAACTTTTTCATGTTTTTAGATTATTTTAAATTTCTAAATCTAACAACTATTTTAAAACAATATTTTTTTCTCGCGTGAATTTTTTGAACAAATACATGGCTAATGATATTTAGTTTGCCTGTTTTGCAATTAGGACAAGCTTTCCTATATTTGCCCCAACAAGAAAACCCTGAAACACATCCACAACTCTAAATACAGAAGACAAAAAAAGTCAATAAAGATAATTTTAAACAAAAAATTCGAAAACAAAAGCTGGTAAAGAAAATTTTAACTTCTCAAGTTTGCCATAATCCAAGCTAGGTTGCCTCACTCTGCCACAAATCACTACAAAAAAGGCACCAAAAGTAGCCACAAAACAAGTACCAAAGCTGTACCATCTATTTTGAAGAATGTAAAAGCTATGGATGGAATTTTCTACCGCATCCCCACTTGTGAACACAACCCAATGGATTATTTTATCTATTGCTTCTGCCTACATTCTTCCTATTGCTGCTGTCACGACTATATCTTTAGAATATGTTATTCTGACGTATGCTAATAGCAAATATTTATTTTCTTTAGGTATCTGGATACCTTGAAAGCCAACTTTTCACATATTCTTAGCCACCTATAATGGAATTGGTGTGATGTTATAAGTTCCAAACCAATGTAAGAATATTTGATTCAATATACTGTGAAAGAGAAGGAATTATACATTTTGTTCTGCTTTTAGCAGTTCAAATATCTCCATGGATGTGTGTAGATGCTTTTAAACAGAATGACGAAAATTCTGTTCCTTCACTATATATAAAAACTATTGAAAGCTTAGCTATGGATCAGAGCGATGATCTAAAAGCATCACTAGATGCTGTCGTTGAAGTTGTTTCTGAACTGGTAGAAATAACAGTAAAGAATTTTACTGAAGAAAGTGTTTGTCTAGATAAATCCGATAATATTCAGGTTGTTTCGAACTTAAAACAAGAGCAGAGTATTAGTGCATCAGAGAGTGCTAATAAGGAAGACCTCCCTGTGCGAAGAAGTTCACGCATTCAACGTTTAAGTGTGAAAAAGGATGAAGTGACTAGAAAAAGGGGCACAAAATTTAGTAAGACCAATAAAATAACTACCAGTTGTGAAACAAATACCACATCAACAAATGTTCAAGAAAGTGTACCCCTTTCTGATAATCCTAATCAAACTAATTCAAATGCACTGTCAGTATTAGAATCTTTAGAAAATGAGAAATGTAAAACTCCAAAAGTAACTAAAAGAGTTGACCAAAAGATATCACAAAAGCTGGAAAAAGAAGATGTAAAAACTGTTAAGTTAAAAACTGAAAAGAAGAGGACTTATAGGAAAAAGAAGCAGAGTACTGATTCTGAAAATCCTGATGACTCAGCTAGTGATGCAAAAAGCTCTACTGATACTCCTGGCAGTTCCATAGATATCAATAAAGACCAAATCGAGGTTGCAACTGAGAATTCTGCATCAGCAAATTCTGAATCTATTGTCTATTTACCACCTGATGAAAATAAAGTTCCTGATGTTTTGAGCTGCAGCATAAAGCCTAGTGATAATCCAATGTTGGATAGTAAAGATGAGCCCTCTGTTTGCAGCAACTTGAAACCTGTAAAAGTGAAATCACGGTGGTGGCGCTCTAGTGAACTTGAAGGTGTGTTGGATCCTGAACCAACAACTCTTCCTTCAGGGAATCCAACTTCACAGTCAAGTCAAGATGATTCAGTTTCATATCCTGTTAAAATGGAAACCGATGAAGATAAAGTTGAAACCGAAAACAATAATGATCCCTTAAATGTAGAAATTCCTTTGAATGACTGCATTCTGGAACAACCCTCGATAGAACAGCCTGTTTATGAACATATTGAAGAAAATATATATAAATTTACCAGGTAATGTATTAGTTATGTTTATTTAAAGTTTAAATGTTTGATATTAATGTATGGTATAATATGTATCATGTATTTATATATTATATGTATGAGTATTAAGTTTTTATTCTTAAAAATGTTTTTTTAGATACATACACCTATTATTTTTTATTGTAATATGTTACAAGGTGATATGTAGTTATAGATTGCTCATTCTCCTATGTAACAGGATATAGATGTAATGTCAGCAGATGATTATTTGTAATAAGTATTCTCATTAATCTGCATCCTGTTAATTCTGTTGCAGTACTAAGTCCCAAATCAAAAATTTTGCGAACCAGCATTTTTTAGTTTTTCTTACATATTTTGGACAATTTTTAAAGGAACAAGGAGTTAAACCTGGACATAATTTATAAAACATTGTTGCATTGTATTGAAAAGTTTTTTTTTTTTTAATTATTCCTATTTATATATCTGCTACTTTATTATTGCAAACGCAAAATTCAAATGGGGGAAAGAGGTAAGATTAACGTTTTTCTTTATAAAAAATGCAGTTAATCTGGAAAATACGGAATGGCCCAGGTCCTGAGGATTTTGGACTTTGTACTGTATCAATTTTCTATTCATTGTTTTATTTACTATGCCTGCCCTGCTTTTTTTTCTTCTGGCATTTAGGTTTCAAAATCACAATTAAAGAACAAATTATTAGATTCCATTCTCTTACAAAATCAGTAGTTTTGTAAGGGATGTATTTAATCTTTTGTAAAATACTCTGTAGCACTAAAATCCTATTAATAGGATTATGAGCAACATGAGCTTGTTTTTTTATAGCTGCATAAAACTAAACTAAATATTGCAGTAAATGAATCGACATGGTACTAGAGATTTCATAACAATCCTATCATGTGGGATCATTGAATTGCTGTATATTTTGTCTTCTAACACGTTGGGTTCCAATTTGCATTTCAAAGATGCAGTTAAGAAATAAGAATCTATGTGCTTCAGTTGAAGAGCTCTGTCTGGTTATGTAGATGAATTAATAATCTTGCAGTAATCTTTTTTTTTCCCCCCTTATCTAGTCATTACCTTAAAATGTTTTGCATTTAAAGCATAACTGCTTTTACAACTCTCTTTAAAAAAATCATAACAGGATCTGAAGTCTCATAAGTGATCTCTCGATTATCCACGAATTGAGTGACGCTGAAACCGTGGATAAGTGAATTCCGTGGATTATCTACGAAAGGGCACAAATCAACGCGAAATTGTTTTTGAACAATTTTTATTTACAGTAGTGTGCCTATACATACAATTATGAATTGATAAACAGTAGATTTCTGAACTTAAAAGTTTATTTACTTATTCACAAAAAAATCAGTTTTTTGTGTTAGAACACCTTTTTTATTTGAGATGAAGTTTTTCAACAGCATTTTGTCACAAGGTGACTGTGGATGAGTTGCAAAGTGGATAATCGGGAGTTTACTGAATTTAGGTTTAACTGTATCATAGAACTTACTAATCTGAAACAATTCGTAGAAATCATGCAACTATGAACAAAGCAGCATTGAATGAATATGAAACTGTACTGAAGATATTAAAACTAATTATAGAAGCATTCAAAGCCTAAATTAAAACCATCTGAATTAAATGTTACTCTGATACTGCTGCTGCATTGCTGTGCCAAGTTTAAATTTATAAAGATCAGTTGATTATTTCATTTTAGTGGTCTTTTATAGAAATAGATTATGATTCATGTGAATTTGAACATCTTAAAGAAGTCCTATCTAATACAGGTCTTGGAAAATAATTACTGGATATGAGAAATCTAATAGCACCCATAAAAGTTTCTTAGTCTGGAAGGTCACAAGTTAATCTATTTCTATAATGTTAAATGTAGACTTAAAATAATAACCTTAAAAAAAACTTATTTTACTTTTGCTAAGAGTGAAACCTTGTGAATGCAGTAGTGGCTTAATTAAAGATAAACCAAAACACAAACTATTAAGATGTATATATTTTGGAAAGTTATTTTTTCAAGTGGGTTTGTTGGGGTGAAATGAATGTTTTCGTTTCACCATATGTTGTCACTAAAGTTGTATTTCACGTAACTTTATCCAAAAATAAGAATTCCTTTCTTTTATATAGAAAAAAAACAAAGAACAAGAAACAAGTGCGACGTATGGTTTGTGATTGTACTCTCTCCAAAGAGGAACAGGAGTATGGTGTTGTTGGCTGCAAAGAGGAATGCTTGAACAGATTATTAATGATAGAATGGTAAGTCTAAGTTGAATGTATTTCAGATCACTAGTTTGCAATACTTAGGACTAATTAGGTTGCCACATATAGCATCTTACTAGTGCTGTGCTGTGAATGCGAGAAGTTTATTAAAGTAACTTTGTGAAGTTGAACTTTCTAGGAAAAGGAAACATAGCCATGATTATGCAAATGGACTAACATAACATTAGTTGTCATGATACATATCCATCATTGCCAAAGCCGTAATTAAAGATGAAATTGCCGTTAGCAGATTATTTAACCATACCCCCTTGCATCTTATATTTTTCTCTACCTATTCACATACAAAAAAATGCGATTATGAATTTTTGCAGTTTAATATTCCAATTCCTACGTCAGGACTTCAAATGATGAATATTTTATACACATTGTGTGTAAGCTTTAACTATCACAAACAAATTAAGTTCAACATAATTTGAATTGAAAAAAAAAAAATTTTATGTGTATTATTGTTATTTAGTGCTTACATATATAATTTTTATTGCAAAATTTATACATTTAGTTTATGTCCACTCAAAATTTTTTTTTATTTTAGAAAGTTAACAGAAATAGTGTATGTTTAATCACAGTATGCCTATTTAAATCAAAAGTTTAAAGACTTTATATATTAATTTTATTATATTGAAATGAACAAAGTGCATGTGTGTGCTATTTTATCCAAATAAGTTAGAACTTTGCTTGTAATTCCCTTTCACCCCACAAATTGTACTAAAAATCATTCTCCCTTTGAAAACTCTAAACAGCAGTATTCATTGATTGGGATCATATTTATCAGATGTATGTATTACCCACCTGGGTCATTGACAAACAGGTGTCGGTCACAATCCTGTTCATCAGTGTGTGGGTTTTGTTTTAATATTTCTTATAAAATTTTTATTATGAAAATTTTTGCATCGATTCCTAGGACTTACCACTGCTAGTATAACTGTTCTGTATTTATAGAATTAGAGCGTGAATGCTAATTCAATTAGCCCATCGCACAATAGAATGAGTATGTTGACAAAATCAATGATGGATTGAAGTGTAAGACTATTTTAATGAGTATGATATAACAATGATTTTTTTTTAGTGGAATCTAGAAATAGAAATTATCTTCAAGTTTGTGTGTGTGCTTGGAATATTAATAGATGCTGTAGTAATAAAATAATTTTGTCATGGAAATTGATACAAATTCTTTTTATTTTACTTTCCATTGGAAATATATTTTTTTTTCCTCCAAACATGTCTAACTAATAATTTTATGTGAAAATACCTGAAGGAATTCTATGCATTTAATTTTACATATACAGTTCAAAGTCCCTAATCCAGAATTGTTCAAAATCTGAACGTTTTGCTAACCATCGATTTTTTTTTTTTCCTTTCTATCTTTCCGTCTCTTTGGTCCAGGTTGAATGCTGTGTTCTTTAAAAATTGTTGGAAAGATAGAACAAAGTGAGAAAAAAAAAACCCACCAGTTAGCAAAACGTCCGGATTTAAAACTTTGTATTGTATTGATTTTTATTGCATTTCCGAATTTCATTTAAAATCTTGAAACATACTTAAGTTTTATATGCATTAAAAGAAGTGTTGTAGTGCGAAGTGTATGTTTTTAAATTTTATTTCAGTGGATCTCGCTGTCCTATTGGTGAAGCATGTTCTAACAAAAAATTCCAAAAGGTATGTTTGGTTTTTAAAAAAATTTTGAATCCTGTCTATCTTAATTTTCTGTGGCCTAATATATCCCTCTTTTTTTTTAGAAACAATATATAAATGCTGAGATATTTAAAACTGAGAAGAAAGGCTGGGGTTTAAAGGCATTTGAAGATATATCCAAGTATGCATGTGAAATTTTGTATCTTTAATCTCAAGAATAGTTATTATGCATGGCTATTGTTGTGCAAAAGCAGTAAACAATTCATGCATTAAATGGTAATCAAAAGTAGTATTCCAGATGGAAACTGAATTAAAAATAAATTACTAAGGAATGAATCAGGATTCCATTTGACATTCTACTATTATAATTTTGGTGGTAATATATTTATGCAGTTTGTTAATTTGCTGTGCCACAGTAGCCTAGTTGGAAGATCACTGAATTAGCAACCGGAGGGTTGCACATTCAAAAGTGGATCCAGCTAAAGACTTGTGCACATGAGGGCTGATGCGTGTTAAATCCTTTTAGCCTCTAATTGGCAGGGTGTGAAAGTTTGGAGAGTGAGGTGCCAGGTGAGGCATTTTTATATCTTTTCCTTCAGGATTGATCCAAGACTTTTACTAATAACACGCTTGTTGCTCCAGTGTGACATTCATTTAGTATCTACCTGTTAATTTTCCGTTGTTATTTTTAAGTTTTCCAAAAAAATCAGGATGATAGATTTTCTTATAAAATGAACTTGATAAACTAGTGTTTTCTAGGCAAATTTTTCTTTCCTTATGTCATCTTCAATACTATGTCCTAAAAGTCCAAAATGAGTAAATTGCAGGTGTTTTACCTGTCTTTTGTAGGTTTAGAGTTTATTGGTATATTTTGCTCTTAGCTTCTACTAATAAAATGATAAATATGCATCATTCTGGTCAGGTTGTTTCAATAGTATGTATGCATGAAGTAAAAACTGCTCAATGTAGTAAATCAACAAAATTTGGAGGTTGGATTTGAAACTTGCATTGCCTAAAAAGCAAATATATTGAAAATGCATTGCTTTAAAAATTTCATTTTTTGTTATAGAGTGTATAATATATTTACATTATCATCCAATTATTGCAACTAATTATCTCTTTATTTCAGTGGGGACTTTTTAATGGAATTTGTGGGTGAAGTTTTGAACCACAAAGAATACAGACAGAGAGTGAAACTTTATGCGAAAGAGAAAAATGTTCACTGTTATTTTATGGCACTCAAAACAGATGAAATACTTGATGCTACTTCCAAAGGCAATCTCACTCGATTTATTAATCACAGTTGTGATCCAAACTGTGAAACACAAAAAGTAAGTGTTTTTTTTTGTGAGTACTTAAAACTCAATATGTACTATATATATATATATATATATATATATATATATATATATATATATATATATATATATATATCAAATTTTGCTTACTTTTGAAGTATTTACTTAAATTTAGGAAATTAAATAAAACTTGACTTGTGCCTGATGTACACATCTGTTTTTTCAACGTGCGCCGACGAAGCCCAACTTTGCACACATAACCGTGAAATGATGCAAGTACTCGTTTCGCGCCATAAGTGATAAATATTCTATCAAAGAAAACATGTATATCCTCTTGCTTGAAGTAAAAAAAGTATATTTTGATACAAAATAGACCTTAACGAGGCTTTTCTAAATCCTATGTGCAGAAAACTTGTGTATTTTCATAACAAAAAAATGTTATCAAAATATTTTTCATTGAAAGATTTCTATACAAGCATGTATTTTACATCAAACTCATTATTTAGAATTGGTAGATTTCATTTTTAAATTTGTGTGTTAGCATCAAATACTGTAATATTCTCACAGTCTGTCCCTACTGCATTTAAATAAGTTTATTTTCAAGAGTTATGCAAACATACTTAATAAATATTTAGATCTAGACATTGTTTTATAACGAGCATTAGTATAATCACTACTTACATTCTCATATAATATGAAAATTAACACATTTAAAAATATTTTTAGTTTGTTACATTGATAGATAATTATTTATCTTTTAATTACAGTGGACAGTTAATGGAGAATTAAGAGTTGGTGTTTTTGCTAAACGTGCTATAAGTACTGGTGAAGAATTTACCTTGGACTATAAATTTCAACGTTATGGGTATACACTTTATACTTTAACTTTACTCATTCTTTTAAATTATATTTTTACCAAATCTTGTGTAAACTGAAATTGATATTTTAGCCTCTAACATACTCCCTAAATCTTTTAATACTAAAATCTGTAAAACTAATAAAAAACTATCTTTATATATTTCAAAACTGTAACTGATTAAGTTGAGGTTGTGATTACTGTGATTATCGCAACGTCAAGTTGGTAAGTATATTTCATTTGAAACTATTTCATTTTACATGAGTTTTTAAAACATTAAATTTATTATTTATTTCACCCTGAGGGGCATATCTTTTGGAGTCTTTGGGCATTACAACCCCATAGGTACCCGTGTGATCTATCCTCCATCTGTTTTACCCTCGCCTACTCTTCTAGTAGTTTTTTTTTTTTATTTTTTAATCCCTCTTGTGTTTGGTGTGACTTAGCCAATTATGGCCCTAAAACCCCTAAACCATCTCATTTATTTCTGTGGAGATTATGTGCATGAGATGTATATACTGAGATTGGGCCAATGTTGGTAGGTATGCTTTTAATTTACTCCATGCTCTATTGCTATTTTAGGGCACTAAATTCATAACAGAGTGTTCACTTTTTATTTTCTAGACGTGAAGCTCAAAAATGTTTCTGTGCAGCAGACATTTGTTCTGGCTACATTGGTGGTGAAAAACAGATTTCAATTGATGCCTATAGTGGAACTAAAACATCCTCTAGTAAAAAGAAGAAAGGTTTGGATGATAAGAAACGAGAATGGGAAGATATGATTGTAAGCAAAAAAATTTAGTTAGTTTTCAAATATGCTTGATCGTAATGCATATAACTAAGGAAATAAGCAGCATGAAGTCCTGTTTATCTTGTACCAATTTTGAAACAATTTTGTGCAACATTTTAGTAAATTACTGTAATTGTAACTAAAAATAATCCAAATGTCTTCTGTCTAATCATATAGTTCTATTTCAGACTACACTATCAATGGTGCACAAAACTTTCATGGCCTTGAACTATCATATTCTTTATTAGAAAGGCATTTCTTAATGAAAAAGTTTAATAAATTTTGCATTTTTAAATTGTTAACTTGGGGAAAACCAGAATCATTATTTATTTGTTACATGTATTTATTTTGTTTGTTTTTATTCTTTGTTATGCAAACTCCTTTATCCAAATTACGGAACTTAGTGTGAATTATTAACTGGTGTGAGATATTGGTCAGATCGACAAGGTAAAATCATTTGCAAACACTTAAAAGACATTTTTTTGGATCTGGAACAGCAGTTATTTTATGTGACAAGATTTTGCAAGCTCTGAGTGAGTTATCCCTTCCGCAATCTCAACTGCTCATGATTGGCTCAGATGGGAACAATGTCAACAAGTCAGTTTTTAAAATGATAAAGGACTCATTACAAAAAGAACTAATTAACATTGGGACATGTAATATTCACACAGTACATAATGCTTTTCTTAAAAGGTCTACAAGAGTTAGGGGAAGATGAGTTTGAACTAGTTTTTACTATTCACAGATTTCTTAATAAGTGGCCTAAGTGTTAATCAACTTACAAACAAATTCAAGGAGACTTGAAACTTTCCACTCACTATTTTATTAAGCATTGTTCAAGCAGGTGGCTAAGCCTAAAGCCAGATGCTGAAAGGTTGCTTGAACAGTGGATTGCAGTGTAAAAGTATTTCCTTGACTAAATTTCAATAAAGAAGCCAAACATGATACAAAAATGAGGCTATATGAAAATTGTTCATTTACTTAGAAGAGAACTATGAAGACTGATGTGATATTTTTCGTATCAGAAGCAAGTATACTTAATCGTGTGACCGAATTTCTTCAGAAAAAGGAACCACTAATATATAACCTTCATTCTCAACTTGAATTGTCGATGAGAACAATTTTAGGTAGGATCTACAAAGAGAAATTCATTCGAGATTTGAAGATGGATGAAATGGAAGATATATGTATTCTCTCTCAGAAACTTGCCTCTGGCTGATATTGTGATTGGAGATAACATTTTTAAAGCACTACAGAATGTCAAAGAAAGGGAATTTATTTTTTCTTAGGGCTCAGAAGCATTACATTGCTAGTGTTAAATATCTTTTGAAGAAGGTCCTCCTTCAGTTCATCTCTCCTTAAAAGTTTATCCTGCCCTGGTCCTCTTGGGAGACTCAGTGCTGAGAGTGTATGACAAGTATTAGAAGTCCCAACAGACATACTACTGGATGAGTGGAAATTACTAGAAAGATGTTTGAGGAAGGAGAATCTAGAATGAAGCCTATTGATGTTTACTGGAACCAGTTTTTCAGACTGCGAGACATTAGTGGTGTGGATCCTAAATACTCAGCTGTGTCAAAGTAAAAGCTGCTCTGTCACTTTCTCATGTTAGTGCTGACATTGAACGTGGCTTCTCAGCCTCACGAAGAGCTTTGGCAGGAGACATAGCATCAATGTCAGAAGGCACACTGAATGCATTGATGACAGTCAAAAGTAGCTTGGCAAATTTTGACAATCAACCATATTTGGTGCCAGTCAAAATCTCAGATGATGCTGGTCAAAAAAGACAGATCTAAAAAATGCACTTTCTTTTCTTGAGGAGAAAACAACAAAATTAATTTCAGACTTTTTCAATAATAAAAAAAATCAGACATAATCTTTCAAAGAAAAAGAAGAAATTAATCAAAAGCTATGTCAAATATGAACAAAATATTTAGAAATCATGACTATAAAAAAAAATCTTGTTAATATCGTTTCAAAATAATATGCTTTTTAAATGAAGAAAATAAATATCCTTCCAAAGAAAGAAAACAAAAAGATAGGGATGGCTGGGGAGGATCTTTTTCTTTTCTATTTTTATACTTGAATGTATTTGGCATTATTATTATTTGTCACTTTTTTACACCTTACAACCTGTTATAACCCCTATATTTACTATACTTTTGAAAATGTATTTCCATGCTTTGTTATGTAAAGTTGTGTTTTGATATTTGTTATACTAATAACATTAAAAACTTGTACTCTGCAGTTGGAGGAAGAGATAGAGAAACTTAATACTGGCAAAGGTCTGCGAAATCGAGAGGAAACTCTAAAACTAGCAAGGCTGATGGTCAGAGCGGATGACAGTGCTACTCGACACCAAATACTTGATATTATAATTGTAAGTGTAAATTTTTATTTTCTTTCTTTCTGACTTTTCTTTATGTACATATAATTGATTAATTGAGAAGTGAGCTAAATGAGATAATAGCTGTGTAAAATGTAGTGTACTGGAATAAAGTTGAAGACAATCATTCTTAAACCAGAACTGGATTCTGGTTTAAGAATGATTATTCGTGTCATTTCTTAATTAATTAACTCTGAAATTGTTTCTGACCTTAATGTACCTATTGTAAAGAACTGCTTTGTTACTACACCAATTCTAATTGTTTATGAAAAAGTATTTTGCTTTACTTTTCTTATTCTCTTCTCCATTTCTTCAATTTATCTAGCATTGGTAAATTACTAATTTTTCTGTTTTCTCAAATCATGATAGTTTTAATTATTTAATAAAATCTGTATTCTTAAATTCAAAAGCATTGAGTAGTCAGAAAACATATTTAGACTATTCCATCTAAATTTTAATGGTGAACCAACTGAACTTTAAAAATAAATCAATTATAAAATCCTAGCTTCAATTTTATGTAGTTTAGAGATGTACACAAGAATAAATACTATTCTTATTCTTGCTTTTATTTAGTATGTCTAGTTTTATTAGTTCAAAGTAATTAATTTCCATATGCTTATAAACTCTTTTTGCAGAAAACTGAAGAGCAAGCTTGCCTGAGATTATTTTTAGATTACCATGGACTTCCTCTGCTATGGAGTTGGATGACAGATATTGTTGATCTTGATTTGAAAGCCAAGGTGTGTTTCTTTAATTGTTGTTTCTATGTGTAAACAAGATTGTTATACAATATAAGATATATTGTTTCTTTGAAAACCATCCAAGCATTATTTAAGTAAAAAATATATTGACATTATTCCAAGACACTATTGGTCAAGGTAAATATTTATTGATGAGCAGACCAATCAGTCTAGTGTTCAGAGTGCTGTCTCAAAAGGTTCCTGGTTCAACTGCAGGGATGAATAATTGTCCATCTGGAATTAGTGTGGCCCTTCTATAAACTCATTACGCCTAAAACATGTATATGAGGTGTTATACATGTATCTTGTGCTACAGGGTAAAGCAAAGGTATAACATATCTGCCCTTGTAGTGCCATAATCCTTAATGCTCATTTGGCCAGGCACATTAGAAGAAAATGTATATTTATTAGAGTAAAAAAAATGAGATTATTAATTTTACTGTTTTATGATTTTTCTTTTAAAGTTCAGTTTTCGAAGATGTTTCAATAATTAGATTATAACCAAAGCAGCCTGTCACTGAATTTCACAAGAAACTGTAATTATCTTAGCAGAAATTACTGTTAGAGAGTATTCGAGTTATATAATTTTTGGTTATGTTTTAAATACTGTATCTTAACAGATTTTCTTTTAAATTTAATTTATTATTTTAAAATCCACTTCTCAACTCGCCCGAGAGGTAGAACACTGCTAAAGCCATGTGTAAGGTGTCAGAAAACACCAGCTTGTCAGCAAAACGATCTGAAGCTTATTGAAGAAATTTGATGACTTCAGGTCTAGGCACCTTGCAATAATTTTAGTTATAGTAATGAATGTCTAAGCATAAATTTAAATATAACTGTAAATACAGTATCTAAGAATATGTAAAAGACATGGATGAAGTATAAACTTCTTGAGAATATAACTATAGTGAATATTGGTACTTCTTGCCTAAATGACTGCCATGGATTTGGCAGGAAATTTTAACTTACCGGCTCGGACTCCTTTAACCTGAAATTCTATATTTAGGAGCAAGTATTATCATTATCTATTAAAATCAAATAACTGCTCACTGGATAGATGTAATTTTTTTTTTAAAAGCTTTCTAAATTAAATTAAAAGGTAACAAAATTCTCTACAACACAGAATGACCATGCAGGCTGAAATCTGAAGAACAAGTGTCTTCAACTATGTTCAGTTCTTTTCTGCTGTGTCAATGCAGCTGTGGCGCCATCGATTGTCCTATTTGATTCATTTTGCCCCATTACATAACCTGAAAAATGTATTTGTTTAGGTCCTGAAAACGTAACCTTCTATAAATAGTATAAAATGCTGTTGCAGTAAATGATAAAAGTGGCCCTGATTGAAATTCTGTTACAATGAGCCACACGAGGACGAGCATTATGATGCAAAAGAATAACCCTGCGTGACAGCATGCCACATCGTCGGTTCTTGATTTTTGTTCTCAGTTTATGTAATGTGGCACAGTAGCTGGTAGCATTAACAGTCATGTCCGGAGTCAGCCATTCCAACAGTAATGGGCCATCGACGTTGAAGAAGCACGTAAGCACGACTTTTCCAGCTCTCGTGGATGAACGAGCCTTCTTTGGTTGCAGGGATGAAGGGTATGGCCATTCCATGCTCATGCGTTTGGTGGCCGGATCAAAGTGACGACGCCACGTTTCATCAGCGGCAATAATCCAAGAAAGAAAATGGTTCCCCATTTCGTGGTAATGCATAATGTTTTTCATGGAAACACCCATGCGATAACTCTTCTGCTCCTCTGTCAGATGTTGTAGAACTCATTGCTTGCAAACCTTTCAGTATTGCAACCTTTCATGCAGAATTGTGTGAACACCTCCTTTGCTCATAGACATTCCATCCGCTATCTCGCGAGTGATGATTCGCCGATTATTTCTCATAAGACTGTCCACAGCTGCAATTGCTTGCTGGGTGATAACCACATGCGCTTGACCTGATTGTGCCCTGTCGTCAATACTGCTTCGTCCTTTACTAAAATTGCTATACCATCTGAATACTGATCTGCTTGACATGCACTCTGTGCTGTACACATTTTGCATGCGACGATAAATTTATCCAGCACTCGCATTTTTCACCTTTTAAAATTGCAAGTTTGTACGTTGACAACATTTCGAGGTATCCATGATGCGAGCGATACCGTTGACCTTGCTCCTACGCTATTTCACAAGCATCTGTCGTAATCTGACGACATGGCATGCGTTCCCAGCACTCAGCGCCCTTTATAGGGGCATGCATAGTCTTTTGTATCTTAAAACGATGCCCCAATCATGGCAGTGCCACTTTCATTTGGGCGACCCTTATATATATATATATTAGTTTCTCGGCCATATTTTTAATAAACATAACTTTTTATCTTCAATGTTTTATATTAATGCAAATTTCATTTCTTATTAGTTTAGTTACATAGATCTTTTATTTTCAGATTTTGCAAGTTTTAGCTCTTCTTCCTGTTACAAATAAAACTATGCTTCTTGACAGCAAAGTTATGAGTGTTGTAGAGAAATGGGTGCAAGAATATGACTTGAATCTTATAGAAGAAAGTACAGAAAGCCAAGATCTATCAGCTTTACCAGGGTCAACAGATGAAAATTCTGAACCTCTTGCCAAAAAGTTGAAAAATATTGACTTCTCTGATAATGAAACCGACAGCACTGATTCTCATAATGCTGTGGATAATTCCTCTGAAAATTCATCCTCATTGAATGAAAATAATGACAAAACTGAAATCTCACCCATTGAACCAATGCAATCTGACCCTATGACTGAAGATAAATTAGCTCCAAAGAATGATGATGATGATCCTTTAATGCAGTTGAAGACAAATATTTCAAGTGTCGGAGCAGAAATTTTAAAGGGTTGGAAAAGTTTGAAAGTAAGTTGTTTTACTGTACTTGGCTGTTCAAATAATTTTTTTCTATATGATTACTGAGCTATCTTATTGAATATAGAATACAGTGAGAATGCCTGTTTTCTGTTTTAGAATTACCGACTTCCTCTTGTAAGAACTTGAATTTTAATTATCTTGTTTCTTTCTTTTCATTGTATTTCCTGTCAGCTCAATTTCAGAGGGATTCCTGAATTATAATTGTTTTAGGTAACATAATAAAATTAATTATTTTGCTCTTGAAATGTATTGGGTTAGATCTCACACTAGTACAATTAAGAAAAAATAGAAAATTTTCTCATACTGAATCTCGGTTTGACAGCCATTATATCAGGGGATAATTTTATTTGTGCTCTTAAAACTACACCAAACTGTTGTGTCAATTTTTGTAGTGAAATATCCTTTTCAGTACTTGAAACATAGATAATGCGAGCAACACTGGATGCTAAAATTACCACTGAAAAGTCAAGTATTATTGAAATTCACATTTTAATTGAGAAAGATAAATTTGAAGAGTAAAGACGACAGCAAAAAATATTATTGAAATCAAATCGGGCAAAGCAAATGTGCTCCATGGTGGAAACATACTGTAGCAGTTCAAAAGCACTTCTAATTTATGGAGGCAAACTCAAAATTCATATAAAAAAAGCTAGTGGCAAAAAATGGAATACAATCTAACTTGACCATTTTTAATAATATTGGCACATCTTAATTTTTTTTGTGTAAGTTATTTTTCATTTTGTAATTCAATCATTTTATTGTCTTATGTTTTTAAATTTAATAAATTTTTATATTGCTTATGTTTTTTAATTTTTATGTGGTCATTGAATTTTAAAATATGTATGACTACTTCATTTCAAGAAATAGCAAGAAACAATAATAACGCTTAATCCTGTGAGTGCCCACTGACAGGAAATTCAGCTGTGTTTGGTACAGCAAGCGGAACATTGTGTATAAGAATTTCCCAATTGTTCCAAAACATTCAACATTCCTGGCTTTTTTACACTGGAATGGGCTAAAGGCATTTTGTATAAAATACGGATAGTCTACTAAAGTGCTTGTTCTTTTTGAATAGGAGGTATTTCGTATTCCACGATTAGAGCAGCAGAAACGTAAAGAAGATGAGCTTGAAGCAGATCATAAAGTTCAAGAATTCGTCAAGATTGAAGAACCCAACCCTAAAATTGAGGTCACTGGTGACCATATACAAGTTCTTATTTCAGCAAAAACTCCTAGTTTCTCTGACAACATGAGGAGTATGTATATTTTACTTATTCCTTCAAAATTTGTTTAAGGCCAACAAATTTGTCTATTTTAGTGTCTTGTATAAAAGTTAAATTACAGTTTACATTTATAAAATTTTAAATTGCTCTTATCTTATAAGGTCATACAGGGCCATATTCAGGTGGTAATTCTGTACCAAAGGTGTTTTAACTGCGCCAAGTTTCTTTAGGTTTTTCATTGCGACTATCTAATTTTTGAGCTAATCAATTGTCTTTTGGAAAATCTTATAAAAACAATTTTTAGAAAAATGCGATTAAATTTGTTGTAATTGTAGTTAAAATAATTTTGCATTAATTCTTGCCTATTGGTAGTGCCAACTGCAGATGGAAGCCAAGCAGAAAAGAATTGCAGAGCTCAGAATGCTTTTTGTCCTGTAAACTCCATGCATAAAGCCTTGTTTGGCAATTTTCGTAAGCAAGGTATCCAGCCATTTTCGCTTAATTTCCACTGTTTGAACATGGCACTAACAACTAAAAGATTACCTTTTGCTATTATTTTTCAGTCTGGGTGACTGAAACAACTTTTCATAGCAGAAGTGTTCAAGGATAGTATTTTGGAAGTCTCTCAACTTTTCCCTAACAAACTACCCATATTATAACTAATTGGAGACATTTGGTGCCACATTGTGAAATCATTAGTGCAAACTTGTTATTACAGCAGCAAATAGGTTTACATTCTTGAAGACTTTTTGGTGAAATTATGACTAATTGGGTGCTTTTATCATTTTCAAATATAAATTATTTTTTAATCAAGTTTTACTTTTTGAAAGGAAGTTCTAAACATTGATGTGTAAATTATGTAGTTGAGTTGGGGGCATGTCTGCTAATTATGAAACTAAAAAATGTCTCTAAAACTAACCTAGTTGTATACCTTAAAAATTCAAATTAATTTTTAATTAAAAACTTTCTCTTCATATTCACGAAATTCTTAGCTCAAAGATTTCATGTTATTAATTTTACCAATATTTATGGAACATTAATATTAAAAATATCCAAACTACGACTTTTGAATTATTAAAAATGTATTGTCATAGTGACAGAAGGTCAAAGTGGCTTATTTTACGAGTTAAAGCTGTATTTAAGCAACTTGTATATATGTTCTAAGTGTATTGAAAACTACGATTTTCTTTTAAAGCAAACACTGTCAAATCCATTTATTATTATTTTTTTAATGTTAATAGGTTACCTTTTTTTAGGTCTACTGAAGTCATTCACTTTAAAAAACCTACTGATGAATATAAATTAAAATCTTATCAAATTAATTTTGTATCCTTTTTTTAACGATGATGATGTTTGAAAATGTTGCATACCTGGTACAAGAGTGTCACAAGTAAAATATATTGATAGGTAAATTGCCAGAGTATTCGCCACAGATTCGTCATTTTTAAAAATTGAGCAATTTTACAGGAAAATATTCAAAGGAATTCCTATTCCTCCCACAAAATCGTCTTTTGTAGTATTTACCTTAGTATCCACCTTTTGTCAGTTTGTAGATTTGGTTTGGGTGTGATGTGTGTAAAAAGTATTACAAAGGTGGATATGCACGTATTGGATTTGTGTCCAAAGTAAGTTCTAAAATTATAAATATGTCGAAAAGGTGTTGTTGTATTTTATAAAAGATAAGGGATTATATATTCTGGTTATTTCTTTAATCTTCTATACTTAACCAATTTATAAACCTAGTAAGATTTGGTAATTTTGCTTAAAAAAATATTTACATTCTTGATATTTTTCATGCACTAAGTAAAAGAAGGTTGCATGTTTCATAGTCTATTACTGGATGTTATTCTATATGTCATTTATAAATTTTGTATTTAGCTGAGATGTTTTTTTTTTTTTTTTTTGCAGCATATCAATTTGATAACCCGGATATTGATTACAAGGTGGATGATCGTCCTCGCAAGTAAAAACATTTTTATGAATTTTTTTTAATTTATAACTTTGCTAACTTAGGAATTTTTAATGTTAAAATTACAGTTCTCGATGACTTAGTCTTCTGAATTTTGGTGCAAATTTAAATTGAGCTGTTAACAGCTATAAATTACAACCAGCAGTACCCGCACGGCATTGCCGATGACAAAGTTATGCTTTTAAAAAAGTGTACCTCACTGATTCCGACAAAACCAAATTATACAGTAATAACAGTAATAAACAAAAATTTGCATAAATGATGAAAATTACATTTGCTATACTTTTGAAAAGTCTTAAAACAGAATATAGCAAGAAACATTTCAACATGATGCGACTGCATTGAACCATGACTTGAACCATGATGACAGAACATCATTTTTTCCAATTTACATTCAGTAAAAAGAAAATTCGTCAAAAAAAATGGAAGGAAAAAAGTAAAAGAACCAATGAAATCAAAGGAAAATAAATTGCACCACGGCAGAGAGTGAAAGAAGAACCGTGCGGGGGAAAGAAATTTCCGCTTTCAATACCATTGGGCCAGTGACATCATCGCGGCTGAGAGTGGAGACCTGACATGCGTCCAAAAAAAAGGAACAGCAGGAGAAAAAAGCTAATAAATTAAATTTTAAATATTCCAGATTAAATTATAAAATTCGGGCTTCGAGGTGCATTCAGTCACCTTTAGGTTTACCTGTGTGCTAAATTTCATGACTGTAAGTGCTATAGATTCATCTGGACACCTAAGACAGAAACACAAACACTTCCTTTTATATAATAGAGATTCAACAAGTATTCTATAGCAGTTAAAACCTATAAACACTGCTTATTTTAACTTTCATTCATCTACTATGATTTATACTTCTGCCTTGGTTTGACTACCACCTAATTAGTTCAATTTCTGTAAAGCTGTCGCAATTCTCCGAAAATTATTTACTTGGTTGACCATGGTAGAAACAATTACAGTCTGGTCTAACTATTACAAAATGTGCCTCTTATAGATTAGCTTATCTCAATTTACATAAGGTTTCAGCGTAGTCAAAGAACTAAAGTGTCGCAGAGACAGAATGAGCTATGCTATATAGATTTCTCCATTTTTTTTCTTAACTTTAAGAATGGCTACAGAAATAGAATAATTCTTATTGTTCAAGATAGTATTTTTCTCAGAATAATAGAAGTATACTGTCATAATTTTTATTTTAGATAGTTGCTAACTTTATTTTAAAATCTTAATGAATCTATTGAGTTACCCCCTTTTACCTGGATCATAATAGTAATTGTTGTAGAAGTTGCTAAAAAGTCGTTAAGATAATGGATCGTGAAATATGCTTGTATTTAAACTATGCTTTATGAAAAGATTACTTTATTTTGTCTCATTCCATGTGTACATAGTTCTCTTATATTGAAATTTCAGAAATTTGTTGCCAGTCCCTCCTAACACCCGTCTAAATAGGCATAAAAGACCACCTTTATTACCGAAACCCAGCACTGATGAAACACCTCAGCGCAATATCAAAGAAGGTAATTTTTACTGTTTAATTGTTTTGTATTAAATTTTTTTTAATTTAAATGTACTTGTTTTTAAATTTTAATTAAAAATAAACCTGTGCATGGAAAGTCAACCAGGGAATGTACTAAACTTAATAAGTGTGACCAATTTTTTGGGTAATTTTTGAATTTACTTTTCCAATATATTTTGCAGAAAAAGGTTATGTTAAAGCATATGCATCCCTTCATGAAATTTTACATATTGTATAGTGGGTCTTAATACAGCTTTTCCTTAACCTATGACTGCTTTTTGGATGATTTTCTACAGGATTTTTATTAATACTGCTATCATATTATTTACAGAATCAGACTCGTCACTGGATTCTGCATCTCCTCTTTTATCAGCCGTTACAAGCCCTATTGTACAACCTTCTAATCGACCAGCTCTTCTGCCAACTCCAACATTAATCAGTCAGCCTCCTGTAAATTTCCCACCACCAATAAATACACCTATTCTTCCTCATCCTCAACTGGATCAAGCTCCTCAAACTATGTATCCCCCTCAGATGGTATTTCCTCCAACTCAGGTATGTTAGTAAAACTGAATGTTCTTTTTTTTTTCCTTCCTTATTTACCTCTGGGTCTTTTAAATTTAAATATTGGCTTGTAAAAATTTTTGTTACAATTGCTTTCTGCAGATCACTTTTTGAGTGTCTTATTTAAATGCTATTTTAAACCTGGCTACCCTTTCTGAAATCTTCATTTGTTTATTCATCGATAGGCTCCATATATGGTTACTGCTGGACCACCTCCAGTTTTGCCTCCAACGTCTATGCCACCCCCATCAACAGTGTTTCCACAGGCTGCCCCTATACTGACTCAGCCTCCACCTACAGCAAACATGCCATCTTGTCCTGTAAATCTTGGGCTTCCACCTAATCCTGCTGGATTTCAGCTGCCTCCTAATTTGCCACCACCAGGCACTTCACAGTTTATTCCAAATCAAATCCCTGGTGTTCCCAACTATCCTCCTGGACCAAATCCTTACAGGAATCCAAACCAGCCATTTTATTTCCTGCAGCAACCACCCACAGTTCCTAACTCTTCTGCTCCTGTGACATTTACAGAAAATGTAAGTTTTTTGGTTCATGAAATTTTTTATATGTTGTGCAATGACAGCTGATTTTAATATTATTTTTAGGATCAATAAATCATTTTATCTTATTTGGTTTTTTTCCTAAATGAACCATTTAATCTCAAGATACTAACATATCCTAACATACATCTAAACATATTCTCTTTCCTTAAATTTCAATATTAAAAATGATCAAACATAAAATTGAATGTTGGGAGTAGTGATTTGTCAAAGAATTTTTTGTTAATCCACTATTGGTCGAATCCTTATGTGTAGTAATGTTCTTAATATTGGTTGTGATATTGATTTATGTTGGGATTTTTAGGACATTCTAATTTTAAAATGACCAAATTAATTTGTACTTTCATTTCTTTTCTTCATATCTATTTTCTAAGACTCTAAATTTATGAACTTTATTGACACCTATTAAATGTAGGTATGTGTGCAGTCTTCTGCTGTTTTACCTGTACCATCTGCAAATCCCATGCCTCTACAGTCTTCACCATTTCCTTTGCAATCTTCTGCTTCTCTTCCAACACAATCTACGAACCCTGTTCCCATGCAGTCTCTAAATCCTATTCCCATGCAATCTGCAACATCCGTACCAATTCAAAATACAGCTTACATACCTGTTATTGACCAATTACCTGTGCAGGCTGCATCACCTGTGCTGAAAGAAGAGCCAAAACCAGTCAAGCTTCCTAAAAACTGGAGGACTGCAACAGATTCTGAAGGAAATGCTTATTATTACCACTCGGTTACAAGGTGAGCAGAAAAATTCTTATGATCATGTATTTTATCCATATTGCTCCTTTAGGAGTAGTGGTCAGGATTTGAAATATAATTATACTTCAAAAAAAAATAATATGTTTAGTAGTATAAAGAATATTGAGATGAAAATAATTTTTTGAAGATTAAATATTTTTTGCTTTGCATTTATCTGGTAGCTTATAGTTGAATTACTAAAATGCTTTTTTAACTTATGTTATGATTGACACTTCTATTTTTACTTCTGTCTTGCATTTTCTGAAATTCTAGACTGTTCGAGAGGAATTATAAGTTAATTGTTGCATATGCTTCTGGCTCCAAAAAAAAAAAGAATTTGTTAAGTATGCCGAAATTATAAGTGCTCACGGGAAAAGTCTGTCTTACTGACCAATTTAATACATGATTTAATCTGCAACTAGCAATACCTGTGTTACCTACAGAGTTATTTTGAAGAACATTACAGAAAATTGCTTTTATGTGCTAATAAATAGTAATGAAGTAGAAATAAGTAGCAACATTATTTTAACTAAACAACATTGTAAAATTTGGCTAAAGACTTTTCTTATAATAAAACTTCCTTGTAAACTGCATTTTTTGTTCCCCCTCTTGCTGTATAATCACGAGGTTGTCAGGAGAGCTTACAGATGAACAGGATATGTACTACTGGCCATGGGGAAAATAGTCATTTCTTAAATCCACATTAGCAACTTTCAAAGACTGCCCCTGAGCTTTGTGTATTGTCATTGCGAAGCACGCTTTGATGAGAAATTGCATTCCTTTGAATTAAACGTGGTAGTCCAGAGTGAATCAAAATGAGGGTAGAAATATCCATAGTTTTGAAATTTTTATATGCGTGATAGTTCGACCCAACAACTGTTTCTTACTAAATTGACTCATTTTGTATCAATTTATTTTTTTTGAATAGGGGCTGCTAAAATAAGCACTTTAAGAGTCTAATTTACTTTTAAGAATTTATACTATTTGAAGTGCTTTTGTTGTGTCCAGCCATGTTTTGCATTTCTTTAGACAGAAATACGACTTCCTTTGAAACAAACATTATAAATAATATAGAAATGCTGTATAGCAGACAATATGCATAATTCAATGGTTGATAAAGAAGTTGGTGCAGTTTCAAAATGTCTCACTGTCAGCCTATTTTGCATTTGTCCTGGGCAAACCAAGGCCTTCATGATGTGAAGTGTAGCTTCACTGACCAACTGCTGCCAACCCTTGTTATGGCAGTCAGTATTCGTCCCAGATGACAGGTCATTTTTTGACAAGACCAACCTGCTTCTCTTGTTCCCACAATATGACCTTCCTCAAAGTCATTTAGTGGAGTACTGCGTTCAAGTGCATCGTCCAAGAATTCTTGGCAATTTAACTGCAACACTAAACCGGAATGTTTACATTGAGCCTCTGACACCTCTTCAAAAAGCCTCAGGATACGTACTTCACATGTGTCAGGGAACGCGTTTGATGTTCATTGGCAGCTAAGCTAAACAGTTTCGTATAAGGTACAGTGTATTTTACACACTGAGTTTCATAGCTATTGATGACTGGGTATTTCAATTTTTTTGGCCCAATATATACGAGGCTAGCACATATGCTAATATTAAATAGGTCAGTTTTTCATGAATTTTTTTGTTACTTCTCTATAGAGAAACTCAGTGGGATCCACCAACTGCTGATCAAATCGAAAATGATTCTGGTGATGATGACGATTCAGATTCTGAAGAATCTGACTCATCCGACACTCCTACTTATGATGAACCAAAAGTTACTACCAAACATTCAAAGCGAAAAGTGAGTTTTTCTCTTTAATTCCAGTATATATTAGTTTAATAAATATTGATAACTTTAGTCTATATATCAATTCCTAACATTTTAGGACTAGGCAAATTTGTTAACAAATTTGAATTTAAAAAAGTGTTTCTTCAGATTTCATTATGTATTTTTTACGTGTGTGTGTTTAGTTAGATTAAGTTTAATTAAAATAGATCAAGTTTTACCTAATGAGTCTGAAATACCTTTGCTATTTGAAGCTTATCTTGTGGAAATAATAAAAAATGAAATTTAATTTTCAATGTTTGTAAAACATCTACCAAAATTTTCGAAAATGTTAAGCCAGAACATTTTATTTTTGTGAATGCAAAGTACTATTCAGACATGAAAAGGCCTTTTATTGGTGCCTTAAGTTATAACTCAGGCTGTTGCATTGTGCATAATTTTTTTAAAGATTGTGGCTTAAGAAACTACCTCCAGTAAGAAAACAAAACAAAAATTATTTTTAATTGTTTGATTGTAACTTTAATTCTGTTAATGATCAACAGGCTATTGTCAGAATATTTATTTAAGTATGCATTGTCATTATTTAATTTTCAGTCAAAGAAACGAAAAGCCACTAGGCCTGCTGCAGATACTACTGTTTCATTTCCTGTTAGACCCGAAACAGCCAAGAAGATCAAAGAACTCTTTAGGACCAAGATGTCATCATACATTGTTCATTGTTTAAATTCTTATCGTAAACCTGATTGTAAAGTTGGGCGAATAACAAGCAATGAAGATTTTAAATATTTAGCCAGAAAGGTAAGTCCATTAATAATTTTTTGTCTTTTGACTTGGATAAAGTTATGAATTTTTAATATATAACATTGGAATGACTTAAAAACAATTTTTTTTAATAAACACTGGAGGATAAAGGCACTTATATCTATATACACACCTAATTCTGTTTTTGCATAAACATATTTTACACAAATTTGATTTAACACAAGTAAGACATGCCAAATATTACATGCATTAATGAGGAACGTGCTGGGAAGTTGCAATGTGAAATGAAGTTGTTGACATCCTCTTAAAGAGAATATTATAATGGCCTAACCAGAACACAATGATTCTTAGCTGAATTCGTTTGTTAAACCGTGAAACATCACCAGAGGAGACTTGTGCTGATTTTGCTCAAGAGTTCACAGAAAGGAATTCATGTATAGAGGAAGAAGACAATATCCACAATATTTCTAGTGATAGCAGTGATATTCCGGTCATATGCAAACTTATGCATTGTTTATTGTCAGTTTCATATTAACAAAGAATTTTATTTAACTCTGTGTGTTGTAAAATTTTGCTGCTAGTTTAATTATTAGACTGAATGTTTTGTCGAATTTTAAAAACTAATATATATTGTTAACTTTGTTTTTATCCTTTTATAGCTGACACATTACACTATGACAAAGGAATTGAAACAGTGTAAAAACGTGGAGGATCTTGATTGTAATGATTGTGTCATGCATAAAGCAAGAGATTTTATTAAGAAATACATGTCTAAATATGGTTCTAAATATAGCAGAAAAGAAAAATTTTCTCCTGAAGCATGAAAATTTCCTTAAAGAACTGAGTAAATAATTTGCATTTAGGAAAAAGAAGGGGTTCAAAGACTCATGGTATATAGTCTAGTTTACTTTACGAGTACAATTCTCAGTAAATAAATATTTGGTTAAACAAGTGTTATTTTGATTAATGCAATACAGAAATTTATTTTATTCTAGACTATTACTATTATTTTCGGTGTTATTGCCAATTTTAAACAACATTTTCCCTACAGTAAATGGAATATTACATTTCCATATCCTTACTTTGAGTAACTTTCTTATTTGTAGAACAACTTGATTTGTATTCATTTTGTAATATTTAAATTGATGTGTATATAAGCATTTACATTGTACATATACATTTGTGTTTACCATATATCATTCACCTGTATCAGGTGACTATGTAAACAAGCTGTCTTGATGAGGATTTCATGTATTGAGTATATGTTTTTATAACTTTTTTATTTCGTTGGCCATAGTATACATTGTTTTGGTTGTAACATACTCATAAAATATTTTTCATGTGAAAGCTTTTGAATTTAAATAGAGTAGTGTGGTTTTAATTAAGTTTGTTATTTGTTTCAATTTAACCACGAAATTCCAGCTCCAAACCAATGAATACTGATTAATATCCTGTTTATAGATTTTGTGCTACAAAGGGATCATAAAAAGAGTTTTGACCCAACTATATCAGCATTTAATGGTTTGGATGTTCATTGGCTCTAGACACTCATTCTCGATTCTGTGAAGTTTAAATTTTTTGATAGTTGAATTACATGAATTAATGCATTCATATCAAACTTCTAACACCTTTTTTCAGAGCAGGAAGTGAAATTCAATGTTCTTGAATTAAGAGGAAATAGTTATAATGCGGGTTGTTCTGATTGTAATCTTTTTGAAGAGGACTGTATCTAATCAGTTGATAATTTTCCCGGAACACAAAGAAAATTTTGAGCTGTGCCATTATTCTTTTAATGCTTTTGCTAATAACTATTTTCTTGCTTTTAATTTGATCGGGTAACTTTATGGTTTCTAATAATCATTTATTTATTTATTTTTATCTGAAGTTGATTTATCCTTTAAAGAGTAGCTTTCACACAAAACATTTCCAAGAATAATGACTTTGTATTTACAGAAAATAATTAAAACTTGTTCAAATATAACATTTAAAATACTAGTGTTTAAGATGGATGCATATGGCTATTTTGTAGATACTATTGAAATATCTATGTGAAATTATGAATTTGAATTTAAAGTTTTTAAATAGTACTTTTCTCATATGCTTAGTTATTGAATTAATTTAACTTCTTGGCAAGAATCTATTTTACTTGTAAATGGGAAATGAAATGGTGCTGACTATCATGGAAGTTTTTGTATATTTGTGTTCACAGAAACTTCTCTTTATCTCCTTTTGTCAAAAGGGAAAAACTGTACAGTTTTTATTTTTGTTACGTAACAAAGTAAGATTACCTACTGTAACCTTGCCTTAAAATATCCTCAATTGTGCAAGTGTACAAAATAATTTTAACCTTTAAATAATGCTTTTTATTTCAATTATTTTGCATAAATTGAATAAGAACTTATATGTGGTGTATAATGGTAGGAATAACAAATATTTTATGAAACATTCCACATTTTACATCTTGGAACGCTTAAGTATTAATTCTAATGTGGATAGTATTCAGAATAAGATTATAATTAAACTTAAATGTTAGTAAAATTGTGTTTCATTTGATAGAGTTTTGTCAAAAAAAATTTGGATAGTTGGGCATTAAAAATGTAGACTGGGATCTTAAAAGAATTGACATTTTCGTCACATTCTTTGTAATGATTGTTGGGATAACTTGTATGTTTATTATCAGTGGCCACATCAGTTTTTGCTTGTTTGCCATTGTACTTAGCAGACAACTTGAGTTATTCTAAATCTTAAATTATAAACTATATATCAGCTTGATCAAAATATTTTAAAGTTATAAAACAAACATAATATATTGCTAGATATTTGTAAAAAAAAATAAAAAATTCCATTTTAATGTCTCTTTTTGTGCCTTTTCTTTTTTTAAATTGCTGTATGAACTTTTACGGTCTTGTTATGCATCAAAAAGTTATTGGTATGTTTATAAATAAATGATTCCATTTCTAAATTTGTTGATTATGTTTTATTTCTTACTGTATTGTATTTTAAAATCTATTTAATTTAAAAACCAATATATGAAGCAAATTAAAAGTCAATTTTGTTGGTTTCCATTTCAAGTATTTTCAATATGTAACCCTAAACAAGCTTATCTTTAAAAATATATATATATATATAAGTGTTTTGTTTCTTTATTTTTTTTTTTTAAATGGCATTGTATCAAAATTTTTACAAGTTTTATCTCAACTTATTTGAATTCTTAGAAGTTTGCTCTTTGCTGTATCTGAACAGCAAACTAATTGCTGTATGGTATAATAAAAGCCACTTCTCAGTAGGACTACCCATTTTGGCCAAACCCATCAATAAACACAAGTAAGAATTTTGAGTTTAAATATGGAATTTATTGACAACACTTCCAATCATACAAAGGTGAAGATTCTCTTAAGTTATTAGCTAAGGTGTGAGAGAAGAATTGATGTAACCGAATTAATTGAATATAATTTAATATTGACTTTCCAATTATGCTTGTTATTCCCAGCAAAAGTAAAGGTGGGCAATACATCCCATCAAAATGTCTGTACTATTCTGTATTTAGTATACATCATCTTGGTTTTTTTTAAAGGTTTTTAAAAGCAATTCATCAGTGTTTCTCCAATTGTCTTAAAAATAAAATTTTTATACTTGTTATGTTTTTTAATTGTCAGAACTGCCTTATCCAAATGCAAATTTATCTTGTATTTTCTTTCACATTTTGTTAGAAGATTTTGCTTAAAAACAAAACACTTCTATTCATTTTCTTATAAAAGGTGCTTTTATCATGTTAGTGCATGTGTTTAATCATAACTACTGCCAAAACTACTTCATAAAATCATTTCATGAGCATTTCATTGTCAGTGTAAATGTTATAATTTAAATTTCATACCATTTTCAACATAATATTTGATAGAGAAGTGTTTCATTCATGTGTAACTTTTAACTGTACTGACATTTAAAATTTGTTTTTGAAATAAATGTATATTGTTAAACTATCTCATGGCTTTACTTATTTTCATGTCTATCTGGTATGGAACTATTTTATTCCCTCTAAAAAGCTTAAGAGGTAGTAAACCTTACCTAAGTTTACTACATTTAAGATTCAAAAACTTAGATTGTTTCGATTTTGTTAAATTGAGAAGGTCTGATTATGAGAAAATTCACATAATCTCAGTTGTACACACATGACAATGTCCTAAGCTTTAATGTGAAAATGTATAAACAGAAACCCTACTGTCAGTATGTCAAATATAAGCAAAGTAAACTATCTTATCTGCTCAACATATCTCGGATTATTTTTATTTTCATGTGGAAGCTCTTAGGGACTGATCAAACTTTAATGTTTTCTGTATGAACGTATTATCCATTTTGAACATTTCATTCACAATTACACGTATTTTAAAAATGCACAAAAGTTCCTTTTTTTTCTTCTGAAAATGATTTTTTAATTAAAATTGCATTTTCTTTAAGCTTTCCTGCACCATTCAGCGACAAAAGTATTGTGAAATCAGCAGTAAATAGCATGGTATTTGGGAAAACTTATTTGATGCATTATGTATAACTTGGCACAAATATTTTTCTATCTACATTTTTCTTAAATTTTCTTTCTGAAAGATTGGAACAAATTTAATTTCGTATAAAAAAAAACATCCTGTTTTGAAATTTTTCATATTTGAAGGGTCAAGACTTAAGTACTAAGCTACATTTTTGGGATTTAAGTTTGACTGTTAAGTCACTGAATAAAATGAAGTATATTTAGCTATTTATTATTAATTTTTCATTTAATCTGAATGACATTTTTTTAAATACGTCTGTTGCATACTTCATAATTAACTATTTTTATAAGCGTTGCACTAATATTTAGTGGCTTGGCACCATCTTGACCCTGAATGCTAAACGATTCAACAATTGATTATTTGGATAATTGTTTGAAAATTATCTAACTTTAGGTAATTTTATGATTGTCCTAATGTAATTCTTTAAAGTACTGAATGGTTATAAAGTAACTTCCCACTGCAATCACAACTTTCGACGAATCGGTATTCAGATTTCAAGATGTGTGTTTCAAAGTTATAAATAACAAGAATCAGCCCATGCTATTACAGATACAGTTAACAAACTTCGAATAGAAACCCACTATTTTATCATGTAATTTTAGTTTATCAAAGACGACTGCACAAAAGCACTCAAAGATGAATGTGACTGACAAAAGAGGGAAAGTAGCCCCAATAAGAAACCATAACATTTTACCCGTATTAACCGCCATCACATGCATGCAGGATATTGTGGACATCACTAACGCATGAAAAGAATATGCGGGAATGGAGTCGACTCTGATTTTAGTACTTGTGTGAGAGAGCAATTCATAAAGTCATCTTACCACCACAGCTACTGTCTTTGTAAAGAGAATATTTTCAAAAGTAACTTGCCGTTTTTATACTGGTAGAGGCGTGTACATACAAATGAGGGAGAAATGCAGCCAATCAACGAAGTCGGCAGTGCTTATATAATACAACAGGCAGCTAGGGAAGCTGTTAGATCGGTTTCTGCTGATACAATGGCAGGTTATCGCAATTTACGTGGCTTAGTAGTCGTCGCTTGTGAGATGGGGCACAGTATTGCCGAGGTAGAGATGAAATTTGGATTTTCGCGCATGACTATTGCAAGAGTGCCGTAAATGTAAAAAACCCGGGGGCGGGGGGGAAATGGACAGATGTGTGGGCGGAAAAAGACCCTGAAGGAACGGGACCATCGACGACTCATCAGAATCGTTTCATGAAGTAAATGTGTAACACTGACTCAAATTGCTGCAGATTTCAATCAACAAGTGTCAGTGTGTAAACTGAGCAACGGTCCCTCCATGATATGGATTTTCGGAGCCGAAGTCTAAGTCGAGTATTATTAATGACTGCAAGACACAAAGCTATGTGCCTTGCCTGTGCTAGCCAGCACCGCCATTGGACTGTTGGAAACGAAAAACGTTGCCTGGTCTGACTAGAGTGCCTATATAATAAGAGTGGCGACATACGGGAAACACTTTCTGATTGGCTTAGAGACCTTTTCTACCGCCCGAGGCGGTCTTTTCCTAGCTCCCGTAGACTTAACATGGGAACTTTTTGTGTGTCCGAGAAAAACGTGTACATTAAATAAAAAAGAAAATATAGCTTATTCATGTTCCATTTCGTGTTCTAGAATGTTCATTTATTATTATTTTAGTGTTTTGTCAGTATAAATTTGAAGACTTTTTAAGTAAATAGCTTTTTTCGAACAACGTGGTGTTTCCCGCAATCTAAGTTAGCGCGTTGTGCAATCCATCTCATCCATTACGCATGTAATTGAGCGTTTATATGATTCATTTGTACCGAATGTATCCATATTATAACAATCATGCTTTTTGTTCTCCTTGAAATGATATATTAATTCGCCCAGCAACATTCTTCGAGACGATTCTGGCAGAAAAATGGCTGCCGCGCATGCGCATTGGGTCCAATTTGGTCCCTTGTCGCCACTCTTATTATATAGGCGCTCTAGGTCTGACGAGTCGTTTCCAGTTGTATCTGGCTGATGGCCCTGTACGGGTATGGAGAAAACCTTATGAAGCCATGGACCCAGCATGCTAACAAGGGATTGTTCAAGCTGGTGAATGGTCTGATGGTATGGAGCGTGTCAGTTGGCATGATTTTGGACCCCTGGAACGTCTAGAGACGACCTTGACGAGTGACCGGTACCTTCAGCATCCTTTCCGATCACTTACACCTACTCACGTCATGTGTGCATTCCGACGGGCATGGACAGTTCCAGAAGGACAACGCGACACCACACGCGTCGAAAGTTGTTACCAAGTGGTTCCAAGAACACTCTTCTGAGTTTAAAGACGTCCGTTGGTCTTTAAAATCTCCTGACATGATTATTATTGAGTATATCTGGGATGCCTTACAGCGGGCTGTACAACACAGATCTCCATCACCTCGCACCTATTCGCAATTGTGGACTGCCCTGTAAGAGTCATGATGTGCTTTGCCTCCATGATACCTTCACACATTAGTGGAGTCCATGCCCGTCATGTTGCGGCAGTTCTGCGTGCTCAGGGTGGACCTACACAATATTAGGTGGGTGTACCAGTTTTTCTGGCATTTCAGTTTAGATTAATGTTTACCATAAATCAATATTATGTAGAAACTACACTGTTTACGTCTAATGTCCCACAAGTTTAAACTTATTTGGGTAACAAATTACATTCATTAAAATCCGAACTAAAAAAATTCTACTTTCAAATATTTTTCTTTAATCATGATTTTTTCATAACCTGATTGTACTCATGAGTTTGAATAATCTGTAAAATAGCCCCCTTTTTTGTGTGAAGGATAATCCTTTGAATTTCATAGTGCGCTTTTCTGTGCTAATGCAGCACAAATGTTTAATCTATAACTTAATTCAGAACAATGGTTTGGATTTAGTTTCAAATTTTATATCGAGTTCTCCTTTACAAATGTACTCTACTAATAAGTACCGATCTTGCACCGGTGGGTTTAAATTGCCACTCCCATCAAGGACAGTAGAATCAGGATGATTAATTAACAAAATTATCAGATCCCATCTTAGATTGAAGTAATTTAGATCTTGCTACTTATTCTGTATAAAATCTTAAAGCTTTTATGTATAAACAGCTAATAATCCCGACAGAAGTAACTACTACCAATAAATTGCTCTGAAGTTAAAAGGTAAGACACAAACAAAACATTGTGGTGTCGTCGTCCCAAAACGGTAGCTGAAAACAGTACGAATCTTACAAAAGGAGAAGACAACCAACAGCTAAATTAATTAACTTATTATTACATATATAGTATTTACATCATCACATTAAAATGATATTCCCATACAACATCAAAGTATGTATCTCGCAGTCCAGTGTGGTGAACTAGAGTGTCTATATAATAAGAGTGGCGACATACGGGAAACATTTTCTGATTGGCTTAGAGACCTTTTCTACCGTCCTAGGCGGTTTTTTCCAAGCTCCCGTAGACTTAACATGGGAACTTTCTGTGTGTACGAAAAAAACATGTGTACATTGAATTTAGAAGAAAATATCGCTTTTTCATGTTCCATTTCGTGTTCTAGAATGTTTATTTATTTTTATTTTAGTGTTTTGTCAATATAAATTGGAATACTTTTTTAGTAAATAGCTTTTTTGAACATGGTGTTTCCTAGAGTGCCTATATAATAAGAGTGGCGACATACGGAAAACACTTTCTGATTGGCTTAGAGACCTTTTCTACCGTCCTAGGCGGTTTTTTCCAAGCTCCCGTAGACTTAACATGGGAACTTTCTGTGTGTACGAAAAAAACATGTGTACATTGAATTTAGAAGAAAATATCGCTTTTTCATGTTCCATTTCGTGTTCTAGAATGTTTATTTATTATTATTTTAGTGTTTTGTCAATATAAATTGGAATACTTTTTTAGTAAATAGCTTTTTTGAACATGGTGTTTCCTAGAGTGCCTATATAATAAGAGTGGCGACATACGGAAAACACTTTCTGATTGGCTTAGAGACCTTTTCTACCGCCCGAGGCGGTCTTTTCCTAGCTCCCGTAGACTTAACATGCGAACTTTTTGTGTGTTCGAGAAAAACGTGTGTACATTAAATTAAAAAGAAAATATAGCTTATTCATGTTCCATTTCGTGTTCTAGAATGTTTATTTATTATTATTTTAGTGTTTTGTCAGTATAAATTTGAAGACTTTTAAAATAAATAGCTTTTTTTAACAACACGGTGTTTCTCACAATCTAAGTTAGCGCGTTGTACAATCCATCTCATCAATTACACATGTAATTGAGCGTTTATATGATTTATTTATACCGAATGTATCCATATTATAACAATCATATGCTTTTTGTTCTCCTTGAAATGATATATTAATTCGCCTAGCAACATTCTTTGAGACGATTCTGGTAGAAAAATGGCAGCCGCGCATGCGTATTGGGCCAAATTTGGTCACTTGTCGCCACTCTTATTATATAGGCACTCTACATAGACTTAACATGGGAACTTTCTGTGTGTACGAGAAAAACGTGTGTACATTAAATTTAGAAAAAATATCGCTTTTTCATGTTCCATTTCGTGTTCTAGAATGTTTATTTATTATTATTTTAGTGTTTTGTCAGTATAAATTTGAATACTTTTTAAGTAAATAGCTTTTTTTTTAACATGGTTTTTCCCGCTACTTTGGCGATATAAACAGCGCGCCAAAGCAGTACGCAAGTTTTAAATTTTTGATAATGCGTTGTTTTTTTTAGCTGTTCCCTTCTAAAAGGTTTACAATAGCCTATGCCGAATTGAATCATCAGTAAAGCAGAGAGTAAATTGTAGCCATGCTTTATATAAAAAGAATAAAAGAAATATTTATACAAAAGTGTTATTTTGGATATAAATGCGTACAAATGCTGTTAACTATTTTTTATCTTGAGATTATTCTTGTATGTTTAGGCCAATATTTGCTCATAATTTAGTTTCAATCTGTTAATTCTATTTTTTCGTCTGAAAATGTGATAGATTTTTTTAACAAATGTGTACTGATGGTGTTGATTATTTTTGAAATTACATGTCTTTTGACTTGTATAAATGGATGAAACTTAAAATTAAATTTAAGTGGGTTAAAATTTTGTGTTATGCATTAAAAAGGTCAAATAAAAATGTTCAGTATCTTTTCTGGTTCGGTTAATGTAAGGAAAGGATTAATCACACTAAAAAAAAACTACATGTCTTGAACAGTTGGTTGAAAGAAAGTTTTATTTTAAGGAACTATCCATTAATAGGACATTTTAAATCTATTTTTTATTTAATGTTATAAAATTAATGCGTAAACTTCTATCACATAGCATGGAAAGAATTTTAAGAAAAAACTGAAGTGCCTGAGAGAGATAACACATCAGATCTTATTTTATTTAACACTGAAGTTATAAGCTTAACTTTTTTCTTTTTCTTGTTAATATTCACGAAAAAAAATTCAATAAGTTGTGTGCATAAAAATTTCTGGACATAAATACTATCGCCAAAAGAAAGAGTGAGGAGGAAATGTGGGAAAACGATGGAAGAAACATATTCGCCCAGCAACCTTCTTGGAGACGATTCTGGTAGAAAAATGGCTACCGCGCATGTGAATTGGGCTAAATTTGGTCCCTTGTCGCCACTCTTATTATATAGGCACTCTACGGTGAACCAACCTCACAAACTCGCTCTGGCTCTTTAAACTTTGTCTTTTCGTGGTTTGCCGCAGTCTAAAAATAACCCAACGGTTAGTCAATAATCAATCAGAGATCATCTGGATGAACATCAAGTGCAGAGGATGCGCTATTTCACCTGCTCCTCTCAAGTCGTAAGGTATATGACACAAGAACAGCAGCTGGCGCCAAAATATAACCATTCAGAATACATTCGGCATTTCAATGACACAGTGGAGTTGGCACATGCCCTGCAAGTGATCCTTCCTAAAGGTCAATCATAACGGATTTTCTCACAATGTCACACCACACAGTTGAGAAAACTAATACTTCAGAAATGCCACCCCTTCATGTGTTGGAGTTCGAGCCACTGTCCCCTTAGCTACGCTACTGCAAATGCTTGATGCTCGACACTATCATAGCACCATAACCTGCTTATAGACCTGCTACCTTTGGGTATTTAAAGTAATATTTTTGCTCCAGATTGCAGCTTACTCTTTTGTTTCGTTCCACTCAATTCTTGTAATATGTGAAAATGCTTGCATGAAACTTGTTATTCTTGCTCCAAATTGTCAAAATAATAACTCCAAAAAATGCTTCAAATCATAATTTAGCAAATAACATTGCAAAAAAGATTAAAGTATGTCCGTGCTAAAAGGCAGTTTGAAAATAAAAACATTAATTGTTTAAATCCTCTATTTTTAATCCTATCAACCAAAAGTTTAAATTTTGGATGAAACATAAAAAGCAGAGATAGCTCATGAACACATTTTCTAATTCTCAATCGTTTTTAAAAACTGTGCCATGATTTTAACCTTTTCATGGAACTGTTATGGGGGGGGGGCGTCGTGGCTCAGTGGGTATGCCCATTGCGCTAGCAACTTTTGAGTTGTAGTCGGCGCATGTTTGATTCCTGTCAGATGCATTACTCCCTGGATGTAATTCTCTTTTCTATGTCAGAAAAACTTTCATATTGTGTGTGAATATTACTTGATATTGTATATCTTGTGTCTGGCGCAGCATGGCATACATGATATTTGCAATTTGCACCATAAACCCTAAGAAACAAACCTGTTAGAGGGAAATTGGTTTTACTGCACACTTTGTTTTCTCAACTGTCTTGACAGTCGTAATATAAAGATTCTTAAGGCTTGACCACAACCATAAAAATATCTAAGGGACTCAAGAAACAAATGAGGCAAGCCAACATGACGTGACCCTCCTTGTCTCCTTCTAAATACAGCACCCAAACAAACTAATTCGCGTGGTCGAGTTACCCAACACATTTTCGTTACTGCTGTATGTTTCATTTTTCTCATGTTTGAGACGTTTCGGGGACCAACCATGAAAATATTGAGAATTGAGGAGTTCGATCTCTAGGACTTGGCTCCACTGTCTCTTGATTTGGGCAGTGTGGTTTAATGTATTAGGTAATGGAAAGGATAATTTTTAATTAACATCGTACTAAAGCAACACAGCGGGCTATTGACGACGGTCCGGGATCCATCCGCTAAGGAAAATATTCAAGGACAACGTAATTTTGAACCACGTTCAGATGACGAGGCAACACCTGTCCTGGCACCTCACTCTCCAAACTTCCATACCAACCTAACGTAAGGACTTTGGGCCACGACATATTTAAGATGCACCATCCGCCTCTACACCATACGCCTACAACTATCCATGCACTGACCCGGAATCGAACCAAGAAAGTTCCTATCTAGAGGCTAATCCCTTAACCACCAGACCGGTTGGTCAGCTTAATGCTTAGATCGGGGTACACCAGAAATACCTGAACATTTTAATACTGTCTTTATGTTTGAGGGCCGAACCGAGGCCAACGAAAAGATAAGGCCTGGGAAGTATTTCGTGACGTCACCAACGGCGGCTTAGAAATTTCACATCGCAATTTTCTTGTGCATGACAACTTATTACATCAGATAATTTATTTTAAATTTGTAAAAGTGTTTCAAAAATAAATCTGCAGTTAAAAGATAGCATTTTATTTTTTATTAATACTTGAGTTTGATCAGTAGTATATTTTCCTATTAATTTTTTATTCAAAACAGAGAAAAATATACCTTTATTTTTAAAGAATAAATCTGATTGCATATATATTTAAAACCTTTTTCACACCACAAAAAGCATTTTTAAAATTTTCCCCACGCTATTTTTGTTTTTAAAATATTCAAATTCATTACTTGAAACATTATTGAATAATAATATATATACATTTTATTTTCTTCTTTTGAGTTGAAGTCTTTTGATAAAATGTTGAAATAGCATGATTTTAAATTGATACTCAACCATCAAAAGAAACACAATTCCCTTGAAAATTTAATACACAATAATGTTTTACCCCCTTGGAATAGTTTAAGGTTTATTTTGCAATTTATTTACTTATAAATGAATTATTTTTATGTCATGTGAAATAAAGAAATATTTTCATTACATAACATTCTTTCATACTTCTTTTCAAACATTTCACCAAATATTATTTAAAATATAGCACAAAACACATCACATAAATTAACTATTCATTATCCCACATTATATTTAGAAATAAGCTTATAATTATTTATATTTGAAGCTATTAAATGAACACATTACTAAATATGTGAATGATATTTCTAATTCATAATATTTTTTAACTTAAAAGAAATTTAGACTACACACAATTAATGTACTTAGGTTTTCTTAATTAAAGTATATTAAGTTGTCAACTTTCTTTTATCAGTTTCAGAAGGTTCCAAAAGTTCCTCGGCCGAACCCTAAACAAATTTGGGAGTTAACAAGGGGCTCGGTCGACAGGTCTCACCACCGCGCTGTGTTCATCAATTAAAGTTCACATTCACAGGGATGTTTTATTATTATAATTTACGTCACACTGGCGGAGCACAGCGGGCTATTGATGACGGTCAAGGTTCAATTCCGAAGGGAAAGAACCAAGAACAAAGCCTCTGAATTTCGATTTGTGGTCAGCTGACGAGGTTAACATCTAAGATTTGACTTAGACTCCACTCTCCAAACTTACAAACCACACCGACGTGAGAACATTTGAGACCACAACAGATTTAGTTTGCAATAGCCCCACGTAAACTATGGTCTTTGGTTGGATTGAGTGCAATGTTCTGGTCGTCACCAATAGCCGGTTGTGTTGTTCTAACGTGACGCTAATTAAAAATACCAAATACCGAGCTCATGGTAGCTCAGTTGGAATATTATTGGCTTAGGAAACGGTAATTGGTAATTTTTAATTAACGTAGCTCTAGAGCTACACAGTTTACTATTGCCGCCGATTAGCAAACGGTGTTGCGAGACTCTCCTTGAAATAACAACATTCAATCGTTCTCTACAAATTACACTTTATTTTATCCGACTCCATATGTATAGCAATATTTTACACGGCTGAATTATCAGGCATTCTCCTTTGGAATTACACGAAAAATCCCATAATAAAAAGTGTGCAAACGATAATAAGAAAATATCAGAAATTAGAGTACAAACGATAATACGGAAAAATAACAGTAACTAATGTGCAAACGATAATTCGAACTACTTTTAACATCATCCCAGTTGAACAACATTCCTTCTACTTCTTGTTTTAAGGTCCACAGGAACAGTTTCTGCCCTCTCAGGAGTGACAGTTCCTTTTTCCTCAGAAGTATGGTTATCAGCTGCAGGAACAGTCTTTACTGAATTGGATATCACTTTGTAGTATAGTTGATCCGATTGGGACACTTCTAAAGGATAGACAGCTTGAACTGGTCTGGTGAGTACCCCGGTTGCAGTTTTCACCTTGACTACTCTAATAATATTGTCTTTCCCAGGGAAAGTAGCAATGATGAGTCCCAATGGCCAGTCAATTCGTTTCTTGTTGTCACTGCTTATAAGGACTATGTCCCCTACCTTAGCTTCTCTCACTAGATGTTTATGTTTAGGTGGTTGTTGAACTAGTAGACTAATATATTCATCTCGAAACCTCTTTCGGAAATCCTCTCTCAAACGTTGTTGATATCTCCATCTTTTAGACAGGTTGACATTATCCAGGTGTCTAAATCTGGTACTCCCACCATTCGGATATCTTGTAGGAACATGGAGGGTGTTATGTATCTGGCAACAGCCAGATTATAGAACCTTCCAAGCTGTGTGACGCGCGCGTGCTTTTTTGGTTCCATAGTTTCGTATTGTACATGTTCGGTGTAGTTGTTGTTATGCTCGTTCATGCCTGTGTATCTTAATGCTAATAAATGTTCTTTGCGTGTATGTAAAACGAATCGTATCGTCTCTCGGTCTACCTGGCATACATGACAAAAGAGTTGGCGACGAGGAATGGGATCTTCGAACATTAATTTTGAATCTTATGAGGCGTCTGTGGAAGACTGGTCCAGTTATGTGGAACGTTTAGAATCTTACTTCGTTGTTAATGGGATCGAAGATAAAATGAAAGTCCCTGCTATTTTAAGCCTTATGGGAGCAACAACGTATAAATTGTTAAAGAATCTGGCCACTCCGAACATTCCTTCTGAATTGACTTATCAAGATATCGTAAAATTACTTTCGGAACATTTGAATCCTAAACCACTAGAGATGACAGAACGGTTTCGTTCCTACAAGAGGAAGCAATTTGAAGGTGAGTCCATTGCAAATTATTGTGCCGAATTACAAAAACTGTCGATACACTGTAACTTTGGGAACAATTTAAGTACGATGCTTCGTGATAAATTGGTGATGGGTCTCAAAAACGAAAATATACAGAAAAAGCTGTTAGCAGAGGATAAGTTAACATACGAAAAAGCTAAGAGCATTGCATTCGCAATGGAATCTGCTCAGAGATATGTTTGTGAAATTCAGAATCAAATGGTATCGATAAAAAAATTACATAGTTCGCAAGATAAAACTATCAAAAAAAGATTTTTCTAAATTTAAGAAATCTGAACCTACAAAGAAGTTTGATAAATCTCGGAAATGTTACAGATGTGATAGTACTCAACATTTAGCTCACGAATGTAAGCACAAGAACACTCAGTGTAGGAATTGCTTAAAGATCGGGCATTTGGCAAAAGTCTGCCGCTCAAAACGTAACGAAACAGTTAAACAAATAGAATCTTGTTCTGAAACTGTACCAGTTAATAGCGTTAAATTATAAATTTTTGTTGAAGGGAATAAATGTTTATTTGAATTAGATACTGGAGCTGCTATTAGTTGTATGAATGTGAATGAATTTAAGAAACTTTGTCCGGATGTAGCCATTAAGCCTACCAAATTATTGCTTAGGAATTTCGATAATTCTATGATAACATCAGCTGGCCAAGCAGTGGTGCAAATTCAATACAAAGATCAAATTAATACAGAAACTATTTATTTGGTACATGCAAAAGTAAACGAAGTTTTTGGTCGTGAATGGTTGAGAAATTTCCAATTAAACTGGAGCTCAATTAAAGCAAATCGGGTTGAAAATTGTATTTCTCGAACCAATAAATTAAATATCTTGCTTCAAAAGTATGAGAAATTTTTTTCTCCGGGTATCGGGAAACTGGAAAAGTTTTGTTGCCGTCTTCAAATGAAACCTAATTACAAACCGGTATTTTTTAAACCTCGACAGGTACCATTTGCTTTAAAAGAAAGAATAGAAACTGAACTTAATAGGTTAGTTGCAGAAGACATCATTGAGCCGGTGACATATAGTGATTGGGCTACACCAATTGTTCCTGTTATCAAACAGAATGGGAACCTACGAATCTGTGGTGATTATAAGGTGACTATCAACCCGATACTAAAAATTGAGCAGTATCCTTTACCCCGTATCGAGGACATTTTTGCTGAACTGTCAGGAGGGGAGTTCTTTACTAAAATCGACTTATCTGAGGCATACCTTCAAATGTTAGTTGATGAGCAGGACCGACATCTATTGACGATCAATACTCACAAGGGTTTGTTCCGTTACAAGAGAATGAATTATGGTATAGCCTTAGCTCCGGCAGTGTGGCAGAGAGCCATTGAACAAGTTTTATCAGGCATCGCGGGGGTACACGTATTTTTAGACGATATTACCGTAACGGGAAGAAATGATCAAGAGCATTTTGAAAGGTTAGAATTAGTACTACAGAGACTAGAAGAATATGGTCTCAGAGTAAATAAGTGGAAAAGTGAATTTTTTAAGAAATCTGTGAATTATTGTGGTCATACAATTGATAAATTCGGCCTCCACAAAACACAAGAAAAAATGGATGCAATTACGAAGGTACCAGTTCCAAAAACTGTATCTGATTTGAAGAGTTTTTTGGGTTTAGTCAATTACTACGGAAAATTTATTCCCAACTTATCTACTCGTATCGCTCTTTTCAATAATTTACTGCAGAAAAGTACTAAATTTTTGTGGACTGCAGAATGTGAAAAAGCTTTCAAGGCATTGAAACAAGAAATTGCTTCAGACCGAATTTTATGCCATTATGATCCTAAGTTACCTCTGGTATTACAAACTGATGCATCACCAGTTGGAATAGGAGCAGTTTTAAGTCACATTATGCCAGATGGTTCAGAAAAACCAGCAATGTTTGCATCAAGATCATTGACTAAAACGGAACGTAATTATTCGCAGATAGACAAGGAAGCATTGAGTATCGTATGGGGAGTAAAGAGATTTTATCAATATTTATTTGGTCGACATTTTGATCACGTAACCGATCATAAACCCCTAGTATCAATTTTCGCACCTAATCGTAGTTTACCATATCTATCAGCAACACGAATGGTTCATTATGCACTTTTTCTCCAAGCATTCAGTTATACAATCAAGTATCGAAACACTAAGAATCATGGCAATGTCGATGCACTTTCACGGTTACCACTAGCAGTTGACAATGACTGTGAGTACTTGACTGAAGCAGACGTGACAAATATTTCGCAAGTCGAATTAATGCCTGTTACAGCAACTAACATAGCTAGAGCTACTAAAACTGATAGGAAATTGTTCGAACTGTATGAAAGTTTAAAATCTGGAACTGAATTACCTGTGCCTTGGAAAGGTAGAGAATCTGAATTTTCATTGCAAAATGGTTGCATAATGTATGGTCATAGAGTATGCATTCCTGAAAAGTACCAGAATCAAGTTTTGGAAGAACTTCATGTTGGACATCCTGGAATTGTCAAAATGAAGGCCATAGCTAGAAGCTACTGCTATTGGCAAGGTATTGATGCCAGTATAGCCAATTTTGTTCAGAACTGTTCAGCTTGTATCGCAACGAGGAACGAACCAGCAAGGATAAATCGACATCCGTGGGAATGGCCAAATGGACCTTAGCAAAGGATACACGTTGACTACGCTGGTCCTTTTATGGGGAAAATGTTTTTTGTAGTCTCTGATGCATATTCGAAGTGGATAGAAGTCATTCCGATGAAAAATATTACAGCTAGTTTTACAATTCATCTTCTTCGTATTATTTTTGCTCATTATGGAATTCCCTTAACTTTGGTTAGTGATAACGGCGCAAGTTTTACTAGTTACGAATTTCGACATTTTTTGAAACTGAATAATATTAAACATATAACTTCTGCACCGTACCATCCTGCTACGAACGGACAGGCAGAAAGAATAGTACAGTTAATCAAAGCTTCGTTGAAATCGAGTACAGGTGATTCTGGAGATCTAAATGTGAAATTACAAAGATTTTTATTACAGTATAGAATAACTCCACATTCTCTCACGGGAGAAACTCCGAGTGCCTTGTTTTTGAAGAGATGTATTCGCACTAGGCTTGATCTTTTTAAACCAAATTTGAGAGACAAAGTTGTTCAGAAACAGAGTTCGAGACTTGACACAGAATCTATCTTGCGTGAGTTTCAGGAAGGGGAGAAAGTAGCCGTAAGAAATTATTCCGGACCTAACAATTGGAACAATTATAAACCGAGATGGAACTTTGAGCATAGCATACAAGTTGGAAATGAAATTTGGAAGAGACACGTAGATCAAATAAGGAAATGTGGGAAGTCGATTGAATTATCCCAAGCTGCTACTGAAATTTCAATTTACGATAAAGAATTGAATTTTCCAGATGAGCCAGTATCCGATGATGTTACTGAATCGGAACCGCCTGCACCTGTACCTGAAGTTGTCCCTGAACCTAAAGATGTACCTGTACCTGCCACTCCAAGTGATGATATACCACCTAAGCCTGTACCAGACGCTTCCGGAAAGCCGAAAACTGATGTGCCACTCCGACGCTCAAACCGAATCAGGAGACCTCCAAAGAGACTCGACCTGTGACTCTATATTTTGTCGGGGAGGAACTGTTATGTGTCTGGCAACAGCCAGATTAGAGAACCTTCCAAGCTGTGTGACGCGCGCGTGCTTTTTAGCCTTTTTGGTTCCACAGTTTCGTATTGTACATGTTCGGTGTAGTTGTTGTTATGCTCGTTCGTGCCTGTGTATCTTAATGCTAATAAATGTTCTTTGCGCGTATGTAAAACGAATCGTATCGTCTCTCGGTCTACCTGGCATACATGACAAAGGGAATCAATCTTTGGGATCCTCTGATAGATAAGTGAGAGGTCTAGCATTGATTACAGCCTCAGCGTCACACAAAATCGTAAAAATTTCTTCGTGAGTCAAAGAGGCTTTTGCAAGAACTCTTCTTAACAATTTCCTAATCATCTCTACAATCCTCTCCCACCATCCACCCCACCAAGCTGCAGTTGGGAGGTTAAACTTCCACTGGATTCTTAAGATTGAAGTATCACAAATGACTTGATCCCAGATGATGGATTTCATAAGATTTTCTGTACCAACAAAATTGCTTCCGTTATCACTATATATTATTTTCGGACGCCCTCTTCTTGCAATGAATCGTCGTAAGCCTAAAATGAAACAATTTGTCGAAAGACTATGTATCAGTTCGAGTTGTATAGCACAGTATACGGCGCAAGTGAACAGTAAAATCCATGCTTTTTTCCCATCTTTCTAGAACAATGGCCCTGCCAAATCCACTCCGGTAACTTCAAAGACTAAAGCCTCCCTAATTCTATCTTCTGGAAGAGGCGTAGGGCTGGTCTCAATTCCTTTCGCTGCATGTTTTCTACATCGAACGCATTTTGCAATTACTCGTTGGATGGTTTTTCTACCTCTTAAAATCCAAAATTGTTGTCGTATGACAGCTAACACACCTTGAGTTCCAGCATGCATAGATCGCAGATGTTGTTCTTGAATTAACTTATCAACTATCTCATGATTTGCCGGGAGTACTATTGGGCAAAGAAAATTCTCATCGTCGTCTCTTCTGGTAACACTGGATTTCATTTCACCAACTGGGTTTAGATCGCAGAAGATATTATCCGTGCCTTTATCCCACAGTAATCCCAGAACTGGAATGGGATCTTCTGGTTTTCCTTCTTGAAACTCATTGTGCTCCCACCCTCTTAGGTCGAAGCAAGCCTTATCCAGCAAATTTCTTGACTCTTGGATGAATTTTTGTAACATTTTCTCACTTGATACAGAGGCCACACAATTATCTACATAGAAAGATATTTTTAATGTCTCGGTCGTCTCATTGTAACTAGGTGAGCTCATTTCTAATAGATGATTTAATATAGCAGCTAACAGGAATGGGCTGCAGGTGAGACCAAACACAACTCGTCGGTGTCTATATATTTTTAACTGTCTTTTTTCAAAATCATCCCACCACAAAAATCTGAGGAAGTTCCGATCCTCTTTCGCAATTGAGATTTGGAGAAACGCTTTTCTGATGTCCGCCACAACTCCTATTTTGTCTTTTCGAAACCGTATCAGTATAGGTGCTAATTCTTCTAACAGACTCGGACCCTTTTAAAGGCAATCATTAAGAGAAGGTGAACCTTTCCCACGACATGACGCATCGTACACGGGTCTTGTTCTCGTTGTGGAATTCTCCTTAAATACACCACGGTGCGGTAAGTAGTGGCATCGTTCTCCGAGCTCTTCTACAGGTACCTTTTCAATAATGTCCAATTTTTCCCATTCTTTGAAGACCTCATCATAGCAACAAAGCTTTCCTTCCTATTGAAGCTTCATGGCAGTAGAAACACATCGTTTCTTAGCAATTTCCATATTTGGTTTTAGGTCTTTATTTTCTAACCATGGTAGGTGGATTTCGTAGCGTCCATTTTTATCCACAGAGACGGTTTTATCAAAATAATCCAAAGCAGCCTTTTCCAACTCCTGCTTGGATTTGGTTTCTATTGGATCTTTAATACCTAAGGTATCTAGCTCCCAAAGATTTGTTATTGAAGCATTTTGAGATAAGAGGGATATGATAGTCTGAGACGATAAACCATGAATTCTTTCGCAGGGTACTTTTCCCATAATTAACCAGCCCAGTCTGGTTTCTACAGCTATCAGTCCACATTTGAGTTAGTAACTTTTCCCGGTAAAAAGTTCTCCACAAATATCAGCTCCAATCAGTAATTCAATATCTGGACGACCTTTCCCATAATCCGCTAACCATATTTTCTTTTCTCTTAACTCTTTTTCCCATGGTCCCTTTTTGAGTCTAGGTAATTTCCCACATATCACAGTTTCGTCTAGAACTTGAATAGTACAGTTGTAGTTACTGTTGAAATTGCTCACATTTATCTTGTACCGCTGATGCTGTTCTTTTTTCAGTCTTGTACCTCCAAATAAAGAATGAGTCAAATCTTCTGTTCCGACTGACTCATAACCCATCTCATCGGCAGTTTTCTTCAAAATGTAAGATCGCTGTGAACCGCTGTCGATAAGTGCTCGAATAGTCCGACTTCCCTTGTTTGATTTCAGTTTTACCTGTAAAGTCTGAAGAAGAACTTCTGCTGAACAGCTGTGATTTGACAATGAATTTTGTATTTCCTCTTTTTTTTCTGTGTTCACAGAACTTCATCCTTCTTTCGGTTTGCTGGTATTTCTGGACACATTATAACCCAATGTTTTCGCCCACAAATCAGGCATTTAACTTTCGATTTACAAGCTTTTGATTGATGCCAAAACTTCGGACAAGTAAAACACGCCTTCTTTTCTTTAATTGTTCTCTGTTTTTCTTCCAGCGACATCCGATGTGCTTGAAAACATTCTTTGCTGTCATGCAATTTACAGCAGAAGATACAGCTACTTTTTATTTCGTTCCTTTCTTTACTTGTAAATAAATCATTTGCAGTCGGTACGCATTCCTCATTTTTCTGAAGCGATTTCTTCTTAGTTACTGATCGTTTGAGATTAAAACCCTCGATAGCCATTGAGATGCGTTCTTCATTCTCTACTTCATTTCGAATAAATTTCATAAGGTCATTGAGACGATCTTTTGGTGCGTCTCCTAATTTTGGTTGTCTCTGCCAGACTCTGAGTAACTCCTCGGGAATACATGACTCGACTAGAGGAAATAAAACTGCCGCAAACATTTTTGTTGTTATTCCCAATGATTCCAATGCTCTTAACTGTGATTCAAGTTTATCATAGAGAGATAGTAGAGAAAACAAAGAACTGGAATTGGAGTTCTGTATCACTAGCGTAAGTAATTCTCTGATGTAAAACTCCACTAAAATGTCCTCTTTCCCAAATCTGAATTTAAAACTTTCAATCACCTTAGGATAGTTTTCCACTGTCGCCGGATAACTTTGAACTAGTTCTCGGGCCCGGGAATTCGGACCAGTACATTGTAAAAGATATTGGAATTTGTCACTTGGATCAATGTTCTTATCTTCGTCAATATTTTTAAACATCGACCAGAACGATAACCAGCCCTTGACACTTCCGTCGTACTTACCGAGTTCAATTTGTGGAAGCCTGAACTTTCGGGCTTATGTATGTTGACATAAATTAGAATCATTTTCCATTTTTTTAACTCGTTTGTTGAAAAATACCTCAATTTTATAAAAACTATTTTGATAGTGCTCAGTTGACTTACTTTCAATTTCGAGCTCCTCATCTGTAGTTTCTTCAATTGTCAGCAAAAGTTCCAAAATTTCTTGATCCAATCTTTGCAGTTCCAAGAACTTCACGTTAAGGGTCAAAAGTTCATCTGCGTCCTCTGAATCGACGCCGCCTGCCATTATCTGGTTACAAAGCCGTGTAAATGAGCTTCGAACCATTTTCCGATGCTTATGTGCTTTATCCATTGCGTAAACGAAATTGAGTCAGAATAACAGTAACGTACCTTTAAATATCAGATCGTTCGGGTCACCACTTGTTGCGAGACTCTCCTTGAAATAACAACATTCAATCGTTCTCTACAAATTACACTTTATTTTATCCGACTCCATATGTATAGCAATATTTTACACGGTTGAATTATCAGGCATTCTCCTTTGGAATTACACGAAAAATCCCATAATAAAAAGTGTGCAAACGATAATACGAAAATATCAGAAATTAGAGTACAAACGATAATACGGAAAAATAACAGTAACTAATGTGCAAACGATATATATAATTCGAACTTCTTTTAACAAACGGAGAGTTACGAGTTTAAAACTAGATCCAATGTGGTCCAACTAAAGACCGTCGTAATCATGGGGACCAGTGCGACCAGTGTCGTCAAATATCGTCACTGACATGGTGAGGAAATTTGGAGATTGGAGTGTCAGCTCAGATGTTGACCAAGTTATTGACCGTGGTTCAAATTTACGTATTGTCCTCGGTTGTTCCTTTCGGGTATGATCCTGGACCGTCAACAGTAGTAGTTTAACGTTTTAATTCAACTAATAAACCGAAAGTCCGTGACTCTAGTATTGAATCTACGACCGTCACTAATAGCACAATACACGTGGCCTACAGTAGAGTGCCTATATAATAAGAGTGGCGACAAGGGACCAAATTTGGACCATTTTTCTACCAGAATCGTCTCAAAAAAGGTTGCTGGGCGAATTAATATATCATTTCAGGGAGAACAAAAAGCATAGGATTGTTATAATATGAGTACATTCGGTATAAATAAATCATATAAACGCTCAATTACATGCGTAATTGATGAGATGGATTGCACAACGCGCTAACTTAGATTGTCGGAAACACCATGTTGTTAAAAAAAAGCTATTTATTTAAAAAGTCTTCAAATTTATACTGACAAAACACTAAAATAATAATAAATAAACATTCTAGAACACGAAATGGAACATCAATAAGCTATATTTTCTTTTTAATTTATTATACACACGTTTTTCTCGAACACACAAAAAGTTCCCATGTTAAGTCTACGGGAGCTAAGAAAAGACCGCCTCGGGCGGTAGAAAAGGTCTCTAAGCCAATCAGAAAGTGTTTCCTGTATGTCGCCACTCTTATTATATAGGCACTCTAGGCTACAGTGGTCAAAAACGGACCGCGGTAGCCCGGTAGGAAGATCATTGGTTTAGTAAAGAAAGGATTGCCCATCAATGCTCTTCCAGTTAGACATTCGTGAACATATGGGGTTGGTGCACGTTAAATCCGTCGTGGCTTCAAATATCCTCAACTTGGCGTGGTGTTTAGGAGAGTGGAATGCCAGCTAAGGCATTGCTTCGTCTTCTGACAGTGGTTCAGAATTACGTGATGTTGTCCTCGGATCTTTCCCTTGGGGGTTTGATCTGGGACCGTCAGCAATAGATCGATGTGTTTTTAGTAAGACGTTAATTAAAATATCTACCTACTAAACCTAAAACAAAAACCATCACAGCTGTTCTTTATTGCTTAATAAAGTTGGCAACAGCTTCGAGCGGAACAAATAGACAAATTTTTTCAGTGATGATTGTTTTCATTTCGAGCTATTGGGAAATCTGAAATATATGCAATGTTGTGTGATCATTTGGGAATTTGAATAATTATTTTTGCTAACAGGTGAAAAACTTTTGTTGAGGGTCTTTTTCTTGTGATTTTTCTACACACATTTGTGCAAATTACGATAGTTATATTTCTTTTAACACTGTCGATTCTTTTAGAAATATTTACTTCTTCTTAAATTTTCTCATTCTATTCAAAAAAGTATTTTTGTTAATTTTTCCATCGTGGTAAGAAAATTAACACTTTCTCTTCGTAATTTATAATTGCTGGTGATAATCTTGACATTTTGTTTGTACAATTTTGAACTTGGGGCATTTCTAAAGTTGAAACAAAATGCAGTTATACCTTTACTGTAATCGCCTTTTGAGTAGAATTTAAGTTAAGACGATGAGAAAATTATTTGGTTTGGAAGTTTTAGACAATTTCTCCAAAGTATTTTGTGTCGAATAGCAAAATATGACTGTACAGCGTCAAACCAAACCTAAGTATCCTCTCTAACTTCTAAAAAATTTGATATTTTCATTTCACTTACATTTTTATAACTATGGGTTTGTAGAAATGTTATGTGTTCAGGTGTTTTTACAATTTGGTCTTATGTGTGCATGCATGCATGATGAGTGCATGCATGAGTCCAATTAGTGCTTATATTTACATGCCATTTTAAAATAATATTCTCATTTCAGGTTCCCAATTTGCATTTTTATATCCTAAAAATGCCAGAAAGAAGTGCAGCACCTGAAAGCCCTTCATTAAGAAGGCGAAAACCTGATGAATCTGAAAATGCTTCAAGTAGTGTCAACTCTGAAGATTCATCTAAGTTTACAGATGGACAACTGCAAGCTGTTGAACAGTATGGTTTCTTGTTTAAAAAATAGATTAAAATTTGTTTTTACCTAAAGATTTAAAATTTAATCAATTTATAGGTAATATATGGGTTGTATTATTGAAAAATAATTTTATTATCATATGGAAATATTAAAAAAAAAAAAAAAAAGCTGTTACTATTAAAACTGATACATTTTGGTTGATCTGAGTGTAAAAATAACTTTAGTAAGAGTTAGTTTGCAGATATAGTAACCCATTAGTATATCAATGTTCTTATAGAGAAAGAAATGCAGCATACTGTGAGCAAGGAAAACATTCTTACAGAAATTAAACGGCATTAACATCACACATTTTTATTTGAAAAACTCACAAATTTCATGCAAAATCACTGGCAATGCATTTAAAATGCAGTAAAACCTTGATATTTTGGCATATAAAAATTTTGAGGACCCAAGCAGAGTTACCACTGAATGTACTCAAGATGCCTCACTGTAATGATTGCTGTACCTCCACAAACTGAAAATTCATTAAGGGACCAGTATAAAAGTTATTAAGCTGTATGTGTGATAGATTGAGGCATGATATTACAAAAGGTTACTATATTTGTTATAACAACATATAACTTGAAACAAATAATTGAATCTTGTTTTGGGAAATTTTCTTTTTAGTCTGTGTTAATATTGAAGAGCCAAAGTGATAGAAAAATGTGATATCACACATAAAATAGATGTATCAGTGCAGAAGCAAATTTCACGCCCATTGTATTCATTATTTCTTAAATGCTTAAAGTTGATATTATATCAAGTAATATTTTAATTTTCATAATTTAAATTACTTTATTTTCCGAAGATATTTAATTTATTAATCAACGCTTTTGATAACTCTTAAACTAGCTTTCATTTGGGTATGCCACTGTGTTCTATTATTTGTTGCAAAATTTTATTTATGTTTATATAAATTTAGCACATTTTAGTTAAATAGTTTTAAATTTCACTTGTATCTGTTTTGTGATTATATTTGTTAGAACATATTTTAAATGTTTAACATGTATAATTTGTTTTCAGAATAAGAAAATGTAAAGACTATTATGAAATTTTAGGAGTAAATAAAGATGCTAGTGAATCTGATCTTCGTAAACAGTACAAAAGATTAGCTCTACAGTTTCATCCAGACAAGAATAAAGCACCTGGAGCTATAGAAGCTTTCAAAGGTTATAATTCTTTCATTCAATGTTTTGTATTCAGTGCTTATTATAACTACCATATCTCATATATAAATAATTTATACTTTTATATTATATGAAACTAAATTATGGAATCTCTCACATCAACACTCACATACCAGTACCAGATGAGGTAATCGGCTTGAAATACAAATATGTATCCTAAATACTTAATGTGCTCTGAACAAATGTGTAGCGCTTTCTCTTCTCCTTTATACAATAGTTATATACTATTATTTGTGTAGTCTATCTACAAATTATAGCTGTTCCATAAACTCTAACAAACCTTTATTCTGAAAGACAGTTTGCACATTATACCACAAAGCCATTTCACATTTCCCAATGCCCTCTTAGACCCCTGTACTGTGTAACTTGGTATCCTTATATGTGTGAGCCTTGATTATTATAGAAATATTTATGTTATAAATTATTTTTGTATGTAGTAATCCCTTGATAAATGTGCTTCTTTTAGACCAGAAGAGTATAAATACAGCAAGGGTTCAGAAAAACACTGAAATAAAGAGCTGAATTATACATTAAGTAATAGAGTTTTTTTTTTTGTTATTTTACAAAACTACCAAATCAACGATAAAAATAAAAATAATATTGAATGGCAAATTAAAAAAAAAAAAAAAACTCATTCTCATCTATGTTGAGATGTATTTATACTTTTTAAAAGTTCAGTTGAGCCTTTTCACGGCCTGGATACATACACTTCCATAACTACTGTTCTCAGAGTGACTTGAGATATTTTAGTCTGGTAGTATAAGTGTAGAGGAGCTGACACATCTATTCTAAGTCAATTATTCATTAAAGATTCATCTGGTCTTATTCCACAGATTTCAACTCCCCATTCTTCCTTTTGCCAATAATCGTGGTGATAAAAGGTACACATTAAATGAAATAGAACTGAAAAAGACAATGGTAATTTTTTCCCCTTCATTTCATGTATGACACCTAAGACTCAGTTGAACACTTTTCTTCCAGCAGTGCACATAGTCTCTTCAAGAGGCTTAACTTTTATTTATATTTTATCAGCATTTTTATTGGTTACAGTATTGTGTTTTAATTTAAAAGCAGTTAGGATGTTCTTAAGAGCAATATTGAGTAGTCACTTATGGTTTTTCTCGTATTCCCTATGGAGTTTGTGATGAACCTCAACCCCATCCCTTTGCTTAACTTCAAGAAGTTGTTAGGAATCTCTGAGGGATTTTACTTTGGTGAGAAGGGTCCATAGGGGAAATGGTGATTCAGGTAACTACTTGAAGCAAGTGACATTTAGCTGCCAATTTCAAAGAAACGGATTATTATCTGATAATTTTACTTTATATATACCCAAACCAAAAATTCTTACAGGGAAAAATAAAAAAGTGTTATATAGCCAATTATTTGATAATGGTGCCTTGGTTAACAATGGTAATCCATTTAAGGATTACTCTCATTAACATAAACTGTCTTTATCCAAGGCACGATTCCCCATAAATTGAAAATTAATTAATTTATTTCAGCTCCTCCTCATGTTTGATTCTATTATTATTAAAAACCTGTGGTTGTAACTTTTATTGTACCAGCTGATGACATAAGAGATTTTGCCATCAGGTAGAAATCACAAAATGCCACATTTAGCAATAATAATAGAAAAAATGGAATTTTTGATGCACAACCTTTTGCACTTTGAGTGACGATATTAAAAATGCAGATAAAACTAATTTTAACTGTCCTAAAAATATGGTAACTATCCTTTATTTTTTATTTGCAACAAAAAAATTAACATTAATAGAATGAATTGTTCAGAAAACTATCAATCTTCTCCAGAAGGACAATTGTACTCACTTCGAAGTTTTTTGACAAATGTGAAAATCAGGTCAATTGTGAAAAACAATTGTGAAAAACAGGTGTAGAGTTGTTTGCTAAAATGCGTCTTTTTAAAAACTTTTCTGAAAAACTGCATGAACTTTTCATTAAATAGATATGCAGTTCTGATAACTTCAGATTGGTTTGGATTCCATTTCACCGCAACATTTTAAACTTCCTACTACTTTGCCAAAACATTTTTGATTGAAGCAGTTGTAATTTGTTCTTTTTCTCCATCCTCACCTTCAAATGAAATTTCAAAAAACAAGGAAAGAAACAATAAAGGGGTAAAAGGTAAACAGTTGGCTATGATGGATCAAACGCATATCTGAACTTTTACAGCTACACCGTGTGGCTTTTTTTTATTTAACAATGTCTTCCTGCGTGTGGTTGAGCTTGGTAGGAAAATTATGATTTTTTAGATTGGATAATTCACATAATCAAGAGTTATTAACCAAGAGATTGTTTTTCTTACAGACACTCGTCTTTAACAAAGTATGTCATTATCTGAGGCCATTGTTAACCAAAGCACCACTGTGTATTGAGAGCAATATAAATAAGGCTTACTGTTACTATAAAAAATTTATGTGTAATAAGTAAGCACTTTTCTTTTAAAATTTTGTATCACATTACTCAAAAGATAAATTATTTATTCATTTAAAATTCTGTAGCTGTTGGGAATGCTTTTGCGGTACTGACCGATCCTGTTAAAAGGAAGAGGTACGACACATATGGATTGGAAGCAATGCAAACAACTGAAAGCCATCCAGCCCGGGAAAGTTATTATGCTTATGGCCATTCATTTGAAGGTAGTTTTTATATTCATTGAATTTAAGGTAAAAGGTTATGTTAGCAAGTGGGACTTAAGAATGCAAATATAGTAGTTTAAAACAGTTAAGGTTGTAGTATATATTGCCAAGAATTCACAGAAAATGTTTCTTGAGTGCTCACTATATTATCTAAATTAATATTTAAAATTAGTAAATATTATAATTTGCGTGAGTTAATAATTTTAGTTCATAAGAGATAAACTATTAATTGCACACTGGATTAACCATGCTAAATCACACACTCCATCAAACTTAATATTTAATTTTGTAAGTGCATTTGATTGTTTAGTAGTATTTTAAACTTGAAAACTAACTGAAATTGTAAAATTAATGTTAAAAATTTAAATTTTGATGAGTTACATATAGTAGAGTATTTGCATTGTGAGATTTTTTAAATAGTTATTGTAAAGAGAATATTCCTATACAATTTGTCAAACGCTCTAATTTTAATCTTCTCATTTCTTTATGTTAGTTAATATGCATCATGTTACTTTTATTGAACTCCTTATTCTCTTTTTTAGTAAGTGGCAGTTGGTTTTTTTATTTAAAAAGTAAAAAGATCATTCGGCAAGCTTTAGCGAGCAGGGGGCGGGCCCCCTAGTTCAAACTTTATCATTCAAGTGATGAGTCCTCCGCCATCTGCTTTAAAGTTGAAACTTGTCTTGAAACGTGTGAACTTCAGTTCATTGTCAAGTTAGTTTTCAACTGGTTGTGACATGCGTGAATGTGTTTTGTTTTTAGATATAAAAAAGTTTAAAAAATGAGCCTCAAGTGATATGAAAGTGTCATGCTAATATTTTTAGAACTGTATCATAAGCATGATTGTCTTTGTAACCACCAACTGGATAAATATAAAAAAAAGATGCAGGAGTTTCAATATATAAACTTAATAAAGTAGTGCAAAGTAATAAAAATGAGAATGATGATAAATTTGACACATTTGCTAAAAATATATGTCCTGCTAAAACAGAGGCCTCTTTACTATGCAATCATCTGTCAGAAACAAATTCAAACTTCACCGCATTTTCACCTTCTCATCATGTGACTCTATCACCAGCTGTTTCAAACAGCATGAAAAGAGAATAATGGTTGTCGTCAGTTTCAAATGAATCATGCAACAGAGAACAATGCAGAGGTGATTCGCAAGAGCCACCTGATATACTTGCTAAAGCTGAGATCTTGCTAATATCTTATACTAAAATTTATTACTTTTGTCAATAAAATATTATACTCACTGTAATAAAAACATGTAAAGCATCGTATATTGCTGTAAAACTTCCATCAAAAAATTTGAAAAGGTATTTTTAGTTACTCAGTATATGGAAGCGAGCATTGAAAAGGAATCTCCTGAAGCTCAATATCTTAGTTACTTGCAGCTTTAATTTTGGTGATATTGCTTTTTGCATCACTTTATCTTGTTTCTTTATGCAATCCTGAACTTAAAACAGCAGTTTATCAAATTTTTCTTTGGACATTCTTAAATTATTTCTATATCCCTCTTTATTCTCTAATGCCAATTCCTTCATCAAAGTTTCTGAAGCTCCCAATTAATTTCTTCTTAAAATCCATTGGCTCACCCAAAATTCACGTTTTTTACGATTTCTTCTCATGTTAAAGAAAATTATTTTTAGTTTTATCCAAAATTGTTACTATCTGTACAACTTCACGCACAGCTGCTTTCGACGCCATTTAAAAAATGAAAGTGTTGATCAGTTTCTATTGAAATGTGTGAACAAAAACTGATTCAAGTCATATTCAACTTTTATCAATCAACTATAATTGATCTATTTTGATTTGTGAGAGTCTTAAGTTGCTATATCCGTTGTTTAACTACCTCTTTAGATTATCATTTAGTTTTGAATAAAGAATTAGTTTTGAAATGAGCAGATCTTGATCCAGAAAATGTTGATGGGGTTGGTTCCCTTTAGCTCCAAAAGCTAAAGAAAACTCCAAGATGTATTATTGTCTCTTCTCATGATGGATGAACTAACTATATGCCCATAAAAAAGGGCAGGTACCTATTTTAGTTATTTTTACTTTCTTGTGATTACGGATACAAAGTTGCAATGAATTTTGTTTTTCTCTGTGTTTGACTTTAAGCTGTAAATCCCAATCTAATAGTTAGCCTCTGTAGCAAAACACGACCATAGTGCAACAACACAAAACCTTGTTGCATCATTTTCATGTGTCAACTATACTAAATAGAAATCATTCTGCTTTCACATTGCAATCCTATTTACATTTTTGTTTATGTTGTCATTCATTCATTTTGCTTTTGAAGTCATTCCTTTCAAAGGCATATTTTATTTCTTATGTAATATTAACAAACATTCTCTCATCTATTTTCCTTTTTTGATTTCTCTGTCTGTAAAGCTGGAAAAAATTCATTTCCTATCTTTTTCAACAAACTGAATTTGTGCTTTCAGCTGAGTTCCTTATCTATTTTTCCCATTGAAAAATATTGTGTTATAGACAAAACATTTCCTTAATTCTGACATTCACATCTTTGAATTTAGAATGTTTATTTCCAACCCATCTCATAATTGCTAATTTTAAATGTTTTAAATCTTCCTTCTGCATAACATAACTTGTAAATGTATAATATTTTGCAAATACTTACATAAGGTAATACTGTGTTTTAGGTGATATCACTGCTGAGGAACTTTATAATATGTTTTTCCATGGTATGAATTTTTTTCTGAATTATCTTCTGTATTTATTAATTTTATTTTAGAAACTATCTTAATAAGTACAATGAAAAAAAATGTGTTTTTTTCATGAAGTCAGATATTTCTGGAAGAAGTTTTTTTTCTGTATCAAGAAGAATATTTTGTTTGAATAAGAGAATATAATTTTGTATTTAATACTTTGCTGGCATTGCTAATACATATTGTGATTTATATTTGACAAAATTCTTGTGAGATAGAGTATTTCAAGAATTTTTTTAAATGTAAAATTTTGGAATGTACTTATACCATTTCAATTGATGAGATTGCTGCATCAATACTGAAAATCCACAAACCATGCTATCGAAGTAGAATTTCACAGTTATGTTTCGGTTTTCACTCAACATCAATGGAACAAAGAGTGAGCAGAGTTCATGAGCATAATTTGTTTTATAAATTATTTTTTCTTCCAATCTTAGGTTTGAAGTTTTTGATTACGTGATGGTTCACTATTTTTGTTTCAACACATTCATTTCTTATTTAGGAACAACTTATGTCAGGAGAGGTACCCAGTTTCAAAGATTTCATACCACCCACAACCATACTCATCATGAAGTAAGTCATTGATATAGAATTATCAATATGTGTAATAGATGATATATTGTTATGCTATTGTCCATTTAGCTCAGATTGTGAATTCTTTTGCTTATTCCTTTTATCACACTCACTCTTCAACATTCTTTTCTGTGTTATACAATCTATACGAGGCATTTTCGAAAAATAAAGATACAATGCCTTGCATTCATTCAAACATTTTTTAATTGATTAAACATCCATTACAAAGTACTTACAGGTACATGCTTTATTTTTCGACATAGTTGACACCATTGTCCAAGCATTTGTTGTCTGGTACAAACTTTTGTATCCAACAGTCATAGACGGTTACCGCTTGTTTTCGAAACCATATTTAAACTTCATCTTTGATCTTATTGTGGTGGAATGTTTGTCCTCCAAAATGCATCTTCAGGTAATGGAATAAATGGAAGTCGCTGGGTGCAATGCCCGGGCTGTATGGCAGTTGATCCTAAGCTTTCCACTTGAAACTTTTGAGTAGTGCTTTGGTTACGAGCTCTGTATGAAGCCAAGCATTCTCAAGAAGCAAGTGGACTCCACTTGATAGCATACCCCAACGTTTGTTTTGAATTGCCCGTTGAAGACGTTGCAAAGTCTGACAGTATGCAGCAGCATTAATCGTGGTGCTGAGAGGCATGAAGTCAATCCGAAGAATGCCTTGACTGTCCCAGAAAACAGAAGCCAGGATTTTTTTGGCTGAAAGTGAAGTTTTGAATTTCTTCTTGGCTCTTGGGGAATTCATATGGCACCATTACATTGATTGTTGCTTGGATTCAGGTGTGTAGTATTCTTATCAGCATAGCAATGACTAATGTCCGCGAGGGGAAAGCAAAAGGCTCAAGGGTAAAGCCAATGTTGCCAATGCACTCGCCAAAACTTTTTCTTTCCTCCTGTATGTGGTGTATCTACTTTTCAAAACGTCCTCGTATATTTCACTAACATACATGGTATAGAAATCAATATTGTTTGTTTATTCTCTAATGACAATAGTGAATGTAAACAATAAAAAATTGACCCTTATGAAATTCATCTGCCACTCAGTGCTTAGTTTATACTTTACTAGCATAAATACCCGGCTTTGCTCGGGTTGAATTAATAACATGTTGATTAAAAAGTCATCATCAATTCTTTTTCATAAAAGTATGTTAGCGTCATTTAAGTGTACGGGAAAAATAATTTTTATACCAATTTAACTTCTCCATCGCTTCTACAATTTACTTCGGATGCAAACATGCATATCTGTTGTATCCAACCATATACACCATTTCATATTCCTCACACTTCTGCCGAAGTTGATTTTAAGTTTTTGAGTGACTACGAATATTCCCGTGCATTCAATTTCAGTAAAAATGGCGTATTTTTGGTGGATAGTCTTGCATTTAGTTTTCCTATGAATATGTTTTCTCTGTGCCATTCTTTCACCTAGTATGCGACATTTTCGAATTTCATCATCAATATGAGAAGATGGTAAATTAAATTGTTACAGCATTCGTTACTAATTTAGTTTGAAGCAAAAGCAATTTTTCTTGAAAATTCCATTCAGGTTCTCTACACTAATCCACATTTTGACCAATCTACACATTTGGTGTACTTATATTTTAGAACCCTGCGGATATGATAGGCTATCTATTAACCCGCGTTCTATTTGTCCAAGAGGGCTAAAAATTTATGGCATTCGTGACTAATTTAATTTGAAGCAAACACACTTTTCCCAGAAAATTCCATTCAGTGGCATGTGGAATAACAGAGCTTTTATTAAAAATACTTGTCATCAGAGTAGACAAATTAAACCCAATCGATAACAATTTTTTAATAAACAGAAGGTTGATTTTACAGCGCTTTTACAAAAAGAAAACACTTTCAACGAACGATTTGCATGCATCTAAGTTGCGTAAGAACAGCTTCAATAAATAGAGTTAGAAACCTCGGCTATCTGTCTCTTAAGACATAAAATTTAAAATTTTCAAAATTACTTAATGTGATATTATTCTAAGATCAACAAAGTCTTGTTAAAAATTCCCTTTCTCCAACACACATACAGTTTTAAATTGAACCCTTATGGTGCTTTTTAAGTTCAGAAATTTATTTTCTAAATGGAAAGCACATATTTATTTAGAATGATAGATGTAGTTACTTCACTATGGAGTACAGCTTTCAATAACACCCATGAAACACGAAAAACAAATGAAATTTAGTTTATTTTAATCGGCTTTCAATGAAAAGCTGTATCAAAATTTTGAACTACAAAGTATGACTACCAGTTATAATTTAACGTAACCCATCTTATTAAAAGTTATTTTTGAAATGTTTCATGTCATTTTAAAGTAACAAATTACACACTTAAAAAATATTTTGATTTGTAAATTTTATTTATTTATTTTTATCTACACACTATTACGTATTCAACCAAAGATTTAAAGAAAGTTAGTGTAAATATACATATACCACCACAAAAGTACCCATGTCTAGTGATATTTTGCAAGAAATAAATAAATAAAATCCAACTCCTAAATAATATTTCTGGAATAGGTAATATACCAGAACACGTAATGCGAACAGAAACAAAATTACAATCCTTAAAAAAGCCAGAATTCTGAAGAAAAAAAAATCTGTTCTAGTGTGTTGAATTTTGACTTGCCGAATATATTCTGAAGAAAAACAATACGACAAAAAATTTGAAAAATATTGATAAAGACAATGATTTATAAGCAAAAAGAACACATATTTATAATACTTGGGAATTCTCAAATATGACCGCAACCATCTCGTTTTCAATTCAAATAAACAAAATAAGAATTATTAATCAAATTAAAAAAATTAAACATTAATCCTGAGGTTGCCAGATACCGAGTAGCAAAATTATGCTTTTGTGAGCAATGAGTTTATCATTTGGGCTTTTCGTGCTTCATTATATAATTTAAGTAATTATAAATTAAATGTTCTAAATATTCTTTCTTCATCAATCAAATATTTATAAATATTATTTTCATCATGGGAAGAAGTAAAAATTCAGTTCAAACATGAACATTATAGTTTAATTTGTTTTAAGAAAATTGTTTTTCGATCAACACTGGTAAAGCAATCTGAGATGCGTACAGCAATCATTTTATACTCAATGTTATTTCTATGGCGATTTTCAAATTTCTTTTGGCATAGGCCTTAGGTCAATTTTAGACCGCTTAGGATTCGAATTTTTCAAAATCCTTTCTTAGTGCACCCCTACGGTATAAGAAGAAACAACCTGCAAAATTTCAGCTTCCTAGGACTTGTAGTTCTTGAGATACAGTGATGAGTCAGTGAGTGAGTGAGTGGTATTTGAATTTTATATATATAGATTTGAGCTATGAAGCTGCAAAATGTTTCTATAACTACATGAGGAGCTAGCTAGTCAATCTAACGAAATTTCTTCAGCAGTCTGTTTATAAAAAACAATGACAAATCTGGAAGATAAAAATCAGAGCAGAAAACAAAATATTAGAAGAACTAGGTATAGTGTCAAAAAATACTAACTAGCCTTTGAATATGGGAATGAGATGAAATTGAAATAGACATACAAAATCTAACTAGTAGCATGACTGAGCTCCGCTTAATCTGAAGTAACTTTTTTTTCCTCTCGCAAGTGCGCTTAAAACTAGTCCCCAGCCTGAGCAGGGGGTCAGTATTTCTTGCAATTTTTGCTTTTCTTCTCCACTTGCCATTCTGGTTCGGGCTAGTCCATTTTGCTTCTGAGGGGTATCACACGCTCAAAGCGGAGTACTGTGCTATCGTCACAAGAAAACCCCCCAGACACCAAACAGAGTGGTGGCGGTCGTCATAGAAATGGGTTATTCCACTGCATATTGGGGATGAAGGCAAGTTCATTTGGCGACCAGTGCATCAAAAGTCTCATTTAGCTATCGTATCATCACAGGCAAAACAGATTCTTCACCAAATAAAGTGCGCTTAGTTTGCCAAATATTGCAGTCCTTTTTATACCAGCTTCCATCCTCTCTTTGACTCATCTGCTCATGGCTACCATGTTCAGGGTTTTTCTCTTGGCGCTCGGACAGTAGAAAGTTGAAAGTGTCCGACAAGTGTATCAATCATTCCAGTTTGAGAACTCACAGAAGTAAGACGATTAGTTTGTGAGGAGACTGAGCAGAAAAAGGTAACATGTGTCGGTTTCGTTAGATGTTAAAAAAGACGAACTTCAAAATTGTTTGATGAGGAGAAAGTATAAAAAAAAATTGCAAAGGAATTAGTTGTTGGAGAAGCAACAGTTGGTGACTGGAGAAAACATGCAAAAATTAAAAAGTGGAGTGCAGGAGATCTAACACCCGATGATTGCTTTAAAAACAAGAACAATGGGAGAAAGTTATTATAAAAAAACAAGTGAGGCTCTCTTTATGTGGTTTCATCAACAAAGGTTGAAGGGCATGCCAATATATGGTCCGATGTTGCAAGAAAAAGCAATACATTTTTGCCAAAAAAATGACTGAAGATGAAAAAAAGGTATGGAGTTTGTCAGATGACTATTTGCAGAGAAACTTTCAGTGGATTTTGAGGCTGCAAATGAGTTTTGTACTGAATTAGACAATTTAATGGTGAACGAAAATCTCACTGAAAAACAATTGTACAACTGTGAGGAAACAGGGCTGAACTTTAAATCACTACCTACTAAATCCTTAGTCTCAACAAATGTAAAATCTGCTCCTTGCTTTAAACAAAGCAAAGAAAGATTAACTGTGATGTGTTGCTATAATGCATTGGGAATGCACAAACTACGTTTATTGGTCATTGGAAAATCGAAAAGCCATGTGCTTTAAAAAACATTGCTATTCAAGCCATACCAGTTTTTTATACGAACCGAAAAAACTCTTGGATGAGTAGAGATATTTTTAAACAATGGTTCTTCGATGAATTTGTACCAAAAGTAGAAAAGCATTCAGAAGAAAAGAAGATTCTTGATAGATAATGCCCCTTCACATCCTGAAGTAGAATATTTGAAAAGTGGAAATATTAACTTGTTTATAATTAAAGCCATGTTTTTACCAGCAAACCTTACTAGCCTTATTCAGGAGGTTATCAATGATCTTAAATTAAAGTACCGAAAAAATATGCTCACACATGTTTTGGAAGAAGACACTGCATCTTTGATTCAACAAATCAAAAAAATTAACGTAAAAAATGTTGTGTATTGGCTTGTTGAATCATGGGGAAAAATTGAACTGGAGACAATTAAGAACAGCTGGCATAATATCCTGACAACTAAAGACCTCAAAGACAATAATAAAAAGAAAAAGAAAGAAAATCAAGAACATTTTGAAATTAAGAATACAGTTTAGAAACTACCCAGCTGTGAAGAGGTAACAGATAATTGCATCAAAGAAAGGCTTTATAATGATGAGGAAGAGGAAATTACCGACGATGCAATAATTCGCATGATTACCGAAGAAGAAATTGATGAAACTGAAGATTTAAACGATGAAACAGAGATGATAATTTCACATGCAGAAGGCACGGCAATGTTAGATGCTGTTCTTCGCTATATGGAGCAGCAACCAGATGCTTTACAACAACGATTCTTTTTTTGAAAAGCTTCCGAGACAGCACAGCAAGAAAGAGAGTTTCTGCTAAAAAACAAACAAATTTAGATTCATTTTTTAAACGTTAAGTCAAGTGTGATTTTATTTTAAATGCGTTTGTATAGTTTACAAATCTGTGTGCTTGTTATTGTTTCGCTATTTGATCTCTCTATTTTTAGTTGCATATGTGAAGCTGAATTTTTCTCTTTGATTTTACTATGTAGTCCGCATAATCCGAGTTGGTGTCGGTCCCAATCAACTCGGATTATCGGGACTCGACTGTGTTTAGATAATTTCATTTTGTTTGGAGGAATGAAATCCATTTATGTAAATATATATGCTATTTTCATTAGAAATAAATTGGAATAAGATATGAAATGTGCGGGCCTGTTAGTACGTACAAATATCAACAAACACGGCGTTGCTCGTGAACCCCCTGCTCACTGACTCTATCCAACCTCCGCTGTCTCCAGTGATTGCAACATATTCCCATTTGGTTTCAAACTAACACCACAGGCAATGCCAATAAATTAATTAAAAAATATTTTAGATTAAAATTTAAAAATCGGGCTGGACACATTAAATCTTACTGATGCTGAAAACATTAAAACGATAAAACAATTCTTTTAAAAATGAGTTCCGTAGATTTTAAAACCATTGAAATTTTCACTTTATCTTTATCAATCTCAAAGATAGAAAACCTCAAATAGTCTTTGCCTGTGACAAAGTTGAAATCTCTAGCAAGAAAGTCATACTAATCCAGGGCTCGAAATACCCGGGTGCACAGGTGCACTGTGCACATGAAAATATAATTGTGCACCTAATTTTTACCACTAAGTGCACGCAGTGCACCTAATTAAAAAACTCAGGTGAACGCAGTGCACCTGTATTAAAAAATCTATTTCGAGGCCTGTACTAATCAACAACGTAAATCAAAACTCACTAGGATCGTAAAACTTGGCATGGTTCCCAAGGCTTTTGGATGAAAAACGCTCATCACGTCAGCTGTCGAAAATCACAAAATTCTAGCCTTTCTTCAATGACATCACATTCCAGAAAAAAGAAAGAAAGATGAAAAAAACTAATAAATTAATTCTTAAATGTTCTAGATTAAATTTTAAAATTCAGGCTGAACACAAAAATTGCAAAATTTTGGACTACCTGTGTACCAGATTTCATTATTGTAAGTGCCATGGATTCTTCAGGACAGTACACGCCGTACACAAACACTTCCTTTAAAAAAAAAGAGATAGAAGTATGTACGTATAGTGCATTCTTAGTTATGCAATGTAATGTAACAGTCGGATTATCTGCAAGAGCTAATGAATGCAGTTCATCACGTATCAGTTATCACTCTCCAAGACACTTGTTAACATTTAGTGTTGTCCATGAACATGAATGAATTTGTGATGTATTAAGGCAAAAAAATGACATTCTAAGTGGTCACATCTGCTAATTGTTATGGAATATTCGTAACTTCAATTCTAACTAGTTGCTAAGAAATAACGGATTGTGATATTTTTGTGTCACTAACATTATAAAAAGAAGTTTTTCTCTGTCTGTCTGTGAGGAGTGTCCTGACAAATCTATGGCACTTAAAATAATGAAATTTGGCACACAGGTAATCCAAATATTTTGCAGTTTTTCTATTGCGCCCAAATTTTAAAATTTAATTGAGAATATTTTAAAATTAATTTATTAGAATTGAATTATTATTGTTTTCCTAAGAATAGCAACAATATAAAGAGATCACAGATTCAAAATTTATTTATTCTGTTTCATTTTCCAAGCAACGATTTCAGCGGACGAACAAAACAAATAAACATTTTTTACAGGAGTTATGTGGTTCTTTTTTCTATCTCCTAGATCGTTAAAGATAGAGTAAAAATTTCAATGGATTTGAAATCTGCGGAAAATTTTACATTAGATGATACTTAAAAATATGATTTTATTTAAATAAATAATTTTTAAATTGTAACTTTTATATTTTTTCCAATACAAATTTGGCTTTTGGGATTGAAAGATCACAGATTCATTTCCTGGGCTCAAATCATTTGAGCGAAGTGAAGCAAAACAAATAAAAAGTTTTTGACTGGTATTGTTTAGTTCTTTTTTGTAAAATTGGAATTGTTAAATATAGATTAAAAATTTCAATGAATTTTAAATCTGCTGAAAATTTTACACTAAGTTTTACCTTACCTTTGATTTTCTTTAAATGAATAATTTTTCAATTGTAACTTTTTTATTTTTGAAATACAAATATGGGTGCATTAGACAATGATGTCACAACTTTTACATCCTTTGGAATCATTTGGCACACAGGTAGTCCTAATTTTTTGTGAATTTTGCGTCCTGTCCGAATTTTTAAATTTAATGTAGAACATTTAAAAATGAATTTGTTTTTTTTCTCCTTGAACCAACGTTTTCGACCTTTTATGGAATTGTCACAGGCAACTCCCTACTGGCCACTCAGTGGCTAGTTTTAGCATAAGACAAACCTAACTTGACTTACCTAAAATACTTTCTTTTTATCTTTTACTTTTTATCCTTTTTGTTAGTTGTTATTGGATTATTTTGTTATTCCTGAATATATACTTAAGAAGTTGTTATAACTTTTTAAAATTAACTTAAAATACTATTTGTCTCTAGTGGTAGCATATTATTTTATCATCTAAGATTTTAGTGTTTATAATATAATTCTTGTTTTTTATAGCCAGAAAGTCGGAATTCTTTAATGCAGATATTGCCTTTAATATTCATCATATCTGTATCTCTATTAAGTTCCTACTTTGCTTCTGATCCACCTTACCACCTTACGAGAACTACGTATGTATGCTTATTTACTTATTTTGGACCTGCAGAAATTATTAATTTGTTTTAGTATTTTAAATGATTTCGTTAAGTTATAATTTGAAAAACTCTTATTTAAAAGCTGACAGGATTTGAATACCTGTACACCCTTGAAAACTCTTAAAAAGGAATTTTTTTTCAAGGTTCTTGGAAACTCCTCTATATTAATGAAGCCATAAATAACTCCTATAATTTGTTTTTCTATTCTGACTTCTAACATAAGAAAGGATTTCTTATTAAATTTGAAAATTGTTTTCAAGAACTATAAATGAATTTACAGCAGTAATTTTTTCACTACATTATATCCAATAACATATTTTGTCATATTTATTTAAATGGAAAACTAAACACATGGTATAACAATTATCTATTAAAAATTTTCATTTTAGAAATTAGAAACATGTATGTTGCAATATCTTTACTTTGAAGAAGTACATATTATTGGTATATAATATTATAAGTATATAATATTGATAATTTAATGAGTAATATATTTTAAACTAATTTTGTGCTTTTGATGTAATTTTCCTTTATCTCAAGAGTTTGAGTTAAAATTTGTTTTAAGGTGAGATCATATATAAAACTATTTTATGATCAGCTGTTATTTCATTTCTATTTTCTGATGGCTAAACTGGATAAAGTTAAGGACATGCTTATAGTAAATATGGAGTATGGAAAACATTTACATCTCTCAGTTCTATGTACAAAATATAATATAAGTGCTTATACATATTAACACAGTAAAGAGATGGGTGGAAAAAAAATCCTCTTTTCAAAAAGTGAGCAATTAAATAAATGGAAATGTTAATAAGTAAATTATAACTTAAAGTTTACCCAAAAAATTTTACTCAATGAAATATAAGAGTGACCTTTATCTTGTAAATGTAATATGACCAGTAAGGGCTCTGATTAACCGGTATAGTGGTTAATGTATTAGCCTCTAGATCGGAAGATTCCTGTTCAAATCTGGGTTTGGGCATGGATGTTTGTAAGCGTATGTTGTAGAGGCGGCTGGTGCACCTTAAATCTGTTGTAGCTGAAAGTCCTCACGTTGGGTTGGTGTGGAAGTTTGGAGAGTGAGGTGCCAGCTCAGGTGCTGCCTCGTCATCTGTCCGTGGTTCAAAATTACGAGGTGTTGTCCTCGGATCTTTCCCGTAATGGATTGATCCCGGACCATCGTCAATAGCCCGCTGTGTTGTTCTTGTACAACAATAATTAAATTACCTTACATTACTAGTAAGGGCTCTTAATTTTTAGAAACTAATGTTGTGGTCTGTTCATGCTTGCTTGGAGCAAATTCAACTGTAATTACTTGTATTTCTTTTTATTAAATCAGTTTTTAATCGAAATTTTAAAATTCTATTTTTAGAAAATATTTATATGAAAGAAGAACTACAAGTTTAGATGTTCCTTACTATGTTAGAGAAAATTTTCTTCAAAATTATGAGTATGACTTGCATCGAATTGAAAGACAGGTAGAAGATGAATATGTGATAACAATACGGTCTTCTTGCTTTAGAGAAAGAAATTACAGTAAGTTTTACACTACATCGCATCCAATAAAATATTTTGTCATTTATTCTAATGGAAAACACAATTGGTATAACAATTATCTATTAAAATTTTTCTTTATTTGAAATTAGAAACATGTTTGTAGCAATTTCTCTAGTTTGAAGAAGTACATTGATAATTTAATGAGCAATATTTTAAACTAACTTTGTGTTTTTGATATAACTTTCCTTTGTCTCAAGAATTTGAGTTCTAATTTTTATAATAGTGAGATCATGTAAGTCAATTGTATACCTCCAAAATGTTCAGGTGTGAAAACATGCTATACCCGTGTCCAAAACGTGCATGAATATGAGAAAACGTTCTGTCACTGAGAGCTGCAGAACGCTCCCTTATTGTTATGTAACGCATTTTGAATTTTACGACGCAAAGATGTTGTCTGAAATTTTAATCAGATTAAGAGAATAGTTCATTAATGACATTTCATTGTATGTATCCAAAAAAGATTTATCCAGCTAAATAAACACCTTCAGAAAATAATTATTGCACTCATGAGATTTTTTAAAATTGAGTATTGTAATTTTACACAACTGGAAGCAATAATTCGCCCCTTTTTAGGTTTTTCGTTTAAGTTGTTTTTCGATAAAATGAAGTTTTACAAAATGTGTTTTTGCAGACCTTATAGAAAGATCATAAATTGATGTAAAATACTTTTATTTTATATGCTGTTTATATCTTTATTATTTTTGTTGACAAACTTATAACTCTAGTTGTGTACACAACTGTAGTCCATCAAAAATTTTCTTTGATAATTAACCCTACTTGAGAGAATGCTTATGGTAGGTGCAATGGGTAACTTGCACAGACTGTTGACAAGTGAAAAAATATGGCAGACAAAGCGTGTTTTGATATAATTTATTCTATGCTGCCATTTGGAGCCAGTGTTTGAATTATAGCAGGGTTCCTAAGGGTCAGGAAAAACCTAAAATACCTGAAACTGTCAGGAAATTTTTGTTTGTCCAAAAAATCAGGGAAAATTATGCATTTTCATCTAAAACCTGGAAAATTGCCTCAGTGATCTGAAAAATGATTGATCATGGCTTCAGATGCTTTGGAGAAGAGCATTCAATACGATTCGTACACAGTTTCATATCACTTTATTTTATGAATAGAATTTTTCAACCGATTTAATTGAAACAGGTAGATTTTTGTTTCATCCACTGGTTTAAATTGAAGAATTTAATGCTTTGATACATTAAATAACAAATCGATTTAAGTCAAATGTGTTGGATTATTTGAACAAGTCCTTAAGTATGACCTGGAATTTTGTAAAAATTTGTCTGGAAAACCTGGAAAAGCGGGGAATTTTATTTCTGAAATAGAAAATGAATAGAAATGTAAAATTGAGATCATCAGTTGCTTGATCTCCCAAATTATTTTTCATATGTAACCAGGATACTATCTCTTGGTGAGAAATTAAAACTTATTAAATAGGTAGATTACTGGTAGTTTGATATCATTGAAAAGTGGGAATGACTAATTTATTAATTGATTGTTCTTGCATTTTAAAGTTTTCTAAATGTTTGCATTTTCTTATTACTTATATCAACATTTGCAAATTATATTTTCAGAAGAGAACATGATATGGAGAGCAAAACATTTTAAAGATATTTCTTTGGAAAACAAGGCACGTGAACTCAGAACGCCATCATGTGACACTCTAAATGATTTGCATAAAGTGTATACAAGAGTATAGATCAGTATAGGATTATTTTATTTTAATATTTAACTTATTTATGCCTCTGTTCCTAGATCTTAAATGTATGTTTTTCTTTTAATGTTTACCTCACATCATTTCTTGGGCATTGAATAAAATGACAACCTTTTGAGGAGTGTTTGAAACTAATTGATTACTATATCAACTTAGATTTCTGTAAACCATTTCAATGCTTATTTTTATATCATTGTTGTGAATATCAGCAAATTTTAATTTTATGTTTGAACTCTGGAAAAATCAAATTTCCCAAATAACAAATGTTGCAATGTAAATACTTTCTATGAATTGAAAATTTCTGTCAACATCTATATGCTTACATTTAGTTTATTACATTTTTTTCTAAAAGTGTGTACAATTTTATATTGTCATAAATATTTTCTGAGTAATTTATAACCTTGCTAACAATACCAGATGGTTAAATGCTTTACTTATTGATAAAACTATATTAACTTATTGATAAAATTGATTGGGTAGTAAGCCAAAGAAAATACTTCATTAAGTGAGGGTTTTACTGAAAGATAATTATTTTACAAATTCTTATTGTTGGGTTTTTCTCTATTAGAATTTAAAATATTTCTGGTACATAAATTTGTAATTGGCTTTGAACTGCATATATAACTGATTACTTAGGACTTGGTAAAGAATTAAAAATTTCTTCTACTATAACAGTTGGTAGATTCAATATAATAAAACGATTGGTTTTAACATAAAATGCAATCACTTTATTGATCCATAAATCTTAAGTGTCTAATTTTTTTTCACTTTTTTTATTTCTGCATTTGATTTAATTCTTGATTTTGCTTTTTAGCCTTTAGCTTAATGCTGCTTTCAATAGTTGCGTTTGTAAAATCTTGCATTTGGTCACAACTTGTCCTTATCCTGACCTTGTGCCATAAAACTCGCATATCCAATCCAAATCAATTCACTTTTTAAGTTAATGTAGTATTTGCTATGTATTATGTGCTTTTAAAATGAAATTTCTCATTAGGTTGTAATGAAGGTTTTTCCCACTTGAATATTTATTAAACAATTTTTAAGCTTTATATATCTGCAAGTTTTCATATAAATTTGCATTGCTCTCGCCATTTGCACTCAAATAAAACCGCAAATCACGTTTATATATGGTCACAAAACATTTCACTTTCCAAATGTATTTTTGAAATTATAAGTAAATAAATGTAGTTTTTACAAATCTGTGATATGCCGATTTTTTGTGCAAAACCCAGCAAAATATTTTTCTTCCCACTAAGGAATTTTGTAAAAGAATTTAAAAATAAAAATTTCTCACACTGTAGCTTGCTAAAAATTCATTTTATTTGGCATTTTATTATAATTGTACATCATTAATTAGTAATGCAATATTTATCACTTTGAAGAACATTTTATATGTATGAACGTATACATGAATTATTAGACTAAAGGATGATTGTTTGACTTATTATTGTCAACTGATTCATGATTGGAAATTGTGTTGGAAAAATTGTTGAAAAAAAGATCATGGAATAACAGCCACAAAATATTTAGATAATAGTATTATTGTACTCTTCTGTAGTTTCATAGATATTCATTTTGATAGCTCTGGGAATGGTGTTTGGAATAAAGAGGACTACAAGGAGAAAATGGATTTTTTGTGCCAAATTGAAAATAATGATATGAAAATGTATGAAATACTTGTACAATAGTGTAAATTTGTAATTAGTACATTTGAAGAAATTTTGCACACATGTTTCATTATGTTGTACTATTTCTGGAATATTTTAGTAAGTAGTTTTAGAGGTGTACAAAAGTCTTAGTAAAATTGACACTGTAGAAATCTCTTAAGGTAAACTGGCCATTCAGAGGGGTAGCTATTAAGTAGATTCTGGAGAAATATATGATCGCAAGAGAAAATCTCACCTCTTAACAATTGAACATTATCTTTTACCATATTAACTACCAAGCAGACTGATGACTTCTCAAAACCTAGTAACTCCTGGTTATATCATACATTCTGCTGTATCATACTTCTCAAAGAATTTTTGTTTTGTAAAGAAGAGCTCAATTTGATTACTTGAAATTGCTACTTACAATTTTCATTTATTGTGCTGAAAACATTTTCCTCTGCATTTGGATTGTTTCAGAGCACGGGTAGATTGAATTAATGGTTGCACATAAAGACATGAGAGAAATGTGTGGTTGCCTAAATATATGCAAAATTAGCATTCTGTCAATGGGCTATTCTTGTCTTCTTTATGAAACTTCACATTATCTAGTTCTGTCCTTTCTCACTATAAGATATTTAACAGATGGTGAACAGAAAGTTTGAGAAATTAATTTGATGACCCTAAAGGGGATATTGGAGGCGCGTCTGGAAAGTAAACTCCGTTTTGTAAAATAAAAGACTAAAAAAATATTGTTTTTCAAGCCAATTTTATGTTTACATGAAAGTTCATTTCTTGAACTATTTTTCTACATAGTTTCCACCAATGTTAAGACATTTGTCGTAGTGGGTGACTAACTTAAGTACACCTTCCTCAAAGAAAGTTCCCACCAGTGATGTGATGATAGCCACATCATTACAGCATTTTTTTGTGTCCTCGCTTTCAAAGTGCTGACTTCCAAGGTCACGCTTCATGTGTGGGAACAAATGGTAGTCAGACGGTGCCAGGTCTGGGTTGTAGGGGGATGATCGAACTGCTGCCAACCGAATTTCTCAATTTGCCCTTGAGTGACACCAGCTGCATGGGGCCAAGCATTGTGGTGAAGCAATTCCTTGACTAAACATTCCTCTCCTTTTGTTTTGAACTTAGTGCCTAAATTTTTTAAATTTCACTTTCTCACTATACTATTACTCATTGCGCTTTCACCATAAATCTCAGTAATTTGACAGTGAATTTCAGCAGGCTTCACGTTCCTTGCATTCAAGAAATGAATTACAGACCGAATCTCACAGTTGGCGGGTTCTTCTACTGTCTTAAACATTTCTAGTGATCACAACAAACTGAAAACACGACATAGATTTACGGTAATGGTGTCAGTAGAAAGGTAATGGACAAGGAAGACTATATTGCGAATGCGCGGAGCAGCGTCGGTAGTGCTGCGATGGCGAAAGAACAAAACGGAACGTACTTTCCGGATGAAACCTCGTATATAATGATACTATTTTAATTCTATGTACAATATTTTTTATTGTGAATTTATTTCACATTTTTCAAATCAGTATGTCTCAATTTTCCTTTCAAAAGTTATATCGAAATATAGATTACATTTTAAAAAGGATTTAAAAATTCCCACACAGCTATTTGAAAGTGAAAAAAGAGAATGGTAATTTCTTGTTGCTAAAAATATATAAATTTTTACTAAGCACCTCATGTTAGTTATACTGTGATTCTAGTACATCTAAATAATACATTTGAAGCAAAGTTTCTCTAATATTTTTTATTTATGTTGCATTAGCCTAGGATTTTATTTAGGCTATATGTAGGTCCAAAGAAATTGATACAGTATTTAAAACTTTAGACTTTTTTTTTAATAATGTAGATGTATGAAAGCATTTGTTTTCTCCTTACTTTAATTTAAATGTATATATTTTTCAGTTAATTGTTATAATTTTAAAAAATGTGATTAATCCAATTTCTGCTCTAAGACAAATATTTGTTGTACAAACATTATTGATTTACTTGATGAATGACTGTTAACTAAGGTATTTCATTTTTTAAATGCGTATAGTGTTCAACATTTATCACCAACTTTATTAACAAGAAGCATTTAACAAACATGTTATATCCTTCGTTTGGGTGTTTGAGACATTTTATAAATGAATCTTAGTTATTGCCTGATAGTTATTGCCTGATTATCCATTTAAGTTTATTTATTTTCTGAAAGATAAAGCATATCACTATCAGAACTCTTGAATGTTACTTTTCCGAATGTTTTAAAATATGCTTTGAATTTTGTTAAAATATATTCTTTTAAAGTAAACTTTGGTTACCAAATAAAATTCCTTTCAGTAAGTATGTCTCGCTCATTTGTTTGTTTAGTTAATAATTTTCTCTGAATAATTTATCAAGCACAGATAATAGGTGCTGACAGTAAAAGCATTTCAGAAATAAACAAATAAAAAAAATATATATTTTTTCATCGAACAAAAATTGTATACTTTTAAGTACAATTTTGCACTTCCAAGTTTTTTTCCAGGGCCATCCATTTAAACTGAATGCTTTCAGATATTTTAACTTAATACAATGTTTAATAGGCAGCTTTCCTTTCATATAACTCCTTGCAATCATATCCCTATTCACAGAAAAGACAAAGCGATAATATTATTTTACAAACATCTGGAGTGCAAAAAACAAGAGGGGGTGCCTTTTCTTACTTTCATCCTAGAGATTCATCAACACAGTTTTGCATTTAGCTAGTTTTATGTAGAGTCTATGAAAAATTAGAATAAAATATTAATATTGTGAAAGTAATTTATTAACAAATTTTAATATACTAATAAGTGTATAACAACCTAATTTAAATAATATGTTTTATCCTTTTAAGTCTATACTTTTTTATTTGAACAGAAAGTGGCTTAAGCCTCATGTCCCTAAAAGAGTAGCTTCGCCTCTATAATGAATAATTTAGTAATAATCTAACTTGTAAATATTTTTCACAAATTGAATCCTTGTTGATGAATAAATGCTATAAAATATTGAATAGATTTCGATAAATACTTTAAGATTCTCAAACATAATTTATTAATGGAAGGCCCCAGTGAATTTTATAGTTTCCTCGAACAGCTTACCTACCAATACTAATGGAGGATTATAGATAATAAAAGTGTATATTATCTAGATCTTCTCTCTATTAATATATAAAATAGAGGCCTGGGCCCCCTGCTCGCCTACGCTCGCTAACCCCTCTCGGTAAACTGTCTGAAAATCGAGTGAAAAAAGCAAGCCCTTTTCCCTCGCCAAATAAAAAAAATTAGTTTTTATGGTAATTGTTGCTATGATAAATTTGATATCTGGCACAAACAAGTTAGTCAGAAAATTTAACCTTCATTTCCGTGTAGAACAATGAATGCTATCGCTCCGCAATATAAAAAATACGAAATTTGTATGACCAACTTTTAATTGCATCGACTTTATTTATTAATCAATTAAAAAAAATAATTGTACCATAAGAAAAAGTATAATCTAAGGTATTCAGTGATGTTTTCTTAAAAAACTATTAGTAATAAGATATCGATGTGTAATAGTTTAAAATAAAGTAACCAAAATATCCCTCTTTGACGAGCGTAAGCGAGCAGGGGCGGAGCCCCCTAGTTTCAAAAACGAATGTTAGTATCATTTAAGTGTACGGGAAAAAAATTTTAATACCCAATTTAACTTCTCCATTGCTTTTACAATTTACTTCGTACGCAAATAAAAAACTTGTATCCATCCATATAATCCATTTCATATTCGTCGCACTTCTGCTGAAAGTTTTTTTCCCTATTGTGACTACTACAGAAGTTGATTTTGAGTTTTCGAGTGGCTACGAATACTCCCGTGCATTCATTTTCAGTAAAAATTGCAAATTTTTGGCGGATCATCTTGCATTTAATTTTTTTATGAATATGTTTTACTTGTGCCATTCTTGCACCTAGTATGCGATGTTTTTGAATTTCTTCAATATGAGATTATGGTAAATTAACTTGTTGCGGCACTCGTGTCTAATTTAGTTTAATCTGACGCAATTTTTCTTAAAAATTCCATTCAGTAGCAGGTGGAATAAGGGAACTTCTGTTGGATTTATAAAGCAGAGTTGGCGTTTGTCTGTTCTCTATACAAATCAACTTTTTGACCCATCTACACCACATTTGGTACACTTATATTTTAGAACCCTGTGGGTATGATAGGATACATATTAACCCGCGTTCTATATTTCCAAGGGGCTAAAAATTTACGGCATTCGTGACTAATTTAGTTTGAAGCACAAACGCACTTATTCCTGAAATTCCATTAAACGGCTTGTGGAATAACGGAGCATGTGATAGAAATAAATGCCATCAGTGTAGACAAATTAAACTCAATCGATAACAATTTTTTAATGAACAGAAAGTTGATTTCACAGCGCTTTTACAAAAAGAAAAGCACTGCCATTCAACGAATGATTCACATGTATCTAAGTTGGATAAGAATAGTTTCAATAAGTAGAGTAATCAACTTCGATTTTCTGTCACTTGCGACAAAAAATTTCAAAATTACTAATTGTGATATTATTCCAATATGAACAATCTTTTTTAAAATTCCCTTTTCCCAACATACATGCAGTTTTAAATTGAACTTTTATGTTACGTTTTTAAATTCACAGAAATTCGGTTTCTAAATGGAAAGCATGTAGGGGAGACTGGGGTACAGGGACCCAGTAAGAAAAACTGAATTAAATCTCGAATGTAGAGACAGCAGTAAAAATAAAAATATAGTACAATATTTTGTTAAATTGTCTTTGCTAAGGAATCAAATTTTAAGATATTATTCTTTATTTCTGTGCAAGAAAAATTAAAACACAAAGTAACTCAGGTGGTCCTATCTGCCCCATAGGTTGGGGCACAGAGGACCATGCCCCTGCACAAAGACATCAATAAATTTAATTTTGCTTTTACCTTCTGTGTGTTTAGATTATTATATTTTTAACAATGAGACACATATACAATGATATTATAAGCCTGTAAATATGTGATTAGATTATATAAAAAAATTTCAAAACCAGTAAATAAACAAATTATTAAAATATAAAGATATTAAAGTTAGTCAACTGGCAAAATAAGCATATAAAGTGTTCATCCATTTCCTCAACACCTGCACGTGTATCGTGTGCACACATTTTGCAGTAACTACACTGTATCCATTCTTCTCCATCTTTTGAGGACGAAAATTTGTTCTATGCAATAGACACAAAGGGCATCGTCATCTGATTCACTGTTAGAGTCGTCATTAAGATTTCCAATTTGTCGTTCGCAATACTTTAGCTTCTTAGCTTGAAATGTTTTAAGTTCCTTGATATTTGATTTAACATTTGTTGTGGAGGTTGATGGAATTGGTGACTGCTCTCTTGAATGAGTAAAACTGTTTTCAAGGTTAATGGCTTTTTGTATTTTCTTACATTTTTTCGATGAGTTACTTGTCGTTCTTTTAAGCACCTCTCTCTTTCTCTTTTGCATGTGACTTAGTTCTACGCTTTTTGTATTCCTGAAGTTTTGCGCGTTTAAATGGAGAACTTGTCAATTCTTCTGCTTTCTGTACTTTTCTTTTAGAAACTGGAGGTTTTGGATACTTCTTAGCTTTTGAAACAGGCTGTGGTTGAAATTTCATTGAGAGCTGCATGGAATTTGCGGATTGGAGATTTTGTTGTCTCCTCTTGCCTCTCTCCAGCGGTAAAACGTAAGGGACTCGTATGAGGTATTTTTTTTTATAGGACTACCACTGCCTGGTGATTCAGGCTGCTCACTATGATCATATGATTGATCTAATAAGGTAAACTTATTGTTAATCGTAGATGGTAGGAAATCAGCATCAGTGAAAACATCTGGGATGAAGGGCATGATACCTGTTGCTTTAAGTCCAGTTATCGCCTTCTCTAGGTTGCAAGGTGTAGCAAGTTGTAATAAGCGCTTTAAATGATAAAAATATAAATTATAAGAAGCGAAAGAGAGAGAGAGAGAGCTAACATTATAATAATAGGTTATTATAAATATAGGTAATTATAACAATAACAATAAAAATACAAAAAAGTATAAAAAGTGGGGTCCTACTGCAGCAACGTCCTTGTCGCGGGCCCTGTTTAATGCTAAGTAAGAACTGCAAGTAATATCTCTGCAAAAATCACTCAAATCGGTGCGGGGCCACTTTTTAGTTCGAAACCTTGCTTGGCTCTTTACAGCTTTGTATAATAAATGATTTTATAAAATACCTTACTCTTTGTAATAAATATTTAAATTATATTAAAATTATATCTATTTCACTTTTGTATATAAAATAGGTTATTTTTACTACTAAACCATTCTTGTAACATCGAAAATAATTTTTATATGAACGAGGCACAGAGGACCACTTGTCCTATCTGTCTGGTCCCTTCTGCCCCGATTCGCCATTTTATTTTACAAAGCATGTCGAGACCTTTTCATTTAATGTTTTGATTTAATTTTAACTGGAGACAGATGTTAATAGTGCAAATAAAACGAATAAGTGTTCCACATATGTTACAAATATCTCAATGAAATACATGTGTATTCATAAAAAAAGAAAAATCTTGTAGATCTCAAAAATCGAAATTTCGAAGAAAACGAACGTTTGCAGGCGAATTCAATAATGGCGGCCCGGACGCTTACTGAAAGAAGACGCCTACTTCTTTCTATTTAGCATATTTCCACGTAGGTGGCAGAACATGCCGATATATTATCGCCCTGAACCTCTGTGCCCCCGTGAAACCTCTGTGCCCCAGTCTCCCCTACATTTTCAGAATGATAGATGTATTTCAGAATGATAGACTCTGAAGTACAGCTTCCAATAACACCCATGAAACACGAAAAACAAATGAAATTTATTTGATTTTAATCGTCTTTTAATGAAAAGATATATCAAAATATATTTGGACTACAGCGTATGACTGCAAGTTTCAATTTAACGTAACCCATCTTATTTTAAAGTTATTTTCAAAAAATTTACTTGTTTCTTTAAAATGAGAAATTACACTCTTTAAAAATATTTTGGTGTACGTTTTATTTATTTTATGATACTACAATCTACACATTATTACGTATTAAACCACAGATATTTAAAGATAGTTGGTCGAAATATGCATATACCACCAAGGATTTATCCATGTCTAGTGATATTTTGATAAATAAATCATTAGAATCAAACTCCTGAATAATATTTCTGCAATAGGTAATATACTGGAACATATAAATGCAAACAGAAACAAAATTCCAATCCTTGAAAAAAAAAAAACACAATTCTGAAAAAAATTCTGTTTTAACGTGTTAAATTTCGACTTTCTAAATATCTCTAAAAGGAAGTGTTTGTCTGTTTGTTTCACGCCTACAAAATCCTGACGATCTATGGCACTTACAGCAATGAGATTTGGCACACAAAAAGTCCGAATTTTTTGCAATTTTTGGGTCGCGGCGAAATTTTAAAATTTAATCTAGAAGATTTTTAAATGAATTTAATAGTTTTATTCTCTGTCTGGTTCTTCAAACGCGTTTCTTCCGGACGAAAGAAGAAACCCCCTAAAATGGACTTTTTCTACATACGTGACCTTCTTTTATATTTTTCACAAGAGATTGTGACGTCACGTAAACTTTCTCTTTCCAAAAGAAAGAAAAAAAAAAAAAACCAGATTGCATCTTTTGCTTTTTGCGTTAAAAAAAGAAACAGATTACATTTCCTGTCCCATTCCATACGGGCTACGCCGTGATATAAGGTATTAATCTGGTGTAAAATTTTCCGCAAATTTCAAATCCGTTGGAATTTTTAATATATCTTTAGCAATTCCGATGTTACGAAAAAAAAAATAAAAATCCAAGTCAATATGTTTTTTATTTCTTGCTCTCATTCGCGGAAATGGGACAAGAATTGTAAGTGGAAAAGAAAAAATTAATTTTCTCTATAGTAGTTGTTGGTTCCCCGCGTTGAAAAAAACTTGGCATGTATCCACAGGCTGATTGCAAGGTCACGTGGGTAGAAAAAGTTAAGATTATGGTGTTTCTTCTATCGCGGAAGAAACGCGTTTGAAGAACCAGGCAGAGAATAAAACTATGAAATTCATTTAAATATCTTCTATCTTTTTTTTATAGATTAAATTTCAGCGAATTTTAAATCTGAGGAAATTTTTAATTAACATCACAAAAAATCAACACAATTGGCTATTAACGAGGGTATGGGATTAAATCCCAAATTTTGAGATCCGAGGTAATTTTTAATTAACGTCGTACTATAGCAACTCAACGGGCTCTTAACTACGGTCCGGGATCAATCGCTTAAGGAAAGTATCCGAGAAAATTGGGTAATTTTTAATTAACGTTCTCAAGTACTACAACTACCTATAACTAGGGTCAAAGTTTTATCCAATAAGGCAAATATACGTGTACAACCACGGTCAAATTATAACATAACACCTCAGCTGGCACCCCACCCTCCAAGAAATTGTCACGTCACACCAATTGGATCTCTTCGCAATTCCAATTTCACAATAACGAGGCCATCACGGCGTTATCCGTGGTGTTGGTTTGCGAAGCAAACCAAATGGCAATGCGTAGCAAACACCGGTGGTTTACAAACGTTCACAATGGACACACCTAACCCCACAAAGTACAGCACGGGCAACGCCGTGCTAGCCACGCAGTGGCTAGTTTATAATAATAGAGATACTTGAGAATCTCCAAATATGACCGCATCATCTCACTGTCATCTCAAATACCCAAACAAAGAATTCTAAATAAAATTTAAAAAAATTAAACATTTATTCTGACGTTGCCAGATATCGAAAAGCAAACTTTCGCTTTCATGATCAATGAGTTTTTCTTTTTCGCTTTCGTGTTCCATCATAAAATGGAATGTAAAATTAAATTATATTCTTTCTTCATCAATCATATATTTATAAATAATATTTTCAGGTACAGCTACACTCTACGTTTAGGAGCGGTGGCAACGGACTTGGCAACTTATTTGGCGCACTTCTAGTAACAAGTTTCGGTAGATTAAGACAATTCATCTGTCTTTTTGTTTATTGTGGTTTTCATGGCAACCGCGGCAAACGGTAACTTTCAATTTGCATTTGGAATATTCTAGAAAGTTCTTCCAAAATCCGTTAAAGTCATTTGATTTCAGTGGTTCGTTTAAAATTTTTCTTTGCTTCCATTGGTTATTTTGATTTTAAAATATCCTTTGATTGCATTGGTCGTTTAAAATGTTTTTCTTTATAACATTGGTGTTCATTCATTTGTATTTATACAGTTGTGGAATTTTTATTTCATTATAATATTTTTCATGAAACGTTTAAGAGTTTTGTTTTTTACCATTTGTGGAATTTTCGTTTTCTATTATTTTTTCCTGAACAGTTCTGACGTATCAGGTTTTTAAGCAACTTTGAAAGTTCGCCAAAAAAAAAAAAAAAAAAAAATCGCCAAGGCCGTTGCCACCGCTCATAAACGTGGACTGTAGCTGTACCGGTGATTTTTTTGGCTTACTTCTAGTAGCGGTTTACGATAGATTATGGCAACCCATGTCTTTGAAGTTTTCATGGCAACCTCAGCAAACGGTAACTTTCAATTTTCATTTGGAATATTCTAGAAAGTTCTCCAAAATCCATTAAAGTCGTTTGATTTCATTGTTTCTTTTGAAATTTTTTCTTTGCTTCCATTGGTTATTTTTTATTTTAAAATATCCTTTGATTGCATTGGTCGTTTTAATTTTTTTTCGTTTATACCATTGGTTATTTATTTGTGTTTCTACAGTTGTGGAATTTTTATTTTATTATAATTTTTTTTCCTCTCAGAGTTCTGACATGTATTGTTTTTCGCCATTTGTGGAATACTCTTGTTTAGTAATTTTTTTTTCTCGAACAGTTCTGATGTATCAGGTTGTATTATTTCTTGCTTTTTTTTCTTTTAAAAATATTTTTATTTTCAAACAGCCTACTATATTTAGTGTAATTGATAAGTTTCAGGGTATTCTTACCCAACATTCGCAGCTTAATTTTTCTGCTGGTTCACAAATGTGTGCGCTTCCACGTAGACAGGAAGATATAGCGGCGGTCAATTAAAACAAAGCTATCGATATGAACAAAAATAAAGATTGCTTCAATAATGAGGCCAACGTTTTAGACAAAATTAAAACTAAAATAGTACTGTATTTCCAGGCTATGAATCTGAGTATTTTGATCTTAAGTTTAATTTAAATCATCAAAAATTAAGTATCAAATGCGATTTGCAGAGCACTGGAATACTGCTGTTTACAAATATATGCAGGAAATTATAAAACATTTTCCCAATAAAACCGCTTTTTAATAAATATTTCTGAAATTCCGCCCTGTAAGATACTGCGGCATAGCCCACGTCTGGAACCCATTGAAAGTTCCAAATTGAAATGAATTTCTTTTCAGCATTTGTTTCAGTGTTATAACTCTGTTCAAGACCCCCCTTCCCCTATAGTAATGGACAGAGTCGAAGCTAAATTTTTTTAGACCATTGGCAGAGGAGGCCGATTGCCCCCTATCTAAACAAAATCTACATATTTAAAATGAAGACAAATTGTACTTAAATAATAGGATAAAATATTCGCATTTAATTTTGTCAATAAATTACTGTTCACACAAAAAGTTTTTTATTGCAACTAATTATCGGATATACATAACAAAAACTAGCAATGACATGGATTTTGTTATGGCTCCTGTTATGGGTCTCCAAGACAAAATAAGGAAGGTTGCTCTGTCTTGTGCTCCTCGGTTTACATGAAGAGAATTTAAATGTTTTATCTCTTCTGAATAAAAATACGATTGCAGGGGCCACATGAAAGGAAAAATTGACTTTTAAGAGTCGTATCCCGAAAATGAACGGCATAAACATATTCACTTCAAGACAAAGTCCCCCAAAGTCTTGCTACGCCTTTGTGTCGCCACTCTCTAGCTATGCAACTGGTAATGGGACTACCAAATTAGTCTCTCAAAATAAAGAAAGAAAATAATCCAAGAACTTTGTTCGTTGATGTCACCCTTGACCAACAGTGCTTTTAAAAGCAGACTGAAAAGTGCTGAAGATTCCGTTCGCAGATTCCCATCATTTACCCTTCTCAACTTCCCGCGCTGGGAGAGGGAGAGAAAAGAAAAAGAGCCCCACCCAGTTGGATGAGTGTGTGTGTGCCAGTGGCCCGAGGCAGTTGACCGTCTTCAAGGCATGACCGATTTCTTTTTACTTCTTGCAATATTTTATTGTTTGTTATATTTCTGTTTTCCAATCCCCCAACCTGTATGTGACGTCAGTTGAAGATCCTCCCAGATTCAGATGGAAAAACTGGGTTCCCAAGAACAGGCCTTCATCGCTTTTCGATCCGTTCAAAGTTATTTCGCAGTATATTCGCTATTCAATTTCTTGTAAATCGAGGAATAGCACGTTATGTTGCTCCAGTGCTATTTTCTACATGCCAATTAGGTAGACAAATAAATTAACGTTGCATTGGAGCAACACAATTAGCTATTGGCGACGTTCTGGGATATATTCCCAAAGAGAAAGATCCGAGGACAACAACTCGTAATTTTGAACCACGGTCATGATGAGGTCGCACTCCACTCTCCAAACTTCCAGATCACGTCAACTGGAGGTCACTTGAGACCACGACATATCCCGAGACGTGAACTAGCCTCCACGTACACGACAGTGTTTGGTTGGATCGAGTTTAGAACTGGCCACCCTCCGTTTGTTAATCCACGACTCTTACCACCTGGGCTATCGTAGCACCGTTTAGTTGTAATAATTTTTCCAATTTTGAGCTAAAATGCTACATGTATCTGAAGAGAAAAATTGAAGTTGGTACTTTTCTGTTTGATTTATCGTAACATATAAACTTCAAAACTTCGAGAAAAAAATTGCGAAAAACTTCGAAGTCGTTCAATAAATTATTAGAATTGTAATTTGATTTGGACATCATACTCCTATTTCCAAACAAGATAATTTGCTTATCTCTTTTTCATGGTGAGTGATCTGTCTATATTGAGAAGTACCCGCAGGGAATTGATGTTGCATTTGTATGTGACGTTAGGTCCTTCCAGATTCGAATGGAACCATTTCATTATATAGAAGATACCATGAAATTGGAGCTAGTAGCTCTGTAATACCGAAATGTATTGCATCTACGAAAGTCTTTTCAACGTTTTCATCTAATTTTGATGAAAATGAGATAAACGAATTTTTACTTACCAGCCACATAATAATACTGAATCATACATCCATTACTGAAACAAAAGATATCACATGAAGCAGCAAAGAGTTGCATACATTTCATTATAACAAAGGAAATATGTATTCTTAAATAGACGTCTTTGAAAATCAACGTGAACAAACTGAAATACATGATAAAAATTGTAATAAGAATTTTAGTAACGATCGTGACGTGTTATACATGTGCTCATAAATCAGAATCAATATCAATGAAAACCAAAAGTACATTTGCTCATGTGTAGCGCTCGATTCACTTTTATTTCATTCGGGGTCCATTTTATTTCGAATTTTTTCGTTCTTTCTATGAATAACTATATGCAAAGGACGAACTATATACAGTATATCGAAAGTTCTTTAAATGAAACGCAACCTAATCATCAAAAAATGGAGCTAAAAAGCAATCAAATACAATCTTCTAAGTAGGTAGGCTAAATAGACTGAGTGCCTACTCAGTCTATGTATAATATTTTCACCAAACTTAAAAGTAGCCCTTGCTTTCCAAGCACCAAATTTTGCAGCTTAAAATAAACTTGTTTATATTAATTGAAAAATATCTTTTTAATATGCTGGAACCACAAATAAGTTCATTGCTATGACGGTTAATTAAAGACTGCACAAAACAATAAATAATTTAGTAGATACACACGGCCTGGAACAAAATGACTCATCTATCCTTTTGGTGTGAACAGGTTTTAGAGCAGATTTTACGTAGTCTTCTAATCTAATCAGCTCATCAGCAGATTTTCTAATCACACACGAAAGCAGCGGAGAAGCTGGAAGGGTGACTGGGGGGAGGGTGGGGTTCCTAGAATCCCCAAAAGGACGGAATTTTATAAATATTTATTAAATAGTTTGTAATTCTCCTATAAAAAAAATGTTTAAAATTTTAAACAATTTTGTCCTTGTCATAAGTATTAGTGCCTATGCGTGTGAAATTAATGCTTTCATGCACTCCATCCAAAAACGTTTTCCTTTCATGTAACCCCTGCAATCATATTGCTATTAAAAAAAAAAAAAAGGAATAAAAACAGTAAGATTCCCTTCTCACGCATTTGTGGAGAGCATAAAACAAGAGACTGAACGCCTTTTCTTACTTCGTCTTGGAACTCCATTAACAGAAGCCTTTTACAAAGCCCGATATTTTGCTAGTTTTCCTGCATGGTTAATAATTAAATGCATTAAAAAATGAATCTCGTGAACCTTAATTTATCAGCAAAGCTAATTTATTAAAAAAAGTGTACATTAAAATACTCTTTTATCCTCAGTTTAAAAATTGAAATTTGTTTGGACGGGGTGGCATCAACCTCTAATCCCAGATACCGAAAAATATAGCTTCGAAGGGATGTCCGAAAACAGCCGGAAAAAAAATCGTTACATGCAATGCATATGCAACATTCAATTCGATTGGAATAGGGAACAAAAAGGGAGACGCTAATGTCATCCGTGATTATGTCCTGAACATGTGCTTACATGATCGAATGCAAAATAAAAAAAGACACCATTTCATGCACCTAATGAAACAAACGCATTCCTAGAGTTAAAAGTAATACCAGTGAATGGTTAAGAATAATAATTTAGTTGGTAAAGGAAACACTGAAAAAAAAACATCGATGGATTAATTACCACAAAGTCAAAAAGAAGCTTGATACATTTTCTATGGGGAACTCTGGTCCAATGTCGTAGCTTGAGGGCCTGTGATCCTTCCCGAAAGTATAGGTTTCCGATATTTTAAGTGAACAAATATTACATACAATAAATGCATGACATACTTTTAAAATGTTCTTGAAATAAAAATTTAGTGTTACATTTATTCTAAATAAAACTATTCCAAAATGTTTGTGATTATTTCTTAACCTATAAACAGAGACTTTAAATAGCGGTGCAGTAAAAAAAACATCGTCAGTCAATGAGTTTGTATTCTAAGTCTTAGTAATGATTATTCACTGTTCTTCCTGTGTTGCTTCTCGCTTATTCATCTAACTACAAAACGTACCAATCCCTCAACATTGGCCCAGGGAATTTCCAGATCACGGTTTAAAATATTTGTTTAATGCTTTTACATGTAATTTATTTTGTAAATAATTACCGAAAACCATTGAGCAGACATTCTTGTACTTAGATCAACCGAGATGCGTCTCTTTTCACACGCGTACAGTAATTACACATCACTCTCTGGTAACTAAAAGAAGACTTTAAAATGTTATTTGAACAGCATAAAAATTCCATTTTTTAATTTAGGCCCTCCTTAATAATAGTCCGCCTACTCTACAGTCGGCGTATTCTGTTTTGTTTGCCTGGTTTAAAGTTCTCGGGTTCATCAGACAGTGGTGCAGAAACAATTAAAAAAAAACACTGGCATCTGTTTTATTCCCTTCCATTCTATGCCAGCGTTATTTACTTTTCACAATTACTTCGTTTCGAAAGGTAGCTTGGCGACTGAACACTTCGTCCCGGCAACCCTGTACCTGCACGAGAGGTTCTGCAACAAGGCATCCGAATCAACTACCTGCGGATCTCTGCCACTGTTCGTGCCCGTTGTGTTAGGAAGTATCATGCTGAAATCCAAAACCAAGACGGTCCTTTCGATTTGCGACTGAGAAACTTGTGTCCGAATTCGTGATTTAGTCTTCGGAACTCTGTTGGAGTGGGTGATGATGATGTGATACGTTCCGAGAGCGCTTCCACCGGGTTCAAGAATGTGGATTGTGTTTTGAATTCGATGAGGTCTTATTGACCTCGAATAAGTTCCCTCGAAAGGAGTAATTATGAGCTCGAAGATATGTCGGCAGCTTCATCTCCTCATCCTTGTTTACCAATGCATCTCGCAAAGTAAGATTGTGTTAGTTGTTTCTTTCTGTATCTAATCTTTTAATGAATCTATTTTGCACAACGCTGTTTGCAAGCGAGGCACACAAAAACAGTTGATAAGAGTTCTCTACTCGGTGAAGATAACACATCCCTAATTTGTGCGTTTGGTTATGTTTATAAATCCTGAATCAGTGTTAACATACAGTTTTGAACCAAGCGAATACTATTTAGAAAGTAATTCGGGAGGGTCTTGTCCATCCCGGTTATCTATTCCAATTAAATTGACGCAATGTCGTACAAGCATTGCGTTTAATGATTTTCCCACTGTTTTCAAACATATGATCGTATATTTTACCTGTGTGAGCAAAAGACCTTTGATTCACGCTGATTAAGCTACAACTGAATACATTTTTTATTGTTTATAACTTTTTTAATGCCAAAAAATATTTCGAGGAGAACACGAGCCTTATCCTTTGAGTACCATGACCCCTCTCTTTAATTACGTCCTTGGTACTGAAAAATGTTTGACCGTTCACTATTATGGGAATCGTAATCAAAACAATTTTTTAATATGTTTTGAGACTATTTGGAACTAGGTTAATTTAGCTATTATGTTTTCTTAAATGTGTGATTATGCTTACCAATATGAGAATAAAATGACATAACCATCCCCACTCACAATTCCATACCACTTCTCTACCTGACCAAATAAATTGAAAACAAATTACAAAATTTATAAAATATACGTAATGCTTATTAAAAACTCAGAATAAATGTTCCTAAATTTTAATAAACATGAAAAGTTTAAAAGTTTGATTGCTGTAAATTTTAAAACGATTTTCTTACATAGATTTTTTGACGCCATTTTTATTTAGTCTTTGATTGGAGCTTGAAATGTATTCCTTGGAATCCTTAAAAGTACTTCCCTAGATTTTTCAATTATGTCTTGATTGAAAGTAGCTCATATTGCATTTATTTTTTACTTTTTAAGAAAAAGTAAGCTATACTCAAATCTGAAGAATAGGGGGCCATAGAAAAGTTTAAAGCATATTGTATCAGGAAAAACATCGCATAACTTTAATTGTAAAATGTGATCCCCTCCCCATTTCGTGATGAAGCATTCCGTCAACATTTCAGGTGAATTTCATCTTACACTATAAGTAAGCGCCTCATCTCTAGATAGAATTTAAGTACAATTCTAACTTCTCGCGGTACATGTTCATAGAAACCTACGACGATGAAGTGGAAGAGCAATTAGCATTACGTTTATGCTCAACAAACCCATTTGGGCTTTAACAAACGCTTCATCTTTTCCTGTTTTATCAAAAAAAGATAAGATGAAATTCTGCTTGTTTATGTGACTATTGTTATTGTCGTTACCCCTTACCAACTCAAAACTCACCGAGATTATAAAAAAATGTCTACAAACAATAAATATAAGGGAATGTTTTAAAACTTTAGCACAGTGCTGAAAAACTTAAGTTGAGTTCCAGGACTATTTAATCCCAATTATTTTAGTATCAAGTGCAAACTTGTCGAAAAATAAAAACTGATATTCGCGTGCAACTTCAATAAATGCGTAAGATTTCTTCCATTTTAAAATTTAAACAATAGAGAATTCAAGGAAAATAATTGCACTAAACTCTTAAAACCTAGCCTACACAATGCGCTATTACGTCGAATCTTTATTCTTAGTAGTAACAACAGTTTGCACTTGACAAAATTAATAAATTTTTAGCAGTTTAAATAAAAATTAGTTATAATTACATATGATGCACAGATAATAGTGTATGTCTAACCGTAAAGAAATGTCTAAAAACAACATGGAATTGCTAATTCGTCCATGGTAAAATTGCTCTACGGCCCTTTTCATAAAACACAACGCCTACTATTGTTCCAAGTCTAAAAATAAGCAACCGTCAAATAAACAACAATGCTTCCTTTTGGTCTTGAACAATTTAGTCGGTGAATTGTCTTTACCATTATGACCATAGCCTACTTTTCCATCAACAAATTAGTCATTCCATAACGTTTTTATAAAATTAAAAAAAAGTATAATCAAGACTTGCTAAACTTAAGAGGATCTGGTATTGAAGTTTTCTTTCCTTTCATGAAAATTGCACTTGTAACTGAAATTTTTACAAAGTACAATAAACATTCATCCTAAAAGTGAAACATTTTTTATTAAATAATGAGGAGATAATGAATTGAATTTTACTAACAAATATCAAGAGAATGAATATTGCAATATATATTACTTTTGCTACTGACATGGATAAATCGTATCCGATAATGTCCAATAATTAACTTTCTGAAACTTTACAAAAGTGTCTTTTTCAGAAAGGATTATTCCTATATTCATAAAATTAAAATAATAATAATAAAATTCCTATATTCATAAAATTAAAATAATATTAGTAAAATTCCTATATTCATAATATTATATTTGAAAACTCACACATACACATGTTTCAGAATTTTAAATACCATTTCTTTCAAAACGTTCTTTTATATTATACACGGCAGAATTTTGTTATGAGAAATTATAGAAATAAGTATAAAAATAAATCAGCAAGTTTCACAATCTAATGATAAATGGGGGAACCTTAGCATTTTGAAAGTATTGGTTTGGGGACAAACAGATTTTTCCCAAGTCTGAGGCGACAGAAACTAACAACTGTCATTGAAACGAATATTTTTGACGGAAAGGAGAGATATTTAAATACGAACTATGTACCAAAATGACCAGAAAGATTTCCTTTATGTTAGAGAACAAGAAGTTTACTTTTAACATTTGCTTTCCTTTTGCCGAATTTTCAATATCATACTCTTTTTGAACGACTTGACTGAAAGTAAAACGTGACACTAAATAGGGCACAAACAAATTTTTTTATTTTAAAGTACATTTCGTTATTATCATGTCGTTTGCCCTTGTAAAATATGCGTTTTCGAATAAAATTCGGCACTCTATTTTTAACCGGGATAATGACTAGCTATTTTGTGAATAAATACATAGCAAAAATTAAAGTTTTTACTTAACGAGATCTTTATTATAAAATATAGAAAAATGTCAATCCCATTTAATCCAAAAAATTTAATAATAATGTAATTTAACGATTATATAAATATTTCACTCTTAAAGGAATTAAAATTTTAACAGTTTTCAGGAAGTTCTTGGTTTATTTAATTTTTAACTTGAAGCTTTGTGACGATAAAGTATAAATATAACGTGAATTATAATTAAAATAAATATAACTTGAATGATAATTAAAATAAATATTTGTTTCGAAAATATTCACGCGTGTTTTTTTAATGTAATGATTTCCTGTGCACACTGTTACACTTAAAATGAAATCCTTAAGATACATGGTATCACATTTCATGTAAATTTAAAGAATCTGGAAAATTAATGACCAAAATTCAAACGCAACAAATACACTACTCTACAATAATGGACCTGACGCCAGCGGATTTGCATAAAATCTGACTACTTGTTTGGGGGTGTTTTTCGTGGTATGTCCTGGGACCTTTACATGTTGTTCCTGGTCAATTGAACACCGACGCCTACATGAACATTTTGAACTATCGGATTCTTCCTACGCTCTGGAAATTTTATGGAATGAACGAATGTTACTTCCAGGACGACAAAGCTCCATGTCATGTTGCAGCCTTTGTCAAGCAGTGGTATTAAGATTTGGATGTAAAACGTCTTTCCTGGCCTGCTCCCAGTCCCGACTTAAGCCCCATGGCATTTGTGGGACGAGTTAGAGCGACGCTTACGGACCAGGGAACCACGTCCGAAATCTACAGCTGAGCTGGTGACATTCTTGCAGCAGGAATGGACACAAATACCCATAGCTTTGTATCAAAACCTTGTTGAAAGTATGCCCACGAGGATTGCTGGTGTGACTGCAGCACGTGGGGGACCCCCCCCTATTATTAGTTAATAAATGTTAATTGTAGCATGTATTCTGTCCCTTATACCATCGCATATTGCTGTCCGGTCCATTATTGTAGGGTAGTGTACTTTTTCTGTTTAAAATTTGTTATCTGCAACACGTATTTAATATCCTTACAAAAACAGGACCGCGCTCGCGTGGTAGCCAGTTGGACGAGCAACTAATTAGAAACTTGAGGGTTGGGAGTTCGAAACTAGGTCCAGCCAAAGATTGTCGTGTACACGGGGCCTGGTGCACGTTGAATCTATCGTGGTTTCAAATGTTCTCATGTTGGCGTGGTGTGGAAGTTTGGATAGTAGGGTTCCAGCTCAGGTGTTGCTCTCGTCATCTTATCTAGGTTTAAAATTAATAAGCTTTGTTCTAGGATTTTCCCTTTGGGATTGATCCAGGACCATCACCAATAGCCTTTGCGTTGCTCCTGTGCTACGTTTTAATTACCTACCTACCTTACAAAACCAACTATTCTCAAATTGATTCTCAATTCTTTGAATCACTTCTCCCGTTTATTTTCAGATCTGAGTCTATTCAGAGATTAATGTATCAGAAACGTTCTTTTGTACAGGGTGTCCTAAAAGTTCCTGTACTGACGATTCGTGAATTTATTATACAAAAACAACAAACTTTAAAACAATTATTTTTATGCCAATGGTAAAAAGTACTTTTAACCTATAGTAGGAAAAAAAATTGAACTTTCATTTATAATAAATGTTCAAAATTTCCGCCCTTTTCGTGGAGGCAAAGTTGAAGTCGTTTGCGCATATTTTTAGAAACGCGTTTCAAGACGCTGGGAGTGACTTCTTGTATCCTTTGAGTAATGGCAATTTTCAGATCACCTATTGTTTGGTGATTATCTTCATAAACTTTGTTCTTTAAATATCTCCACAGAAAAAAGTCAGGGAACGTGGTGGTCAAAGGTTTCTTGAGATGAGTCGATCACCAAAACCTCTTGAATCATGCCCATGGTTTCATAAGTTGTATGGCAGATTGCAACGTCTTGTTGGAACCAAGAGTCTCGTTCATTCACTTCTAATAATGTAACAAACTATTGAATAAGTTGATATAGCGTATCTTTACTCGGTATTGCATCATTTAGATCAGGGGTGGCCACCCTTTTACATACCATGCGCCAATTTTTTCACATACGAGTTCATATGCGCCATACAACTCAAGCACCTTTTCTACCTTACGTTTATGGTCTTGCCATATCTTTAGTAATTTTTTTAATAAAAGTATGTTTATCGACATAATTAACATTTTTAAATGATTTAACTACATTGTATGTAAAACAATGTCTATTACAAAGATTTCTTCAAATTTGAATCAGTCATTCGCGACCTCGTTTTCCTTTTAATAAATTTCATGAATGAAAATGCTTGATCACATCTGTATGTCGCTCCAACACGACATATATAACATTTTTCAAACATTCTTAGTTCCGGAAAGTGTTTACAGTGTAATGAAAGCCAGAAATTAATCATGTCAGAAGCATTTTGATCTGAATAATAAAGCTCATGAAACTTCAATTTCAATAATGAATTTGCTTTGAAATTAATAAGTACCATTTGTATGTTACTAGGCATCTTCATTACGTTTTGTTCACTAAGTGAAAGTGCTTTATTAATGCGAGTATGTAGTTTTCTTCTGTAGCCAAATCAAGATAACGACTTTCAAATGACCCTAGTAATAACTAATTTTAATCTATTTGGTCAAATTGTTATTATCCGTAGCACACCCCCTCTGCTCTTTCAACTGTGGAAATTGACTCAAATCCTGAATTTCTAACTGAGAGATGAACAGATTTAATGTCATTTAAAATGAATTAATGCTATTTACTAAGCTAGGAAATAATTTCTTCTTACCTTGTAGCGTCGAATTTAGATAATTGAGATGGCTAGTATAACAACAAAAATGGCAATTCAAATAGCCAGTTGTTATCAAATAATAGGATTCTTTCATCAGGAAAGTTCAATTTCCTGTTATCAAAAAATTAAAATACCATTTTTGAATTTCTAAAATCTACTCAGAACCTGTCCCCTAGATAGCCAACGCAACTCACAATAAAGAAAAGGTTCACCATATTCCAAATCTAATAATTCAAAATTCTCTGAATTCTCGGCTGTTTAATGCTCTTGTTCTAATTTTAATCACACATTTCACAACCGGTAACAAAACATGCTGCATTTTTTTAAATTTTACACACAGTGCCTCTTGGTGTATAATACTTTGATATTTTAGTTCAGTACGATTTAAAAAACTTTCCAAGCAAAGTTGTAGTGCCATTGACTGCGTACCATCAGTACACATACTGATTAGTGCAATAATCTCATTTAGATTTTCTTGATTTTATTGATGATTTTCCATTTTAAATATATCTGATCCTCTTGTTTCATCATGCAATAACCCCAGACTGGCAAGTTCTTCAAAGACATTAAAATTATAATCAATTCCTCTTACAAAAATGCTTATAACTGGACTATATCAAATATGTCCATTGATTCATCCAAAGCAAGAGAAAAGTCATCCAGTTGTTGAAATACATCCAGAGAGAGTTCTACGATACATCTCGCATTAGTCTGCTTTGGTATAGTAACTTCGTCTGATTTCTTTTCAATACCTTGATAACCAAGATGGCGTGCAAATATTTGGAAACAAGGCTTCTCCGTCAGAATAGGTTTTTTTTTTCGCCAATGCTAAAGAAATTCCACAGGACGCTTCTGTCATCATCTCGTCTACACAACTTACATTAGCAAAAATATTTTGTCTTCTGATTTCTTCCTTTTTATTAGTCACATATTCTTTACTTAACTCCGATCCGAGAACAAGTTTACAAACAATGCAAAAAACAGTTTTCCTGGTGGACAAGCTGTAAATAACTTATTTCTAAAATTTTCTTACTGTTCATTAAATTCACTTTTTCTCATACTTTTTGCCCTTCTTTTGCTCATTTTCTCTTGCACAGTGATATTAACAGAAATGTTAAAAAAAACATTAAAAAGTACAAAAAATCTTGAAAAAGAACAAACAGATCACAAGTACGTCGTACCACAGAATATAAATTGCAAACTCAAAAAATTGCGACGAAATAAGGAGTAAGAAAGCTCTATGAATTGAACTGAGAGAGTACTACGGTGTTGAAAATATGAAGATATTTTCAGTTATGGCGCCTACTTCAAAAGAAAAAGGAGGCACAATATTGCAATACCACTTGTAATCATCCAATGTGCCAAGTTTGGCGCACGCTCCACAGGTTGGCCACCCCTGATTTAGATATTTATGTCGCCAAAATTCTTTACATCTTTCATATGATTTACATTCAAAAAAAGCATCAAACAGCTCAATTCTCTAATTATGTGATAAATTCATTTTGCAATGAAGAACAAAATGACGTGGAACTTATTTATCGCACAACTTGAGTGCGAAGAAAATCAAACGATAAAAATACAAGAGTCGATGAAACTATAAGCAGACGATAAAATTCAATAGTTAAAAAAAACACGTGCAATAAATTTTTTTTTTAAAGTTGGAGTACGGGAACGATTAGGACACCCTGTATTAGAAAAACGTTAGTATCCCTTGAATTTTACTAGAAAAATTAAAACTGATTCTTAAGAAATCTATTTGTTAATCATAGACGAAACACACAGATTGACTTCGAGTTGAAGTAAAGGGTGTAAAATGGGTTCTTGAAAATCTGTCACAGAGGTATGCTAACTGAAATATGTCTTTATTTTTATTCTAATTACCAGATTGCCTTTTTAGTAAATATTCTGGGAAAAAGAACAAATCGTTTGAAGACACGAATAGTGATTTGAATTAAAAGGTAGACACAGCAGCAGGGTTCTGCCCCCTGCTCGTAAGCGCTCGCCAACCCTTCCCCTCCAGTTCACCGACCTGGTACTGTCTGCTGCAACGAGAACTGCTCCAGACACAAAGTCAGCCATCGTCTATTTGCTGTAGAATCTGGTCTTATCCTATTTCCCATAGGGATGTAGAAATGTATTCGTTTGTCATTTTGACGCACTTAATGACAATTAGGAAATATATTTTGTTTTCTTGGGTGCTTATTCCATGGTGCTAGATTAGCTCTACACCAAGATATGGAGGTTGTGCAAAATTATTTTTTAGCTATTGTACTGGGATTGGAGGATATTTCTTGGCTATTTGACATTGATACAATGTAGGATCTGATGTGGAGAGACTGTTTTTACATTTGGTGGCTCTGTGGAAATGACCTGGTATCATCGACGAGGGCCATATTTACTTTCAAAATTATATTTCACAGAAATATATTTGTGACGATTTTTATTTGTCGCTCGATAATACTGAACTACCTTTTAACATTCGCGGAAAACAAAATTTCTTCATCCCCGTGAATCACCCCTTCTCAAAATAAACGAGTCTGTTTCTATAACAAACTCCATCACTTAGAGTGTCGGGAACACCAAGTTGTAGACAGATAGTAGCCGATTGGTTAGTTTTTTGACTATAGTTTCAACAGACTGGGTTCGAATCCAAATCTTGACATGGATGTTCGTAGTGGTTAGAAATCCACTTTATAAAAGTCGTGGGTGCCTTCAAGTAAACAAAATTATCGTTGAACCAGAATCAAACCAGAATCTTCCTCAACATGAGTCTGTCATGGCAAAGGGACGTCTCCAAGGTTCCGTTGCTCGAAATGAGTAAAAATGAGGATTCATTCGCATCTCAAAGTTATTCTTTTTGTATAAACTGGTAGACCGGCGCATAGAATATGACTAGTTTCTTATAGCCTATATTGATAACAGTGTCGTTGTCACTTTATTTTGATCTACTCAATAAATATAATCATCGATATGCACATGTTATACTTCCAAATGAAATAAAATTTATCAAAAATTTAGTACAAGTAAAATGTCCACACTTTAGTCGTCTTCTGGACACACACTTCAATTACATCCCATTCACTTGATCAAGATAATTCGATATTTTTTACGTCAATATGAACTTATTTTCGCGTTCACTCACATTTTCACTCCTGTGCAGATTTCTCATTGCCTTCTGAAAAATTTCACCAAAACATAGAGCTTCTCTGTGTAGTTTTAGTAATATTGCGTAGCTCATAGATCAAATCAAGCATTTTTAAAATAAGCGTCAAAATAGTCGAATGAATTGCGTAGCGTTTGCAGGCCACTAACAAAAACCTCATCTGCACCTCTTAAAAAAAACTTACATTTTCAGACTAGCGTTCCTTAGAAATTATGCCTTTTATAATATTCTCACGTAAATGAAGAATAAAATATGCAGATTCAAAGTACCTTTAATTGAAAAAGCAAAGAAGAACACTAGAAAACGGACAAAGTATGAAAAAAATATCTAAAAATGGATGATTTGGTTGATTTTTATTAAAATTGAAAGCATACGAGACTACATTTCAGCAACCACAATTTTCCCGATGACTTGCAACTGCACGTCCAGCAGTCAACGAGCAGTCCAGCAGAGTTCGGAAGTGAAAAAATATGACTTTAAAACATTATCGAAAGAATTTGCATTTCTACTGTCAGGAATTTTAGGACAGTCATTTCGTCCAGTTCGCAAAGGGACATACTGATCTTGCTTCCAATAGGGTGTAGGTGTATGTAGTCATGTCCGGGAAGAAGTTGAAAGCAAGGACTCTCAGCTCTGGGCAAGGAAACTAGTGTACATAAGCTTTATTTTTCAATAAAACATTCCAGCTCTTTTCTGTAGCCATCTCTTTGTAGATTGAGTCTTTGAGTCTTTATGAACGAACATAATTGAATCGATTGTTTGAGAAACCCCATAAGTCAGGTGAGAACAACTTTTGGGAAATCGAGAAAAAAACTGTGTCTGCGTTAACCGGCAACCTCTATGTTATTATTTCTAATAAAATGCATTGTTTGGAGCTAAATACAATCTTTGTGCTCAATGGAGGTCTCAAAAGATAAATAATTAAATTATTATAGATTTTTAAAGTCAGTTGACATATGGGGTTTCTCAAATACACATACTATTGGCAAAAAGTAATTGCATTCTAAACTGCACAATAAAAAGTACACTTAGTACACCTCAAAAATGTAATCTAAAACAAGTAGAAACATTAAATAAGTATGAAATACAAATAAGATTATTTAGTTCTATGAATAAGAGTGGTATAAATGGTGAAAAATAAAATTTATTCATCATTAGCGCAGTTTTCTGGCAACTCAGAATCAGATGTAGGACACTGGTGAACTATCACTTTGAAGAATGCTTGAATGTTTTCTTCATCTGGGATGTATTTCATCAGTTTATTTATGTCTTCAATTTTTTTTCTTATTGATGGGGATTTTCCCACTTGGATATACTAGATCATTTGGGAGTGATAGTTTTGAAGCTTTTTATTGTTGTTTAACCGTAAAGTGTGACTGAAAAACCCATCATTAAAAGGTTTGGCGATTACAACATCCTTATGTTTGAAAGTTTGTGAAACTGCATGAACTGCGAGATTTTAAAAGCGACTTTCTCATCCTGTGGAACTTTACGCCTATAAGTCACTTTTTTTCTCGAAATCGAGTTTTCGGAAAAAATCTATTCTTCAGAGGTAGACCCATCTTTTAGAAGTGAAAACCCACGAGTCAGGTCATTCTACATAGAGTTGGCCCGTATGAAAGTTTTCGTGTATTCGAGAAATACCATAACTCAGTGACTTATGGGCTTTCTCGATTAAACGAAAATTTTCTTATGGGCCAATTCCGTGTAGAATGTCATGACTCGTGAGGTTTCATTTTTAAAAGATGCGTCTACCTCTGAAGAATAGATTTTTATGGAAAACTCGATTTCGACATAAAGTGACTTATGGGGTTTTCTCAAACAACCGATTCAATTATAAACCTCTTTATGTTACGTAGAGGTAAAGGGGATTAGGTTAGAGCAACTAGTCTTAGCCAACTGATCCGCATGTTCATTGCCATATATACCACAGTGACTTGGAATTCACTGTAAGGCAACTTTTTAAAACTGTAAGTGCATTTCTTTACCTGTAAGTTTTTTTTAACCTGTGAATGCATTTCTTAACATGCAAGTGCATATAATCTGCGCTACAAGTTCCTTAATAGTTCTTATCGATTAATGGCAGAGTTGTTTCTCACATTTTATAACTTTTTAAAATTAGGTTACATTGAATAAATGCATCAAAATCTTCATTTCATATATCCTAGATAGCTTTTCTTGTACTTTTTACTGGTCTCACTCATTCTTATTTTTATTTTTTCAATAAATTGAATGCCAAAAAAGTGTACACCTCAATCTTGGCACAACCATTAGTTTCAGAACGTCCACACCAATAACAACCCATTCACCAAGGCGAAGATATAATTTTTATCATCTTAACCGATTTTCACGTTCGCTCATATTTTTCTACGTTGATTTCCATCTTCCAGATTTATCATTGCCTTTTGTAATAAGACTGCTGGATAATTTCTTCTTCGGTAAAGTTTTAGCAATATTTTGCAGCTTTGAAGCTGAAATTCGGCACTTTTAAATTAATAGGTAATTGGCAATTTTTTTAATTACCGTCGTACTAGAACAACACAACGGGCTATTGATGACGGTCCGGGATCAATCCCCCAACGGAAAGATCCGAGGACAACACCACGTAATTTTGAACCACGGTCAGAAGACGAGGCAATACCTGTGCTGGCACCCCACTCTCTTAAACTAATGGGAGAAACTTCGTAATGGGGTTGATTTTACATCGTTTATATACATTTCTTGACATGTGCCAATACACAAATAAAATAGTGCCTGTTTACATTTTTCAAATCTATTACTGACTTATTTCCAATAAAGTGCAGGGTTTAAAGTTCACACCTCAGTAATGTTACCATAAGTATCAAAATTGGCGAATGAATCTCTTAATGGTTTATTTTATACTAGCCGGGCTGCGTCGACTAGCGTTCGGCGGTTTGTAATAGCTATCAAAACTGAATAAAACACGAATATTCAAGACATTTGCTTATTCGTGAATGAAAAGGCTAAATCTATGCTTTACTCTATGTATAGGTAAGCCATTAATAGCTGGCTACAGATAAATATTTGCATGGTATTTTTATATGATAAAAATTTTACATAGAAATTGACCTCGGCTAATTGAAAACAGTGAAAACAGCAAGAATTCAAAAGAAATCTGAGTTATTTTATTTACGCTGATTGAAATTCAACGATACATAAATATTTTATTTATCCTTCCAACACGAACCTTAAAAAAATATTTAAGTGTTTTCCCCTTCCTTGTTTGTTGAATCTAGTTAATACATTAAAAATATAGCGTCAAACATATTATTACTAGTAGAATGAATGAATTTTTCTCAATGAATTTTCCCTGAAAATAAACCCGTCAACTAAAGCTTAAATATTTTTTAAGGAAACATCGGCAGATCTCTTAAGTGAAAGCTCGAACCAAAGATCGGCCTATACAAAGGGGCTGGTGTACCTTAAATCTGTTGTGTCCTCAAATGTCCGCACGTAGGCGGGATGTGGATGTTTGGAGAGTGGGGTGTCAGCTCAGTTGTTACCTCGTCATCTGACCCTGGTTCAAAATTACGTGGTGTTGTAATCGAATGTTTCGCCTTGGGATTGGTCCCGGACCGTCGCCCATAGACCGCTGTGTTGCTCCAGTGTGACGTTAATTAAAAATACTTTCCATACCTACATTAAATAAAAGCTGGTACTATTTACAGATCTGTATGTAAACCTTTACACAGTGTTTTGGTGATGTCATCATTGGTGTTTTCAACATCACGATTCATACCCACACTACCCTTTATATTTGTTGCGAACGAATCACCGAGGTTTTGTTTGTCATTCTACCGTCACTTTTTTGCTGCTCAAGAGTTAATACAGCCAGGACTAAAGACTTTAAAGTCGAAGACCTTCGAATACTGATTTGATAGCCTGCTGTACAGAGTGCCTATTTTTTCACCGAGTCATCAATCCGAAAGAAATGACTCTTGCAGATCGTAAAAAAGTGTTCGTAGAACGAAAAACCAAACCTAAAGGAATTTTAGGGGAGGGGGGGGGGCAAATCATTCCAAGCTGCACCAAGCAATGATTTATCCGTCAAGAAATGGACATTCCTATAAGAAAGGTTTATTGATACAGAAGAGAGAAATACACCCAGGATTATAGGAATCGAATATGCCCCTCCTGCAATTACAAGCTGCTAGTGCAGTGGTGAAACCCACTGAGTCACAGTGGCCCCGAAGTTTGGTAGGGTTGTCGATAGTATATATTTTGGTAAACCACAAAAGAATAAAACCTAAAATTAACTACTCGCTCTTTCCGGTGTGCGGGTTATATATAGCAATATTCGAAACTCTACAATTTATATTTAAACATTTTAACAGCACACTACTCGGAATCAAACCATCATAGCATCCAAAAGTCGAATCATTGGAGCAGAGAAAAAAAATGTTCTTTCCTGTTCGCGTGGTCAAGATGTTCAGCTTCCCGTTCACGCATCATCTTAATTATCTATAAATGGAAGACGAAGGGGCGTTTCCAAACAAAACAAAGCAAGTCAATAGAATAAATAATTATGCAAAATCCCTTGCCAGACGTAAACAGCTTTGAACAGCATTATCCCCAACAGAGCGTTCTTTTATAAATGACCCAGTCACAGATAATCTAATAGATGTGTTTCGACAGAGGAATCAGGGCATTCTCATCTTGCAAATGATGCGAAACAGGATCTTAAGATGCCGTTGTGGAGGCACGTAGATATTATACCTTGCTTGATGCCGAGAGAGCAAGGGGAAAAAAGTGGCTGGAAAGGTTGATTAAATTAAATGCGATTGATTTGGTCAAAGACTGATCGACCATTAGTCTTGTAAGGTAAAACCAACAGGATGACGAGCAGGAACGAAAAGTTGACATTGATAACCTGAACCTGATACTAAAAGAGTCAAAAGGACATCGTGGATCAGTACCTTGCAGAGAGATGGTTAGGGGCAGTAGGATTGTGTGAAACACACGCGTTTGTTCCTATGGGGCAATGCTCCAAGGAAAACTTGTATGACTAACATTATATAACATATACAACGTTATACATAGAGTTACGTTATATATTAAATAACAATAAGACATTAGTCCATCCAGAAAATTTATTCATTTTAAGGAATGTGTTTAGACTTAAAAGAAAATCTAATTTCGGGAAGGATAGTGGTTTAAAAATATGGATAGAGTATACCGACAAAATTCCATAATTTTACAACTGACTTATTTTTAGTGACATATTTGCGTATTCTTGCAATAACTTCTAAATTACTGAAAACGCTAATATTCTCACGTTGACGTGGTATGAAAGTTTGATGAGTGGGGTGCCAGCTCAGGTGTTAACCTCGTCATCTGACCGTGATTCAAAGTTACATGGAATGGTCCTCTGATCTTTCTTTTCTCTATTAATTCCAGACAGTCGCCATTAGCCCCTGTTGTCTTGCTACAGTGCGACATGTGCCCCTTGACAGAAAATGTCCCAAACATAATATCTATCTTGCATCCTTTCTCATCTGAAAGGTTCATCATTTAAAATATTTATCATCGTGTATATGAAGAGATTACTGATACATCCATTGTGCTTTGATAAGGCCATAAAGAAAATCAGCTTAGTGTGCTTGCGATAGAAAAGTATCTCTGGCGCTTCGAAATAAAATTTTACGATCTGTTCGAATGCTGTCACGTGCATGCGTTTGAAATCTTCCTAAGTAGCGCATTTCCACCCGAAAACTGTGTTAAACCTTGTTTAAATAGGACTTAGGATCTCCGGTGAATCAATGCATGACTGCACGAAAGGTACACGGATTACCCAATTCCCGAATAGTGATGTTCTTGCAATTGTGGAACATTAGGTGTAGATTCCGCTGAAGCGTATCGACCGGAGTTTTGTATAGGTTAAATCACTCCTGCGTCAGTATAAAAAAACTAAACGAAGCTTCACAATGATAGAGGGATAAATAACTTTGCTTTTGTCTGGATTGCAATTCTCGTGGAACGAAGTGACTACGAAGGAAATAATGGAATGTCTATGGCTAGTGTGTTCGTTAGAGCGAATTCGCAAAGAAATATCTTTGAATAAAATTTTATCCGGAAGATAGAATTCCAAGAGCATGTTATTCCTTGAAATTCTGAAAAACGCATGTATATGGCCCGGTGCACACATCCGGTTTTTCAACGTGAGGCGCCACTGCGGCAACGCAAGTGTGGTCTAAGATACATTAGATCCAATGTAGTGCACACATGCCTCCGACGCCGTTGGAGCGACGCACGTCAAACTTGCGTACAATTTGTACCGCAGCTCCCCACGGCGCCGCAGCTCGCCGCACACGCTTCTCCGGTCTCAAGTACCTTGTTTTCATAAATAAATGGAATATAAAAAATAATTAATAAATGGTTGTATCCAGTAACGTCTATTTTGTTTCAAAATATGCTTTATTTACACCACATAAGTGAAATAAACACGTTTTCTTCGATAGAATATTTATCGCAAATGGCGCGAAATGAGTACTTGTGTCATTTCACAGTTATGCGTGCATTGTTGGGATTTGGTGCCGCACGTTGAAAAACCGGATGTGTGCACAGGGCCTATGTCTTTTGTAACCTAGTTTACTCAAATTGTTTGACAGATTATGTGCATTAATGTATCAATTATTTGATAGATTATGTGCATTAATATAATATGCAATAATGTGGAAAGGTTGATCTGATCTGCGTACATCTATCTAAATAGATATAAATAGAAAAAAAATAGATATAAAGAAAGCAGTTTGGTTGGGGAGTTTAAATATATAATCATGGAGTTTAGATATGTAATCTTCTATGCGCGGTTCGGGGCAACGGTAGTAGGAAAAGCAACGATTCGTCAAAAAGAAGGTTGCTAGTTCGAAACTCCGTCCAGCCAAAGACCATCGTGTACGTAGGGGCTAGTGTACGTTAAATCTATCGTGGCCTCAAATGTCCTCACGTTAGTGTGGTGTGGAATTTAGGAGAGTGGGTGCCAATTCAGGCGTTTACCTCGTCAACTGACCGTGGTTAAAAAATGTGAGGTGCTGTCTTTGGATCCTTCACTTCGGGATGGACCCCGAACCGTCAACAATAGCCTGTTATGATGCTCAGGCAGACGTTAATTCAACTTACTATATCTGATTCATTGATACCATAACTCTTTTTTAAAAAATCTCTTATCAATAGTTATAACTTTATTAAATAGATGGTGTTATTAAAATCTTCCATGAACTGAAATCATAATTTTATTACAAAATAAATGACCCGAAACCAATATTATTTTCTCATTTGCGAGCAATTTTTTTCACTGTTTTACCCAATAAAATAGTTTTGTACGATTTTTTTTGTTTATATGATTTTAACATATCAACTTTAAGATTCATTTCACTGCGGATGAGATGCGTAAGAGAAAATGTTAGGATAGATGTTCTTGAAGAAATTTGAAATGTCAGCACATAACCCAGAAACTGTTTAAAGCATGCATAGAGTTCCTTATTTTACAAAATCGTGACCAATACTAATCAACTAAATTCAATTCTTCCTTATAAAACTATCTCTTTGAAATACTAAGAATTTTAAGAGACACAAAATATTATCTGCAAGATTCGCATTTTCCTAATAATATACAGATTTATTTAAAACTCTTTCGAGCAATAAATATTAGATTACTAATGTACAAATACTCAGAGTCCCTCCTTTGTAGCAAGAAAAATATTTTGTAATTTAAAAAAATTATTATTATTATTTTTTTAATTAAAATTTTACTAATTCTGTTTTTAGCAATCAAAATTCTTATCGATAATTCAAGTAGGATAAATATCCGTCTGGACTAATGAAGTCAATAATAACATTTATTGGAAGGACAATCGAAATAACTAAATTTCAATTAATCTGTATCAACTTATATTCATTCTTGTTGGTCAAATCATGCAGGTAGCATATTCCTTACTTAATAAACTGCAGTTTTCACTGCACAACACTAAAACGTGTCCAAAGTGTTCAAAATGTTATCATGTCATTCTCATTAACGTTCCATCTAGTGGCAACCGTGAAAAGAACTCGAAGCCGGTTGCAGTTAAATAGCCTCCATGTCATATTTTCTCCCCCGTCTATCTTCTTTTTCCAAAAGGAATAATAAACTCGAGAATAAACTGCTCATTCTCGGGCTTCTGTTGTAGAGGCAGGTACCAAATGATGGGTTCGCCTCATGTTGCTTTGTGGAAAGAAGCCGGTTTTTTAAGTCGTTCTTTTTTTTTTTTAATCTTCTTTCAGGAATGGCTTTTTTGCTCTTTGAAAAAATGCATTTAAAAAAACCATAGGAACTCGCGTGTCTAGAATTTAGTTCGGGTTACGCGAAATCGTCTGAGCTGTCATAAAAGTGTGATCTCTGAACGTAACGCAAATAGGTGCGGGGAAAAGTAAACTTTTTCTCTCGAATTCGTTTGTTTATTTATTAATGCAGCGGCATCGTTTGTGACTTTTTAAAATAAAATCCACAACTTTTATTCCATTGCTTGTCTTATTAAATGAGAGGAAATATTAATTTTTCCTCTCGGTTTCTAAGCTAACTCCATAAAAAAAAATTTACGAGGTTGAAAAAGAATGGGAATATTAGAGCTCTTAGAGTTTAGAGTTTAAATTGATAGACTACAGAAAGTTACTGATATTTTTTCCGGATGTCTATATTTGTTTTAATCCAACTCACAATGACATGTAATTACAATACATTCAGAATGGAAATAAAATAATAAATGTGAAATACAATAGTCCATACTAAATATGAAACGCATACGGAATAAATAGAATGTTAAATCCATTAAATATAAAATATAAGGACCATGACTCCAATTATAAATTATAAATTAAATTATGAATTCAATTAAATTATGAATATTGAATTTTAAGACAAATAAATTAATATATTTTCAGCTTAAAATTATACCATTTACAGGGTTCTAGATAATATTAAATAGTTTTATCAAAACTATAACTGAAAAAATACTTGTTTTATACAAAATGTCACTTGAAAAATCCATTCAACGTTATTTCTATTTGCGAACCTACTTGCAAAGCCATATATGCGCACAAACTTACGAAAGGTAGTTTTTAAAAATCAGAGAAATATTATTTAACTAATAAAGAATTATACATCAATTACCTAGTGAATACATCCTATCTCAACATAATTTTACTTATACGCGAATAGCAAACAAGTTTTTGCAGCTAAATTAACACCATCTGCAAAGAGACACTTCACCTATTTAATAGTGGTTACATGATAGATGTAAGTAAAGTACATATCGCACCCCGGCAAAAAAAGTGACACAAGTCAAAAAATAAAAATTTTGTTGTTATAGCATTGAAAAATATGTATAAGATGCCCCAGCGTGTTATATTACTATTCTACAGAATATAATAGAAGTTACCACAGTAAATACATAAAATTTAAAAGAAGCTTATACTGTTTCAATATAAGTTTTATAATATCCTTTAAGTTGATGTTTCTCAAATTCTGCAATTTTGAGTTATGTCACTTTTTTTGCCTGGGTGCGATGTATGTGGCAATTATTTAAAATCATAAACCTAGACATTATTGAAAACTATTTTAATGTCAAGTAATGGAAAAAAACAAGTTTTAGAAACCGATGACTCGTCTCCAATACTTTTCAAATACTTGCTCGATGCTATGATAGTCAAACTTGTCTTGTGTATGCTCTACTTCTTGCAACTATTTCTAAGAATTCCATGTTTGATTTTTGTGTATGGTTTTATCATATTGGCATGTGCTTAATTTAGCGGAACAATAATTATTTTGAATTTTAATCCCATATACAATTTAAATTTACTTTTATGCGAGTCTCTTAAGAGTAGCAGGTAAAATTACATTTTCGACAAATAATTGTTCAAGTTTCATTGATACTGGTTAAGAGTAGCACTACGTAACTCTTGATCATTGTTGTAGCTTCAACTAATTGAATTGCTTTGTCTTGCAGCATGGGCTTTTACTGGCCATAACACGCCACCAGTGTTTGACTTCAAACGGGATTGGTTGATACAAGAAAATGAACCTGTTGGTAAGAGGAGTTTTGTATTTTATTTCATTGTTTCTCTGAAATTTGAATTGTCAGAAAAGGGTTACAGTATGTTATTTTTCTGAAGTTAAGCCGATTGAATCTTGAACGCTTGAAAAAGATATTTGACATCTGATTTCGACATGATGTCAACAAGGTGACGAAGGCCATTTCTCTTATCCAATAAGCATTCAGAAGATTACAATTCTAGTAGACACAATAATTTACAATTATATTTCTGCTAATTACTTTATTCATATTTTACACCCCCCCCCATCCCAACTTTAAAAAACAATTTTTAACATGAAGGTTAAAGCCAAAACCGGGGGAAATTACACAGTAAAAGTCTGTTCAAGAGTTAATTTTAGCATTAAAAAATTAGCAACGCACGAATGGAACTTGGAACATTTAAATTTATCGTGGGTTTTCCAAATTATGCCGTTAAATTTCAAGATTCTACTGTAATTATTTTCGGGAAATTAGCGTTTAACGTGCGAAACAGCCATGGCAACTAAATGCTTCAGGTTATTATTTTCTTACGTCTTGGAAAAAATGACTTGCTTCCGAAGATACTTGATGTTTCAAACAAAAAACAGTATAAGCGTTTGCCGCATGGAAAGCCATCTGTGACCGAGTTTTTTTTTATTCCTACCATTCATCTGGGGGATTTCAGGTGACATCGGAGTTCTTAAATCAGGATTTAAAGGATCACATTTCAAACCTGTTCTTACCTGCGTAGTGCTTTTTTTTTTATCAAGAAGGTCGAATACTCGAGGTTTCATGTTTTTCCACTTTATTTTTGCACAAAAGCACCGCTTAATTTCACCGTATCAAGTAAAATGATGATGAGATTGCGTGTGGAGGGCTCAAATGGAAACTTATCAGTCAACAAGTGCATCGTTGAAGATGGCTTTAAAGAAATATAGAAGGAGTGGGTAATCAATAGAGCTAAGTGTTGACAAAAAAATGAATAAAAGTAAAATATATCAGCGTTAAAAACAAGTTTCACTGATAAATTGTTTTTAAAAAAATTCCAGGCTATGTTCTTTGACGTTAAAGTTGCGATTGTAAATTTGAGGTTCTGAAGAATGTGAGGACGACTTTTTATATGCCTCTCTCTGACAGGCCCTGATTCTATCAATAATAAAATAATAATTTTTTTTACTGATTTATTTAAAAATTATCAGATTACAAGAGGTGATCTGATCCACCAATTTGCTGCACCGCTGTTAAAATTAGTAATTGAAGTCGAATATTGGAGAGCTGAGTCGATGGCAAAATGTCTCAGGGTTGTAAATTATTTTCCTAATTTAATGCAATTGATTCCATCAAATGGACCACTACATGGACAACTAGACAAAGGTTAGAGCTCAGCCACCTTTTCGATTTTTTACTAATACGACAACTTTTTCTATTACTATTAAAAAATCAATATTTTAAGTTTCAAATTTTTAATAAAAATAATTTACAATAGAAAAATTAGACGAATAGCGAGCAATAAACTTCACCCGTAACTGGAACCTGAATTACCCTTTTCAAAAGTTTTGTTTATGCTCTGGAGTGAAGACAATTATTGCTTCGAATACATATTTTTTAACACTTAAGCATTAGGATTATGCATTTATACAATAGTTAATTTTTTAAATTTATTTAAAAATTACATTGATTTTTTTCGTGCTATGGAGTTGGTACAAATAAATGTACTCCTTTAACTCAAACTTATTTACTTACAACAAATCTATATACGCTAACATAGGCCGTGGCACTAAAATAATGCTTCCATGCCTCCGTACAAATAATTTGAGCTAAAGTATAAAATTCGACGTAAAGTTAGTCGGAAAATTCTAACTGAAGAGAAGTTCTAAAGGTAATAAAAAAGTTCTACAGATATTTATTAAATGTTGCCACAACTGGTGTCTAAAGAATAAAAAAATAATTAAAATTCAAACTGATATAATTATTTTCTTACCAAGATATCAATGTGCGCTCGCAAACGTTAATTATTTGGCTTGCACGTGAACGATAATTATTTGGTAATTTGTAATTAACGTCGTATTAGAGCAACACAACGGGCTATTGACGACGGTCCGGGATCAGTCCCTTAAGGGAAAGATACGAGGGCAACACCTCGTAATTTTGAACCACGGTCAGATGACGAAGTAACACCTGAACTGGCACTCCACTCTCCAAACATCCACACCAACCTAACGTGAGGACTCTCGGCCACGACAGATTTAAGGTGCATCAGCCGCCTCTACACCATACGCTTACAAACATCCATGCCAGGACTCAGATGCGAACCAGGAACCTTCCGATCTAGAGACTAACGCCTTAACCACGATACCGGTTGGTTGGCGATAATTATTTAGCCTGGGTGCAAGTGATAACTGTTCGGCATACGATCACAGATTGATTATTGCTTGAATATTAGTTTACTGCCGTTTTTTTGATAATTGATTTTTTCTATCAACTCAGCATCGATTGAATTTATGAATCAATGTGTTAAAATGTATAATTCGAAGTTTAAAAAACACCATTACGAATGAACGCCATTAAAAATTTTTTATACCTTCCTACGTTTTGGACAAATTGTTCTACTGCACCAGTGTCACTTTCACAGTGCGTGCGCCTCGAGGAAGTGGCCTATTTTGTAACCGCGGGGGCTGCTTAAGTGTCCTCACACCCACACCGGAGGACGGCTTACTTTTTCACCGGTTGGGTCATTTCCTTCTTGCTGAACTTACCAGTATCGCAACCCCCCTTCTTTTATTCTGGTTTCTTTTAAACTCGATACTCACATCTTATCAAGAATAGAAAGGGTTGCGCATTGTTACCTGCCTCGAACTTCCTCGTGACCCGCATCCAACCTGTCTCTGCTAGGAAGGAGATCTTGTGTCTGTGCTGGATAATTAATAGAAATCACATGTGCTTATGAGTCTGCTTTTCCCCATCATTATGAAACTTTCTTCTCATAGCAACGTTTCCCGAGTTGATATGAAAAAGTACCTGTTTATCAGAAAGTGTTACAGAAATTTATGAAAATGTTCCGTGCAAAAATGTCCGGCTATATCTGAAATACACGTGTAGTGATTGTAATGGTATTGCAAGATCCATTGTCCCTTAGACCTGGATGTGGTACACACGGAACGAATACAGGAATGTATCCGTTCTTAAGACCCCCATGTTTGCATTATGGGACGCTCTACTACCGGATTAGACGACATGTCCTTTATGAAATTAAAATAAGTATTCCAAATATTCAGTCTTTAATTTGCACGAATGATTACATTTTTTCTAAGATATAAATGTTTAAGTTTAGTAAACTACGAAAAGATTTGTCATTTCAAAAAACAGACTTTGTATTACAGCACTAAACCCGTTTATTATTTCATGGGCCACCATAGCTTCTGGTCACTGTGTGATACCAGAAAAAAAAAAGCTATGATGCACCAATGGATGAAAGAATGTAGGAATTGCTCTTTCGAAAATAGAGAATGAAAAGCAAATATCAAACACTCGAAACAAAACAAAATAATGAAGAAAATAAAAAATGAAGAAAAATCTTTCATGTTACCGACATGAAAGTATTGTAAATAACTCGAAACCTTCAAAACAGTAAACGACGATGAAAATGTGAATTAAATGATCGGACAGTAGACTGATCTCAGCTGACGATACAAAACAGACGCTCTGTTCTTAACACAAGACAATAAATGGAAATGCAAATTCAATTTGCATAAAAAATTGAATTAAAAGTGAATGGCGAAGAAAGGAATTTGTCTCAAATGACAACAAATGCGCATGCCCATTTCAGGTTGCAGCGTTCACCGATGTTCGTTTTTCAGTGCGTTCGAAAAAACCGTCGGTCCTTGAGTTTTAAAGGGAAAAGCTTCGGCATCGCAGCAAAGAATAAGACGATTAAGGTCAACGACAAACAATAGGTTCGAGTCCAGATAATTCGCTCCTTGCACATGAAGGTCGTCGTGTACAGGCAGAGTCAAAAGGTGGGTCACAAGCAAACACTGAGTGACATCCTCAAAAAAAGAAAGGTTGTGTAAACTCAAGGATCCCATGAAAGTGTACTTTCACATGAACAATGGCTGCCGAGTAAAGACATGCGTGGCAGTTTGGACTGGGACAGTTGATTATTTTTAATGTTCAGTACTTTTATCTGCTTGTGATAGCTATTTGATTTTTGAAGCTAGTTTTTCTATGTCTTCAAACTGTGACCAATGAACTCCAATCTCTGTTGTAATGTACCTTATTGACATATTTACTTATAATAGAGTTGGTAGTAAAGAATAGTAAAAATAATAGTAAAGAATAGAATATAGAATAGTAAAGAAAGTTAGAGTAAAGAATAGAAAATAGAATAGTAAAGAAAGTTAGAGTAAAGAATAGAAAAACTCAGAGAAAGGACTAAATGTTTGATAATTCTTTAAAAAGCAAATTACGGTTCCAAAACTTGTCATTATGGATTAACACATTTGTGCATCATCCATGGTTCTGCATCATCCCATCTAATCTTAATAAGTTCCAAATGAACCTAATTGGGTCTTTGGTGAAATCGGCTCAGCAATTCACCACTACATAAACTAACTCTGTGACTCAGTTAATCAGTCAATTTTTTTTAATTTTTCGTGACATCAATTTTAAGATTCAAGATTCAACATGTGGTTCTGTGATTTTTGATTTTTTCCACCTTTGTTTTCTCATAAACTGAAAGAAAAAGACTTACGATATATTGCCACCTTCTAAACATTAACAAACCGAACTCCAGAATGGGACTTACTCAATTTTTTGGTAAAAATTGACATAGCATTTTGCCATCTGAGCACAGAACTGTCCTTTCACTTCTATAGAGCATTAAAAAACACCAACTGGTGCTAATTTCAACGATTGATGTACAAGTATTACAAAAGCGCCAGATCCAAATAATGCAAACCGTAGATTACCTTCGCTACAACTATATCAGCAAAACGTTATAGAAAAATATTCGTAACGTTAATTAACTTCCTATACCGACCTTTCTTCATAATTTAACTAAGCCTTTTTACGTATTCTTAACCCTTCAATCCTAGGTAAAATTATAACTCAATTTGATTTCATTGCAAATATGGAACGATCTAAACCAGCACAGGAATTTAAATATCTTCCTTATATCGGATATTCCGCATCTCGGAGATATTAATCCACAGACATACATTCGTTTTGATTTGTCCACTCTAAGGCTAGTCGAAATCCGCCTTCGGTGTTAGCCTCAACTAGCATTAATATTAATCTATAATCAAAATTACAAAGTTCTTTTGTTATTGGATATGTTTTGGCAATAAAAGCTTTCTGTACAGCTTTAATTAATTATGTTCTTTATATGTGGGATTCTCCATCAGTGTCAAAAAATGTGTGACTCATAGAAGCTTTCGAGTACTCTCCTATGGAAGATTTGCTGAAGACAAAAGTCCCTTATACTGTCCAAATTCTCGATTACAGAACGGATCCAACTTCTTTTGTCCTAAAATAGTTTTATCAAATGTCCATAAATAGTCTCAATTCAATTCAAGCAGAAAACTTCCTTCAAGTGATTGATTGCTTCATTCCTTATCCTCTGATAGTTTTTCTTTCAACCGTTAATACTTTTGGAGCAGTATGTTTTAATTTTTGAATGCTTTTGTAAAAGCCATGTTATTTTGCAGCCAATTTATTTTAAAACTATTTAAAATATCTTACTATTTCAAGTTGATTTTAGTTTTAAATAATAGTTTTGTGTTATTAAACTAAAATTCGAATGACATTCAAATATCTATTTCGATACACTTTTCGATGTTTGCGTGAATTACTTCTAGCTTCCTTCCCAGATAATTATTTCAATGTTATTACGCTGATTACTGTTCTTTCAACCATTAATACTTTTGGAGCAGTAATTTTATTTTTTGAATGCTTTTGTGAAAGCGATGTTATTTTGCAACCAATTTATTTAAAAACTATTTAAAACATCTTATTATTTCTAAAATTTGATTTTAGTTTTTAATAATATTTTTGTGTTATTAAACTAAAATTCGAATAAATGACATCCAAATAACTATATCGATATACTTTTCGATGTTGTATGAATTATTTCTAACATACTTCCCTGAGAATTATTTCAAAGTTATTACGCCGTTGTAACTTCTCGTTATTCTACAAGAGGCAATCTGAAAGCACTGAACTATTATGACTCAGTTATTGAGACACATGAATACCAACCTGCCTATTGTTTTGACTCTTTTTGTTAAAAATATTTTTTTGTTTTGTTATCAACTGTCAGATGCACTCCTCGTCTTTATTCTCTTATCGATTTGAGAAGCCAATTGGGAAACTTTCTATTGCTTTTAACAACAATGTCTCATTGTAGCAATAATTTATTTGCTTACCCAGCACTATTCTTTTCCCGAATCCACTATATTGTGAGCGGCATGCATGGTCGTTTTACTATCATCTTCATTTCTTATTGTCAGGTACAAAAAACATGTACTTATTATTCCAAACGCTTGAAGTTTTTAAAATTACTGTTTTTAGTACATAAAATGGTTAACATTTTAATTTGACTCATCAAGTGAACACGATACTCAGCAGAACGGCTTAGAGAAAATTGTTGAGACACATGCGTACTTCTACATGGAACCATAACGGTAAGAAATGAAATATCATTAAACTACAGAAATATGCACAATATAGGCGAAACAATATTTAACGAGCGATTTTGTAATACCTTAAAATATCACTTAAATGCGAGTCTAGTTTCATACGTTCTTGGTTGATGTGGTTTGTTGCTGTACGATCTTATTTTACCTCTGCACAAGAATAATTACGAAACCTTCCGTTTATATTTGATTCTCAAACACTGAACATCCACACCACGGATTAGAATCACACTAATCGCTGCATGTGTATCCTACATATTGGAATATGCTACCATCTGATCTATTCTCGAATGTGTGTCACGGTAACCTCAACAGTTCCTTTTATCCGTATGGTGGTTATACTATACGCCCTTTAATCCTCCAATCTTCTTCTTTTCGACGAGATATCTCGTCATCAAGAATGCCGATTGCATTCCGATTGAAAATATTGCCGATTCTTTTATAACAAGATCGAGATCCTGTTAGTTTTTTTTCAAATTACAAGATATCTCGTCCCTCAAGACCTAATCAGTTTTGTTAATGACGAGATACCTCGTCGAAACACTGAACATCCACACCACGGATTAGAATTACACTAATCGCTGCATGTGTATCCTACATATTGGAATATGCTACCATCTGATCTATTCTCGAATGTGTGTCACGGTAACCTCAACAGTTCCTTTTATCCGTATGGTGGTTATACTATACGCCCTTTAATCCTCCAATCTTCTTATTTTCGACGAGATATCTCGTCATCAAGAATGCCGATTGCATTCCGATTGAAAATATTGCCGATTCTTTTATAACAAGATTGAGATCCTGTTAGTTTTTTTTCAAATTACAAGATATCTCGTCCCTCAAGACCTAATCAGTTTTGTTAATGACGAGATACCTCGTCGAAACACTGAACATCCACACCACGGATTAGAATTACACTAATCGCTGCATGTGTATCCTACATATTGGAATATGCTACCATCTGATCTATTCTCGAATGTGTGTCACGGTAACCTCAACAGTTCCTTTTATACGTATGGTGGTTATACTATACGCCCTTTAATCCTCCAATCTTCTTATTTTCGACGAGATATCTCGTCATCAAGAATGCCGATTGTATTCCGATTGAAAATATTGCCGATTCTTTTATAACAAGATCGAGATCCTGTTAGTTTTTTTCAAATTACAAGATATCTCGTCCCTCAAGACCTAATCAGTTTTGTTAATGACGAGATACCTCGTCGAAACACTGAACATCCACACCACGGATTAGAATTACACTAATCGCTGCATGTGTATCCTACATATTGGAATATGCTACCATCTGATCTATTCTCGAATGTGTGTCACGGTAACCTCAACAGTTCCTTTTATCCGTATGGTGGTTATACTATACGCCCTTTAATCCTCCAATCTTCTTCTTTTCGACGAGATATCTCGTCATCAAGAATGCCGATTGCATTCCGATTGAAAATATTGCCGATTCTTTTATAACAAGATCGAGATCCTGTTAGTTTTTTTTCAAATTACAAGATATCTCGTCCCTCAAGACCTAATCAGTTTTGTTAATGACGAGATACCTCGTCGAAACACTGAACATCCACACCACGGATTAGAATCACACTAATCGCTGCATGTGTATCCTACATATTGGAATATGCTACCATCTGATCTATTCTCGAATGTGTGTCACGGTAACCTCAACAGTTCCTTTTATACGTATGGTGGTTATACTATACGCCCTTTAATCCTCCAATCTTCTTCTTTTCGACGAGATATCTCGTCATCAAGAATGCCGATTGTATTCCGATTGAAAATATTGCCGATTCTTTTATAACAAGATCGAGATCCTGTTAGTTTTTTTCAAATTACAAGATATCGTCCCTCAAGACCTAATCAGTTTTGTTAATGACGAGATACCTCGTCGAAACAAACATCAGGAGGGTTAATACGCCTTGTACGCTTGTTTTTAAAACGTTAATGTTAAATACTAATTTCCAGTGCTTAATTTTGCGGAAAATTTCGCACAAACAAGTTTAATTCCTCTGTAAATGGGAAACTAATTGCGACGTGTTTTCTCCCCCCCCCGCATCTTTATATAAAAAAAGCGATTAAATATAATCTAGAACAGTAACGTCGGCTGCGCGAGAGGACATGATTAGAGGATCGAGGTCAGGGAGGTAGCGTTTCGTTGGAGAGCTGGGATTTTCCATCCTCTGTAAGCGGAGGAGCCCGAAAACTGGTTATGCAAAACTGGCTCGGAAGCCGCGACATGGCGAAGATCGAAAACCAAAATCGGCTTCTTATTATAGCGACCGGCTGGGTTTTCTTCTCACGCAATAAACCGGTGTCTCGTCAATAAACCTGTGTACTTGAAGATGATATTTTAAATGCATTTAGAACGGAGTAATAATAGCAATGCTTAATGATCTAATGCACATAATAAATGAATTCCGTTTAAAATAAATGGCTTAGAGCAACGGTCCCCATACCTGTTGGTTCGATATTGTCATACTTTTGTCTAATATGTACATATTTTAGTCTAATATTTGACTATATAGCTTACACTATTATAAAATATTACAATAAGGGACTTATTACAAAATGCAGACTGAAATTTCTTAATCTCTAATGCTAATTTTTGTTTCTATTAAAAATTCTAAATTTGACATTTGTTTTGAAAAATTTTAAAACATCATAATATCAATCTAATGCACGTAATAAATAAAATTCATTTATGAATCAATTGATTAGAGCAACGGTCTCCTAACCTATTAGACAGAAAATGTCATACTTTAGTCTAATATTTGACTATATAGCTTACAATATTGGAAAATATTCTAATAAGGGAATTTGTAAAAAATGCAGGTTGAAATTCCTTTATCTACAGTGCTACTTTTTTTTCTGTTGAAGATTCTAAATTTGACACTAAACACTAAACGTCCGATCAATCCCTTTGTATATAACGGTATTGAGTTGGATTCGAATTCGCAACCCTACGGTTGTTAATCCATTAATCTTCCAACCGAACTACCGCTATCCGCAACATCATTGTAAAATAGAGGGTTGATAAAAATGAGGCCGACTCTAATAAAAGCAAACATTTTCGACGATGACGTCGGGGAACAAAGCAAATGAATACAAAATCAAGGTTCAAAACATATTTCTCGTTTTTTGGAATTCCTCTGTGTCTGAAAATTTAGATTATTTTATACATCAGTTGAAAGTTAGATTATTTTAGTTATCAGTTGAAAGTAGATTATTTTATTTATCAGTTGAAAGTTAGGTTATCTTATTTATCAGTTGAAAGTTAGATTATTTCATTTATCAGTTGAAAGTTAGATAATTTTAGGAAGGTAGGGGGTAGAAAAGAGGACGAGTAGTCCAATTATTAAAATTTCTCTCTCAACCAACAGCTGACGACCTTTGCACAGTATCAGAACACCGGAATAAGAAAAATTATCACTCTTACTATGTTCCCTATATTCTACGGAAGCTAACTGAAGATAAATAACAAACATTTCGAGAGAGAGAGAGAATTAATTTAAAGTGGGGATCATCAGAAGAGATTTCATAAAGTGGCTTCGATGTTACAAAAATATTTCCATAGCAGAATACCAGCTCTAATTTTGTCAAGTTTAATTAAGGGAGGAAGTTGAGGGTATTCCCACCCCTTTACTTCCTTTCATGAAGCGAGGCGAGAAACGATAGGAATGGAAAATTTTGCGAACCGGAACGCTTACATCCATTCGTTTCGGTTAGTGATTGCATGTGAATACCACAGAATAATTCACATACCACTGAAACAACTTACAAAAGAAAACATCATTACTGTTTTGAACTCGAAAGAGCATTTTTCTGTTATAAATTCAGACAATGATTGATGCGTAGGAACCGTTTCTGTTTTGTTACCAGTTTTATGAGTTCCCCTGACAGTGTTCGCATGGCTCACTAGGTCATGTATTCGTTTTCGATTGAGAGATGTGCTTTTATAAAATAAGCAATATTCCTACTCTGTTTTTTCTCGATCATTACTGGTTTTCTTTCAGTGGTAATTTATCATTATCTCTATCGCAATATTTTTTGTCCCGGCCTGGGTTGCCTAACGATTAACGTTCTGGCTCTCTATTTTAAAAGAATCTGGGATCGAATCTTGTTCTTGGCATGGATGTTCGGAATCCATTTTAAGCCGTTAGGCTTCGTGTACTAAGAAATCATAGATAATACCAAACCTAATATGTGTGTACCAACTATGACTCAAATGCAAATGTCTACGTTTGAGTGAGAAGTGGATTTAATGAAAGTAATTAATATATTGCTATAAATATAAATATATATATATATATATATATATATATATATATTCAATAATATAGAATTAATTTTGTTCCCATTTAAGATAGATTACAAACTATTTTAGTACTTTAGAAACTATTTCAGAGTTGCAGAAAAACAGAAGATTATTATAACATCAGATACAGTTTTCGGAGTTGAGAGCATTCGCTAAGTTTGCAGAATGATAAATGTTTTCAGTTTATATATTTAAACTTTCTAATGTTTGAATAAAACATTTCTTTACGTATCCTTATCTACATATTTAGGGATTGCGTATTCCGTGTTAAAGTTTGTATAGGGATCTCTTGGGGTAAAAGATATGATATATAGTCTTTATCTCCTTCACCGATAATTAAACACTATTTTCTAATGCTCAAATTTAATAATTTTTATTTTTCGATGCATTTAGATTTTATATATTTGGGGGAAACACGTGCTTTTTTTCCAATTTCACTTTTCTTCTCAATCTTCGTGTTTGTAATTTTTTATTATTCGTTACTTGGAAAACCTTTGCCTTAAACTTTCTTCGGATAATGAACTTTCAAGGTTGTGTTACCATATATATGTTCTAACTTAAAAAAGTTCATTTAATATTTACTTACAAGAGATTCTTCTGTTTTGTTTAATACTGAGTATGTTATCAAAGTCGTGACGTTTTCATAATGTCATATATTTTTCTTACCCATGATGTCCAAAAGAGGGCAGCACGATCGTTAACTGCTAAAGCTTCAACTGTAAACGGAAAAAATGAACATCCAAACTTCTTACAAATATTCTGATTAATTCTAAAAATAACTCAAATAATTTGTTTCCATAAATAATCAAATGTAATTTAAAAAAATTATTCATGATCACATTATTTTCTCAATTTTTGTCTTAAATGTGAAAAATATGATAATTAAGGAAGCTTAAGTTGAGTATGTGATGATAAGAGTAACTCCAGAACAACAAATGAACAAATATCAATGATTTCCGACTATGTGTTAGTTAATCACAAAGATAAATGTAATAAGCAAATCATTGAAGATACCGATATATTTTCTGTTTTATTTAAAAAATTACAAATAACCTTTTATTCATGCAGTAAGTCAAACAAAGATAAATACTATTTGAATTTCTTCATTTAACACAAGTGCTCAATTTATTTATGTTTCAAAGCAGTGAAAACGAAAAACCTTACGTCTATTGGAATATATATTCTAACATGTTGCCAGGATATGAAGCAGATGACTCATATTGCGAACACACAGGAACTTAGGAATGAGGTTAAGTTACTTCTAAAACATACCAAATAGACATTATCAAGAAATTCTTCAGAAGAACAGAAATACTTCTCGAACGATGCGAACCGGTGATGCGTATCAAATGGAGCACCACGATTTCACGACATCGCGACTTCCTCCGTAACTGAAGACGATGAGAATTAAGTATATTGTTCTTTTTACACGAAAAGAGAAAACTCACATTAATTTTCACATTTGTGTTCAGGATTTAAATTTATTCGCTTTTAATCAAACAATGAATTCAACTTCGATTAGTTTTCAGATTTTTTCTTCTTTTATATAATACTCTTTCTTTTCGAAAATAGAAGTAATAAAAATATAAAAACAGCATCAAGTTGTAAAAACAAGCAGGTTTAAGCAAATTTGCTTTAAAACCTCTAAACCTACATTACCAGTGTCTTAGAATGATTGATATAGTCTTAATTTAACTCGCCGACATTAAGATTAACGATTCGAATGATTATTATAACTGAAAACCGATCAACCGATATTTTTCATATATTTCTTAAATAATCTTTGAATATTTTTTGATAATCTTTTCAAAAATATTCAAAGTTTTGTTGGATCAACATGAATATAATGCGTTTTATGAGGTGTATCAATAATTTTCTGCGTGTATGTGTATTTGTATTTCTGACTGCAGAGCTCTCGTTTTCCCGTAAGTTTCAATACGACTTTTCTGTCTTATCTTTGCTCTTCAGATTTGAATCAGACAGTATCGAACGCTGATTCTTGGGTCATTCATTGCAAGCGAGTGATATGGTCTGGCTTATAAAAAAGAAATTCGTGTACCGTTAAACCCAACCAATCTAAAGTCGCGTTATACCGGAATTGCAGACACATCTTGACGACAAATTTAGACGACATTTCGATAAAAGACACTAATTTTGTCCTAAACATCTCTTGTCGTTGACAGATTGGGCGTGTATGCAGAACAGATTTTCCACCAGGAGTCAGTTAAGATCAAAGGAGTGCGACATTTGCTGTTGACCAAACTTGCAGTGCTTTTTCGGTGTTGCAGACATACCCCGCTGCCCCCCTTTGCCCATAGGCGCCACGTTCCTTCAGTAATCAAGAGCGCTCATTGGTTGCTTCTGCATTGTCGCCAGACGATGGATGGAGTTTTATGGCGCATCCTCCACACTCCACATCTTGACGAATGAAATGGTCAACCCCTTTGTGTTGTCGATAAAAGTTGCAAGAACCCACTGGTATTTTGTCTGCAACCAAAAGTCGACATCAAAATTTCAGACAAATGTCTGCAACACTCAGTGTAAACCAGTGCTCGAAATACCCGGGTGCACAGGTGCACTGTGCACATGAAAATAAAATTCTGCACCTAATTTTTTCCAGCTAGGTGCATGCCGTGCACTTAACGTTAAAAAGTGGAGGGAACGTTTTATGTTATTTTGATGCTTGAACAAACTATTAGTATCGACCTCACTCGCTCTAAAGGAACGTAATTAAAATTCCTAAATACACACTATGCGAAAACTAAATCGCTGGGCCGTAACGGATTTATACAGGATGAAGGTTTACTTGTGCCATGCCACTAGAACTTTCCGATGATCGAAACATTTTCCAGCTAGCTCTGTTGAAGCGACTGTCGAGACAGCCGTGAGCCGGAGAAAAAAAGGTAGATGTATAAATATTTTTATTTATTATCTACTACTAACCTATCTAAACATACCCAACTAATAAAGTAGTTTACATCAATGCTCTTATATTACGTTTTTTTACGCACCTAAAATATAATCTGTGCACCTAATTTAAAAACTTTGGTGCACCTTGTGCACCTGTATTAAAATATCTGTTTCGAGGCCTGGTGTAAACCCGGCTTAAATTATACCAGATTTAAAGTTGCTAGGTTGGTTTACTAGTCACCACAGGGGCTGCGACATTGGCCATTTCCACTCTGCCTTTCCGATTTTTGTGTGCGTGATTTAATTACGTGTCAGTGGCCGAAATTTATCCAGACTTTCAACGAATAACGAAAACAGTATTTTACCGATATGTAGTGTCAACGAATCTATCCAAAAGTTGAAAAATTGTAGCAGAAGCGTTACGAACGAAGGAATCGGACACCTTGTACACTACCACATTGATGTTATTGCATTTTATATGGTTCTCTTTTGCAAATACCAGTGATTATTGGAATGTTAAATCAGTTTTTTTTATCACAGACCCAGAACCTTTCTAAGTGGTTTCGACGAAATATCACGTCAATCAAGATCTGAACAATTTTGCTAAGGACTATATGTGAAATATTGTCACTTTCTTGAAGCACTACACAGCGCTATCTTGATAACGAGATATATTATATATCTCGTCATCAAGATAGTGCTGATATTTTGATAATCAAGATCTTGTCAGTTTCTTTTCTAATGACAAGATATCTCGTTCATCAAGGACTGGTCAGTTTTGTTTATGACCTCGACCAGACAACCATGCAGAGGGTTCAATAAGTGATGGGTATGTACTTCGCTTTTACCTGGGTGCATAAAGGAATATGTAATGGCGAAATAAGTCCATTAAAAGAAAAGATTTGTGGGAAAACATCGTTATTGTAAATTTTCTACTTTTATTGAAGTAAATTTTTACAACTACATTGTGGAATATTCATTAACTCACATACTTAATATCAGTTTCGTGTTTGGGTCATTCCATGCGAAACCGCACATAAAAAGGTAATTTTTTACCCGAAGCCCTCCGAAATTTTTAAAACTGAGCTAATTTGTTTCCCGGCCGTATATTAGAAAATCTAGAAATTTTTAGCTTCTAACTTGCAATAATTTTTTATGTATATTAATTTTAAGTTTGCAAAATTTTATAAATTTTCAGGATTTTAGACATAGTGTACTAAATCCTCTGAACCCCTCTGAACTTCATTGTTCAATCATACTGAATGAAAGCTTATTTTACAGAAAAATGTACACTCTTTCTAATGCCGTATCATATAGACTTTTAAGTGACTTTTTCAATTTCCTTCAATTTGACCTTTGACTTACAACTTTAAAAAAAAGTGTATTTTTATTTTTTTCTAAAACTATTTGTTAAAAGTACACTATTTATCCTTGCTTTCTGAAAGTTTCGCAGTGGGACACGCATGGGTTCATAGTTCTATTTTTTTCGAATATTTTTTGACTATGTAATCAGTGCTCATAAACACCTGTATCTTTCGACCTGTTTGTCCAATCAATATGAAAGAGAGCTTATTTTATCGAGCAAAGTGTAACCTTTCTGATGATATATTATATGACACTATGATCAACCTTTCTGATTTTAAGATCACTCAAAATTTGACTTTTGACCGACAATTATAAATAAAGTGTATTTTTTATTTTGTTCTAAGAAATATATGTTTAGGGCACTATTATCTTAGCTTTCGGAAAGTTTCACTGTGGGACACGCAAGGGTTTATAGTTAAAAAACAGAAATAAAGAGAAGTATATATTTTTTTGAGCAGTATCCATAAACATCTGTATCTCTTGATCTGTTCATCCAATTCGAATGAGAGAAAAAGAGGGCTTATTTCACAGAAAACCGTATAACCTCTTGGATAGTACATTACATGATGATATATTTTAGGAAAAAAAATATTCGGATACTTTTTTGAAATTCAAGGTAAGGGGTCAAAGCCTTGAATTTCAAAACCTTCAAGATAAATTCTCGGATGATATATGTAGTACAGGATACTATGAGTGAACTTAAAAACAGAAAGCTCATCATAGTATCATGTGATATATCATCAGAAACGTTATTATTTTTTCTATGAAATAAGCGGTTTTTCATCTTGACTGGATAAGCAGATCAAAAGAAACAGGTGTTTACGAGTACTGATTACATACCACTATTTATTTCAAATTTTTTAAACTATGAACCCACGTGTTTCTCACTATGAAACTTTCAGAAAGCAAAGATAAATAACGTACCTTTAATAATTAGTTTTTAATTAGTTAAAAAAAATACACTTTTTTGGAACTGTAGGCCAAAGGTCAAATTGAATGACCTTGAAATTAAAGGTCATATGATACGCCATTAGAAAGATAGAACATTTTCAACAAAATAAACTTTCATTCAGTATAATTCGGCAATTGGGTTCAGAGGTACAGGAGATTTAATATGTCTAAAATCATGAAAAATAGCCCAATTTTTCAAACTTAAAATTATCATACATAAACAAATTATTGCAAGTGGGAAGTTAAAAATTTCCAGAATTTCTTATATATAGCTGGGAAACAAATTAACCAAGTTAAAAAAAATTGGTTTTGAACTGTGCAGTCTGACATGGAATGATCCATTTTTTAATAAACTGACTAGGCTTGAGCGTCAAATTTGAAAGCTCAAAATTTGGGATTTTTCGGAGTTATAAATAAGTATTTCAAAAAATTAGTTTTGATGAACATGGCCTGCGAGTGGTTAGGATAGGGTGGCATACTTTGGGAAAGTTAACAGGTGACCGAAACAAAACTCCACCCTTACATAGTTTGATAATATCACTTGTGTAACAATTAATGTCTTCAACTAAAATTAATCCCCAGAACACTCATGGTATGGTATCACTGTTCACGACCTGGAGGCTCCCTGGCTCAAGGTTTCAATAGGCAGGACCAAACTATTCTTGCCCGCTTTCGAAGTGGTCACCTTAAATCAATGAAATTTTCCGAAGAATCCAAGATCTTTGAGATTTGTAACAACTGTTCCACTGAGCAGGCTTCGCCTCACCACATCCTCTCGTGCCTGGGGCTCTCCAAACAGGACTTGACTGACGATCCATTGTCGGTGTTGGATTTTTTGAAGGTGTATAACGTCATGGACCTGGTCTAGCACTGCTGGCCAATGGGGGCGTTCAACAACAACAACACTAAAATTAATAAATGCACTTAAAATCTTATCCATATATGTGGTCAGTAAATAAAGATATTCCCATTTTCGTTAAATTAAGTCCCTATATTGGGCATTAAGTATATATTCTGCACATTTCATGATAATATTTTCTATGAGTTTTTATGTTACTTTATATCGTGGTTGTGGTCTCATTTTTGTATAAATTTTTAGGGAGTCGAATCATCACCGTTCGGACCCGAGACGAAGACAACGATCCTATTGAATACAGTATCGAACCTGCCAGATACGTGGATGGATCCGAATACTTCCGAGTCAACAAAGACACAGGAGAAGTGTTCCTCCAGAAACCTCTCACTGGACAGGTACAGTTCGCACATAATTAACTTATCTCATGGCATAGAACTAAATTAGCCCGTCGTTTTTAGAAATATTAGTAAAACTGAAGACCTTTGGCTCAGCTACCATACAATTCCAGAAACCCAGCATCCCCTAAGAAGAAAAACTTTAATTCGGAAAAATTCAGTGGCAAAAAATGAATAAAACCTGAAACAAAAGTAAAACGGAGTGATACGTCAGTTTCTATTTTAACGTCCTTCATTTTCATCGCGATAAGTCGAACACAGGGACTGCTGATGCCCGATTCTATTAATCTCAAATGGTTTCTTACTTTGTCTGACTGGTTAATAGTGTTTGTGCGAAGGGGACCATCAACACAGACTCTTGTCCAATACACCATGATGCTTATTGATGATAGCATCCAGTCTGGTCCACATAGTATGCGTATGATCTATTACAGTGATTCTCAATTTTTTTTTTTGTCGCGACACACTTTTAACGATTTCAAAATTTGGCGGCACACAAAGAAAAAGATTAGTTTAAAAATTGTCTACTTACCCCTATAATACACTATGTAAAATAGTTTATGATAATAATTTTGAATGTAAATAAAAATAATATAATATGTACTACAAAAACAGCAGTACGTTTATTTTGGGATTAATTACAAGGAAATAATAAGAATACTTTTAATGAGAAATTTCAGCTTGATGTTTTTTGATAATTTCATTTATATTGGATCATAAAAATGTCAATGCTACTCTTATATCGTCTTCTACAATTAACAGTCTCGATCTTTTTTTCGTTTTCATGTTGGTTAATACTGAAAATTCGAATTCACACAAATAAGATGTAGAAAATTGTAATAATATTTTTAAAGCTTTTTTGGCTATCATGGGATATTCGCATTACGTTGGGGCGAATATTTTACTTTATGAAAAGTCACAGTTATCGAAGATAAAAACAGTTAAAAATATGGTATTTAACTGTAAAAACAACAGTTTTCTTTTACTGTGTACTTTAATTTAAACAGACTTTACTCGTAATAAAAAAAAGCATTATAATTTTTACAAAAACATTTCTAAAATTTGGCGGCACACGAAAGTGCCGCGGCACAGTGGTTGAGAATCACTGATCTATTAGTATCTCCTCATTTATCCGCCATCAAGCTTTGACAGCATTTGAGTGATATATTTTTTGATTATTTCTTCCCAAATATTTTTTGCAAGGACAGTGATCTATTTCGTTATGTTATGATATCTAGCTTGGCAAGTTCCAATTGCTCTGTGGTGTGATTATTTGACTAACGTAAAAATCTGTGCAACTATATTTTGCGTAAAATTTTGGAGTGAGGTTGTGAGCATATCATCCTTATCCCCTACTGTTCCTGCGATTTAGCCGTTGTTTAATATAAGAGGCATGATGCCTCAAAAGCACAAAAGCTCTGAGCATCAAATAAAAAAAATATTTCATCATATTGATAAGAAACACTGATGTAACTGGTGATACTTAACTGTACTGGAATAAACTGATACTATCTCCAATCTATTTTCACAAATGCTACGAAAACTTACTTGTTGATAAATGTTCTGATACTGATGTTTTTAGAATTATAATCCGTAGGAAAAGGTGTGAGCGTAAGTTCCATTCCAAACCGAAATAATTCAGTTATTACATTTTTAGACAACATTGCTCTTTGGGAATGAACACAAGTATGTTATGGGTGAATTTAAACTGATTCCCACAACATTAATATCACAGGGCTCTGAAGCTACTCTGTGTGCCTGGACGTTATGCCCGTAATGTTTATAAAATATAATTCTATTTAAAACTTCTGTCTAGTCTGGACAACTGCTTGACGGGAAAACCATGTGAAATTCCCAGGTAAAATAACGTACGCGATGATGGATGATGGTTCGAGCTGATAAATTATGCACAATCAATAAGAACAACGATGTAATCACCATTATTCGTCCTTGAAGGGGTTCGGAAAGTAATCATTAACTGCAGGACTGTCCCCATGAGATTCCATAGGCCTAGCTAATGCAGTGCTACCAATAGGAAACTATGTCGTTGACGTAGCAAACACTGTCATCAATTTAGATTTATGCTGTTAGATACAAAATAAATGTTGCGATTCGTATTTCTAAACTCTTTCTCTATGCAATGATCCATTACAATTATATATTTTTGCATTTTTGGACATTGATTTGGAAGTACCACTTTGACCGTTAAACTTGATTTTGTTCTTTTATAACATCGAGTACCTCATCATTTTAACTCTTTGATAACATCCTTGTATTATATTCAATTTGATATTTATAGCAGTACATATACTAAAACAAAAAACGTGGAAGAAATATTTCGATGAGTGGAAAAATCATGGATATCAAGACTTGAAAATAGTCAGTATTCAATTTTTTTTCAAACTTTGTTTCGGGGCTCTCTTTTTAATAAAACACAAAACTCAGCAACTTCTTTTATTTTATCAATTGTAATTGACTAAATAAAAGATTTTGAATCTATTAGCTTTAAATTAAATTTATTTTTTGAATTAATAAAACTGAGATCAAGATGGCTTCATTCCACTGAGACTTAAGATTTATAAGGCTGGTCCCACAGACATTGGATTATAACAGGATCTTAACCAACGACATAGTTTCATACGAAAAAAGTAGTTTTTAAAAAGAATATCCTTATTAAATCCTTTTTTTAGGTCTATCCTTATTATTATAAGATTTATATTTTTTATTTACTTTGTACCACTCAAAACCAAACATCTGGGGCTACTGAAAAAGACTACGACTCCCTTGGGAGCCACGGTGCACACTTTGAAAACCACTAATGTAAACGATATTTTTATCTGTAACTAATTTTAACTTATGAATTGTTTTAATTTAATAGAGAAATTATTTTATACGCTTTAATTTTTAGTACGATTTTATTATTTCGATACAAAAAAAAAGGAACAGGAACACCACATACTACATAATGCAAATAAATGAATGTTTGAGAGCTTTTTAGAAATTGATTGCATAGTGTTGATTCTTAATCTTAAAAATGCTCATTGTGTGCATTAAAACACAGATCCCAGTCCGTTTATTGAACAGGGTGGTTACAGAACCTGGAAAACCGGGAATTCTCAGGGAACTTTTTATTTCTGGAAAAATCAGGGAAATCTCAGGGAAAATTTCCAAATTTTACAAAAAATCAGGGAAATTTTGACAATTTATACAGCTACCATTATCGTTTATCCTATTTAGAGATGCGCTATTACGATTGCTTTTGAGAATCGAATAAATCGTATTCGCCGAAATTGTAATTCGAATAAAGAACCATAGCGTAATATTTTACCACCGCGGAAACCGCCGCTACCGTTTTTTTCTCGGCTGCAGCGTCTTGTCGCCGTGAGGCTAGCGATACAACTTGTGGGATACAATTTGAAATTTTTGTAGCAAATGATGTTTTTTGTGTATTAAATGAATTATTTTTGTTTGCCATTATATTTTTGAAGAATTTTTTATGTATATTTGCATTTGATTTCGATAAATAGTATGACAATGTAAGGTCAGGTGTAAAAAGTTCATAATCAAAATATTTTATCCAGTTTTTCATATGCAATTATAAGAGTTCCATTAATGTTTCCAACCCTTACAATAACAATTAAAATATCTGTAGATAAAAATATTTGTTGAGAATGATTCTTTTACACCCTCTGACCTTAAATATTTAAAAATAGTGTTGTGTGGATACTGTATATTGATACCAATCACGGATCACAACATTTCTTAAGGGAATTGGAAAATCAGGGAAATTTTTGCGAGACTATCAGGGAAATCATGGAAATTTCAGGGAACTTTTTTCCAAGGATTTTGTTGCCACCCTGTTGAATGACCATGGCACACATGACGTTTCAAATGATGACAATAATTAGTTAGTGATGAGAAGTTATTTTGTGCATAGTTGTAATTCAAACTTTTTAATGATTTTTTTGGCATATTTTTTAATATTCTTATGAGCCAAGCTCTGAAGAGATCATGTTTGGTTGAAACTTCATTCTGCTCTACATACCTAAGAAATATACTTGGTGGAGGGCAAACACAACGCCGTGTAATGTGTCTTATTTGTGATTAGTTCCACAGAGTTAACAATCTCTCAGACTGTCTTAAACTTCCCACATAACGTATTATCAATAATTAAGATGATCTAGGATTGAATTTTAGTGAAACTCCAAGGGTCGAAGGTTTCGATCAGGGGTATGACAGCTTTTTATGTCAGCAAAATTGTAAACATATTTTCCATCTATGCTATGCGATTCTCATTTGTATAATTTCCGAAAACATATTTTCTTTTTACTCGTATTATTCTGTCTTATAAATTAAGTTTTGTCTGTAATTAATCACTAGTAGTTTTTCTAAATTCACTCGTTAGGACATGGATAGTAGACACTGCACTCTGTATACGTGTTATATAATTACACTACTATATACATGTCGACAACAATACATAGTACAGTATGTACAGTACATACTGTACCATGCCTGCTGTTCAATGGACGCTGTACAACAGGCATGGTACAGTATAATGCATGTACATCAACATCCAACACGGACAGTCCCTCTGATATCGTGATACCTTTTCGAGAACTAAAAATGCGTTGAGTTGGAATTTGTTAAAATTTGTGTGTGGGAGTATATACAAGTGTCCAGAACAGAACTAAATTGCACTATGCAATTTGTTTTCAGGTTTTAAAATTATAAATCTCTCTCTCTCCCCCTTTCGTTTTATTTATATTAAGGTGGCATACGTATGCATAGAAGAAGAGATGAAAAAACTATGTTCGCAAGTTCTATAATGCATTTCTTTACTTCATGAGGGACGTGTCACCTAACTAGGTATTGGGCCCCAAAGAGCAGATGTGGGGGGGGGTGCTGAAAACATGGAATTGGGGTCTCATAACTATGAAAATAGGGTCATTTAGAGCAAAGAAAAGATTGTCTAGTGGAGAGCAATTATTCTGTTCCCAGAAATCTCTCGACCAGGAATGCTGCTTTGCACCATACTTTCGAATCTAGGTCCCCGTGAAGCCGATCTGGGGGGTGAAAAAGGTGTCTTGGCAATAATGATTGTCGCTAGAGGTAAGAGACATCCGACGAGTCCTTGATTCAGATGACTGGTGAAGGTCACATTTAGTTTATTGCCTCTGGATACGCGTCGGCCAGTCTTCTTTTGTTGTTCTTCTTTGCACCTGGTCATGCCTTTGACAAGTCATTAATTTCATCCCGATTGAGAAAAACGACTCATCTTTTTAGTAGTCGGCTGGGCTACTGTGAGCAGCGGACGCTCAAGGACACAGCCAGTCAATCAAGACGGTCGGTGGGCTCGATCCTCCAGGTTGATCTCGTGTGAGAAATTTTGTTTCTTGCCGGAGTCTGATCTTCCACAGGGCTCTTTCAGGTTCTCGTCCTCCCCGTTTCACCATTGGACAATTGAAACTAATTAAAGGGGAACACTTTGAAAGCACTTTTATCAGATGTGGTTATAAAAATCTTTGTGAGAGTGGGCCAGCTTAAACAAACGTTGCATGTTTGGAATCCTTGCAGGATTGGTAGGGAAAAGCAGTAGCAATGAAATAATTATTCGATTCTTAGATTGAGTTTTAATGTGGGGTACCAAATTAATTGTTTCCATTGTTTGGATAAATAAATTTTTATACAGCGTTACTCTTTCTCCCTCTCTCTCTGTGCTTCATTCATGCATCTAATATCTTACATATAAAGCAAAAAAAAATCTATTGATTTGATGAGCAAAAACTTTCGAATGCTGAGCTCTAGCATCGTGGCATTTACACAGCTCATGTTGTTTGAAATATCAAGGTCAATTCAATGATTTTCAGCTCAGTGCGTTATTTCCTTAGAATTATAGAATTAAAATTCAATATAGAACATTTGGCAAGAGACTTTTTTTAATCAGACTCGAATTAACACAAATGTCACAAACTGTCACGAATTGATCAATCGGGAGGCGGAGGTCACAAACACGTGAATCGTACAGAGCTCAAGAAGTTCATTGTCAACGAAATGAAACTGCTGAAGAAGTAAACGCGACTTGGTTTGCCTTGAGCAGTAAAAACTCTCAGAAGAAGCCGGGTTGTTTCACTAGTATTTTATAAAGTTGCATTCGATCATATTTCCATGCTTTCTGTTTAGCATAAAAACATGAGTACACAGTTTATTGTTGGCAGAATTTTGTATACGAGTATTACAAAACTGGAGAATGTAAACGAAGAAAGAAGATTGATTATTCAAAGTGTGTTCCAATTTCAATTTTACCTTCACGAGAACAAAGCTGAATAATTAACTGATCACAAAATATTCACTATACGCGGATCAGAAAAACAGTTATACAATATGTATATGGTGATTTATAATGAAAACATAAACAGCACATTGAAGTTGTCAAAAGGTTTCAAAAATAAAATTGCATTTTAAAATATTTATTTCAGTTACGTACTGAGTACCGTATTGTTTTGATGGCATTATATTAACATACAGCTACTTTTAAATGGCACTAATAGTGTATTTTTAACTACACCTTTTTTCGTTATTTAAGATTTATCTTTCTATATTTTAAAATCCTAATATTTATTTTTTCTTTTAAATTTTATTTCCGAAATTTCCATGCTTGTATTTGTAACATAAATGCACGATCGAAGATTAAAGAGAGTGAAAAGCTAAAATTTGTAGTTTGTTACAGCTTTTAGGAATTTGATGTTGGGAACCAATTTGAACGATTGGTAACTAAGAAAACAATATTCAAGGATAATTTTCCTAGTTAACAATAAAAGCGTATTCCATTTTATATCCTAAACGTGCACTTGGTGAAATGGAGTGTCTAAAAAACGCGAGATAGAATAGTTTTTTGCCCTTTAATTTTACCAATAAATGTTATATTCTAGGGAAAGAAACAGCATTTAGGAAAACCAAATGCATAATATTGCTGCAAATAAAATTATTTATGCTGTTTAAAAATACTTTTTTGTTTCAAGAGTTTTGGAAAACTTTATACTAATGTAGTAAATATATGTATTTACTTTTTTAGGGTGGCAATGACTTCTATTTGTATATAACAGCAAACGATGGTCATCAAACGGTAAGTGAAATTTCACTAAAAATAATAATTAGATGATAATTAAATGGGGTATTAAAATATTGTTTGATATTGTATCCTATTTTTAATTTTTCACGTCATTTAATGTTCAAGATTTTCTACATCTGATATGTGTGAAGAAGACATAATTTTCGAGCATTTCAAGCAGAATGTTCTTGAAAAAATTAATTCTTAATCTAACTGATTTTAAACATTCAGGTCTTTATTTTTCTTCATTTGTTATCAGAAAAACAAGCATTTTGATCTTGTGTTAATTGGTTACAAAAAGTGTTCGTTCAGAAAAAAAACTAGTTTCAAGCATTTATTTCTGTAGTTTATAAATTATATTCGAAACAAGAACTCATTACTATGTGATGCAAAGAAACTGTTATTCACCAAATCACCAAACCTTTACGACTTAAAAAACAACAAATATACGTGATTTACTTACACATCTGAGTGATTATTTTCTAATACCAAAATGAAAGTAAGGAATCAATAAAGTTAATGTGTATAAATATGGGAAAGGATATTTTTTACTAAATATAAAAACAGTATGTACTTTGTTTCAACGGAAAAATGAACACATATTTTCATTACGCATCAATGATTGTGTCAGTCTTTTGATATGCAGATGTACTGTAATTTTAAGACAACAAAGCATTTTTTTTTATTAAGGTAGCTAATACGTAAATTCTTGTTAATGGTTTTTGTAATTTATCACTAAAAATTTAAAATAGTTTCCCGAAAAGCCTTTTAAAGAAGTAGAAATTGTAATAAGAACTATCTGTATATCGATTTACTTTGCAAGCAAACGTACTTTGCTAAGAAATTATGACAAACGGTATCCGTTTCGTTTGTGAAATAAAGAATAAAATTCATGTTTTGATTCTCGTAGCTCGTATAAAATAATTTCCACTCTGTTCTAAATTAGAAATTGTTTTATTTTTGAAGAAATATAAAGTTCAAGCAGAGACATTCGCTTCAAGATTGAAAATTAAGTCTGGGATTTAAAAAATGTTAACTCGCAGAATAATAATAGATTGCATATTGCATTATAAATATGTTTTTAAACTTTACAGAACTTATTACTTTATGTGTAAAGAGCTATAAGTTTTCAAACGTATTTGGTATTAAATGTTATTAAGAATCAGTGGTTTTTCAAAATTTTCTCTGTTACAGATTTAGTGTACGCAACTCAAAAAGTGTTGTCCGTGTACACGTAGTCTAGTTTACGTATGAATAATTCATTTAACACAACTGAACACATATCATAACATTAAAATATTCAAAACGCCAGGTAATCATTTGATCAGGGTCTCAATTTATTGCTTGTCTGGAATTCATTGTGTACAACGAAGCGAAAAATGATTATAAGACAAACGCATCTAATTTCATATAGATAAAGAATCTACACAGTCGGATTTGGATTTGTTTTACTGTTCAATAATCGCCTTATCTTTTTTGGGGAAAAAATCAAGTGCTATGTCATCGTACGATAAAATAACATATTTTTATTTTCTTATCACATCAAATGATAAACTATGGCCAGGTTCAACCTTTTAACGGTCATGAACTTCAAAAGCTACACATCATCAGTAATCGCAAGTACACATATGAAAACCTCTTATCACTGATCTAAAAGTTTGAATAGAATGTAGTGGTTTTATTTCAGACTGTATTGTACCAATCGTTTTATTCGGTGAAATCATTAATGGTCAAAGGCTGTTTTTGAAAAATGTTAAATTTTAGTTTGGTTGTGACTTAACGTATGAATAGATATGAAGAGAAAACGTTAACATCTTCTAGACAAATTTACTCTATCTACGATATAGCAATACATCGGAACACTTGCCACGTTTTTTCTGCAAGACCGGGATTATTGACGCAATTCTAAATTCGATCTATCGTCTATTCGATACGGTTCTGAATAGATTGAGAACAGGATTCGAGCCCGAATCTGTATTAATTCATTATTACATTTGGGACAATGAATACTTTTCCAAGTAAAAAGCTATCTTCTATGACTGCTTTGGAAAGCGTTTTAATCAAGAAATGGCGACATTTTTATACAAAAAGAAAACAAAAACACGTGAAAAGCATGTTTAGAACAGTCCCCCACTACCCCATTCTGTCACTGAAACCAAAATTGACCCACAAATGAATTGTTTTCGTGAAATAATCCAAGGTGTCCGACCACTACAGGGGATTTATTGCCTATTACATACAAATCAGACAATCAGATTGTAATTTTTACAAATACTTGGTTGTATATTTTATCATAGTTATGAGGTGTCATAATGGTCTCAGGCTTTAGTACGGTTTTACATCACTGATAACATATTTAATAATAATGGTAGAGAAGTGTTCAAAATGTTTTGCAGACCTTAACAATGCCAATCTTAGTCGTTCGACCGAAAGTTTCTATTATGATACTCATTTGTCCCAATTCCCACTACGCCTTCCACCTGAATGTTAATGCGTCATTTCAATTTCATTAAGTCTCAGGGTACTGATGGCAGAAATACAGAATAGATTATCTGGAAGAATTCAAACGGTGTAAAGTCCGGAGAACGAGGCGGCCAGGAAAGATGCGCTCTGTCCTCGGTAGCTGGATAGCCGTTTGAGAAACCTCATTCAGATAACATTAGACTGGACGCTGATTTGACAGTGGATGAAGCCCCATTGAGTTGGAATTTTTATCACCATACATCGTGTTTCTGTGTAACTCAACAGCATGCTTGTGTCTCGTCACAGTCCCGAGACCATTATGATTCACTCATTTACACAATCCTTCGAATTCATTTTTGTTGAATTTCTTAACCCTCCTTTTTTTTCATTGCAGGCGAAAATCGAAGTGTACGTGCGAGTGTTGGAAATCGACGGCGTGCCCTCTCTGGATCCGCCCCTGGACGTCCCGTTCAGCACCTCCCGCCCCCGGCTACGGCCCTTTCCTCCCTTTGTACCCAGCGCCCCTCACCCCGCCCACCCCTCCTCCTCCGCTTCCCGACCTTTTCGCCTCCCCCCTGCGAAAGGGAACGCCCCTGCCCCCACCCCCGTTGCCCCCTCCCTCGTCCCCTCCCCTGGCGATCAGCCCCCAGTTCACGAGGTTCCTCCGGGAGAGGGCAAGCAGGAGGGGGGCCAGGGGGGAAACATCGTGACCTCGACCGTGCTGCCCATCCTGGCCGTGACGGGCCTAGCGCCCCTGCTCATGCTGCTGCTGTGGCTGCTGCACAGGCGGTGCAAGCACAACGAAAAGCTGGTGGCTGTAAGTACCTATTCACTATTTCCTTGCTTGCAGGTTATGCTCTACAGTACAATAATGTTTGCAGTGGCTTTTATGCAGGGTTACAAACTTAAAGGGGAAGGCAGGGACCACAAAAACAAAACCGTATTATCTTAGAGACGTATGTCCACAAGAGCCATCCAGTTGTGCTAGAAAACGCACTAACTTGCATAAATGAAAGACAGGAAGTATGTGAACAACCGTTTTATTACCCTAAATTTTGCAGTTTGATAGTAGTTTTTGAAATTTATTTTTTAATTATTATTTCTAATGTCCTATCTCTGACCTTTTCGGCACTATAACTGGCAAACTGGCGGCTGTTTGTGAAAGGGGACTCAGTGGGTATCCCTCATTAATCCCAACAGGATCAATCATGGATATCTATGCACCGGAATCCGTACCCAGAACCAAGTGGGTGGTAGACGAACGTTATGACAACTATTTCAGTTAGACAGCTGACGGTAGGTGTACACATACACACCAGAAGACAGTAGTTAATCTTATACACTACAGTAGAAGACATTGGTCGAGCATCTGCAGTTTCATAGTAGATGCTCGATATTGCGACATACAGCAATGCATGCCTGACTGTATCGTCTCATGGATTGCTGAACAAACTGGCCAACTGTCGAGCGGTCGAGTTTCGTCCTCTTGCTAATCAAGTTGGCACTTGTAGACTTATATCCCTGGATGAATATGGTTTAATATTGTGGAACCTAACTTCCCTTAAAATTCTGTATTCTGTGTTCACCGAAGGAACCAGAAACAAAACAAGCTAACGGGGATCCTTTACTCAAGTGGTAGTGTAAAACAAAAATTGCGCCACGAATGCTTAGCAGAAGAATTAAGTTCTCTTTTATTTTGAAACTGTTTTGATTCTTAAATTTATAAAGTGGCTCTTTTAATTTAAAATCAGACTTTTGCACTGAAGACCTGCGAGCGGTAGTGGGTGTAGATTCGATATCTATGATCTACACTGAATGTATTTCTCTTTTCTCTCACTTATTGTTGCTTATCCCTCTTGTCTAGAAAATACTAGACCCAGGTTCATAAAATCTTGACGTCTGAGCAAGAGAGAAGCTGCCTCCTCTTGGTTTTCCAGAGGCACTGATGTAGTCCATGATATGAGAGGAAGTTAAAAGCAAGGCATTAAAAGGGAACAAAATGAGAAAATCCTGTCCTCTGGCGTTTGAAAAATATACCTTTGACGTGCCCACTTTTGAGTCTCGCCAAAGCAATTTGCAATGATCTGGGACCACCAAACTGAAGGAAAAATCCACCGTGTTTAGTTGGGTACCAATGAAGAGTGGGAGAGTGCGAGGACTTATAGATTCACCAGACTGGACCTGGATGCAGTGTGCGATATGTACGAGGGAGAACTCTGTTCACTGTCCTCATTGACAAACGGGTCGGCTGTTTCGTTTCCAAAAAAGCCAACATACGAAGGAATCCATAGTAACATGAGTGATTTTGAGGTCGACATCTTAGAAAAGAAGGAAAGTGATTGTGTTTCTGCCAATCTTGTCTGAAGTATCGCGTTGGCCAGTTCTCGAGGTGTTGTATGGAACTCTTGCTGTCTGTCAAAATCTAGACACTGTCATTGGTAGATGTTTCGGCATATCTAGTGCTTCTCTAATGGCCAGAAATTCTTAGCGAAATACTAAACAGTGGTTAGGATCTGTGTTAGTAATATTTTCCTTGTCTGTATGTTCATTTCTTGATGAAGTTCATCTTGTGTTTGGCGCACAATCAACCTAAAGTTTTTAATCGTTGAGACCATGTCATAAGATACAACATGTAGCTACAATAATCACGTGCTGCTGTGTATATGTTTACGTTTGTGTAAGGTAAGGTTTATTTAACCTAATTAAAAATTTTTGAAGTAGGATAAATTTCATGGTTATTTTCCTATGTAATACTTATGAAAGAGATGTGTTGACATTTGAACTTATTATTCACGAACTACTTTAGAAAATTGGGGAATGGAAAATTGTTAATAATACCAATTCTATTTTTAAAAGCACTCCAAATGTATAGCTTTTTTAGTTAATATACTCTCGTTTTCGTCGCTAATGTTATATTTTATGATAAAATTCATGTATATTTAATGCAGTACTTCATATAAAAATATTTAGAACATAAAAATTTTAATATCCTCTTTCACTTACGAACACTGACCTAGAGGTCAAATTCCAGGTCTTGTCTCTTGTATATAAACCTAGAAAAGAAATCCTATGATACTTGTATCAACTAAAATTTCTTTAAGTTTTGCTTCTTTATGATTTTGCACTTAATATATATAATTTTCAGAAAGCAAGCTCAAATTTGGAAATTTTCAAAAAAGTTTTGGAAATTCAGAATTTTAGGAAGATTTGAATTTAATTTTAATCATTATTTTTAGAAATAAAAAAAAAGCATTTGTAGAGATATTGGTTTAAAGCATTTTTCTGAATTTTCTTGTACATATATTAACTTAATATTTTATTTCTCAGAAGTATCAATCATGAAACAAAACTTTTCTTTCCTTTTTAATGCAGTTGAAAAAGGCTTCCTCTGTTGGAGCCAGAAGAGAAGGCAGCTTATCCGAAACAGTCGCCTTCAGTTATTCCCCGGCGGCATTGTTGCGTCCAGCTACACCACCTTTCACCGGAACACAAGCTTCCCCCGAAAATATTTTATCTAGGGTAATTTGACGAATTTTTCAATCTAAACTCTGAAGTCATTAATGTATGCCAAGGTTTTAAAAATGTTAAAATTTCAAGGATGCAGGAAAGTCTAAAGTAAACATGCAAGTATTATCAAGGTACATTCATGTCCCAAACAAAGGATAATTCTCAATTTGTAACAAGAAAAATCCCCTGATCTCGATCCAAAAGAGCATGCTTGGGATGCCCTCGGACGTCGCATTGCAGCATACACTCCACCACCAAGTTCCAGTTATTTGGGAGTGCACTTTCCTCCGTGTTACCCCGTATTGGAGTATATCAGATTTTGCTGCAAGAGCAGGGAAGGGCCCCGAATTGGAAAACATAGAAGAACAGACCCTTGGCAATCCGCTCGAAAGGTCCATTGCCGCCTTGATAGTCATATCCAGGACATGAACGCGGTCGGCCCAATGGAGTCGGTGGACAGTTGTCCTTGGAGACTAGCTCCGAACCCAAATGTTCCTTCTTCATATCACACATCCCATAGGACGGTTAATATTCATTCAGGTTCACTAGTCCTTTCAAAATATTAACCTGCGTCTGCCTCCACCAACTGAGCTGCAGGGCATACATCTTCAGGCTAAGATCTTTTTCCTAAATGCGGCAATGGTACAAGTACCGCACAGAATGCGATACGTCCCTCTGCGGGCCTCCATCAGAGACCTTCTCAAGTCACACGCCATCACCAAGAACCACACAAGAGCTAAGATGTGTTCCAGAGTGTGAATGAAACTCCTTTCCACAGGAACTTTTGGGCAGACTTGTGAAAAGCACGCCTGCACGTTGTGTGGCCTGTTTTAGGGTCAGCACATTCCCTATTGGGTTGCTTTTAACAAAGCAAAATAGATTACAATATGTGCACCTAAGTATTTTGTTTCATTTCTTCAGTTCCTAGTAATACCATGAGGTATGCAAGTGCTCCTATATTATTCCACATAGCTTGTGGAATATTCATTTATCATTTGTAGTACATGCAGGTACTTGACACAGGATTAATCTCGGATTGCATTATTCTTAATTTTTGAACACGTGTGTATTCAACAGAACTACACCATCCTGTTTTACATAACATACCACACTGTTTTACCTTTTAAGAGCTTAAATAAAAGGTATACGTTCTTAAAATATCGTTATTCGTATTCTTTTCGAAAAAATTCTACCTTAAAATATTTCAGATTTATTTCGTAGCCTCAAAACTTACTTGAATCTCTTTAAAATGTATATATATAATGTGCATAGTTAAACTATACCACCCATAAACAAATATAACCAAACAGCTTATAAATAATTTAATAAGAAAATTAGATTTTTCAAGTATACATTCCTCAAATAAGGTTTTTAACTAACCCTCATGTAGCAAAAAATAATTATAGCACCACGCATCAAACATTAATAGTAAGTTAGTATCTACCATAAATATTGAATATAAATGAATAACACAACATTTATGGTTGATAACTTTTTTCTATTTTAACAAGTTTAAGGGTTTTTAGAAACTGAGATTTATATTCTGAATACCAGCTGAGATTTCAATTAAAAAAATATTACTGTAGCTTGTTAAGTGTTTAAAGAGTTAACAGTTTCATTTTCAATGACCACTATTACAAATGTTTTCACTGAACATTTTGCAATCAATTAGTTTTATTTATTATATTTGGCAGAGCAGCAGTCTAAATGCAATCAATGTAAATCTCTTTTCCTACACAGGTTCCTAGCGATTCCGACAAATGGGAGTTTCCACGTCATCGCTTGCAGTTTATTGGCATATTGGGCGAGGGGTGCTTTGGACAAGTGTGGAAATGTCTCGCCCAAGAAATGGGGCCGCGGCTGGAAGCCACGACAGTAGCTGTCAAGACTCTCAAAGGTGTGTTAGTTTTAAGCCCTCAATCTTCTTTCTCCGCGACATTTTATAATGAAGGCGAGAACAATTATTTTTATTGCATGAAATTAAAATCTCAGTCAACCGTTAAAAAACATATTGTTTCTAACGACGTCCAAAAAACCGGTATGAAGTCATAGGACTTAAGACACAGAGGCGTGTTTGATGTTTGTTAAAGATCTACAAGATACGCTAATAAACAAATATTAAAATTTTATCATGCATCTTAACGATAAAGGAATGCTTAAGATTAGTGCCGATCAAAATCAAATAGTCCAGGTCTTGTTTTGTTGAATTTTGATTAGATCAGGTTTATGAATGAAACAGTGGTATCGTTGAGTTTTATGCAATTACAAGGCGTAACCAAAAGAAGTTTTGTTCAAATTGTAAAATGTATAAATCCAAGTTGCTTCCTAAGTAAGCTAGTGAACTTCGAGCAGAATATATATGTTAAATTGCAATGCTGACAGCGGGTTATAGAAAAACGCAGTGTTTGGGGAAAGATATTTTAAGCAAAAAATTATCTTAAAATGTTTATAATTATTTTTACTCTTGGATGTCGGTGCTTATATAAAGACCTTTGTCAATTGAAGCCATTTACTTGTTCAGGGGTACCACGACATTAATAATGTGATTTGAAAAAATCGTTTAAATCGTGATAACTTGCCATAATCAAAGGGTCTCATCTGTAGATGCTTCGGCACATGTCTATTGCTTTATGTATGCACTGGCAGATGCAAGCAGTGAAGTAAAGGCATAGGTGTAGTCACTACGTATTTTGCATAGCCACGTCTGTACCAGTTTTTCTGCAACTTTGGTGAATAAAATAAGCACACACACATTTCTTAAAGAGTATTTAGGTAAATATTAGTATAAATATTTACCAAAATATTCATACAATGTGCGTTGTCTGTAACTAAATCTATAACAGCTATTACCTAAACTATATATTTAAAATCTAAAATGAATAAATAAACGCTGTTTAAGTTATTTTTCAAAGAACATTTTTATCAGCTAGAAACCATCAACTTACTTTTGACTATTTTACATTATAACCAAATCATATCATTTATATGTTACTTAAAAATGATTTCGAGACATGTTTCCGAAACTCATTAGATCTGCTTAACTTCGAAAATCTTTATCATGTTTGCTTTTACCAATGTATATATTGGAAGATATTTTGTTTTTACAGCCAAACAGCCAATTGAATTCATATGCTTTCAATGCTTTTTCGTATTTATACAGCTTGATAGCTATGAATAATCGATTTACGACTTCCAACAACACTGATTTTTATTGTTCTCACGACATGCATATAAGTTTCAGACTCTGAAAGCTGACCAAACTTTTTTTTTCAGAAAATGCCACAGAGAAAGAGAAAAAAGATCTCTTGTCAGAACTGGAGGTGATGAAACTGCTTGAGCCACATCCTAACGTCGTCACTCTCTTAGGGTGTTGTTCAGATAAAGGTTAATTCTTTTACATCCTTATATTATGTGCATGCATGTCATGCATAAAACCTTCTCCTTTGGCTCAGATGAAATAATTTAGTATTATAATTAATCCCTAAGAATGAAAAAGGCATCTACTGGTGAGAGTAGACACTGAATTGATAAAATAAAATGCAACTTTAAAAAATTTGATTCATAAATTAGGCAATGATTTTAGCAAAAATTATTCCAGGAAATTGCTATGACTGTTGAAAATGTGTATATTTGTTTTAGTCAAATATAATTGATTCAATGTAAGAAAATTCCATTTCAAAATTGATTCAAATTGGATTTTGAGACTAGTGTTATGAAGCGAGGATTATTTCTGAAGAACCATGGTCTACATGTTTGAACAAGAAAAGATTGGAATATCCACACCTTTCTATATTGATGCTAATTTGATAGGGATTTTTTGCATCACTATCATCTTCTTCTGAACCGAGGGCTAGACTTCTAGCATCGTTTGATATCTTAATTCAACCAGGATCAGACTTGCTTTTAAGTACAACATAAAAATTAATGCCACAATCATATTATGATACTCAAATTGATTTTAGTATTGATCTACTTATAACAATTTATTTCCTTTCTAATTGGGAAAAAAGTTAAATATCTCGCACAAAATAAACTCTTCTTGACTAATGTCAAATTTTTTTTTTCTATTGGCCTACCGGCCTTCTAGAAGCCGAAGCCTAGGTGGAATTTCTCAATTTCCCGGTGAACCTGTCATCACTAAATATTATCCAATTTCGCCTTTCCTCTTTCTCCCTACCTCGTTTCTATCCTCCCCCATTTGAATATTACTGTCTAGTGATAATTGTCACTTCTTCGTTTCCAAATAAGGCTCAATCGCGATAAGAAATCCATACCACAAATTCTTAACTACTTTTGCAGGCTGTCTTCAGTAACCTCTTCATCTCAGTAGGCGCACATCGTGAAAAGATATATTATTTCTTGCCATGCCCACCATCATATGAGAAGCTCGGAGACGAGCTGTTCATTATTAGGACCCACAACAAACCTGATCTACAAACATTCGAGTATATTTCATGAAAGGCATGCAAACATTTTAATTTTAAAAGTAGCGGAATCAAGTACATAGTAAGATGACCAAAAGAGTTAAGGAGCGGACTCGAAAAAGATGTTTTGAAAATGTTTCAAGTACATAAAATCGAATAGTAAAAACTTTCAAAAATCAATTTGATTTAGCCTAGCTGTAACATTGTTAAACATTTAATACGAGTAATTCAGAATTCGTGCTTAAAATGTGTGATTTTTGTAAAGTACAACATTAATAAAAAAGTATTGCATTGCTTCAACAGTTCACTCAGAATGTTAAACATTTACTGAGGTCAAATGATGTGACTGAAATGTAATACTTATGTCATTTTCAGAATACTTTCTGAATTTTCTGGACCTAAAAAAATGTGATGCAGAATAAATGGTTTAAAAAATTACTTAGCTATGCTTTCGAAAAAGTTTTATTTTATTAAATCAAAAGATTTGTCAGGTCCTTTTCGCTGTTTTGGCTACAAAATTTATTGGTTGTCATTCAAGGTCGAACTCAGGAACGCACACAGAGGGAAGAGGTCGGGCTTGGTTCCAAATGTTTCTGATTTTATAAATATAAATCCTAAAGTTAATTTATGTAAATTGGAGTTTTGTTATATCCGTAGAAAAAACGTAAAAAGGTCGGGAATTAATCGAAAATATGTATCTGTAAATTCGCTAACATTTTAGCAATTCCATTGTTAGCTGAAGCAAAGAATGTGTACATGTGCCAGGTTGCCGTCTTTGAATGGGTTGGTTGGATTTTTATGACACAATTATATACATATCCAATTATGAAAAATTTAGCCATACTATACCAAACTAGAGATGCGACATCGATGTCGATGTTTTTAAAACATCGATGTTTTATAAAAAAACATCGATGTATTGTAGCCGATGTTTTTTGAACTTCGATGTTTATACTTGTCGATGTTTTATTTTAAAATGAAAAAAGTACCATCATAAAAATTAAAAAAAAAAAATAACCAAGTAGCATAATTTTCATAATCGGTAAATGGAACATACTTTTAGACCAAAGTGGCAAAGGGTGAAGGGTCTGAAAAGTAGGGATGCGGCATCGATGTCGATGTTTTCAAAACATCGATGTTTTATTAAAAAAAACATTGATGTATTTACCATCGATTGATTGTATCCAATATTTGTTTAACACCGATGTTTTAACATTGTCGGTGTTTCATTTTTGAATAATAAAAGCATCATAGTAAAAATTAAGAAAAATAACCGTGTAACTCAGAATTTGTCAGTGATGTCGACATCTGTCCCACCAGAAAGAGTTTTTTCCCTAATTGGTGGGATAGTTTTTTTTATTTACAGTAAATAAAAAATAAGTTTGTTGTGTTCCCCCATAGGTTGGTAAATAATTAATAATAACTAACAATAATTATTGTTATACAAAACATCCCTACTCCAGGCACAAGTCATACAATATCAAGTAATGGACATACACACACAAAGACTGTATTACTGACACAGAAAGGAGAAATAGCACCCAAGGACAAGACAAGAATAATGGCTTCATGCTTGGCTTCTTGGCCATTCGCCTATATACAGGGACGTAAAGGAACATTCGATTCTTAACCGAAATTTATTTTATGTTAAGAGTCAGTTAAAAATACACGTTGAAACCAATTTAATCCAGTGTAATGAAAAATGAATTTAAAAATATAAACTAAAATATTTGTTTTCTAAATTGTTACTCGTTGGATTTACTCCGGACCGTCGTCAATAGACCATTGTAGTTCTCCAGCATGACGTTAATTAAAATACCTACCTATCTAGCTAAATTTTTACTCTTTTCAAATTCTTAGGATTATTTTTCATAACAAGAAACTTTGTTTTCTGAGACCATTTTTCATTTTTTTCCTGTAACATGTTTCACAATTACAAAGATAATTTTTTTTTACATCCTTGTAAGCGCAGTATAGTTTGGAGAAAGCTGCGTGCTTTGTCTACTACCTACTCTTACAAATTCTAATCCTCTGGAACTATTTTATTCCAGACCCGATACTAGTGATCATGGAGTTCATAAGCCGTGGCAAATTGCAGACTTATCTGCGAGAGAGTCGAGCTGAGAGACTGTATGGCAACCTGCATGGCAGCAGCAAACATCTTACTTCCAGAGACCTCACAGCCTTCTCGTATCAAGTGGCTAAAGGCATGGATTACCTTGCTAACAAGGGAGTAAGTATTTGAAGTTTTAAGAAGCTGGGGAGTTATGATAAAACCTCCCATTAAAAGTCGCTTTTCCGCATTTTTTTATTTGCAAACCTCTATTACAATCTACAGTCAATAATCTGTGAAAATATGCTCTATAACAAACAAAAAAATCGACGCACCAAAAAGGTGCAGAATTACAGTGGTACCGGGCTCGATCAACTTATAACGGCGCAGACTGGGGACGCATGGTCTTTAGTGACGAGTCCCGTTTCCAATTGTGTACTGATAACAACCGCAGACTTTTCTGGAGACGTCCAGGGCAACGTGGGTATCCTGCCCTTACTATTGCACGCCACACATGCCTGCAACAGGGCGTTATGGTCTGGGGTGCTCTCCTTTGATAGCCGCACCCCTTTAGTAGTCATTTCTGACGCACTTCCAGCACAGCGGTATGTAGGCGACATTCTACGATCGGTTGAGTTATAGTACTTTTACGTACTTTTCAACGAAATAATGCCCGGCCACACATGGCGTGTTGCTAGGAATTGTCTTCAAGCTTTCCCAACAATTCCTTGGCCTCCTGATCTCTCTCCCATAGAGCATATTTGGGACTTTATGGGAAGGCGATTGCAAACCTACCGGAATGTTGACCATTTAGTCCGACAGTTTGAGACAATTTGGAGAGAAATTCCGCTGGAATGAATCACCATCCGGGAACTTTTTCAGTCTACACAACTCCGGGTGACATCTTGTATCCAGGCCAGAGGTGTATCAAAGCCTTATTGACTTCCTTATTTTGTAACGGTCAAACTCTGAAATAAATCATTCAATTACTCTGAAATTTTAATCGTTTGTTTTTCTATGTATGTTCTTCACCATCCACCAATTTTTGTCGCAATCGGACAGCTCCATCTTGGTGCGTCAATTTGTTTGTTATAGAGTGTAAACTAACTTCTATAGGGAAGAAAGCTGAATTTTTTACCATCATATTTAACATCATATATAGCACATCACCTTTTTAATTATATTTTTATCAAAAGTTTTCAAGTTTGCCTTTTCTTATTTTTCATCATTCATATTCAATTCTAAAATTATTTAATTTAGTTAAGATTTTATTTAGAATCTTTAATAGAAATACGGGGTGATTCATAAGTATGTATAAAGTTTCCAGATGCTGTAAAACAGGAACAGTTTAAGACACGGTCCCCAAATGCGAACTGTTAGCTAGGTATATTCATAAAATTTGTGTCCCCCTCTAAACCAAAGTGACGTAGGATATAATGAGCGTGTAATGTGACCAGTCAGTGGAAATGGCTGATTCTGCAGTTGAAAAGGCGTTTTGTGTTCTGGAATTGAGCCAAAACGAAATCTGTCACTGCTGTGCAACGGCATTATCGATCACGATTTGGAAAAGAACCTCCAACCAGAAAATTAATTTACGATTGGTTTAAAAAATGTGAAACTTCGGTCTGTTTGTGCAAAGTTCCAAAGCCAGGACGACCGAGCGTGTGTGTGTGTCTGCAGATGTCGTCAAAAACTTTATTCGTCCAATTGGATAATAAAGTCGAAAACTTTACTCACCAATTGGATGGTTCATCACCACACTGGTCAGGTGACATGTGAAATTACTTCAATTAACAACTTCTTCACCGATGGATTGGACAAAGCGCTAACTACAGTTTGCGACTAACCCAATGGCCACCCAGCACCCAGATACCCTGATTTAACACCATGTGATTTTTTTCTTTGGGGCTACATAAAGGATAACGTATTTAACCCTCCTGTTCCTGTTGACCAAATGCAGTTGAAACAGCGTATCACAACCACTGCCACTGCACTTGCTTCAGATACCCTAACACACGTCTGGGCAGAAATGGGTTACCGGTTCGATGTGTGAAGTGTGACTAAGGGTGCACACATAGAACATCTGTAACTGTCTCTAAAAGAACTTGAAACATTCACATACACTTCTGTTACAGGTAACAAAATATCTTACATTGTCACTGCTATATAGTGAGTTGGAATTATATTCTTACTTATGAATCACCCTGTACTATGAATGCTACTAAGAATGTTAGGAAGATATGACTGAGTCCAAATAACTGATACAAAACTCAAATGACTTTTAATCCACAATGGCTATCCCAAATGACTTGAGATGTAATTAGTCCTCGTGTAGCGAACAAAAATTACCGTAGAGCGACAAATGTAATCAATCCGAATGATTTGAATCTTGGTACGTATATAAAGTTAAATATCTTTTGCTTTTTGAAATTATTCAGTGCATGCGCAATTTATTTAGAGAAGCTCCTATATGCAAATCTTGTGCATATGAATTCATGGGTGCTATTCCGTATCGAGTAGTATCTGAATTATTCTAATATGAACGATACACGAATAAGGGATTATTCGTTTTTTCCCGAGGCTGTATCTATTATTTCTTCACTTGCAGAAATAGTATAGTATTTTATTCTTGTCAAAAATTAATTTTAATACAACCTATTATGGTTAAGAAATATTCGTTACCCCCATGAACAAATAATTTTTTATTGAACAAAACTCAAATTGGGTGTCAAGAGATTTTTTTTCATCCAGAATTCATTTGAAAGGAAGTCAAATGAAACGGATCCTTGTGCCTACACAGTTAATTTCTTTTGACTAAAAATAGTTTAGGATCTTCCGTGATTTTTAAATGGAAGAGTAATAAATAATCTTGAGTTGACACGTCAATGATGCCCCACTCAACATTGCCACAAAAGATGGTTTTAGAAATTCGCAAAGTTGATTGGTTGTTTTCGGGTTTTATGCGCATGGGCCATATTTGGGCAAACTGCGCAAATCACATGACAGACAACAAGAGGGAGGAAGAAAAAGCAAAAGGGTAGGAGAGGGTAAAATGAAAGGGAGAAAGGTCACTCGGGTACCTCGGGGTTAAAATTCGTTAAGAAACAGCTTGCATTGTTTTTACAGCAATGACACCATTTAGTTTCGTTTCAAATAGTTTTATGAAATTAAAATAAGTCGTTTCATTTTCAGATCATTCATCGCGATTTGGCCGCAAGAAATATATTGGTGGACGAGAACAAAGTGTGCAAGGTGGCTGACTTCGGATTTGCCAGAGATGTCATAGCCAGTCATGTCTATGAAAGGAAGTCAGAAGTAAGACATGTCCTTCGTTATTTTCATTGAAATTAGGAATCTCTCAAATGTATAATCTCGAAAAGGCAATTTTTTTCAAAATTCAGTCTTAATTTCAGACTTTTTTAAGAATGGGAATTTTATGCCATTTTCTTTTAGGGAAGACTTCCTATTCGTTGGATGGCTCCAGAATCTCTTTTCGACAATCTTTATACGACAAAGACAGACGTCTGGTCATTTGGCGTTCTACTGTGGGAAATCGTAACTTTAGGTGTGTATACAAAATTTTCCTATTCAGATCAATGAACCGTGGTAGCACAGTTAATAGAGTCGCGGATTCGCAACCGGACGGTTGCGAGTTCGACACTATATTCAACCAAAGTCCGTCATGTGCGTGGGGGCTGGTGCGTGTTAAATCTTACGTGACTTCAAATTTCTGCATATTGGCGTGGTGTAGAAGTTTGGAAGTGGGATGGCTGGGTCAGGTGTTGACTTCATCCCAAACAGTCACCTATAGCCCGATGTGTTGCTCCAGTGCGACGTAAATTCAACTACCTTATCTTATTCAATTTTAGTACATTATTTTGTAAGCGTTTACCAATGTAAAAATGCAGAAAAGGAGAAGTAAAGCGATCACCTCTTTCGATACCTGGTTGGCTTTTATGACGCAAGTGCCATAAGAAAGAAACCAAACCAATTTTGGTCAAGCTGCACCAAACAGCTTAAAATACTCTATAACAAAACAAAATCGACGCATTAAGAAGGAGTTGTCCGATTGCGATAAAAATTGGTGGATGTGAAAAACTTAGATTGAGGAAGAAAAAAAAAATAAATTTCAGAACAATTGAATGATTTATTTTTGAGGAGGAAGTCAATGAGGCGTTGGTCCACCTTTGGCCTGGATGCAAGCTGTCACCCAGCGTGGCATAGACTAAAATAGTTCCCGTATGGTGTCCGGCGAAATTTCTTGCCAAATAGTCTCCAATTGTCGGGGTTAAATGGTTAACATTCCGGGATGGTTGCAATCGCCTTCCCATAACGTCCCAAATATACTCTATGGGAGAGAGACCAGGAGGCCTAGCTGGCCAAGGAATTGTTTGAAAAACTTCAAGACAATTCATAGCAACACGTGTCGTGAGTGGCCGGGTATTATTTCGTTGAAAAGTAAGTCCGGGGTGTCGCAAAAGTAACGGTAACTCAACCGGTTGTAGAATGTCGTCTACGTACCGCTGTGCTGGAAGTGTGCCAGAAAGGACTACCAAAGGGGTCCGGTTATCAAAGGAGATGGCACTCCAGACCATAACGTTCTGTTGTGGGCGTGCGAAAGTAGGCCAGGATCCCCACGCTGCCCTGGACGTCTCCAAACCCGTCTGTGGTTGTCGTCAATACACAGTTGGAAACGGGACTCGTCAATAAAGACTACGTCTCCAGTCAGCGCCGTTCCAAATTGATCGAGCCTGGTAACACTGTAATTCTGCGCTTTCTTGGTGTGTCGATTTTTTTTTGTTTGAGTATAGTTCGCATTATACACAATAAAAGCTTTACTGACACAGAAGATTGAAATATACCAGGGTAGTAATCAAACCTACCATTCACAACTCACAGATTGCTACCGCAAACTCACCAGGCCTCGGTGACTCTCACCTTTCGAAATAAACATCAAATTTGAAATGTTTGACTTTAAAAAAAAATGCTTTTCCCAGAAAATTCTAAAAATTCAATGGTAATTTTCTATAAGATTTTTAGACTAGAATGAATTCGATATTCAAAATGAGAAAGTACATATATTTTTTATATATTAAATTTTTACATATATTAAAAGATTCTGATCAAAAGCTATCAGATGTAGAGCTCTCAATTTATGTGTTATATGAATTGTCGTATATTCCTACAACATTGAAAGCTACTTGAGCTGAATTTCATTTCGATTTTCAACAGAATCAGAATTTGTAATCATAGAAAAGTAAGGTATTTTTGATAAAACACGAACATTCATGTAGATGGACATTAAAATTTTGAACTCTTTCTTTTCCACGAGGGAAGTATAAGACAAAACTAGCATTACAAAATGATAATTTCGCCTTAAAAATACTTACTCAGCGTTCTATTTATAAGAAAAGGTTAATGGATCAGAGGCAAACCAATGAGAATTAATTTAAATCATTTTAGCCAAACGGATTACTTAAAAAATATTTTGTAATTTAAGAAACGAACTACGACAGAAAATAATGGTTTAACTAAAATGACATGACACAGATTGTCTAAATTAATCTGTTCATGTTGAAATTGTATATGGATAAATAACGCAATTTTTTACTTTATCTCATGACTTCAAAGTGGGGAAATGAGTGTTCAATAATTGCATTAGAACCTTAAAATTGTTTACAAACGCAGATACATAAGTACACACCCCAGAAAGGTTTTTCAATTTTTATTTTAGGTAAAATCTGAATATTTTTATTAGAAAGATTGTAAGTAACGCAATTAGTATATACTGAAATCCAGTACACTACCCTCTCACGAGAGCCGGACGAAAGTTAGGTGGTTTTGAACTAGTCTATTCTTTGAATTAGGTGATAGGCTGGGAAAGTAAATAAAGCGCTTTCACAATTGGCGTCTCATGCATGGATTCTGGTTTTAAGTTCACCGTTCGGTGCCGAAGCGATAGGGTAGCCGCAGGGAAAACAACCCACGACGATCGCCATTCATACTTTATATGGTAGCCTCTCCAAACTAGGTTTAACACCTATTCTAAAACTGACTGACCCAAGGTGCCGTCTCGTCGTACAAAAAGGCCAGGTGCACAAATCCGATTTTTCAACATGTGGAGCCGCTACGGCATCGAAGCCCAACTATACTCTGTTTCACCTTAACTTGTCAGTAGAGTAAAGGCTACGTTGACCGCATCACAGCCGTTGTCGTAGAAACTAGGGTTACAATGTCAGAAGAAGTCAGCTATAAGCGAGGAAATTCGCCCTTTTTGGCAAGGAGAGATAAAATGCACGTGGAAATTCTATACGTTTCACAGATCTTTAATTTCTAATGGCTCTTGCATTACATTTGTTAATTAAACAAAAAGCTACTCTATGTTAATATAAATGCGTTTTGATTTTTCTAAATGAGTATTATTTTTAGTTATTTAAAAATATATATATTTAAAATTTTTTTACAATAAATGTTGTTTAAAAAAACAGTCTATTTAAAGATGTGATGAACCATAAAATTCATTTTTTGAATTTACTTACCTGAAAGCTAAACACCTTGATTAATACTTCTTTTTTCAATTTTAATAATTTTATTAAAGGAAATTAATCCAATTTAATTACTCCTTTGGTCTTACATTTGGTTGGACAAGGTAGGGGAGAGTGCGTCGTCTGCTAAAATATGTGTTTTTCTTAACAGCAAAATATAGTCTCCAAATTAAATCAAATTTATTCTGATATTAAAGAAAGTAAATAACAAATAAAAATACATATAACATAGAGGATATAAAATACATTCACAATAAATAAATAGAATATAAAAAATACAAATATAGTGAATACACATACAATAATAAAAAAAATGAAACCATTTTAAAAATTAGAGTTAAAAAAATAAACCTTATATGTGTGAAACATATTCTGAAACTCGCGGAACGGTGTCGGGTTGATTAGTAGTAAATTATTAATTTTATGAATAATTTAAAATAGTTTACAAGAAAGTGTACAGAAGAAACCAATCTCTTTCATGAATAGTAGTTACAATGAGAAAACTATATTTACGTTTTACTTATTCATCACATGCATTTATACATCATCAATATATGTAAAACATAGCAAACATCATAACAAATCTATTTACATTATAATATACTTATTCATCACATGAATTTACATATCATCATCACTTAACATTTCCGAATCGCTATCAGACTCACTATTAAAAGAAATTACCAAGTTCTTACTTTCCCAAATATCATCCACAAGTCCATCTACTTCCCACATGTATTTCTCTTTTTCAGTAACATGGTTTATGCAGTTTTTCCAATTTTGTACAGAGACCTTTTCAATCCCTTGGATGACTAAATCCTTCACATCGTTCAGTTTAAAAGTCTTGTTTTCCCTGGCAACGTGTCCTTTTACTTGACTCCATATCATTTCAATGGGATTAAGCTCACAGTGATACGGGGGAAGTCTCAAAACCTTATGTCCAAATTTTTCGGCAATTTCTTCAACTCTGTATTTATCAAACATATGTTTGATTTCGCTAACTTTTTTCAACAGTTCAATCTTGATCATGTCCTGGTTCCACGTAATGTTTTTCAACGATAGCCATTCTTGAATTGCACTTTTTTTCCAAGATGTCGTCGGAATTTTTTCTTTCTTCACCGAGTGATAGGGGGCATTGTCCATCACTACAAAGCTGTTTCGTTTCAATTTAGGCATGATATCTTCAAACCACTTCTCAAAATGGTTACCATCCATTTATTCGTGGTAGTCACCGGATTTTTTTCCTACAAAAATGTCAGCCGCATCAGGTACAAATCCTTCATCACTTCCGATATGGGTAATGATGAGTCTTCTTCCTTTTCCTTTTGGTGCAGCCAAGCCTGTTGTCAAACTTGAAGAGGAAGCTTCATTGGTGCTTTTGATGTTTTTGTCTTGCCATACTCGACTTTGTGAGTGTCCTTCATTCACCCATGTTTCATCTAAATAATAGATTGAAGCATTTTCATTCTTCAGTTCTCTAATTTTTCGTAAATAATTTCTTCGCCATAAAATTATGTCGTGTCTTTCTAAAAGCATAGCCTGCCTTTTTCGCTTTTCAAAGGAAAATCCCAAATCTTTCAGTATCCTGTACAGTGTACTTCGGCTAATGTTTGTCGAAAAAATATCCTTATCATTGTTAATTTCATTTAGAACTTTGTCCAATGTAGGAATTTCATTTCGACGAAAACAATCATGAATTTTTCGTCGGATGCACGATAAAGTAAAGTTGTCATATTTCATCATTCTTGTTCTTTTTCAAACGGCATAAGGTCGTTTTTTTCCTGGAGTACTCAAAGGACTTGTCGTCTTCTTTTCTTTTTTCAAACGAAAAACAGTTCTTTTGGAAACACCAGTTAGTTGAGACACCTTTCCGACGATTTGGTTAATGGAATCACTATGGTTTTCTTCTCGAAGTCTAGAATAAACATTCAATATGTTCCTGCGAGCTCCACTACCAATTGATTTTCCTTGCTTTGATGGCGTATACAGCTTGGATGGTGACGTTCCTTTTTCAGCCATGTTCAGAGTATCAAACACACTCCAATAAAATAGCACAAGAGAGATATGAACGTAAATACACACGCTAGCAAAGACGCAGAGCGAAATGGCGCAGACTTGGCCGGAAAGCGTATTTAGCTCGCCAGAAATGTTACCATGGAAACCGGTTTAGAATTCCGTTTCGGATATATTCATTCGCTTCGGTCAAAAAAAAATGCTTTTTACAAATAAATAACCGATTATAAAGGTTCAAAAATCACTCCTTCATTGTAGGACAATTTTTACACGTTTAGATGCATTTTCTTTATTTTAAATTCCAAATCAAGTTGGAATTATTTTTCATGCGGATGAACATCATTTCTGCCTTTCCCAATACTGACAAGTTAAGGTGAAACAGAGTATATACACACATAACCGTGAAATGACGCAAGTACTCATTTCGCGCCCATTTGCGGAATATATTCTATCGAAGAAAACGGGTTTATTTCGCTTTCTTGTTGTAAAAAAGTATATTTTGAAACAAAATAGACGTGTTACTGGATACAACTAATTATTAATTATTTTTTATATTCCATTTATTTACGAAAACAAGGTACTTCAGACCGGAGAAGCGTGTGCGGCGCTGTGGAAAACTGCGGTACAGATTGCACGAAAGTTGGACGTGCGGTGCCGGAGGCATGTGTGCACTACTCCATTGGATCTCATGTAACTCAGACCGCACTTGCGTTGCCGCACGATGAAAAACCGGATGTGTGCATTAGATCCAATGGAGTAGTGCACACATGCCTCCGGTGCCACTGCGGCGACGCACGTCCAACTTGCGTGCAATTTGTATCAGTTCCCCACGGCGCCGCACACGCTTCTCCGGTCTGAAGTACGTTGTTTTCATTCATAAATTTAATATAAAAAATAATTAATTAATGATTGTTTCCAGTAACGTCTATTTAGTTTCTAAATATACTTTTTTTTACACCAAGTAAACGAAATAAACACGTTCTCTTCGATAAAATATTTATCACAAATGGCGCGAAATGAGTACTTGCGTCATTTCACAGTTATGTGTGCATAGTTGGGCTTTGGTGCCGCACGTTGAAAAGCCGGATGTGTGCACCGGGCCTTACTGGCATGTTTTGGGTAAGGTAATTTTAATTAACGTCGGGCTATTGACGACAGCATGTTTTCTGAGCTTCTCAATCGAACGAAAATATTAATTGATTGATTCTGTTCTAGGATCAACTCCTTATCCAGGACTCAGTGCGAACGAAGTAATCAGAAGAGTTCGGGACGGCTACCGTCTCGAAAAACCAGAGCACTGTCGACGCGAGATGTACAACATTATGTTCTACTGTTGGGACAAAGATCCCAAGCAACGTCCATCCTTTGGGGAGCTGGTGTCCTTCCTAGATAGACTGCTCATCAGTGAACACACATACATAGAATTGGAGCGATTCCCTGACCACTCCTATTACAACATCACCGACTTGTCAGGTGAAAAATTGTGATATTACTGCTGGAGGAATTTTCAGCAGGCATCCATTCATCATTTGTGCATCGAATCATACTTTCACCCAACAGTCTGCATCGTCTTGAAGAACTGCAATACTCACTTCAGTGACTTTAATGAGCTTCTTGAAACAGTTTTTCTTTGTAACACACCCTTTTTTTACAATAAAACAATCTTCTACAATGTAAGCCAATGTTTTAATGAACAGGGCATGTTGCGGATCCAACCAGTTTTTCCGTTACATATTTTGAAGACCATCCTCAAATATTCATTGAACATGAAAGAAAACCTCACTATTTTTAAACTTATCTTCATCAAAGGAATACTCGGTGAGTGAAGGAAAGGCTTACAAGAATCAAGTTTTTCTTGCAACAATCTTTAAAACCTGAATTTTTCTCTAATCAAACTAAATACCGAATACAGAGGTTGTTCACACATTTTTTAGACAATGTATATTGTATTCACAAAATTAAATTACATAAAATTCTTGTGTTTTAAATGTTCTATTTGAAAGCCCTTATTCTGATCTATCTTTCGACACCGTGATTTCCAGGATAATAATGCCTTTTGAAGTATCAGAAGAGGTATTCTATCCCATTCCTCCTGAACAGCTTTCCAGAGACCTGTAAGGGTTGTGGGACGACGTTTGGATAATTCGGATTTTAAAAGTCCGAAAGCACAAAAATCCATAGGTGATACATCGGGAGATTTAGTAGGGATATCAGTGAAGGGTTGATACCGGTTTTTGGTTCCATTTCTTTTAGGAAATTTACAGTGGATTTTGATGTGTGACTGCTAGCTTTGTCTTGATGGAGTTCCACAGATTGATGGCACTGTGGGTAAAGCGATGGTATTTCATTCAGAAAAATTGGCGATAAAATATGTTCCTGATAGTATTTGGAGTTAATCTTGGCATTTTTTCCCACTCTCTTTATTTTTAAAAAACTTGTCATTATATGAAAAACCAGCAACAATCCTGAATCCCTTAGAAAAACGTTCTTTCGATTCTGTGAACCATGTACTTAAATTTTTTTTCTCCCCTTTTATGATAATAAATGGCTCTTTTTTTGCTGCAATCATTTAAATACACCCATGTTTCATCTATGGTGACATTTTCCCCCCATTTTTCTTTGGATAAAGACGAACATTGCGTTTTTTCGCTTACTTAAGATTTAAATCAACGTTTATCATTTTGTTTACAGTGGACACTGAGCATTTTAATGATTTTGCAACTGTCCTTTGACTAGGGATTTTCTTTTAACAACTGCAATTATTTCTTTTGCAGCAAACGATTTTTATTACCGCTAACCAAAATAGTCTAAAAAATGTGCGAACAGCCTCTGTACTTGTCAAAAATAAATCTTGAACAAATATTTTCAGAGAAATGAAAAAATACAAATCCAGGTTGTCAAAGGAAGTTTGTGGTTTTTTCCCCCTAAAAACGTTTAGGATTCAGTGCTTGAAATATTGGCTATAAAATCCATAACAAAGTTGACAAGGTCAAAGTATAGCAGATATAAACTTAATACTTTGGGAGCAAACATTGTCTGTGTGAAACTATATATATTGAGTTATTACCAATATTTATCTCATAACTAAAATTCTATTTGTGAGTGGGTTCCATCTGATTAACATTAGCCATCACAATGCATTTTAAGCTGCCACAAATGATAACATAGAATATAAAAGTAAAACGGTTACTTTTAAGTGCTAAGCCTTAACTGTGTGTGAGGTTAAACAAACAATGGAGAAAAAATTATATTTAAAACTAAACTATTTACATCCATATTTTTTCTCATAAAACTACATTTATTTTGAGCATTTCTGGTTTTATTATTGCTAGGTAACTGACTGAAACAATAAATTTAAGGTGTTAGATACTTTAATTTTTGTAACAAATATTCTAAATTTTTTAGTTGCTATATATATTAATCTAACATCCAAAGGGAATATTTTGATTAATGAAATAAATGAATTATTACAAATATAATTTTATACAAATATTTTTATTGCATGTATTGCACTGCAATACAGATCAGAGAAATATGAAAGTTGAGTCTCGCAGATAGTTCACATTATGTTGATGACAAAGAAGTCTTCTATTTCAAGGAAAATATCACAATTGTACACAGCATATTTCGAATCAAAATTCAGACAAACTCTCCTGCTAATATAAAGTCAAATATGAAATTTACCAAACAAAATAAAATATTGTGTCACAACATAAGAAGTTTTCTTGGCACTAGTAGTCCAACAAAGTTTTTAATTGATAGAAATGGTTTATAAAAACTCAGTTAACCCAAAATGGATACAGAAGTGTTATGAAACAGCAGTGTAAAATGTGCGTAATCCTGCGACTGATAATTAGTTGCATAGCATGATATAATAGCTGAAGTCTCAAATTTTATTTACGCAAAATTAGACGGATCTTCTATAGTTGATTGCCATTTCAAAGTAAGAAATTTAGTAGATTAAAAGCAATATTAAAAACTAATAAACTCCTACATAAGTTCATAAAAATTACAAATCTGAACTTTTCTAGAAAAATATTTTAACAGAAGGACTAGAAGACTTTCTTGCAACACAAAACAGGCAGTATTACTCAAAGATAAAAATTAACTTTCCACAAAAACAAATTAATAAGAGGCAGAACGAAAAATTAAACAAAAGCATAAATTGTATCATTAACCACAAACAAATTAACAATTTCATAAACATTTTTGGTATAAAATATTAAAGTAGTTTTTTAAGAATACAGATGATTTTGACAGGAGATATAAACTGAATAAAAAACTTTATTATACAATAAGTACACAACATTGCATAGAGACAAAGTTTATATAAATAATTCAGTCTTTAATTAAAACAAGGCAATTGATATTTTAACACGTTTTATAGATTTTTATATTTAAATACATTGATACACCTACAAAATAAAATTCCATTTCATATACATTGGCTTTAATACAATTAATGTGCAGTAAAATTAAAAAGCATTAAGTTTTAGAAAGCAATTAAAAATTTATAAATTTAATCCATCACACAACTGAAATATACTGTAATTTTCCCCAAAAGAAAAATACAAATAATTTCATTAGGATAAGTATGCTTAGATTAAAAGCAGTTTTTATTACAACCAACTGTCATGGGATGACTAATATAATAAAATATAAATCCAAAATATTAGATGTGATTACTCAAAAAGAAATGCTTAAGCCAAAAAAAAAGTTGATTTCAACACTAAAAAATATATAAGATGTATGTAATACTTGCAACTTAGTGAATATGTATCTCAAGTGATAAATTTAAACAACTCAAATACAAATTTTACACAAATAAAATCTTTTCATAAATAGATTCATAAATAAATTAAAAAATATCAACTTTCCAAGAGTTCTGAAAAGTTCTATTTAAGACAAAACACATTAACAGATAGATGCACATTTCACTTTCAATGAAATTTTAACAAAACAGATAAATTATGTTAATAAGTAATAATTCACCAGAGATTTAATGAGTTTTAAAGACTGTTTATTTAATAAAGACCAATTTAACTTTAAGTCTCAAATTTTTTTTTATTATACAAAATGTGTATAGTGTCCGTTTGTCAGATACAAAGTTAATTTCCACATTCAAAGAATGGATAATCAGCAGCAGTTTGTACCATGAAAACCAACAAATTAAATTACAGTTAAATGCAGTCTCAACTTCACCTTGGAAAGCATTCTTTTTACTCTTTCAATCAATCAACAATAAGGTTGCAAATGTTTGTAGTCTCTAAATGATGTTTTGATGATAGCTTCTAGAGGGAAATTTGAATTACAATTAATTATTGAACTATATATATTGAGCCAACCAACGAAAACCCTCACCGTACCCTTGCCTTTTTAAAACACTACACATGAAGAGTTCAATAGGTCGTCCAGGAATTTCCGATCTCGCTATCTTCCCCTAGGGCAAAAAGAAAATATACCTCAGTGATTTCAGACAAAAATAAATTCTCATAATATGTTTGGAACAAGCACTCGGAGTTAGAATGAAATATCTTGAAAGTTAAAACAACAAGCAAATGACTGTTTACACTTGTAAAAGAAAGACTTAAAATCGTCCATGTAATTAATTACATCCGTTGGCATATCGCACCCCGGCAAGAAAAGTGACGACTCAAAATTATAGAATTCGAGAACCATCAACGTAAAAGATACTATAAAACTTATATTGAAATAGCATAAGATTCTTTTAAATTTTAGGTACATATTTATGTCTTTAAATTCTATTATATTCTATAGAAAAGTAATATAACATGCTGGGGCACCTCATACATATTTTTTTATTGACATAACATTAAAATTTTTATTTTTGGACTTGTGTCCCTTTACTTGCTGGAGTGCGATATGAACCATCTGTTTGAGGTGGTCTTATAAAAAAGCTCTAATTATACCAATTCAGTACATGCATAATGGTATTTTGTAGATCACCAAAAAATTAAACAAGTTCAGATTTCCCCAAAAGACTATTCTTGCCCTATATCCAATGACTGAGAGACCTTTTTTATTACAATTTAAAGACAGTTTCAATCACTAATTTTGCTTTTGATACATTTATATACAATAATACATTTGATGTAGCCCAAAACTATTTTAAATAATTCTAGGTAAAATATTGCATGTTTAGAATTTTTGCAATTAAAAAAACAAACATGAAAAATAGATTAATCTATTTTATGTTTCAAATTAATTTTAAATTATCAAAGCAATCACAGCCATAAATCCTTCAATTCAAGAAACTTAAAAGTATGACAGTGAAACAGTTTTTTTTTTTTTTAGAAAACTGAACAAGATTGAGATAAAAATTTAACAGAAATGCATGAATATGACTATATTTGTTGAGGCACAAAAGAAAAAGGCTAAAAGTTCCAATAATCATCACAAAACTGAAAACAGCGACAAACGAGCTTTCTAAACGATACTATTCATGTACATTAATTAAATGAAAATGGAAGTAGTCATTTAAAAAAAAATTGGGAGTTCAAATAAATTTGAATTTTTCTATACAAGTTTGTACCATTATACTTAGTTTAATTTCAACCATAACCTAGTATATAGAGGGGAAAACAATCTACTTATAAGACTGCTTTATATCCAAAATTTATTAACATATTCAAAAAATTACCTTTCCAGTCGTCTGTCCGTGAAAGCAAAAGTATGCACGAATTTCATCTTCACTAGCAGCTCCAGCTCTATCAATTTTATTCCCCAGAATTAAAACAGGACAACTTGACAGTTGTTCATCTGATAATAAACTCTGAAAAGTACAAATAAAATTGAATCACAAAGCACAGCTCCTTTTAAGATTAGAGTTCTAACTAAACTTTAAAAAATAAATGTTAAACAATTAAAAGTATATTGAATACAATTATAATCTTCAATAAAATATTAAATATTTTATTAAGTAATTGTTTCTCACTGAAAAAGCAGGATTTTTTTTTCGATTAGAATGAGTGTTTACTGATAATACTTAACTATGAATGGAAAAGCTTTGAATTTTGTTCATACCAAACTATACATCCTAAAGTTCAAACTACAAGGAAAAAAATACGTACAAAATGCTGCGGGTTTTAAAAATTACCAGTATTCTGAGCAGAATGCAAGAATCTATTCCTTTTGTACTTTTGACTTTTTCACCCTTAAAACTGATTTTCTGACACCTGTTTCAAAAATGCAATTTCATTTTAAGACTTCTCTCCATATTAAAAAAAAGTTAGCACCGCCGCAGGATTGAATACTGGGTTGTTTAGCTCGATTCTTAGACGGTTTCCCGAGAAAGTGCTGATCAGAAAATTATGATACTAACCTGAGTTTGTTCTTCATCGTGTTCTCTGGACAATTTTGAAGATTTTTTTTCCGATGTTTATTAAGTGTCGAAAATTAAAAAAGCGAAATTTCTAATGCGAGTGAGCAAGACGTACGAATTTTCAGTCTTCAGTCCTGATTTTTTTTAGAGTACCTCTAAATGTGAATTTTTGCAGCTTGTTGAGTTTTTAGAAATTTCAATATGGTTCATAATATATTTTTTTAATTCGGGAAAAATCGGGAAATTTGTTATTTTTTTGTTAAAACTGTGATATCTATATCATATTACTATTAGTTTTTAAATTTGATAACATTGTATTATACCTTAGAATGTACTCATTCTTACAATACAATTATTTTTGAAATTGGCTAATAAATAAATTCTATGCAATCAAAAGTTGGTCATACAAATTTCGCGAAGCAATACACGTTCTTTCTTATTAACGTAAATTGAGGTTACATTTTCTGACTAACAGGTTTGCCAGATGTCCTTGAAACTCGTTGTGACATCATGCTCGTTTTTTCATTCAATTCTCAGACGGTTTGCTGATTAAGTACAAATCAGCATATTACGAGATTAACATGGTTTATTCAAAATTGTACAGGGAACAAGATGGAGATGGTTTTTTACTGATACGGCTATTAGTTTAGGGTGCATTAAGCGTTAAAGTAAAAAAAAAACGAAACCACTTGCGACAAGAGTGTTGGTTTGCTTCGCAAACTAAATGGGACTGCAGGGGTTTTCAAGCGTTAGCGAACAAGGGGCGTAGTCCTCGCTGTGACGTCATGAACTGAAAGTCAAATCAGGATTATACGAATTATTATGATAGTTTCGAGTCACAGGAGATTGACTCTGTGAAAGGAATGTTGGCTTGTGAATTAAACCATATTGGATAGCGTATTAATCCCAGGGGGTTGGTGAGCAGGGAGCGGAGCCCCCTAAGAAATCTTAAGGAACCTTAATTTTTCCACAAAATATGTCATTTTTACAGAACATTAAAAAACTTTACAAACTCAATAAAAAGGTATATGCATAATTAAGGTAATTTGTACTATGAAGATTCACTACACACTATAATGACAAATTTTTAGAATAAAAGAATTAAGTGTTTCATGTTTGTTAATAAATGCAAAAATGTTATTGGCTTGCAGCATAAAGCTAACCTAAGAGAGCTGGATTATATTTCGGGTCTCTTTAAAGGAACACTTCAGCTATCAGAAATTGCTTTCTCTGGAACTTATGATAAGGTAGTCTTCAAAGAAAATGTAAATAATAATTTCATTTTAACAGTAACTCTTATTTGTTTTACTCAAGTGAAAGATGGCCCTTTAAAACACTAATTAAACAGCTGGATGACACTTGGTGCACTTGTTGACTATGTCCCATCAAACTTGTACACAAAATTTTAGAAAAATTTATTTATTGGTTTTCAAGATATTTTTTTTGTATAATAACATAGGTTACTTTTCCATGCTTGCCCAACCCAGGAGATTGCTAAATAATCTTCATTGGTTTGCTACACAAACCATGCTCATTTTACTTGCAATCTGCACTAGCATCAAAGATTATTTTGTGAAATAAAAAATATCGATTTGATGTAAGTAGAAAGAAACTATAAATTACTAATATAGAGCTTCAAGGCACATGAGGCTTTTGGCCTTGTGTTAGATGATATGATGACATATACAGGAACTTGTATGTTGTCTTATTCTTAGCAGAAATCAAAGGAGGTAACATCTTAGCAAACATTCTATTAATTTTGCTGATGACTTATTAACTTTCTAAATTTCCACTATTTAAACCTCTGAGCAACTCACTTATTAGGGGACTGCTGTTCCATCATAATAGCAATCACTTCATGTAGTTTCGGAATCTTTTTAACCCCTTGGGTACATTTGAGGACTGACTCGTCATGCACTTGTTTTGCCTAAGTTACGGATGACAAGTCTAATTCGTCATTCAAAATAGGACTAAATTAAACATGCACGTTCGTGTTCATGGCAAGAGTGATTGGTGTTACTAGACTCTCCTTGAATCAAATTATTCAATAGTTTGCTACAAAAATACACTTTATTTAATCTGACTCCATACATAGAAATACTTACACAGCTGCGTTACCAGACATTCTTTGTTGGAATGAACGCTGAAATCCAGAAGCTGTGCGATCTCTGTCATACTGTTGCCTTTCTTATCAAACGAAATTATACGATAATATAACAGTAACTAATGTGCAAACGATAATACAAATTACTTTTTCAAATAAATCTGTACTCAAGGGCAAGGTCTGTGAAATAACCACAATTTTTTTTCCAATGGCGGGCACTTAAGCTGTAGATATAACGGTTTTAACAAAAAATAGCGAAAATATCCAAAGATTCCGAATTTTGTATGACCAACTTTTGATCGCATCGAACTTATTTATTAACCAATTTAAAAAATAACTATACCGTAAGAAAGAGTACATTCTGAGGTATACTGAGATATTTTTCAATTAAAAACTAATAGTAATAAGATCTAGATATGACAGTTTAAAAAAAAATAACGAAAATGTCCAGATTTTTCCCAAATTTCAATAAAATACTCTATCAAGAACCAAATTGAAATTTCTAAAAAAAACTCAACGAGCTGCAAAAATTCACGTTGAGATGTACTCTTTAAAAAAACCTCACGGCTTAAGACTGAAAATTTTTATGTGGTTTGCTCACTCCCGGAACTAATTTCGCTTTTCAAACTTTGACACTTAATAAACCCTAAACTAATAACCTCATCGGAAAAAGATCTTTACAGTTCTCCAGGGAACACGATGAAGAACAATGTTAATTTCATATTTTTCTGATCCGAACTTTCTAGGGAAACCGTCTAAGAATCGAGCTAAACAGCACAGTTTTCAATCCTGCAGCGGCAGCGGTAATTTTTTTTAATATAGAGAGATTTCATATTTTTCAGAGCAATCAAAATGACCTTCATGTCATTGTTTACAAACAAAACTCCCACTTTGATTAGTTATCAGAATTACAAAAAAATTTGGTAAAGTGAAAAGTAGATATTAAGTTTTTATTAAAAAAACTGATTATTTTAGCAATTTTGAAAGTTTACGTTAATACTTAGTCCTTAACAAAGCAAATAATATATCTTGATGAAGAAATAAAGTGAACAATTAGGAAGGGCAAATATTGATTTTCAAGCTGAATTCTTTTAATTTCAAGGAAACTTAAAATTAATCATAAAAATTGCAATGCAAAATAAGATATCAGTAAATGTATCCTGGAAACACAGAAATTATTTAAAAATAGTTCAACTAAAGAGGCTAATATTTTTATGGAAACATTTAGAGTAGAAAAAACAAAAAATATGAAATGTTTTGTAAGCTTGCATAATCTAAATTTTTTCCTGAAAAACACTGAATATTTTGGATTTACTATATATCTGTATTTTTAGTTTTAAAATCACATAACTCATTACTGTGTCAAAACTATGAATTTCTGCATGTTTTCACTTGTATACTTTTAAATTTCACTTATATTAGTCAATGTGAAAGACAGAAATTATGAGTCGCAGACAAAATTGATATTTAAACCTTCAGAAGTTGTATTCATCACATGTGCTTATGAAAACAAAAATTTAAGATTCATGGTTTACGTATGGTGTTAATTATAGTAAAATCCAATTTAATTTCAACATCATTGACATTGTTTTACTATGCAATCCCCAGCCAAATTATTAGAAACCCTTTGATTTTTTTTTACAAAATCCATATTGAGAAGCAACGACTTTAACAAGCCTATTAATATATAATTTAATATCTTTGAACATTGGTACATAATAAAACATGCAGATTTGGTAGTATTAATCATGTATTTATTTTTTGTCAAATACGCATAGTATAAAAATCCACAGGTTTAAAGATTTTATTGGACTGCTTTTTCAGACTACCAAGTGATCACTGTGACATACTGTTTTCTAAATCCCCCCAGGCATGTTTACAAATAAGAATAAATTTACCATCAGCCTAGATTTTAATAAACAGATATGCAAGAAAATGACAAAAGGGGTGACTATCACCCTTTTGATGCAGCTCTATTCATTAGCTCCCACACCTTTGCAAGAATGCAATTATTTTCAAGCTTTGAATTTTATTTCTTGTGTTCGAAATTCAATTTCTCACAGAAATATTCAGGCAGCGTTAGGACAGTTAACTTTTTTCTTCATGTCTCAAAAATGAATTGAAAATGCTTAATTGTCAATAAATCTCTGAATTTGAATCAGTTTCAGAGCCAACAAGAGCTTTCGATATTTCGAGGTACCTAATCCTTTTATAGTAATTCTGTTGGGAATAATATCAATATCAATAGTTTTAATTTTTTTTTTTAAATAGTCGATAAACAGGTAATTTTAAGTTTGAGATCACAAGAATTAACATCACTTAAATTTCAATATACCATAACCAATTAACAAATAATTTGATTTCTCATAACTCAAACTGTTGCTTTCATCAAGAATACCTTCATATTTGTTCAAGCCCCTTGCAATGTTCACATGATATTACATCATAAACAAATAACTTAGTGTAATTATAGATTATTAATGCAATACTTTAAAATTCATTTAATAATTTTGCTAGGGACTACTGTATTTATCATTTCAGAATCCACCATGGTAAATTCATCATTGAAAACACAGAACAATAATACTATAAGTTTACAAAATCCTTACATCAAGTTCTACTTTTCCTTCTGGAAATCTTTCCCTGTCATATGCATCAATTAAGAAAACAATTGCATCTACAGCTGGAAAGTAATCTTTCCATACTCTTCTGGCTGAAGACAAAAAAAAAATGTTTAGTTTCACAGCAGTAAAAAGTACAATTCGAAATCATAATTATTCAAATAATGTAGCAATATTCTATTGGTGCAAATTCTAATGATTTTACTGTACGTATGAGATATTACCCCAACAATGTTTAAAGCCAGTGGTTCCAAAACTTATCAGTCCAAGGGTCTCCGAAAAAATTTTCATGGACCCCTTGAGGTAATATTAAAATAGGACAAAAAAAACCCTGTATAAAGCCATAATGATGATACTAATTTTCACCTTAATATAGGATGTAAAGCAGTTAGATATACACTGTGTGTATCTAACTGCTTTATTATGGTATAAGGGGGGGAGAAATATATGCTTTAACAGGGGGATGGTCCTCCACATGCTGTAATTAGACTAGCAACCCTTCTGAGCATATTTTCAACAAGGTTTTGATACACAGCTATGGGTATTTGTGTCCATTCCTGCTGCAAGAATGTCGCCAACTTGGCTGTAGATTTTGGACGAGATTCCCTGGTCCGTAAGCCTCGTTCTAACTCACCCCAACAATGTTTTATGGGGTTTAGGTTGCGACTGAGCAGGCCAGCAAAGACGTTTTACATCCATATCTTGATACCACTGCTTCACAGAGGCTACAACATGACATGAAGTGTTGTCATCCTGGAAGTAACATTTGTCCATTCCATAAAATTGCCAGAGCATAGGAAGAACCTGATTGTCCAAAATGTTCATGTAAGCGTTCAATTGATCAGGAACAACATGCAAAGGTCCCAGGTCATACCACGAAAAACACCCCCAAACAAGTAGTCAGATTTTATGCAAATCCGCAGGCGTCCGGTGCATTATTGTAGGGTAGTGTATCTTAAACAGATTATAAAAACATTAAAACTTCATATTAGGATGACAATATCATGATCAGAGAAGTTTGAATTGTTTTGGTAGAGGCTAGGATTTCCCTCTAGTACCATTTCAAAGGTGTACTGTGACTGCAAGAATTGTGGGAAAATCAGTAATTTATGATAGCAATGTGACTATAAAAATAATAGGTGACCATGACTATATTAGCTGGCAAGAATTGTCTCACACCACAGGCACACAATAATGGTTAAAATAACATCTGAATTCAATGCTGGGCTGTAAATGTCATCAGCGTGAGGACTGCACAGCATTTCCCAAAAGATATGGGCTTTAGGAGCCAATTTCCAGCTATTTCAGGCAGAAGGAAAGATCAGAACATGTAGAAAATCCGCAAGAAGTCATGGATTCTGTATGTCAACAGGGGATTGTACAGGCTGGTAGTGGGTAGGGATGCAACATCGATAGCGAAACATCGATGTTCAAAATTAAAACATCAATGTTGATAATACATCGATGTTTTTAAAATTCAGTGTATTTAAACTTTTTCCCCCCATTTCTTAAAACTGGTTTAACAACTATTGATGCGACATCGACAGCAAAACATCGATGTTCAAAATTAAAACATCGATGTTGATAATACATCGCCCCCAAACCATCGATGTTTTTAAAATTCAGTGTATTTAAACTTGTTTCCCCATTTCTTAAAACAGGTTTAGCAACTAGTAATGCGACATTGTCTCCAATACATTGATGTTTTTTTCTAAAACATCAATGTTTAGAAAACATCGACATCGATGTCGCATCCCTACTTTTCAGACCCTTCATTCTTGGTCACTTTGGTCTAAAAGTATGTTCAATTTGCTGATTATAAAAATTATGCTACTTGGTTATTTTTAAAATTTTTATAACGGTACTTTTTTCATTTAAAAATAAAACATCGACAAGTATAAAGATCAATGTTACCAAAACATCGACCCCAATACATCGATGTTTTGAAAACATCGACACCCATGTCGCATCCCTAGTAGTGGGGCTCCATAATGGTATTGGGTTTGTTTAGCTGGTATGCAATGGGACCCCTGGAATAATTCCAAACATCTGACAGGTGAATGCTATTTGTTTGCATCCTTTCATGTCCTGCGTTCAATCAAATGAGTTCCACAACTGGATAATGTGCCACGCAACTCGAGATAAACCAAATTATGTTAAAAGAACCCTCTTTTGAGAATTTGGGATCTACTCATTCTCACTTAAGTCACCAGATCTCAACGTTATCGAATGGCTGGAATGCTATGCAATGATCTGTGCAACACCGAAATCCTACACCTCTGAATAATAAAAGTTATGGACCGCTCTGCATGAATTATGGTGTTCAAAGCCTACAGAATACTTCTGTAAGCTCATGGAATTAGTATTCCATCATATTTTTGCAGTTCTAGTTCTATACTTCCACAGGAGGCTCACCAAGTATTAGGTTGATGTGCCAGTCTTTCAGGCACTTCAGTGTATTGTGACATTTGACCACCCACATTCTCTTCGTGGAGCCCCCTTCTTAGGCTCGCCCTGCCCTTGATGACCTCCAACGGAGATAATGCCAGCGTGTCATCACACATGGGGTAAACACAGATATACCTCACACAAAGCAGAGCCGAAGAGGAATTTGACCATTATCGATCAAGAGACTTGCTACTAAAACTTAGACCGTGTGACACTGGATCTAAACAGCCTGTTTGGACGCGCAAACCCAGAAGCCTCTAGCCGAGGTAGACTTCACCATTAATGGCAGATAGGCGCAAATCCTACGCCTGCTACCAGACGACTATAGGTCAGATTTAGGACGCCTGTCCTACGTATAGCCAATATTGGCAGATAGGAACAGATCTGTTGCGGATTATACTTTTCGGTAGACACAGACTGTGCTACCAGATGACCACCCCTGCCAGATAGCCATTGGCAAATAGGTGCAGATCTGTTGTGGCCTAGAATCTCATTGTATGGATACCAATATATGTCTTGATACCTTTCAACAAGTGTGTTTTTGCACGTCCTTATCACCAGACGTTACAGTATAAACATTTAGAACAGACAGTTTACTTCTTTATTAATTGAATAAACAAATCCTATCTTTCTTCCTCAGAGAGTAAAATCTTATTTCTCAATAAGTACAAATTCCTAACAAGATCAAATAAAATCGAAAGATAGAATGCACCATTAAATTCACTGTACTGAAGAAAGTACTGAAAAACATGTCTTTTGGAAATACCCCAGTATTTGCTGATAAAATTATTTAATCAACACATATTTAAGTACATGAAATTTTTCCATAGTAAACTTTAATTTTAAACAAATACAATTCATAAGAATTGGAATCAAAAAATATTGCAACATAAAAAGGGTGCTTGATTTGACTTAAGTAATAATGCAATGACTTAATTTTTTGAAATGTGAAAATGTACTAAATCTAATGATATTATTCCAATATTCCAATTTAATTGAAATAATATATAATTTTGAGGGATATTACAAATTTATAAATTGAAAAGATTAATTTACTTATTTTTTGCCAATTAAAATGAAAATATTACCTTGATGATGACCTCCAAGATCAAATGTAGTAAAACGCATATTTCCAATAGCTAATTCTTCTGAAGCTAAAATTGGAAATGAAAATATATATTGTTAAAGGAAAACTTCTGAAAAAATAACATAGCAACAGTCAATGCTTCATAACTTTATAAAATGTACTCTCAATCATAGAATTTTCTTCAAGTGGTTTCATTTGCACATCTGCAATGCTACCTAAACATGAATTATTAGATAAAAATACTGCTTTTGTTACTTATAAATTTATATCACTGTCAAATTTGAAAAAAAAAAGAATTGAAATTGTGGCGAAGTTTGTGTTAGATGGTTAAATACTATATCAAAATGAAGCTTAAACTAGAATTCAACCTATCAGTAACAAGAACAGCTACTATTAGCAAATATATGTGCTCAGATGGCAAAATTTTATGTCACTTATTTAAATTTTTCATGATAGCAATTTTAAGATTCAACATGTGGTTCTGTGGTTTTTGATTTATTACAACTTTCCAACCTTTGTTTTCTCATAAACTGAAAGAAAAAGACGATATTTTGCCACCTTCTAACATCAAAAAAAAAAAAAAAAAGACTCCTGGATGGGACTTAGTCAATTTTTTGGGAAAAGTGACCTATAGCATTTTGCCATCTGAGCAGATATGATCTATGAAGCTAAAACTTCAAAAATTGTCGAACTCTTGTCTTGTGCTTATTCTTAATATACTAAGCCCAAGACACTAAGTAATACACCCATTGTTCATTAATCTGGATTTTAATCAATGTTCTAGTCATGAAATTTTACGAATATATGCAAGACAATGAATCCTGTTTTAAAAAAATGTGTAAAACCTGATGAAAACTAAAACATTACTAATAAAAACCTTTGCTACTAATAGTATAAAAAGAAATGAAATTTCTTGTTCTACACAATTCTAGAGAAATTCATGTTAATTTTAGACATACATGGAGTTAAATATACTCACTAGGATGTAAGGTAGGGACATGCTGAGCCATTCTGTCATCTTTTAACATGTGCAATAAAGTAGTCTTTCCAGCATTGTCCAAACCCAAAAATAGCAACTTTCCACTCTTTTTCCATAATCCTATTAATCATGCAAAAACCATGCAATGAGAAGTTCAAATTTTCTAAGCAGTCAGTTAAAGCAAACAGGTTTTATGGTTATACATACAAACACCAATATGGCCCAATGCAACATTCATTTGAATTTCCTTAAAGAGTTTATTTAAAACATTGGCAGAATGAAATAAATAATTTCTTTTTTGTAATAAAATTAATGGTAAGCATTAAGAAAAAAAGAATTCTTACAAACTGTAGCATGTACAAGTTTAACTTTAATTGATCAAATCAGAAATATACAAGTCTTGAAGAGTAACAATTCAAGATTATAATTTTGAAACCTTTGCTAAGATTAATGCATCACAAGAGTCAAAGCTGACTATAAAGCATTAATCAGTTGTGTAGAGCTTAAGTAACAAAATAACAGTTTTGTGTTCACTGAATGGTATACCTGCTGATGCTGGGACCAAAACAATCAAAGAAACTACATCTGTAACAGCATAAAAATTACTATAACACATTTTGGCTTTACTTAAAAAATTTTGTGTACTTATTCTATTTTATTTCACATCACCTAGTTATTTTTGATTCAGCATAATTTTGTGAAATGTGATGGCAAAAATTTCCAAGTTAATAAACAAATTACGAGCCACATGCAATGCAATTGTATTTAAGTGGTTAGTAAACAAATATTTTTTCAACCAAAAAGCTTTAAATGTTTTCAAAGCTTTAACAAGAAATCTGTTCCAAGTCATCTGGGAATATCATGCCTTAAAACACCCCGGAACTTACTGGGATGAAGAGTTGGTATGGGCTGGGTCATGCGATCATCTTTCAACATACCCAGCAAAGTTGTTTTGCCAGCATTATCCAGACCTAAAAAAATTAGCTTGGCACTTTTCTTGTAGAGGCCTAAAAGAATAACATCCACATCCATTGCATTAAATGGCTTCCTTCTTGAGATTCGTTTTAGCTTGAAACCACATATTTTAAAATATTAGGGACTGATGGGGATTTTTTACATGAAAAAGTTCAGTTATCCAAATTTACATGCCAGAAAATCAGGATAATTATCTCATCTGAAAGAAATGTATTCAAATATCCAAACTGACTATTTATTCAATGAATCATGAATTCACAAGGCTTGCTGAATAAATTATCTAGAATAGACCCTATGAAAAGGTTTGATGGCAGTAAGCATTTTTTACTTACTTGAACTTATTTTGCAATAGCAAATAATTAAAGTATAAAGCTGTGCACAGTATGATTTTCAAGCATTAATAAAAATCTAATGCCATACTTTTCCATAGCTATAAATGAATATGACTTTCTTGTCATTTGAACAAAAAATGTCAAACTTGGGATTTAATATCTATAAAAAATGACAGAAAAAATGGGAAAATGAAATTCAACTTCCAAAAACTGATATTAAGATATTTTTTGAGGAAAAAAAAAACTACTTTCAAGAATGTTTTAAAGTTTACTTCGAGCGTGAATACACTATTGATTTAAAGTTCTCTATTGACGAGCTAATAAGAGTGAGACCAGAGACTAATGTGAATTCTGAGCCACTATGGATATCTGTGACTGGCATTTGAACTCGGGACCTGCTGAGTGTTGAACCAAGGCAATACAAATATGGAAGAAATAAACAATTGAGTAGCTCAAAATACATAGGCATCAATACAATAATTATGGCATCAGATAGCCATAATTATTATTTTATACAACAAAAACATCCATAACAAGTTTTTAAAGATTAATTTCTTATTTTTTGAATTAAATTTTTTTTTAAAGAATTCTACCTTCAGTAGGCACCAATTTACTGGACACAGTATTAAATTTTTTAAATTTCTAATCCAGGATCAACTGGATGGCAGACAAACGCTATGACCACTATACCAGTTAAGGGGTGTAGTAAAAGTTGCAGTAAAAATTTAGCTAACGTCTAAAAGTGTCAAATGATTTTCGACCTTTAAAGTGTGCAATATCAAACGAAAAGTTTACAAAAAGCTACTACACATAATGTTAACTTTTGAATTCAAAATAAGTGTGGCTTGAAGCAATAATAAGTCGAGTCACTTATAGTATTCAAAGCAAGACATCCTGAATTATCTCGCAAACATGTAAATTGTCAAATTGCTTTTTTACAATTTGCAATAAAAAAATGAACATTTCCAAAATAGGTACCAGTAAACTATTTATGTTTAAATTCTTCAAACTTTCATTATCTTTGGTGTACTGGATAAGGGGGAAATTAGGTGCATCAATTAATGATTTACATTAATTTAGTCTCATGCAAATTAATTTCTTTAGTGCCATTTTATAACAGACCTGGCTCAATAGTTCTATTAGTTTAAAAATTATGGCCATACAATGTTCATATTCAAAGTATATGCATTTTATTGTTTCTTTAATTTCCAAAGATGTTGAATAGGCACTGAGCAAGTTTATTTTCTGCTGTGTTAATAACACTCTAGACTTAAAATTTCCTTGTGTGGAATTTGTCCATTCTAGTGTTGTTTTTGCTTTGCTGCTGGTAAGATCAGATTCTGAAATCTAGGTGCGAAATTGTAGGTTTCTGATTGAAAAAATCACTGACACAAAAATTAATTCACAAATTACAATAGAGACAAATCGCAATTGAATAATATAAAATTTGTGTTTGGTGCCATTACACATGGTCAAATCGGGTAAATCAAATGTAGAATGAAGCGAAGTAGAAAAGAATAGCGAATAGGATTGTTTTTTCTGTAAAGGATTTACCTTATGCCAATTTTTGCATTTTCACAGGGCTGCCATAATCAAATAAAATGAGTGTTGATCATTTTCCATCTTGGTTATTGTGTCAAACTTTCATAGCAAGAACATTTAAATCTAGGAAACCATGGAAATCGTCACATCAAAATCTTTCCAAGTCAGTGTAACTAACCTTCTTCTGGAAATGGAAGAGCCATTGATATTTTCTTGTATAGTCCAAGTTTTTTGATGGATTAACAATCCTTTGTACATGAAAAGTCCAGATTTAATAAACCACAGGAACTATGTGTGTGTGTGCCATATACTTTGTAACCACTTAGCACAAAATCAATATTTTGCAAAGAAGTTTAGTTCAAACAAATATGTTGATGTCATAGTTAGTTTAAATTTTAAAATCAACAATACATGAACATGAGGCAATTTGGAATTCAATACATAAAAGCAGTAATTACCCCAAAATATTTCACCTCAAGAAGTTCAAAGTTTCATTGTGGGAACTCAAACTGCTATCAGGTTTATTTTCTGGAAGTTGAAATCCTGTCATTGTAATTTTGATACTTTGATCATAAAAGGCTGAACATAAACGTAACAAAATTCAGGCTCTTTAAATGTCTTGAAAATAACCATGGTGTTATGATAATTTTGCTTTACATGTAGTGAAGATAGCGATTGAGAGTTGTAAACAATTTAATTAATATTAATGGAGATATTAAGTTACCATAAACAAATTACAGCTGACTCATTAAACTGGTATACAAATTATTTCTTAATAACCGAGAAGAATATTAAAAAAAAAAAGGGTAAAAGGATATAGCGCTTGAAAATCCTGGAGGATAAGAACACTGAAAAATGAATGCTCGCAAAGTTTATCAAGCAGTCTTTACTTTCAGAATGAGGTGCACTGCTGTCTTAATATACTGTCTTGCAGAAGATATACTATAAAGTGGGTCAACTAAATCAGGTTGTGAATTCTTTTAATGAAATATATTTTAATGACTAATAATAGATGAAGCAAAATCATTCATTTTCCACCTTTTTTTGTTCAACTCTAGGAAGGTCACTATTATTTCACATTTGTAATTTTCTAAGGATATGTACTCAAGCACACAATAGTGGATTTCACACAGAGCATTTCATAAAACAAAAGTAAAGTCTTAAAAATATACAGATAATTTTCCTAGATGTACATTACTAGTTGTTTACTTTGCTCATGTGGGGAGTCGTTTCCCAAACGTGGTTTCACACAATTATGTAAAATAGCAGCATTTAAAAAATATTTTAAAACTAAATTTTAGCTAAGCTTGGATCAAGTCAAAATTGATACCTTGGAAATGTATAACTCCAGCTATTATTTTCCAAGTGAGCAAGTTTGTGTTCTTAAAATAGCATTATTTGCTAATTTACTGAATAGTAGATGGTAAAGTAATAAATCTGAGACAATTTAAAATCTCATACACAGCCATTATTTTTTAAATGTTGGAACTTACCTAAAAAGCTTAGAACTCCAGCAAACCAATCAAAGATAAACATCTTAATTTTGTACCTTGAATAAAAAATATTAAAATTTAAATTTTCGAAATGAATACATATGTTGAATGAAAAATACAACTCCCTACAATTTTCAAGAATGAACTGAAATTCTGGAGGAAAGTATTTGCTACAATAGCAGAGGTGCAACACTTGCAAAAACAATGATAATTATCAAGGAAATTACTGTGATAGATTTTAATCTTGGACAGGAAATTGTGTTTATTTAAATGCAATAATTTCCTACTCATACAAAAAAAAATTCCTGTCAAATAAATAAAATAGAAAACTTGTACTCGTTAAGCAATATCTAGTGATTTTACGAAAATGAAAAATGTGTAATGAGGGTACGAGTGTTGAATTTATGAGCAACCATACAAATTTAAGCACATGTAAAAAGAAATGATTGCTTAGACTGTACTGTACAGTCTGTAGTATTACAATTTTAGTGTGCGGAAAGCGCTTCAATATCTTGTAACCCAGTTGTTTTCAAAATTGTTCACGCATCTCATCTACGTATCAATATTTCACCTGTGTTTGATGTAAATAAACAATGATGAGCAGAGATGAAAATTGCAAGGTCATAAAACGTTGCAGAGATTTCTGATACCTTGAAAAATCAGAAAACTAAATGAAGTGACCACATTGTTTGAAAAGGTCTAATCAAAAATTTATTTAAAAGAAATTACCTTACGCAAGGGCCGTAGGCGTTGAGGAGCGATCACTCAAAGAAAGATTTGATTTTAGCCAGATGATAGGCTGAATTCCTGAATTAGACCAGATGTGAAAATGCAAACAAACTCTGACAAGTAGCGCCTTTCAATTTTATTTCCTGTTTCTCATTAAAAAAACAAATTTAAGAAGAAAGCATATATTCAACAATGGAAAATAACAACAAAAATAGTCATTTTTCAAACGTGTTCAGATTTTATTCCAATAAACATTTGAAAAGATTTTTCTCGCGTGTAATTAATTATTGTAATAATTAAGTTAAAATATTTTATGACTAGTTATTAAGGATTATTCTTAACCAAAAAAATTTTTTTTTTCTTTCTGACGAGATATAATGGCTTTAAGCAAGGCTAAAAGTCATGCAATTTGTTTACTTTTTCGATTTCCACTCGCTTATTTCAGTTACACTATTTTCACTGTAACCAAATTAACCTATAGATTGGTTAGGCGCGAAAGATTACTTTGTCTTCCCGTTTCATTTCTGTTGTAAGTCACTGTCCTTACATCACGCCAGTGATTTTCTGAAATATCTAATTCTCTAAATAATTATTTTAACTTAAGTCAAATCCAATTTAAAATGTTTGAAGCACGTTTAGTTCAAGGAGCTCTCCTTAAAAAGGTTCTGGAAGCAATTAAAGATCTGATTAGCGAAGCAACATGGGATTGCGCTGCAACTGGTATAAGCTTACAAGCTATGGACAATTCTCACGTCAGTTTACTTTCTTTAAATTTGAGAAGTGATGGATTTGACAAATTTCGATGCGATCGCAATCTGTCGATGGGAATGAATTTAGGAAGGTGAGTTTAATTAGTTAAAACTGAGTGCGTTGTTCGTATTGATATTGATTACAAACCATTCTTGTTATTATTAGTGTAGATTTTCCTTTACTGCTAATAATAATTTTAAATATGTAGAAGTTTATCCACAAATTTATGTTTTTAAACGTATATAATTGGAGGAAATTTGTAAGTATGATGTAACCTTGACATTGGTTTCTCTTATTTTAATCGCATGTTTTTAAACGTATATAATTGGAGGAAATTTGTAAGTATGATGTAACCTTGACATTGGTTTCTCTTATTTTAATCGCATTGATTATCATTATATGCTAAGTATTAATGTTTGCCTTTGTATTTTGAAATAGCATGGGAAAGATCCTAAAATGTGCTTCAAATGATGATATCATTACAATTAAGGCTCAAGATGATGCTGATACAGTTTCATTTGTTTTTGAAGCCCCAAGTAAGACATATTTCATGAATATGCTCTATTTAACTTGCCATTCCTTGTGTTCCTATGTTTCCAACTCATTGAAAATTGCCATATTTTGTTAATAAAAATTAAAAGCATAGCTCAAATCTCCATGACATACTTTAATAGCCTGTTGAATTACTCCAGTGCAACAAAAATTAAAAATACATACCTATCATGACATGCTTTTCTTTGAACTAAAATACTCATTTATACAAGCAGCTTCTTTACTATTGATTCTTATTTTCAAAGTTTTTCCTATGCCCTACCTGTTCACAAACGTAGAAGAATTTAAAATCAGGTTATAATTTGAAAATTGTGTTCATATTAATCATTATTGATATAAATAGTTCTATCTAATGGTAATAAAAACTACTGTCCCTACTATTTTGCATATATCTTTTTCTCTGACAATAGAACTGAAAAGTTTTATTAAGTTAGTAAATTGTTATTAATGCATTATAAACTATTCCTTTAATATCTCAATGTTATGTGTTCCAACATGTTTGGAACATCTATCACTTTTATTAGTACTTAATTAAACAATGGAATCCTGTTTGTTTCAGACCAAGAAAAAGTGTCTGACTATGAAATGAAATTGATGAATTTGGATACTGAGCACTTAGGAATTCCTGTAAGTTTGTGTTTATTCAAAATATTTTTTCCTGTTCGTAGTTCCTTTTGGGACGAATGTGTGTACAGGCTTCACCTACTCAAAGTACCCTAGTTATCTTTCTTTTCCCATGGGGGTTTACTACCTCTGGTAAACATGGTGATTGCAACCACAGGCTGTCCAAACAATCTTTCCCTTCTCTCCCTCCTTTCTTCCTACAATTTCTTGACATTATCTTGTGTTTGGTGTAGCTTGGCTAAATGTGGTCCTTGTGCCAAAAAACCTCAAACCAACCATGTTTGTAATTTTTTATTTTACTGATACTTTTATTCTTTTTAGGAAACTGATTACAGTGTTGTAATTAAAATGCCAGCAAGCGAATTTCAAAGAATTTGCAGAGATCTAAGTCAAATTGGAGATTCTGTTTCCATTACCTGTACCAAAGACGGTGTGAAATTCTCGACTACTGGTGATCTTGGAACAGGTAAATTATATAATTAAAAAAATTAAGATCCAACAGCTAAAGATATCATAATTTCTATGTGATAACATAATCAGTTAATGTTATATTTAAGGGTTGTATTATATTTTGCTACAGGTAATATCAAACTATCCCAAACTGCCAATATTGACAAAGAAGAAGAAGCTGTAACAATTGAAATGCAAGAACCTGTGTCTTTGAACTTTGCTCTTCGTTATTTGAATTCTTTTACTAAAGCCACTCCTCTTGCACCTCAAGTTTCATTATCACTGTCACCGGATGTGCCACTAGGTGAGGTTTGATTCTTACCATTTTATAACATTGTCTCAGTTCAGATTGACCAACAGCATTTTCACTATAGGGTTTAAAATTATGGTAATACTTTACAACAATATACATGACAACTTTTCAGATAAAAAAACACTTGGCTTCCTGGTCTTACAAGTAGTAATCAATTTTACTGTGTGAAGAATAGTTTGAAGTTTAGGTCTCATGCTGTGGGAATCATGAAAGAAAGATATTGGAGTCTGGTTGCTAGATTGTCGTAAAAACCTTCTTTCCCTCTAGTTTTCCAGAAAACCTTCAAATATACTTTATTTTTACCAATTTTGTATTCTTTTTTATGTGTTGGAATCAAGTTATTAAAGATGCCACCTATTTCTGGAATGATTAGAAACCTTTCATTATTGCAGATAAATTTTTTTGGAAAAAATTCTCTCTTTAAATGAAGTTCTACGCGCAAATTGAGTAAATTTTTTAAAATAAAATTGCGCTCAAGAGCCAATAGCTAGATGTGATTTTAATTTAGGATTGGAACAGTTGAATTACATTGTATTTTTGTATTAAAATAGTAGCAAGTTTTTCATTATTCTCTTTTTAGTTACTTGGTGTCATTGCAATCACCCCAAAAAATTGGAACTTCCACAAATCATCCCAACCTAAAATGCACTAGACTTGTTCATTTAGGGACCACCATCAATAAATGGTGTGTGATAAACAGAGTAAATTTTCCCTTCACTGAATTGCAGTAATCAACTGATAAAATTATTTATACTTCGCCATCTGTCAATCTTTGGAGTGTTTCTATTTGAAAGCATGTTCCAAATGAAAATTTAATATTTTATATACATCATTTAACTCTTGATTATCTGCAGAATTGGTCTGTGCAACATAACATGAAAATGTTTTTTAACAATATTTGCAGTAGTGTGCCTATACGTACAATTATGAATTAATAAACAGATTTCTGTACTTAAAATATTGTTTATTTACTTATTCACAAACAAATTGTTTTTGTTTTTTGTGTTAAAACACCTTTTTTTATTTGAGATTGAAGTTTTTTCAACAACATTTTGACACAATGAACACGGATAAGCTGCAAACCAGATAATTGGGAGTTTGCTTGATTTAAAAATAATATAACATTGTTTATGTTTGAGTCACTTTTAAACTATCAACTCAAACATAAACAAATACCTATTCAGCAATCAAATGACCCAAGGTCGACTGCCTTCTCTCGAGAGCCACACAGTGGTATGTTTTTACCAATAGGAGGGAATTTGTACGCAGTGACCACTCTGCATTTTGAACTCTTCTTGATTTCTGTTTATTTGCAGTTTTTTTTTTTTGTGGTGGAAAAACCCTAATCTCCTCTCCTCTTGTGATCTTAGCCATTAGTGGCGAGATCTTGGGAAATAGGATTTTTGTTTTTCACAGAGAATTCCATGCACATTTCGAATGCCCTACTAGGCGGGCTGTCATATTTCTATTTTTAGAACAGGATTGGCAATGCTGGAACTTGACAAAAGAAATGATTACTGTATTGGACCATGACCTTCAGTCTATGTGGAACGCCTTGTTCTTCAGAAATTGTCGGAAGGGTGAAAAGACGGAAAGATAGAAAAAAAGCAGAAGAAAATACACTGGTTAGCAAAATGTCCAGATTACGGAGGCCAGATCTCAGACGTTAGGATTTGGAAATTAGTTCTGTATTTGTTTTGAAAAGGATGAAGAAAGAAATTTATTTATAACAGGTTTGAAAGAAAATACCATGTTGTGTGTGCAAGAGATATTTGAAATGTATAAGATTTTCTGCCTAAAGAAAAATTAATGGGTTAAAAATTAAAGATCTAGTTATATGTAATACAAGGAAAAGGGTTTGCATAGAATGAAAGGGTAACTGATTTTTTTCTTTTTTTGGTTCTGAGATTTCTGTTGCTTATAATTATTTCACGCTTAATTTTGCTGTCTTTATTTTTATTTAGTAAATTTTCTTAGCTTTGAAGCAACAAGAGGCTCAATACATGTTTATACTTTTTATGTAGTTGCATTGAAATTTCATGTTGAAAGAATTGCTGATACTTACAGAATGTTATGTAAATTCTTACTGTTAATGTGCTAAACTCATTCGTTACTATTAAAAAGTATGCATTCTACTCTTATTTATATAATTTTTTATTTCAGTTGTAGAATATAAGATTGAAGAAATTGGCTACATAAGGTACTATTTGGCTCCAAAGATTGAAGATGCTGAAGATTAAGATATGTGGGGTGACAAGTTATTGATATTCTTGTCCATCATTGTTCATAACATTTGCATTTTAGTCATTCTCAAATTTCTATCAACATTTATCATTTAATGATGGATAATTTTAAACTGGGTGTGCTTTTATTAAATATCTCATCTGTATTAAACGGTTGGTATAATAAGTATTCATCTCTTATGTTTTGTTCAACTAGCATACCTAAAAATTATGCATTATAAAAAGGTTTTTATCCTGATTGGATTAACTCTGACTTAATAAAAGATGTCATTAGTTGCTACTGTACGTTTATATGCTTAAAATGTTCAACATTTCAGTGTAAACTTTTCAATTAGATATTTTTTGAATAAAATCAAATGAAATTATCTACCTAGTTATATTTATTACCTTGGAGTATTATTTTTTCTCAATGTATTTACACTTTTAGCATGTTATTGACATGACAATTTGACATGAAGTCAAAGCTATGTTTTATTAACTTAAGTGTATAAGTAAATAGGTAATCAAATGTCAATTTCATAACAAAAGAAAACTGAAGTAGCTGTTATTAGTATGAACACAGACTTGTGCTTCTTCAATCGCTTACTTTACTATAGTAATCGAAACGTGAAATTCTTAAGTTTTTGAGTTTCAAATAATTGATTTCTGTCATGTTTAGCTGGAAGAAGTAAATTTTCCTGAGCAAATAGTTGTTATATTTGAATATTAAGTATTTACTAAATATGTTTTAAAAAACGGATGCTAGTTTTAAGGCGTAAAATACGTCTGTGAGGCCATATGATAAATGAGAGTGAAAGAAATTAGTAATCCACTGTTTTAATTTTGAACATTAAATGTTCATTGCTCTGCACATATATCAATTGGTGCACTCGCTGTTGAAAGTTGTGATTCATTAATGACCTCCATGGGTTGGACTCCATCTTTTCCACTATAAAAAGTTCGTCAGCTATGCTATTTGCATCAAACTGAGCAGTTGGAGGTACTTTGTGTACTCGTATCAAGCAATTTGTTCACCTTGAAGGTGTGACGTCTATACTTTCAAGAACCTCCAAGCCAGTTGACACTTAAGCATCGTATGTCAGGATTTTCTTGGATTCCCCATCTCTTGATCTTTTTTCCAAATTACGTTTTGTTTAATTCTGGTGTATATTTGGACATTTTTGCGGTTTTCCCACACTTGAAAGTCCGATATATAAACACATTAAATATTTAGGTTTTATTTCTACTATCTCTAATATTATAAAATTAAGTGTCTGTTTTCTGCTTGCAAAAGTCCTGACGAATCTATGGGATTTGGCACACAGGTAAGTCTAATTTTTGGGTTGCTGCAAATTTTAAAATTCCATCGAGAACATTTTTAAATTTCTCCCTCTGTGACGTCAGTCTTTGGAACCATGCCAAGTATTTTTCACCTTTTGTGTATTTGCAGTAAATGGGAATGTTAGCACCCAGATTCAACTGACCTTTGTTGGATTCAAGATGAATTAATTTTGATTTCCAAGTTATCAGTGGCATTCTTTAGTGCTTTTTCTATCAGCAATCATTAAAGATAAAATGAAAATTTTACCTTATAGATTCTCTATATGTTGGATATTCTTTTAATAAGTAATTTTTCAATTAAATATTTATATTTTTTGGTTTGCAAAGCAAACCAACACCATGTGCAATGTGACCTCCTCGAAAAGAACTGTTAGCGGCAACTCCGTTATGGCTGTTATCCAATAGGCTACTAAGTCCCATTTGGTTTGCAAAGCAAACCAATAAATTCACAAAAACAAATGGCACGCGATAGTTATTTATAAAACCCAGATACTACAGATGGCACAAAGAAGGCCAGAACTAGAGTAAATTAATGTCAGTGCAAGATCAATGAGCATTTATACATTCTTGGTTTTTTGCTCTTTTGAATGTGATATCATTAATTTACATTTTTCAAGTTAATACATTATTTTGTGGCACTTAAAATTTAAACGCGATACCCCGATTTTGAAAGGTAAGACGTTTTCTACGCCAAAAATAGGTATATTTTTGTAATAATCAAATATTGAATAACTTTTAATCTCAAGTGTCTGATAAAAGTCATCTCAAATTTTGAATCAATTAGTCATGCTTACTTATTCACACTCTTAATTCATCCCAGCATTTCAATTTGAATACAGGTTTATGGTGGAGAGACAAAGACATCAATGTAATCAACCCAGATAATCACTAATAGTTCATATGTTAAACACAAATAAACAATGTGTTTTATTTTAGAGTGGTTTTGATAACTAATAAGATCCTAAAATGTTGGAATAGCTCCAACATATGAAATCTATTAAAATTTTAATCTATTTGCCAACTATAAAATTGCAGAAGCACATAGTGTTTCAGTTTTGCTGTGACAAGGTGCCCTCTTACTCCTGGAAAGAATTTTCTAAGCTAATTTAAAAGAGATCAGTCGTTAATATAAAAATAAGTCTCATGCTTTTAATCTAGGGCAGGCCTAACCTATAATGACCCTCTGGGGCTGTGCCCCCAACTAAAATATCATTGAAATGCCGAGTTAGTAAGCAGACTCAAAAATCAGAACGTGAAGTAAGTTTTCTTATGTATACGTTATTCCATAGTTCATGTAATCCAATTTCTGAATGATTCAATGTTGTGAAAACACATTGAAACAAATGTGATTTATTAATAAAAATCTTAAAATGTAAAACTGAAGTCGAGCGAAAGGGTTAAAAATCAGTTGTGTATTGGTTTTGAATTCCTGCAATTAAGATTTTTAGATGAGGGAGTTTTTCAAATGAAATTTGCTCCCTGGCATGTTTCATTTGAAATGTGTCACTATTGAATGTGCTCTTTAGGAAGACAAATTAATCGTGTCAGAAGATTGTAGGGTCTTTATCAATATACTAGCAGTATCTGCATGGTATTGCCCATGACAGCATTCTTGTCCTGTCCTTACTGATACTGTAAACACCAGAAGAAAAAAAATTTTAAGAATGAGTCCCCTCTACCGAACATGACACGGGCATGTTAAAATAATTATAATGCTAAACATCACTGATTCTGAAAAAGTAAATGAATGACTATGTTGCAGCGAAATCATAACCAAATGTAATAAGCTTGAACTGAATGACTTGAGCCTGGAAGTACTGCACTGAAGTTCATCGAACCTGAATATTCTCCAGTAGTAGTCAGTGACGTCATTGGACAACCATCATGCTTTGCGGCAGTTTGTGCAAACTTGTTGTGCGTCCAAACAAAGAAGCAATGGGAGATAAAAGCTAGCAAATTAAAATATGCTGTCGATAAAAAATTTTAAATTGGGCTTTGAGATGCATTCAGTCATTCACCTCAGACACTTCTTTTTGTAATAGAGATCTGATTGCAATGACTCAAAATATTTTAAATAAGTAGTTTACCCCTGTCCCTTAGTTTTAAGTAATTACAAATATTTTTCTGTTATAAGGGCACATTTTTATTTTTGATTTGTAATGTGATTAGATTATAATCTAATTTGTTTGAATATCTCTGTGTGCTTAATGTATAATTTTTTGTGATAGCAACTAATTCAAATTCATTACATTATTGTTCATATTAGCTTCAAATAAAGGATTCCTAAAGAAAAAACCTTATTTCTTACTGGAAGTTAAAAGGAAATTAAAATGTTTTTAGTTTGCATGAAAGGAATTTTTACAGTAGTAGTTCATTTTTATCTCCTAGATCGTTAAAGGATCAACGTATTTGAAATCTGCGGAAAATTTCACAATAGATCAATACCTAAAAATATGATTTTCTTTAAAAAAATAATATTTTAAATTGTGACTTTTATATATTTTTTCCCATACAAATTTGACCTTGATCGTGTTTGAGAAATCACAGATTCCAGCCAAGGAAAGCAAAACAAAACAAAAATTGACTGGCATTGTTTAGTTCTTTTTTGTAAATTCGGGATCGTTTAAGAAAGATTAAAAATTTCAATGGATTTGAAATCTGCGGAAAATTTTACACCAAATGGATACCTTATACGTTGATTTTTTTAAATAAATAATTTTCAATTAAATATTTATAATTTCGCAAGAGATAGTGACGTCACGCGATTGGATCTCTTCGTAATTCGAATTTGGCCGCATTTGACAATGAGCGTTATCCCACGGGCAACGCCGTGATGGCTATTATCCAATAGGCTACGAATTCCCATTTGGTTTGCGAAGCATATTATGTATGTTAATAAAGTTAATATTTTTTCTAAGATTTCACAATTTTATTGAAAATTAAATTTTTAAAATACTTTAGCATATGCAATGTATGCTTTGAAAAGTAAAATTTGATTTATAACATCCCTTTCAAACGTATGTCTCGAAGAAGAAAATAAATTTCGAGATTAACAAAAATGTTGTTTTAAAGTGACCCAAAGTGTATCTAAAATATTTTATGTGAAGATGGTTTGGTGCCTTGGCTAAATTTGAATAGATTAATCCATATATTAAAAAAAAAAAAGCGATGAGCGACATTGTAATTTTATTTTTAAAAGATTGAATTTGGTTTAGAAAATAGTTCTGATAAAAATCAGAATTGTAATAACATGTAATTAACATATAAAAATGGTTAGGTAAAATGAAAGCATTTCATTAAATACATAACTCTTGAAAATCACCTGTTGTCTGTATTCCTAAAATATCTAATCAGGTTGGAATCTGGATAACATTAATTGAATCGAATGATTCAAGAAGCGTCTGTTCCAAACTTGGAAAAGTAGAATGTAACACATTTTTAGTAGAGAAAGTGAGCTTAGCATTTGGATGGTGGATGTTGCCATAGCAACAAGAAAACCTATACAAGGTAATAAGTGTTACCCTGAGATGTTTATACTAAGATTTGCTGCATGCTTGAAAATCATCTTTTTCTGAGCATGGTTTTCTCGTGTTTGTTTTAAGAATGTAATTTAGAACTGACAACAAGCAAAAATAACTTGACGAATTGAATTGTAACTGTTACTTTTTTAGTTACACTAGGGGGTTCCTCCCATCCTCGATAACGCTCGCCAACCCCCGGTGATCGCTACGCAGTCCAAGTCCCAACTTGACTCGGGCATGTCGCTCCATTCTTTCCCTAAAGGAGAAAAAAAAAATTATTCACACCACGACACATGGCAGGGGCTTATCACCTCATTCCTTCCCTCTAAGTAAAAGAAAAAACAATTTAATGAATCAGTCCCACCACTGCTTATCGTCATCTGAACGTGGTTCAAAATTAAGCAATGTGTTGTCCTCGTATCTTTCCATCGAGAGATTGATCCCGGACTATCTTCAATAGCCCGTTGTGTTGCTCTAGTACGACGTTAACTAAAATTACCACTACCCAACATGACTCTGCCATATCGTCTCATTTCTTCCCTAAAAGAGGGGCCGACCAACCGGTATAGTGGTTAAGGTGTTTGTCTCTAGATCGGAAGGTTCCAGGTCCGGGCATGGTTGTTTGTAAGCGTATGGTGTAGAGGCGGCTGGTGCACCTTAAATCTGTCGTGGCTGAGAGTCCGCGTTGGGTTGGCGTGGAAGTTTGGAGAGTGGGGTGCCAGCTCAGGTGATGCTTCGTCATCTGACCGTGGTTCAAAATTACGAGGTGTTGTCCTCGGAAGAAGCAAACTACGCTCAAAATACCTACAGATTGCTGGGATAAGGTTTGAGAAGTGTTATCAAAATGAGAAGTCTGCAGATATTTTAAATGACAAAAGAAATGAGGTCGCGGAGAAAGTATTGCAGTTTGCAACGAACACTTATGAAGAGATGGACATTCCTTTTGTGAAAAGAAGAGTCGTCAGAAAGAAGAAAATGATGGCTGGAGAAAAGGCTCAAGATGAACCACTTACATTGAATGAAGAATTGAAAACATCAATGTTGGAGTTCATTGACAGGTTTTTATCAAGAAATAGACTTTCACTGTAAAGACATGGGAAATATAACAGCTCGGTTTGCAGTTTTCGAGCCCAAGAATATGATTATAACTTCAGAAGACGAACTGCCATAGTTAATACACAAATTAATCGAAAAACTATAATGAACTTTCTGGAGATGATATCCTTAGAGAGATTCCACGACTAAGAAGACTTCTACAAGCTGCCAAAGTTTCAAAAGAAGATTATCTGGAATGGTCTTCTTTAAGATTTTTAGAGTTTGTAGTTAAATATGAACTTTCAGATTCTGTACCAATAACTTTTTGTCATCTGACCGTGGTTCAAAATTACGTGGTGGTGTCCTTGAATTTCCCTTAGAAGATTGATCCCTGACCGTCGTCAATAGCCAGTTGTGTTGCTCTAGAACGGCGTAATTAATTACCAAATTTAAATTTAGCCTTAAGAATCTTGTTAACGTTATGTGTTTCAGTAGCATTATGTGAGAGGAGTTTTCAAAACTAAAATTAATCAAATGTTATCTTAGGTCCACTATGAGTAAAGCTCGGCTCTTTGCATTAGCTATCTTGTCAATTGAAAACAAAGTAGCGAAAGGAATTGATTTTGATGATGTCATTTTAAAATTTGAACGAAGTTAGGAAAATAAGTCTTTTAGTGCTTATGTCTCAATACAAAGAAATAAACCAGAAAATAACTCTAGTATAATTGTATCTTATTTTTTCTTCTTTTAATAATTTCGATGGGGGTGACAAGAAAATTTCTGCAACAGGTATCACCTGACCTTGCTACGCAACTGTCACCTCCAACCATTATGACACGGATTGAAAAATCATATTTCCCGGTATTTAAATTTAGCACATAGTTATTCGTTATTCCTGATTGGACATTCCGGGCCATGACGTCACAGCAGGTTTCCAACGGCCAAAACTGACTATAAAATCTGTCGCGAAATTTTTAAATTATACTTTTGATCACATCAAATTTATTTATAAACCAATTTAAATAATAATTATACCATAAGAAAGAGTACATTCTAAGCTTTTACGTGGTATTTTTAAATTTTAAAACTACTAGTATTAAGCTATAGATATGACAGTGTTTTAGTTTGTTATCGGAAATTACGTTATAAAAATTTCGAAATTTGTACGACCAACTTTTAATTGCATCGACTTTATTAATAAACCATTAAAAAAATTATTATATCATAAGAAAGAGTATATTCTAAGGTTTCTCGTGATGTTTTCAAATTTAAAAACCAATAGTTATAATAACTAATAGTTATATAGATATGACATTTTTCACAAAAAAAAACAACCGAAAATTTCCCGTATTTCAATGAAATATTACCAGGAACCAAATTGAAATTTCTAAAAAAAACTCGGCAAGGTACAAAAATTCATGTTTAGAGGTTCTCTAAAACAACTCATTACTGAAGACTAAAAACTTGAACGTGTTTTGCTCACTCGCGTTAGAAAATTCGCCTTTTCTTTACTTTGACACTTAATGCACCCTTAACTAATTGCCGCACCATAAAAAAACAACTCCATCTTGTTCCGTGTACAATTTTAAACAAAACATGTTAATTTCGTAATTTTCTGATGAGGACTTCATGGGGAAACCATCTGAGAATCGAGAGATAAAAAGAAGTTTTCAATCCTGCGGTGGCAGTAACATTTTTTTAATACAGAGATATTAGTCATCAATGTAACAAAATTGCCTCTCGTTTCTGATATTTTAAAATTTAGTATTTTTTATGAATTTTTAAGTAATTTTAATTGAAAAGATTTCAGAAATACTTAATTTTTGGATCATGTGGATTTCTGCTAGAGAGTATGGATGTAACAACAATATTCAATTCACAAGCTTGATTATTCAGTTCCAATCACTATCTCGGCATATAGTGATTGGAACTTGAATTTTTTTGTGTGTCTACTTCATTATTATTTTTAGATTTGTAATAAATTTTACAAATATCTTCTCTGCAATCAGTATTGGTTATCTCATCTTTTCAGATTTCTTTTTGTTGTAGCATCATAAATAAAACTCTTATTAACCACATTTACCCCTACAAGTAAATAGTCCAATGTTTGTTTTGTGCAATTCCGGCAATCATTAACACAACATTATGATGTGAAAAATATACATTTGGCTTATTTTACGTTTTCTAAAGTTTCCAGTTTATTTCAAATATGTTTATTACTAAAGATAATACCATGGCAAATTTTATTTTGGCTACTATAACAAACTTTATTTTAATTAAAAGACTAAAGATTATCTGAATGTTCATTATTTTCTACCATAGTTTGCTCTTCTCAATTTGTAGCTACAGCTTGGAATTAAGAATACATAAAACTTGCAATATTTCTCAATTTTATTTTATATGGAGAAATTGGTACGGTATGCTTCTGCTAGAGCAATTTACTGTTCTCATTTTTTTACTACAAAGTGCATGCAAATTAGTTTTATAAATGTGTAAACAAAATCATGAATTGTTTTCAACACAAGCTTTAACTTTGTATGCTTCAACCATCAAGTTTTCATCTTTTGGATCGATTTTCAGAGCAGCATCATAATCCATTAAACCTGAAATGAGATTTCCATTTATTTACAAATGGGCTTGATATTTTTTTTATTAAAAGCTTAGAAATATGTTATTTACATTTTGATGAATACATAATCGCATATCCCTAATTGAGAGGTTCACCAAGTGTGTGCCATTATTCTTCAGACTAACACATAAAATTTTAAATTTAAGTATCTATTTGAAAATTGGGGGAACATATCACTGAAATTTTATATTTGATTCCATAAATATGTATTCAGTATTTTCAAAAAGTTAACTGTGGGTAGGTCATTATCTTACCATGTTGTGACCATCTGAATGTAAATTTAATTTTAAAGGAGCAAACATTATTTTAAAACTTAATGTCATATACTATTTTAATCAATTATCAAAATAAACTAATGGCTACCAAAACAGTTTTATCTAAATAGAATTGTGCAGTAAATAAAAAATCATTTGAAAAGGAAGGTCACTATGTCCCTTTTCTATAAACCTTCGACATGTAGTTGCAACAGATGAAATGCTTTTCCACGTATTTTGTGAGCTTCTTTTCTTGCTTTAGCATTCGAAGGAACTGCAGGCATCAATAACTCTAGAGCCTAAAATTAAATTAATATAAATTAAGTTAGAAATAGTCTGTTTGATTCTCTCTCCTATATTCTTATCAATGCTTAATAATGAATCAACAATGTAATTTTAAAATTTAAATGAATCAATTATCTTGCAAAATGCACGATTTTGCTGAAAAACCCTTATTTGTCATTTTCACACTCGTGAAACTTTTGAGTTTTATTTATTTATGTAATTACTTATTGGATTTATAGTTAAAAATAATGACATAAAAATAAACACACAAAAAAAAAACACAGCTTTGCTATATTTTTCAGTTTAAGACCAGTTTTGTTAGTCTTTAACATAGCTTACAGAATATGTTCTAACCAAAAAAAAAAAAATCACTGAAATTGAGCAACAATTTGTACAGACATTCATTTAAGACTTATTCAATAGAAACCTTGTTCTTTTGCTAGAAAAGTAGAATCTAAAATTTCAGAAAAGCTTACTTTTGATGAATCTTCAATTGCTTTATGTAAATTGTGTAGATTAAGGTGACAGGCCGAACGACCATAGTATAGACTGAAGCAAGAAAAAATTTATAAATTTCAAGTCATTTCTTGAGAAATAAAAGTAAACAAAATAATTCAATATCTATTAATAACTTTTATACCTCGGAGGAAAAAATTCAATTGTTTAATATTGATTTTGAACATGTAGGGATGCTCGGAAACATGTAATATTTTACTTGCTATTATTTATTCCTATGTATCTTGTGATTATAAATTTATAAATAATAGCAAGTAAAAGCTTACATGTTTCCGAGCATCCCTACATGTTCAAAATCAATATTAAACAGTTGAATTTTTTCCTCCGAGGTATAAAAGTTAGTTAAAAGTAGAACTGCGTATCCAGCATTTTAACTTGAAAAGGGGCCAAAGTTAACTTGTGCTAGTGAAAACTCTTGGATAAAATAAGTGTCCTAATATCTTCATATACACTATTTGTGAAAATTGCAATGCCAAAATCACTCTTCGAATAAAATTTATTTCAGATCAGTGATTACATTTCATAAGTACGCAATAGCCTTTCTTTAAATTCAAGGTCATATGTAACCACCCAAACAGCAATTCCATCACAAGAAATTGTTAAATCGATACCTGAAATAGCACAATTAAACACATCCTATATGTATTAAGTTAAAATACCATCAATTCTTGATGGTGTTACAAGGTTAAATAATTCCTCGGGTAGCCAAGAGCAACAAACAATGGCATTCCAAACTGCCTTTTTTTTAGATCACTCAATATATACTCAAGGGAACTGCAACAGTTAAATTATGACGAAGTATAAAATTAAGCAACGGAGCTTAAAAAATGGTTAAGAGATAACATTCCCAGAATTTTAAGTAGAGTCTCGTATTTAATTATCTTGAATTACTGTCTTCTGAGGATAGAAGATATCTATGCCAACATTGTTCAAAAACACGTTTTAAATTGTGATTTTAAAAAGACCCAATAAGTTTAAAACAGATTAGTATTCTGTTGTTTTAGCACGTTTCAAAGGAAGTATTCTGAATGATCAACGATATCCTGAACACTTAGTTATACAGATATTTACCTATATAATTTGGGACACATACGAATAGCCAGCGTATATGCATTTATCGCTGACCTGAAATCTCCTCTTTTCAACATTGATCTGAAATAGAATATTCATTTGACACTTTTTAATAAATGCACCAAAACATGATTTTAAACATTCTATCAATTTTTGGTAACTGAAAAAATATGTATTATTTCATTTTTAAACAGACTGTTTTCAAAAAGAAAAATGTTTTAAAGAATCTGATGAATAAGTCTACAATAATGTTAAAGTCAGAATATTCTTTCATAATAAATATATCCTTTATCATAAATCATATCCTTTATTGCTTGTAAAAGTTATTGTGGTGTTGTCACTCTAAAACGGTTGCGTGAAAAAAATACGAATCATACACAAGGGAAGATATAAAACAGCTAAGATATTTAAGTTCTTATTATTTCATGAACATTAAGAAAAATACACAGTATTTACATCATCACACTAGCATCATTACACCAATACATAAAAGTATGTATTATTGCAGTCCATCACGGTGACCAAGCGTCACCCTCTAATCTGGATCCCTCATGTCGTATCCAATGTGTTCGACCTGCAGTCCAAAAAGAACACCACCAGCAAAAGTCGAAAACTTATCAGAGATCATCAGACCAGTGGCTCCCAAAGTGGTTCCTACGGACCCCCAGGGGTCCGTGAGACCCCTGAGGGAGTCTGTGGTAACTTAAAATTAATTTGGGGGTGAATGAACAACGTCGGGGGATCCGCGTAAGATTTAATATAAAGTAAAATAATTGTGAATTTTATTGTTATGAAAGTTAAAATAAATTACGATAAATAAATTGTTAGCTATTTTTACGCCCTGAGAAAAGAACAAATTTGTTTAAATTTCATATTTTATAAAAAGAAATTGTGTCTTTTTTTTTACTGCAAACATTTTGCGAGATGAAGAAAAAATGTAGATAATATAGTGATGAATATTTAAAATGTGTCTTTATTCCGTTATCAGAAAATACAGGGCGTCCTAAAAGTTCCCGTACTGAAGATTCGTGAATTTATTATATTAAAAAAAAATAGAACTTTAGAACAGTTATTTGTATGCCAATGGTATAAAGCACTTTTAACCTAACGTAGGAAAAAATTTGAAATTACATTTATAAAAATTTTTCAAAATTTCTGCATTTTTCTCGGAGGCAAAGCTGAAGACGTTTGCGCATATTTTTAGAAACGCTTATCAAGATGCTGGGAGTGACTTCTTGGAATCCTTTGAGTAATGGCAATTTTCAGATGTGATTATCTTCATAAACTTTGTTTTTTAAATATCCCCACAGAAAAAAAAAGTCAGGGATTCGCAGATGAGGGAACGAGGTGGCCAAAGGTTTCTTGAGATGAGTGGATCGCCAGAAAAATCTTGAAGCATACCCATGGTTTCATAAATTGTATGACAGATTGCAACGTCTTGTTGGAACCAAGAGTCTCGTTCATTCACTTCTAATAGTGCAACAAATTGTTGAATAAGTTGATATACAGTGTGTATCGAAATGATAGGTCCACCCGTATTTTTCAAAGTTTCGACTCTTAATTGAGAATAATAATCACTTTTTTTGTAGAAATAATTATACAATAATCGTTATAACTATTTAGGAAGCAATTTGTTAAAATTAAATAATTCATTTTTATTTTATGTAAACTTTTATTTTGAGACCGTTTCAAAAAGATAGGTCCGCCTTTATAAATCTTTGCACCAAAACGTTTATTTCCAGAAAATATGCATAAATATCATCGTTCTGTCTTACTGCGGGATCATGCTGGCTGTTGTGGAGGTATTTAAACAAATTTGAACATCACGTTGTAATCAAACGAAATGGGTCGTCGTTGCAGTCTTTCGCTGGTTGAGGAGGGAAATTTGATGCATTTAAGAAGTATGGAAAATTGAATAGAGAAACAGCTAAACTTTTAAACAGATCGCATAATGTTATAAACATATTTTTGTGACCTATATATACTTATGGCAATAAAAAATCATCTGGGTGGCGATCAAAAGTGACACCCCGACAAAGAAGGACTATCGTAAAGGAGTTAAAATCTGGAAATACGAGCTTATCCACTTTGGCGATACAACAAAACCCTCCGATATCAAAATCTACGGTCCATAGAGTGGTAAAGAAGTTCGGCAATTTAGTTTACTGGAAGAGGAAAGCGGTTCCGAAATTAAGAAAACTCCACACGAAGAAAAGCGATGGAAATTCGCACAGGAAGTGACGAAGAAAAGAAGACTGGCATCGATTGTTATTCAGTAATGACAAAAAATCAACCTGTATGGTCCCGATGGTTGGCAGTATTACTGGCACGATCTGCGTAACGATAGAGAGATATTCTCGAAGAGGCAAGCTGGTGGTGGTTCCGTTATGGTATGGGCCGGATTCGGTCGTGCAGGAAAAACTGATATAGCATTTGTAGACAATCGTTTGAATGCTGCAGGCTATCAACAGCTGCTTGAACAATATTTTCTTCCACAATCAGAGCACATTAGAGGCACGTTCTTTATGTTACAATAGCACAATGCTCCTTTGCATACTGCAAAGTCCACTTTTGAATGGTTTCTGGATAATGGTGCACATATTATTGATTGGCCGCCTTGCAGCCCCGACCTGAATCCGGTAGAAAACATGTGGGGCATACTCGCAAGAGCAGTGTATGCAGGCGGAAGGCAGTACAACTGTACTACAGACTTGAAAAAGATATTTCCTCCGAATGAGCAAAAATCGAGACAAACTGTTTTTAAAAACTGGTAGAAACCATGCCAAATAGGATTTATGAGCTCATTCCGAAAAACGGTGGAAAATTTTCTTATTAATTCAACACTAATTTGAGGTTTGGTTCAGTGGACCTATCTTTTTGAAACAGCTGTTTCACATATTTTTTGTTTTTCTTACAATTCCTATATTTTTTACATTATTTATGTATTATTTTTTCATTGTATGAACTAATGTAGTTTATAAAATAGTACTTTGTACACAATAAAAAATGTTTTCCCAACTTTCGTTTTTACTGGTGGACCTATCATTTCGGTACGCACTGTAGTGTATCTTTACTCAGTATTACATCATTTGGATATTTATGTCGCCAAAATTCTTTACATCTTTCATATGATCTATATTCAAAATAAGCCTCAAACAGAGCAATTCTCTGAATGCGTGATAAATCCATCTTTCAATGAAAAACAAAATGACGTGTAACTTTATTATCGCCCAACTTGAGTGCGAAGAAAATCAAACGATAAAAATTAAAAGAGTCGATGAGCTAAGAGTCGACAGATAAAAATTCAGTCATAAGCAGACGATAAAATGCAATAATTAAAAAAAAAATCACGTGTAATAAATTTTTTTAAAGTTGGAGTACTGAAACTTTTAGGACAACTTTTAGTACTTTAACCTATGTGCCTTCTATGCAACTTTGTCAAACGAATCAATGAACTAGCTTTCGATATTATATGTATTTAATTCAGTAATAATACAGTACAAAGAAGGATTGACGAAATGGCTCAGTGCGTTGAAAATTATTTATGTGAGTACTTAAAAACATCTAAATTCTCTATACTGCTTGACACGGCAACTTTGCCAAGGAACGAAGCTCTACTTTTAACTTTTGTGAAATTTGTAAAAGAAAACATTTTTCAAGAATATTGTTATTTATTAAATCTTTGGAAACTGATACGAAAGGTGAAGCAATATTTAATGAATTAAAAATAATTTTCGATTTAAAAGCTATACCCTTGAGTAATATCCTCTCTGTTACTATTGATTATGCTTCGCCAATGGTAGGACGACACCGAGGCTTTGTGGCATATATAAAACAAGCTGTTCTGAATGTATTATCCTTCACATTATGTCATTAATCGACAACATTTAGTCGCCAAAAATTTGAGTGAACGCTTTCATGGCTCACTACATTATCTCATTAGAGGATTTATTAAAATCAAAAGGAATGCTTTAAATGACAGATAATTGCTCAACTTTGCTAGGAATATGATAAAGATTATTATAGTTTACTACTTGGCATGGAAGTTCTTTGGTTATCTAAAAATGCATGTTTGGATCGATTCTATGCACTCTTTGATTCAGTGTTGGAATTCCTGGAAAGTTGTTATTCAATTAATTAATTCCAAAAATGACATAGCTTATATTCTCACCTATTTGCCAAATTTAACGAAACCAATTTGAAGCTACAATGTGAGCAATAAAATTTAATAAAAATTAAAAGTATAATATCTGCGTTTGTTACAAAACTTTTTCTATACAACTTGGGAAGAGAAGAATGCTCTCAGTTTCCAAATCTTTCAAAACTACAAAAACGAGGGGTCAACTCTTAACGGTTCTTTATTCTGGCCTCAGCCAACGATTTGAAGACATTTTTCACATGGTTGTCCCCGATTGGGTGTTGGGCCCTTTTGTAAGTAGACCCACAATCTCAGATGAATCCATACTAATACAAGAGCAATATGTTGAATTATTCACAAACGAGGAGCCGAAACCAATGTTTGAACAAGGACACCACCTATTCTGGTTACAAAACAGATTCCAATTTTATATCCTGCAGTATGGGTTAATGTGTACAGAAGCTGTTAATTGCTTTCCTGTCTTCGTATTTAGTAGAACGTGGATTTAGTGCAGCTATGAGCTTCATCACGAAAAACAGAAACCGACAGGGAATTAGTGCTCATGAAGACCTACGAATGTTACTCACAAACAAAGAGCCTAACATCAATAATCTCATATCATCCGATTAGGTTCACCCATCTCATTTAAAAAAAGTTTTTTTTTTTTTTTTTTTAATTTTAAATCAAAATTTATAATTTCAATAAATACTACTCACTAGTATTTTAGTAAATATAAAGTAGTAGTAATATTTACTAAAATACTACAACTACTACTATTTATTTACTACTATATATATTACAGTAGTAGTATTTTAGTAAAAACTACTAATTTTAATAAATACTATCTACTTACAATAAATACTAATTTTAATAAATACTATCTACTTACAATAAATACTAATTTTAATAAATACTATCTACTTTCAATAAATACTAATTTTAATAAATACTAATTTTAATAAATACTAATTTTAATAAATACTATTTTTAATAAATACTAATTTTAATAAATACTAATTTTAATAAATACTACTACTTTCAATAAATACTAATTTTAATAAATACTACTACTTTCAAAAAAAATTATAATAAATACTACTAATTTTAATAAATACTACTACTTTCAACAAATACTAATTTTAGTAAATACTACAGAAAAAAAATTTACAAAATTTACATTTCAATAAATGAATACCATTCACGACATGAAAGTTAAATTTGTAATTTTTCTATTATACAGTTATGTAGAGTTATTTTACTTGGGGGTCCATGGTCAGGTTTTTGCTAAAACAAGGGGTCTGTGGACATACTAAGTTTGGGAACCACTGATCTAGACGAACACCACCCGCCGAGGAAGTTCTATTTCACCTGTTCTTCTCAAGTCGTTGCAAAGCGCACGATGAAAGAACAATAACTGGCATCAAACAGTAACCAAATCAAGATTATATTCGGCATTACGATGACACAAGTAGGTGACACACCGATAAATGAGTAGGCACTTGTCCTTCAAGTGACCCTTCCTAAAGGTCAAGCACAACTGAGTTTCTCACGATGTTACACTATGCTTAAACTATATTTAATAGAAATAATTAAAAGTTTATGCTTCAAGGGAAGAAAAATTTTCGTATAAGCTTTTGTTTCAAAAAAACATCAAAGCATTCACACAATTCAATTTCAGAAATATAGATTTATTTTAATAAGATAGTACAAACTATTCAATATAGAGTTCGAAAATCATACAAAACTCACTCTGCTTTGGATTGCAACCAATCAGGATTTTTCTGTTCTGGTAGTAAATCACCACAATCCAATTCCAAACTTTTGTTTGCAGCCAATTGTTTTTCTAACCACTAAATGTAGAAATCAGGAAATCTTCAAAAAAATCTTGTATAGTTATCACTTAAACATACCCTCTTTTGAAAAACAGACCTAATTGTATTTTATGGTTTGTCGCTTAAGTACCGGAATTAATTAGACCCAGGCAATGGTTTAAGTGGATTCCACCCACCATGGCTAACCATTCCCGACTAGGATTCGAAACTTGATCCGAGGGCTACAAAGGAAACACACGATACATATTTTTGTCTGTTAAGCTCTATCACAGAAAACCCTCATTGAGGAAAAGCAGCCTAAAATAATGATTTGCAATCCGAATTTTAGGGTGACAACCTCAGCTTTAAATTCGGATTTTTGTTTGATTATCTCAGATTCAACTGTGAAATCCTGCTCAGTGAATGAAAAAATCTATCCAAATACCTTTCGTTTTCCCCAGAAAAAATTTTGGTTTAAAATGTCTTGACTAAACATTTTCTTCCCGATTCCTTCATAAACACCTTACATTTTAACTTAAATAATTGTACAGATACCATGAGAATACGGTCTAATTAACTCTGGATTAGAAAAAATTATCAAAAGGCAATCCATATATAAAAAAAGGATGTGTGTGTATATATTCTCTACAACAAATCTACACCTTAAGAAACACGTTCTACACCGTTTGACCAATCCACACCAAACTTCGTACACTTATAGTTAAGAACACTTCGGAAAACATAGGCTATTTTTTTCCCGTCTTCGGACCAATCTGTAGCCGTAAAATTGGCACACAGGTAGTCCTGAAAGTGCTCCTCGAAGCCCTAATTTTAAAATGTAAAGTTTGTTTTTCTGCAATAAATGTACATAGACAAGGAAACACGTTCTACAGGGTTTATGTGTATTTGAAGGGAAATGTTGTGGTTATGTTTTAGCTGTCGCGGTAGGAAACCCGTTCTTCAGGGTTTGTGTATTTGAGTTAATACAGGGTAATGTCGCGGTTATGTTTGAAACCCGAGCAAAACGCCGTGTTATTCAGATAGTCCCATATAAATCTCAATCGTAAGAGTCCATAAATTCAAACCATAATTTAAAACTCATTTAATTCCCTTTACCTAGTATTTCTCTTTCATTACTTAAAAACTTCGTTTTGTGATTTTTATATGAAAAACAATTTTAAATGCAGTTTATTATAATAAATATTAATGAACAAGTTATACCAGGGCTCGAAATACCCGTGTGCACAGGTGCACTATGCACATGAAAATAAAATTGTGCACCTAATTTTTTTCCTAGTAGGTGCACAATTTAAAAACTTAGGTGCACAGCGTGCACCCGTATTAAAAAATTTATTTCGAGGCCTGAGTTATACAATGTGTGTGTGTGTCCAAATGAAATAAGTGATTCAAATAACTATATATACTGAATCTGTATTTTATGTGACTTTAAAATTAATTTAACACAAGTAAAAGGAAATTATACACAAAAAAGTTGATAACAAAGTGTTGAAAAATTCAAATCTTCAAAGACAGTCTTCAAATTATCTATTAATACCATCTCATTTTATGCTAAATGAAAGTTCTGTTGATTTCTACGTATTAGCAGTTTCGTATGTAAACTCTTCTAACATTTAAACAACTAATTGAATTTATACTGGATATAAAATTATTTCGTGGATATTTTAGTCTTCTAGAAATGCTTTAGTTAAACTTTTTTCCAATTGGTATTAACAGATGTTTGTATACAATAAAAAAGTAATTCTGACTTCTTTTTCCTCTGGTTCCTGGGATTCTCTAGCAGCGGTTGGAAACACTCTTGGTGTAAAACTCACTGTGATATGCCCTGTTTTTCTTGTTGGGGGTAGTTGTTGCGACATCTGAAGTAGATTTTTTCTGAAAATAATATAATAATTTTTAATCCCTTCAAACCATATTGAATTAACTCAATATCAGCAACACCGGAAAATTTTTATAGCCTAAAATAGACACGTGACATTTTTCAAACGATAAAGGGGCCAAGGTAGTCCAGTTGGAAGAATAATGTATTAGCACAACCGGAAGGTTGCGAGTTCGAAACTCAGTTAGGGCCGGTCAGAAGCCCATGCGACAAATGCGGCCGCTAAGATGGGGGGCGCAGACCAATGCTATACGAAGGGCTTAGCCCCGCCAAGAGCGCTCGTAATAGAGGCTCGATTAAAACCTCATTAAAAACGCTGTCCACACAGAGGCGGCAGAATTTCTGCTTTTTTTCCCCAACGAAGATATAATAATGACCAACGAAGATATTATTAAACTTACCTTTTTTGTGCAATCATATTTGCTTTAAGTTGTGCTTTTTTCCTTCGAATTTCTTCGGCAATTCTTTCGCTTTCCAACTTTTTCCTAGTTTCTATAAGTTTTCTCTCCAGCTCATCTAACTAAAAAACTGAGTATTACAAAAGCACACTCAAATTCTAGACACAAAAATGGAAATATAAATGCATTTATTATATTAGTTCATAGATATATGATGTTCTTTTTGCATTGTTTATAGTTTACATTGTTCAGACAAAATTTCAGAAATGAAAACTTATGAACAGGGCTTACTCTCTGTCTCTCTCACTCTCTGCATAGTTTCCTCTAATCGCATTACGAAGAAACTGAAATCTGCCCGTAACCCCCCCCCATATAGTATCTAGTGCTTGTTTTTGCGAAACTTATTTTGTTTACATGACAAGCACTGAGGTACGCACAAATTTCATTAAAAAATACATAAAACTCGAACTTAACCGGTATGCCACAAGAATGGCTCTGGTGTGCATCCCGTATTGTGAATCAGCTGAAATTGTGTAAGATTCATTTCATTTCAACGGTTCTGACTTCTGACAAACGTGTTCAAAAATCATTTCCAATTATGCCTGTATAAGTGATTTTGAGTTGGATTTTTTTTCATTTTAAAGTGTATCATACATAAATTGCATAAAAGGATTTGTTAAAAATCCACATTGGTGCAAAAAGGATAGGCAATTACTTTTATAAATTTTGTAAATAAATCGAAAAATATCTTTTGTTGTTGGATCGGCAAAAAATGCAATAGATTTTTGCTGTGCCGCAAAATTTTAGTAATTGATTTATGTATGCCATGAGATGTACGAGGTTAAAATTCGCTATCTAACTGATTACATAAATTTATTATACATTTATTTCCTTTAAAAATAGGTTTACCTTGGTGCAATATATGACTATTAAGAAGTTTTCAACACCAAAAAACAAGAGGAGGTAATGCCAAATGAGGTAAGAATCACATACTGAAAATAAAAATTAATAAACTGCGCGAGCATGATTTCCTATGCATTTCTTTCTTAAATTATGACTTACTTCCATTTGCTTACGAACACTTGACTTGTGGATTTCTTGTTGTTTTATAGATTTAAGTTGTGCTTTATCCTCCAAATATTTTCGATTTTCCTCAAAGGCATCTGCTCGTTGTTGTCTACGGTATTCTTCATTGTCTTTAATTCAAGAAATTATTTATAATTAGTATACTCACACAAATACTATAAATTTAAATAAAAATATTAGGCAAGAAACGTAATCTTTGAGGTTTAATTACATATAGGGTCATTCCCCCAAAAGTAAAAACCATGTTCAAGAAGTTAGTATTTTTTATTTAAATAATAATATGCTTTGAAAAATAGTTGTGTTTGTTTCTTGATTTTCATCTTATTTTTCTTAGTTTAGAATATTTTTCAAGTGTAAAATTAATTACAATAATTTACAAAAAACAATATGTATATCTATGCAGGCTCAAATTTATATATTTATTTAAAACACGTCTTTAAATTTATTTTTAATTTTTTAGATATATAGATTTTTATGTGTGTGTCTCCCAATTTTTTTCAGCTGTATTACGTCCACTCTGTTACAAGGAGTTTTAACTATAAAAATGAAATTATATTAAATTTGGAAACTGCACTGAACTCTCTGAAGGGTTTTGTGTTCACTTCCTGTCAGTCATATTGTATTGGATATTCAAGAAAAAGGTAAGATGGATTTTATGTCTATGATTATTTAAATGCAATAAGTAAATGTCCACTCACTGTTGTATTATTTTTTAAAATCTAATAACTACTTCTTGATGAAATAAATCACCAAGAGGAAGTATAAAATTTACAGCTGTTAAATACTCTTTAGTTTTTGGCTGTGCATGAAATTTTAAGCTACAATTCTACTTTTAGGGTTAAATGTCCAATCTGTTACAAATACAGTGTAACAGAGTGGACCAAGTATTGCAACAGAGTGGGACAAAGTTTTTACTCTTTTTTTGGGAATGACCCATATGAATGCATAAGTTTTACAAAATGGAGGAAACACTTCTTTAATTCAACTTATTACATTTATTCTTTCATTTAAAACAGGGTATTTTTAAGTGTTAAATATCTAGATGAATGGTTCCCAAGCATTTCAGTCCAAGGATTCTTGGAAATCAAGAATTTTCGTGGACCCCTTGAAATTATAAAATTAAATAGGGAACATGAGAAAAATGTATAAGACTACAGTGATCCTTATTTTTCATCTTAAAAATATTTAGATTTATTTTCAAACAGATTATAAAACGTTACAGCATTATAGTTCACATTAAACAATTAAAAGGTCTGAAACAGTGAAAAACAAGAGTTCTCAAACTCAGTAAATAGTTAACAAACATATAAACTCTTATTTATTTATTAAAGTAAAAAGGCCCTTTATATAAATTGCAAAATTATAATATAAAAGGCATCAGAATATATATACTTCAATACTAATATGAAGAACAGATCTGCTTTTTAGCAATTGTCTTAACAATGTTTGATTTAATGTATGATAATTTCAATATTAAGTCATTCATCAATTCTATTTCAAATCAATAAATATTGGAATATCCTACTAATTGTTTTAGATTCTAAAATTTATGCTTTAGAACATGCTAGCAACTGTATGGCAAGCCCGGCGATGCCCGTGCCCAGCAAACTAACACCACGGGCAACGCCGTGATATAAGGTATTATTCTGGTCTCTGGTGTACAATTTACAGCAGATTTCAAATCCGTTGAAATTTTTAATCTATCTTTAACGGATCCGCTTTTACGAAAAAGAACTAAACAATGCCTGTCAAAATGTTTTTTATTTTTTGCTCTCCACTGAAAATCCAATCTGTTTATTTTTGGAAATGGAAAGTTACCGTGACGTCACAATTTCGTGCGAAAATATCAAAGATACATTCAATTTAAAAGTTATTTATGTAAGGAAAATCATATTTTTAGGTATGGATCTAAAGTGAAATTTTTCACAGATTTCAAATCCGCTGAAATTTTTGCTCTATCTTTAACGGTCTAGGAGATAGTAAAATAACTAATTGACTCCAGTTAAAAGATTGTTTTTTTTTTCCGTCGGGTCTGGAAAATTATTCCTTCGCGCAAAATCAAAACGGAAGCAATAAATTTAGAACCTGTGATCTCTTCTATGCTGTAGCATTCAATAATGATTAAATTTCATTAAATTCATTTTAAATGTTCTAGATTAAATTTTATAATTCGTAGCGACCCAAAAATTGCAAAACAAATCGGACTACCTGTGTGCCAAATCTCATTGCTGTAAGTGCCATAGAATCGTCAGGATTTTGCTGCAAGAAACAAACAAACAAACCTTTCCTTTTATAATAGTAGAGAAAAGAATCTGAGAAAATAATGGAATACTTTATTTTTTCTTGAGAGTTTTCTATTTTGTGTAGATAAATATTTATGGTTTCTGTGGATCCCTGGGTGTCCATGGACAACACTTTGGGTAGGTAGCTAATTAGCGTCACACTGGAGAAATACAAAGGGCTATTGGCGACAGTTCGGGATCAATCCCAAAAGGAAAGATCCAAGGACAACGCTTCGTAAAATTTTAATAACAGTCAGGTGACAAGAACAACATCTGAGCTGGCACTCCACTCTCCAAATATCCATAACATACTAACACGAGGACATTTGAGGTCACGACATATTTAACATGTTCCAGCTCCCATGTACACGACGGTCTTTGGCTGAACTGAGTTTCGAACTCGCAACCCTCCGGTTGCTAATCAATTGCTTTTCCAACTGGGCTACCGTAGCCCGAACAACACCTTGGGAACCACTGAACTATAGATAATTCATTTTATATTTGTTCAGCTAAAAAGTTTACATAAGTAAAAAGATAATCTAACCAGCTCGAGAATCAGTTAGTTTTTTCCAGATTTCCGATGTGGTTTTCTGTAGTTCAAACGTAATGCTCTCTTTTCCAATTCTAATGAAGCTACGTTCTGGATCGATAGGAGACACTAGAAAGCATTCCCATAAATGTGGGGGAGAACTTATCTGTCATTAAAAGAAACACATATAAGTTCAGTTTAATAAAGCTAATTTTTAAAGATTCTTACTCATAGAAGTAGAGGATATAATTCATTCAATTTATTATTTTTTTAAAATAACATGCTAACAGTTTAATCTTTTGTTAAACTTTTCAGAAATGTTGGTGAACTTGTATTTATCTGTAGATTATCGAGCAGTTTCGATTCCGTGAGAATTTTAGGTTGGTTGACGTTCAGGGAAAGAAAAAATGGTCATTGAAATATTATCAATGGAATAGTGTAACGTCTTCACATTTGAACTATATACAAGAACGGACAACTTCATTTTTGTCAAATAAAGTATATACATATGTCTCAAATCTGTTAGAAATTAACAGTTTAACGGTGCGTATATTAAACTATAATGATAAATAAGTCACAACAGGGTGTGACTTATTGGAATGAGTAGTTAGATGTTTAGTCATAGCAATTATATTTATTTATAGGCATGTTTAAGTAATTTAAAATGACAATATCAACGCTTAAAAGGGTTCGTTGCAATATATGTGTGTGTGTGTGTGCACATTATATTAAGCCAATTGTTTTATTTGGAATTTTTAAGATTAGTAAAAGCGACATCGCTTCAGTGTTATTTGCCATACTTATTCTCTTTTAGTTCTAATGTGTGCGTGACTTTCGCAATGAATTATATTCATAATTACATAATTAACTATCGTATTTAATAAGGAAGGAGAAGACAAAAAAAAATGACAAGATATGAAAGTAATGTTAATTCACAAAATTAATTTCTTTAATTTGAGCTATTCTTAGATATTTACATGAGAAACTGAATGTGAGATTCATAACGTTCAGATATTTGTATTTTAGAAAATGGTAAAATAAATTCATAAAATACTGTTTAACAATAATGCAATGCAAGGTACTGTAAATCGTTTTGCAGTTCAAATTGAAAAAATAAATACCACATGTTTTATCCAAATTACTTACTTTTAAATATTTGCTAGTTGTGAGAATAGATGGTTTTACATCTATCCGGGATGAAAGAGGGACTATTATATTCACTTTTTCCTCAGTTTCGCGCCATTCGATATCTTTTTCCGTTATAATAAGAGGCATGTTCTTTGTATCTCACGCAATTTTTTTTACCACAGCAACTTGATTTAAAAAAAACCCTGCAAAGAGTAATCATACAGAAACTGTAAACATTTGTTGCTATGGTGACACTGTGAGCAAAAGTGACAGTTAACTGAAACTGAGTATTATTAACGAAATTCAGTAACTTTAAAAATCATTTATTTCTTCTAAAAATTGTATTCAACTATTTTAGAGTATGTTTTCGATGAATTCATCAAAAATAATTGTTTTCTTGATTATGTCTACTTTTTTCAAAACTGAGCATATAATTTGGCAATTTTACAAGATGAAATAAAATAATAAACAAACAAACATGTGAACTTGGACCTTGGAGTTTTGGACCTGTTGAATCCATGTGTAACAAGGTTTTTGTTTTTTAAATTTTAAATTAATATTTGCAAAATAATTTTGTTAAATTTTCTTGCGTTCAATATTTAGTAAGTATACTCAGTTACTGTTGTTTTTGCAGTTTCCTGTTCGTAAGGAAAACAAATTTTGGCAAAAGTTTACAAGGAAAATTTTAATACGTGCTTTTTACGAAACGTTTTATACGTCTATCAAGTTCGACGATTGTTTTATTGAAATTATTTTCAGATAAGTTTTAAGTTGCACCAATATTGGATGGTATGTAGCATCCGATACGTTACAACTTTCGAGCGATGTATTGCCAATTGTGGTAACCTTCCCGTTTTCGATTTTTCTTAGTTTTAAGGCAACCCTAGATATTTTCTCCTGACGATAATAAACGGGTCTCATGATTGGTTAAGGAAGAAAATACGCTTTTCCACTTTTATTTTTAATGTAGAACGGAATTAAAATTTAGACAGTCTTTGAAATTGTTGGGTGCATATGAATTTTGCTCTTGATTTATAAAATCGACTTGTTTTATTAATTTTCAAAAATTTTTGGATAAGTTTGGAAAGCAGATTGTAAGTTACAATTTTTTAAATTTGTCACTTTATTTAAATTTCAATTAAAATTTCGAAAAAAAATTTGGATTAAATTTGATTTTTGAAATTGCAGATTGGAATTTAGAATTTTTTTCCTCTTTTGGTTGCTCATTTCCCCTTAGTTGATTTGATATAGCAGTGGATAGTGTTATTGAACGTTAGAAAATGTTTTTTTTGCAAACATGTAGTAGCTTGATTGGGAAGAAAGTGAAATGTCTTTCATGTGAGAATGATATGATTTTAACATTGAGAAAGGATGTTGGTGATAGGTAGGAGTGGAAATGTAGAAAGATAGGACAAAAATTTGGCAAAAGAAAGTATAACAGGAGTAAGAAATTGGAGGGTAAATGGGTGTTTGGAGGACTTGAACGAGGGACGGATAAATGTTTTATGGTTGAGGTGAAAAATAGGAACCAGAAAGTTTTGGCTGAGGTAATTCAGAGCTGAATTTTGCAAGGAACTACAAAAATTTCTGACTATTGGAAGTCATATGCTGGTATCAATACCCGAAGGACAAAGAGTTCAAGGGTTATCGATTCGAGCATATGACTGTTAACCATTGTCAGATTTTCAAGGACCCGGCTATGAGGGTAAGTTTGATTTTTGTTTAGCTTTTGGTTATATTACAAACACTGGACTATGCTTGGGTGGGCACCCAATACGGTGACTTATACGCATGGAAGCCAACGGTGAAAGGTCCTCGCCGGCCCCGGAGGGGCGGCGAGGTAGCCGGCAGGCGGGGATCGCGCGTTATACGCTGTGACTTATCTACAAACAAATTTCTCCCGGTATACTGGTTTAAACGCATTGAAACCTTAAGCGCAATACGCTTTGACTTCTCTAAAAAACAATTTCCTCTTGTAAAGTCGTTACAATAAAAATATTTGTCTTGCTTTTCCATATATGGCTCTATAACCTGGAATATCCCCATTGAGTTGCTCACATAATGCTTATTGCTAGAAAAATTGTGAAAAAATATTTTTTCACACTTATGGATAGCAGAAGAATTTTTAGATTTTTGGTTTCTCATCAAAAACCTTTGTGTGGATTATGATCACAGAAAAGAACTACCTTATTAAAAAAAGATTTCTTGTTTTGAATTTTCTATGCATTGCAAAGTTTCCAATTCAAAATTGATGAAAATCCGGACGTTTTAAAAAAATCACGGTTTTTTTATTATTATTATTATTATTTTTTTTTTAACAATTATAATTTTTTTTTTTTTAATTTAATATATATTTTTTTTAAGTGACAAAACTAGGATGAAATTGACGCAAAATTGCGCACATGTTCGGAGAAAACCAGACTGAAATATTAGAAAATTTTCAAGTGAAATTTATATTGCTTTTTTCTTAATTTTTAAACAAATTATTATTATTTATGCACTGTATGCAAAGGTTCACGTTGTATATGGCGGCCATCTTGGAATTGCTTACATCGGCCGCCATCTTGATTTGGCGTAAACAATCGCTTTGGCGGCCTAACGTTGCGGATGCTACCACTCCACCCCAATATTTTTGAATAACTTAGTCGAAAGGAAAGTATCAATTTTTAAAGAAAATTTTTTGATAATCTGAAGGATTTGAAAATGAGTTCACACAAACAATTTAAATTATTTTATGCACAGCACAAGAATTTTTTCTGATAAATGTATTCTGTTATCCATGATTTACACTTTCTATTCTTTGTCTTATTGTGTGTCTATTATTACCTCAAAAAGTAAAACACATTCTGTTCAGAATGTGTTTTATTTTGGTCAAGTGTTTAACAAGGTCAAGTTTGCTTCAAAGCAACTTGACCTTGTGAACAAAACAACCAATATGCTTAAATTTAACTATATAGCATATCAATTTGAAAATAGTTGCAAAATTATATTACATACTCAATAGCAGCAATCAAGGATACTTCCTGTAATTGAAATTGCTATTTCTTGAAAATTAACATTTTAGATTTTGGTTTTTTAAAGTTAGTTGAAAATATGTGAAATCTCGTTTCAAAAGAACAATATAAGAAGTATTATGTTGTTTTTGATTCAACACAAAGAAATTGCAGTTCCTTTTATCTTAAGTTATTTTATTCCTTTCTATAGTAAATCATTATGTCAAAAGAAGAAATAAAAAAATTTACTCTTGAAGAAATTGCAGAACATTCAACTAGTGATTCACTTTGGCTTCTTATAGACAATGATGTATATGATGTAACAAAGTTCCAGAGTGAGGTAAGAAAATGTTTTGAACACTCGAATTATTTGTGTCGTAAACAGTTTTTATCTTGAAGTGCTCTAAAAAAATTTAGAATAACAATGTAGCTACACTTAACTCAGCTTCTGACATTTTAACATTTTGTAATTCCTGTATTAGTTATTGAAACAATTTTATGCTCCTGCATATTGCATAAATTTTGATTTTCTAAAGCACATAACTTTACTATCAAAACCCTACAAGTCTTAAAATCAAAAATTTTCAGGAACAATGTAAATTTAGATACCAAATTGCTAAGCCAGTCAAATTTTTTTTACAAAAATTATTGTTATAGACTTTGGAGTTTTTGAAACAAGTTCAATAAACATATTTGTAACTAAATAGTGTTAAAATCTCATAGACCAGAGAGAAATTGCTACCTGTTGATTGTATACTGTTATTACCTCAAAAAATAAAACTTACATTCTGATGCAACTTGACCTTGTGAATAAAACAACATTGTAATTGTTTGTCATAAAAACATTCTTTTAATTACACTCATGTCCATAAATTAAGGATAATGCAAGCTCTATCAAATAAAGGTTCAGAAACAAAACAAACGGGACTTATTCATAAAGTCCATTTATTAAACAAAAGATAAAGAACGAAAAAGATGGTGTATGTACGATACCATTCATAAAAACTACGATTTTTGCTCACTGGAGCAATTACAAAAAATATCGACCTTACAAAAACTTAACATGACTTGGTTGGTATAGTGGTTAATACATTGTATGCCTCCCAGATGATGAAATACTATCCGTCATGCTGAGGATCAAATTATCGAACTCATCTTGGGGAAGATTACTCCACCCAGCAAGAAATGCTCTCCGAAGTTCCGGTACACATGTAGGAGGTGGTTGACGGGCTGCAACTCCTCGGCCAAGCACGTCCCACAAATGCTCTATCGGATCCAAGATGGGTGAGAATACTGGCCATACCATACGGGTGATATCCTCAGATTCAAGAAATTCATTTACAATGTTTGCATGGTGACGACAGGCATTGTCATCCACAAACACAAATTCTGCGCCCATGGCACCACTAAACATACGTACATGTTGTTCCAGAATGATGTTCCGATAAATTTGGCCTCTCTTGGTTCTGATTTGAACATGTAGATCCTTTCTGGAGCCCAGTATAATTGAACATTTCTGCCCCAAACGAGCAAACCTGCACCACCGTAACGGTGTCGTTCAATGATGTTGTCTTGGTGGTAGCAGGTACCTGGCGATCTCCATATAAATGTCCGCCGTGAATCAGACTGCAAGCTAAACCTGAACTCATCAGAAAACATCACACAAGCCCACTGTGACGATGTCCACATTGCATCTTCTCTACTCCAGGCTAACCTCTTTCGACAGTGAGTTGCTGTGAGCAGAACACATCTGACGGGCCTGCGAGCATATAGACCAACATGTTCCAAAATGAACCATTTGCACCAGTTGGGATGCATTTCTCACCTCAATGTTTGGTTGTCGCACGAGTTGACAAAGCACAACTTAACTGCTTGCATTGCAATCTGTGACACGCTTCTTAAACACCAAGAAAGTTATTCATTTTTGAAACGGGGGCCTGGTTACTGTGATGAAAAGTGGATTGTCTCTAACAACGTCATTTGTAAAAGATCATGGGGAAAGAGTAGTGAGTCACCCCAATCAACCTTAAAGGCGAGATCGCACCAGAGAAAAACTATACTCTCAGTATTGTGGGATTATAAAGGTATCATTTATTATGAGCTCCTGCCATCAGTCAACACAGACGTATACTGTTCTCAGTTACAAGAATTGGATCTTGCCATACGTTCAAAGCATCCGTAATTGGCAAATTGTAAAGGAGTCGTCTTTGAACATTATAATGCCTAACCCCATACTTCATTAAGAACACGGCAAGAATTGTAAAGACTTGGCTTGGGCCTTTTGCTTCACCCTTGCCTATTCTCTGTACCTTGCACCCTCTGATTATTACCTATTCCGATCGCTACAGATTTCTTTGAACTGTATAAAGTTGTCTAACGATGGGGCTGTAAAAAAGCATCTAAATCTGTTTTTTGACAGTAAACCTCAGGCGTTTTATGAACGTTTCATTATGAAGTGGTTAGAGAGGTGGCAAGAAGTCACAGAAAAGAACAAACAATACATAATTGATTAGTAAGTATTTTCTGTGGTATAGAAATTTTATTCTATACCTCTCAAAAAAACTGGACTTGTTTGCCTATCCAATAATTCTTAAAATTGAAAAGTATTTTCTTCTGAATGAAATCTTTACTGTATTGCAAATTAAAACTTTTACCATTATTTAATCACTTTATATATTGGTGACTATTCTTTTGGTGCTTGCTACTTTCAGAACCAGTCATGAAATAAAGCATGTGGATGCATATGAATTGAAAAGTGCTCTCACTTTTGAGGTTGTTCTAAACGCTGACAATAAATACTCTGAAATGATTGCACTATTTACCACCCATTGTTTGAGTTGACAAAACTTGTGAAATACCAATATCTCTTGCATAAGACATATGGATATCTACTGTAATGTGATGAATTATACTCTACAACTTTGAATATTACTGATTGTATTTTTTTGTGGTTGAAATGATTGATCCTTTGTAGTACCTTTCATCATAAACGTACTGATAATCGTTCAAAACACTTTGATCAAGGCACTACAAGTTGATTCTTATGTTCCAGTCAAAAGGACCACATTCCATGATCCTAACCTTAAATTAATTCTTGATGAATGTTGGTCACAATTATGATGTTTTCCTGTGAAAATTCTGATGACATTTTGCAGTGCTGAAAACATGCCACCTAAAAGTAACTTTATCTAATTAAAACATGCCAAAAAAAATTCATGACACCCTAATGCAGTGGTTTCCAAACTTTATGCTACTATGCCTCCCTTTAAAAAATATGTATAATCTTGGTGCCTCCCCTTCCCCTCTTATTTCATAAATAGATTTTATATAAAATAGATTTATGTTTGCTTCGATTTTAATTCTGGTGCAGAAATCATTTAGAAGAGGAAATATGTCGAACTTATTTTTTTGAAATTTGATTTCCATAGCTCCAATATTTTATGAATGTTTTCACTTTGTTTTTTTGAATCGGTGAATGAATTTGTGGTCCTTGCAATGATTTTTTCTAAACAGATTTGCCTCTTCATTATGATTTTCATCAAGAAAAATTGTAATCTCTTTGAGTTCAAACACCCTCTAAATAACTTTTGAACAGAATAGTATAGAAGGGAGGTATTCTATGGGCTTACCAACATATTCAGAATGCATAGTTTTAAGGAGCATTTGAATTTGTCTGGTCTCGTACTATCTGCAGCCAGAGCTTTTCCTAGCCATCTATAATAACACTTCTAAATCCTAATCATAAATATGTAAGTTGAATCGTATTTTCTTCTCTTGAGAGTTCTACCTCCTTGTTCCATATAGCTTGTATTCTCACTACCTTCACTTGTATCAGCATTGGTATCTTCATTATTAGTGTATTGTCTCTTGTAACCAATCAAAAATTTATCCATTCATCTAAAACTATTAGGATTAAATTAATATTCTGAAAAAATACAACTTCTAAATTACTAATGATTATTTATCAGTAACTAATCAAACAAAAAGCACAATCCCACCCTGCTGAAATGCTTCTGTTGACACTTAAGTTATGAGTGACATTTGAATAAAAAGGTATTGTTTTGATGATTCCTGCGACTAGCAGTTCTAGTGGCCATTTTATAACCCATGCACTTGCAAACCAGTGGTGTCATCCAATTTCTGAAACAAGGAGTTTCCAGTAAAAAAAATCTTTACTGTAGTTACAAAAACCAGATTTTCAACTATGCAATCTACCAGGTAGATTGCATAATTAAAAATATGGTTTGTGTAACTACAGGTAATAGATAGATTCTACCTATATGTCATACATAGTATGCACTAAGTTATATATATATATATATATTACATACTAATCATAATTCATCAATCCATTTCAATGAAATATAATATTTCCAAATAAATGTTTATTTCATGTTTATATCGGAGTTAGAATGAGATAGATAGTGGTAATTTTTAAAAAAAATAGGTTATAAAATTTAATGTTATGTTATAAAACTTTATATATGTTATAATTAAAAAAAAAAATTCACTTTTAAGGTATCGATCTGGTGTTAAAGTTTCCGCAGATTTCAAATGTGCTGAAATTTTCACTTTATCTTTAATGATTGCAAAGATAAAAGCTTGGACTAAAGAATTAAAAAAATAATAATAATTAACGCCAGTTAAAGTATTGTATTTGTTTCATTTCTGTAAGTCCTATAGATTCATCTGTACACAACACACACACAGACACCTCCTTTTATAATAACAGAGATGTTATGAAAATTATATTTCTGTTAAACTTTTCTCTCCTCCCTTGGTTTGCTTCTCCCTATTCCATACCTCCCAGTTTGGAAATCACTGCCCTAATGCATGATAATCGCAGCAACTCAAAATAAAGTGGTAAACATACTTTTGAGATAACCTTTATATATCAATTAACAATCCATAGCTAATTAGAAACTGCTTGACTTGCAAAGTGTTAAAGTATTGTCTTTCATTTTGTACAGATTCATTTGATTTCATTAAATTTTAGCAATATGTATCACTAAGTGCATACTTTTCTTTCTTGACTAATTGACCTATCTAATGAAGTCTATCATGAAGTATTTAAGTGTTTTATCATGAGGAGATTTAAAATTTTTTGTCTTTCTAATTTAGTATTAATGAAGTTATTAATAATGCCCTTGTTTAAAAATTCCTTTTAGCATCCTGGTGGAGAAGAAGTTCTATTGGATTGTGCTGGTAAGACTATTAATTTATGTAAAGTTATAAAAATGTATTCAACTTTTGTAACTAAGCTATTATTTTATTAATTTTATTTGTGAAATTAATGATAACGTTATTGTGTTGTAAATTGGTTTATGTAAGAAGACAAATGATGCTATCCCAATAATGTTCCACAGAAAGATAAAATATACTAACATTTCTTTTTATTAATTATGCATGTGAATTAATTTTAATTGTTTAAAAATTTACTTTAAAAGTAAATGAAACAAGAAAATTCAGATTTTTTTCTTAATAATTTTTATTATGAGATTTTTCTCTTTATACTTTTAATCATCTTGTGCATCAAAATTAGTTTTTCTTTTGGACTGCAGCACCTTTGGTATTTGTAGATACTAAGTATACAATCAAATATTTCAATTTTGAATTTTTTCATTGTTTTGAGGATAAGTCTAAATGTATTCTTGCATACATTAAGAAACTTTATTTTATCAATGATGTTTATATAAACTTAAAATATACTTCATTAAATATTTATACATATATATTTTAGGTCAAGAAGCTACTGATGCCTTTGAAGATGCTGGTCATTCATCAGATGCTCGAACCCTTATGAAAGACTATAAAATAGGGGAACTTAAAGAGGTATCAACAATATTTAATTGTATCAAGTTTATACTTGTAAACAGTTAATTGTTTCAATTTTAGGCAATATATATATATTTTTTATTATTTTGAGGTAATTTTTAATATTTCTGTGGTACGTGATTGTTGATTCTACTATTGAAAATGTTTTTTAGTTACTTCAAAATTTTTTAATTTCAATAAATAATTGTTTTTTTTTATAGGATGATCAAAAAGTGAAGAAAAAGGTAATTATTCTTCATGCCTTCTGGTACTTTAAAACCAAATGTTTTAGTTTTTTCAATTATGGAGCGTATACATTTGCAAGCCGAACCATTCTTTGAAATTATCACACCAAACTTCCAGCAATCCATGAGAAAGAAAGGAACCAACCGCGAGCCACCAGACAGTCATTTGTTAGCCAACAGTGATGACGATGGAGCCTGGAGGTTCATGAGCAGAAAGAAATGCCTCAAACTACACATGACGCCATCCCAATCTGAACTGAGAAGGACTTTGTGTTCGGCGAAAACCCGACAGGAGGCGAATTGCCATGAGTGGTTCAAAAGCTGTTTATTGGGTGCTCTGAATCCAGTCCCAATCACGAGAACTATAGACTCGCAAACAGTTTGGCTCGCAAATGTATACGCACCTTTATAGTTGTAGGCACTGCATGTTCAATTCCTGTCAGGTGCATTCCTCCCTGGTTGTATTTATCTCTTGTGTCAGTAAAAACTTTCATTGTGTGTGTCTATTACTTGATATTGTATGTTGTGTGTGGCCAAATTTGGCCATTTGCTCCATAAAACTCCAAAACCAACCAACCTGATATTCGAACTAGAATTGTTGAATTGCCTTCACTGCAATACAAATTGGTGTCTTGTTTTAAACACTTCAATTAAATATGATCACAATCATGAAAGCTATGTAAATTTCTGTTGAACCATTCTATTTATCAAAGTTATGTTGCATATACTGAAACCTAATTTACATTTACTGGTGTTTCTTTTGTAGGCAAATGGAACCAGTAGTTGGTAAGTTTTTTAGTTTAATAAAAATTCACCTTAAAGTATTAAATCATCTTGCATGGAATCCTTGTTTTTCTATCTCTTAAAATAATTTCTTAACTGTATTTCATATGCAAATAGTGTTTTGTGACAGATCTGTAAAATTTTACAACATTTGTATCTTTATTGTCTATTAAAGTGAAAGTTGTAGGCTGTGTGTGTGATGTATGTTTAGAACACGTTTTCTAAAATGTTTGTAGCATTTCAAAACCTCTTAAAAACTCATGACTTCTTGTCCTATAATATTTCTTTTGACCCTCTGAGTGCAATAAGATTTCATAGTAATACCTCATTACTTTGCAACATATTTAATGACTAAATAGTCACAGCTATCTTTTAAAAAAATGCTAGAGCATTTTTGATTGTTCAAGATGACTAGACCTAGGGATTAAAGTATAAATGACTCTGCTGGAACGCCATGCTTTCATGACCTTCAGAGGTTAAAAGTGCTTTAAAAGCAGAAAAGTGCTTTAAAAAGCCAGAGGTGTTTAAATTAAAACAAATTGTACAAGCTCCTGGTTTGTTAGAAGTTAATATCAAGCAAATATACACTTTTTCAAGTAAGTGTAGTCATTCATTTTTGTGGTGAAACAACTATTTTGTACTGGTGTCCAAATAATGTTACAAATATATTATCTCATGTTTTGTGCAGCAATCTGTAGTCCACAGCCAAATATTTTGTGTTTGTACTTAATTTAAATGCCATCAAATACTTCAAAATTCCCCTTCATTTTTAAATCAGTTACAATCTTCAGTAAATCAATCTTACAAAAATTGGACATAAATTTAGAAATATTTTAAAGCAATTTATAATTTTAATAGCACACTTGAATTTAAAAATAACATTGCTTAGACCCTATGCCTTTGTATATATGAATTTTGCATTACAAAATTCATTCCTTTTGGCTTCAGTGAAAAACATCTTATAACATTTCTTAAAAACTAACCTTGGAGAAACTACAATGAAATACAATTTTTTTAATTTCTCGAGAACTGTTTATATTGTTAGGTGTGTACTTCAGTAATTATTGATGGAATACCTTCTCCAGCTTTTACCTGCGAATCCTTCTACCCGTGGGAGTGGTTTTGGCTGCTGCACTGCTTTACAAAGTATATTCTCGTATGGGCAAGTAACAACATTGAAAACCTCATAGTGGAGAATGAATGTGCCATGCAATGTATTATGTTGTTAAATATTTTATTGATAAAGGCATTATTTTTATAAATGCACATGCAGTCAGTAAGTATGGTGCCAGTATGTATGAAAGTTTTCGTACCTGTTGTGGATTTTTACTTAAAATTTATATTTATGAAGAAGAAAAATAAATCTTATTGTTATAATTATATATATATTGATATTCAAGGTAAAATAAGGTTTCAAGAAATTCAAACTCTATTCATTTTATGTTATGCATTTTGTCTTTGATATCAATCGCCCTGCCTCTGGAATGCCCTTAGTTGAAGTAAAAAACCCATTAAGATGAAACGATAAATTCAATGTATATTTTTAACTGGAAAGAAAATTTACCTTTTTTTGTGTATGGTCACCTCAGATAAGATAATCATTAAAGTACACTTTTTTAGATTTCAGCAAGTAATCGTACATATCAATAGTTTTCAGAATTTTTGCATCACAAGCTGTGTTTGGGGGTTATCATCTTCCCTAACATTGAAGTTGACCATCCTGTAATTTTCTTTTGATAGTATGTCATATTTTCTTAACTCTTTAAATTTATAAATTAAAATTAACTTTTTCTATGTGGAAACTGAAAATCTTTTTTTTCTTCTAAAAATATAAAGTTTTTGCATGATTATGTTAAAAGCCATAAAAAGTGTTTTATAAACTTTTGTAAAAGTTTTTTAGCCATAACAAAACATATTTTAGTGTTATTGAAAACATCTTGACAATAGTGAGAGTTTGAAGGAATAAAATTGGTAATTGCATTTATCTGTTTCATTCAGTGGAGTTGAACCAAGATAATTATCTTGAAATAATTAATAAGAATCTTGAAATAATTTAATTTCCATTTAAAGTACAGCATGTGCTTACAAAATAGTTGGTAATAATTTTGCACTAAAACATCACAAGGCATTGAAGTATTGAATTTTGTCTCCTGATTTTTCAAAAAGAATGTTCTGCTAATTTTATAGTAATTTTTAATTATTTGTCTTTTATTACTGTCATACATCTTGGTGTAATGGTTTTTTATGATTATTGACCAAAATGTTAATGACTGAAGTCTATGAGCAACTGATTGTTATAGTCATTGTTAGATTGTTATAGTCATTCAATTTGATAATTGTACAATAGAGATTGATAAATTAAACTGATTTTTTAAATTTTAAAGTAGATACTTTTTTTTTGTTTGAAATATATCTGATCATTACATCAACATATCATGCATTAAAGTAGATAAACAAAATGTCTTAGTGCTTTACTACATTTCATCACATGTTAGGGGACTACAAATGGGCATTTTATTGTAAATTTCTTTGATATGCATACTTCCTATTGCCATATTCAATCATAGTTATTTATTTAAAACTAGGAATAGGTATCTTTAAAAGATTTTTTTTTCTGCTATTATTTGCAGTAGTTGCATAAACATTAAATTACTGACAAATTTTGTTTTATATTCTTGTATTTAATAACATGTCTCAGTGCCATGCTTGTTTATTTAAATTTCCTTTCCAATTAATTGAAAACATTTTTTATTAGTATCAGAATTACTCTCATTTCAGCTTTTTTTTTATTGATATATTTTACTCAATTTTTTACATTATGTTTGAGTCTTGAACAATGTTCCATAGAGTTTTGAAGATATAAGTGAGTGTATTAGTTCCTCTTAACTTTTGTACACATTTTTCTCTGAAATTCCACTGTAAAATTTAACGTAAGTAATTTTTACTTGACGTTAGATGGAAAATATTACAAAAAAAAAAAGAAAATGTTAAAAACAAGTTAAAATTGTTGAGAGTTCCATAAGACTCAATTCTGCAAATAGTAGATGAGAACTAAGACAAATTAGGATCAGTGGTTAATAAGAAGCTCTATCTCTTAAGCAGTATAGTCTAATGAGAATTTATATTTATATAATTGAAATTTTTCTTGTCACTTAATACTGGTAATCTGTAGCATGTATTTACAGAAGAAATTCACTCTTTCGAGAAAAATGGATCACACATATAAGTAAAAAAAATCAATGTATTGCTAGAAATTTTAATATACTTTTCTCTGCAGTTTAAATGGGAATTTTGTTTGTTTTCCATAGTTCATAATATGTATTATGAATTATTTTTGAATATTAAATGTAGATATTGCTGTATGTTACATTTTTGTGAATTCAATATGTAGATATTGCTGCATGTTACATTTTTGTAAATTCAATATGTTGATTTATTCATACAAGTCAAAGAATCTTAATTTAAAAAAAAATAAAATTGTTTGTATTACAGCTTTTATTGTTAAATTGTTTACTATCACTGAAAAAATTCAATCTAAAGTAGTATTTTCGACAGTGTTTCATCATGATATGAATAAGTGTTCCATAAATAAATATAGTTTAATTAATATAAATAAAAATATATTTCAGGTCTTTTACAAGTCAAATGGGGTTTCAAAAGTGTTTATTGTTGCAACTCATTTTTGTAAACATTATCCTCATATATTCTTAGTCTCATTCTTCCAGTTCTTAGTTTCTAGTTAGCTTTAAAAATGTTACTGTAAAAATTAATGGTTATGGGCACAAGAACATTACATTGTATATATATTTTTTGTTCCACTTTAGTTTCATAAGGTTTTCGTTTGCGAATTATATCTCTTCTAATCACTTTTCTGTTGAGAATATCTTCTAATTCAAAAGAAATAAATTTTCACAGGCATCAATGAGTTTCAAAATTATGTATTTGGCAACAATGTTTAGGATTAGTTGCTCCAGATTTATCTACATAATTAAAATTTAGCCCATTTCACAAGCTGCACACAACACAATCTAGATTGTTTTGCATCTGGCCACTATCTAACTGGTTTATTAGGAAATCAGTTTTTCACTATACTCTAAGTAACGTGGACCATGGTTGGTTTTTAATCTCATTCTTCCTCGGATTGGCCAATTCCTAGCCTAAGTCACCCTTTACCTTTGTTTGCTTCAAAGATCAGTCAGAAATTTCTAATATTAGACAAATCTCTGAATAATTTTTGGTGCCAATCAGGCATCACACATTTTACATATTTGATTTTTCACTACAGCAAATCACTTTGTTTTAATCATTTTTAAGAATAATATTGATATTTAAAAATTGGTGCTTTTAATGGACAAGTGTTGTGTAATTTAAAGTTTGGTATTGCACAAATATATGTCAACTAAATTTCAATATCCTTACTACTCATAACTTCCTCTGCCATACTCAACAACACATAAAAGCATTTCTTTCATATAGAATATTAATTTCACACTATAACTAAAAAACGATCAGTGCGATTTAAGTTTAACTGTATTGTAATGCTGATCCTTGGAAGTCAGTATTCTAAAATATTTAAATGCCACTACCTAGTGGGGTTCTTCCATTAGGGCTAGTAGCTTACAAGCTGAGGACAGCACAGGTTCGATTCCTGTAACTACCCTGGGTAATTTTCCCGTCTGTGTCAGTACAAAGTCCTTGTCCATTTACTTAATGGGAAAAAATGTTATTTGTCTAGATCTGACCCTGCCGACCAACTGGTCTGGTGGTTAAGGTGTTAGCCTCCAGATCGGAGGGTTCCCGGTTCGAATCCTGGTCATTGCATAGATGTTTTTAAGCGTATGGTGTAGAGGCGGCTGATGCACCTTAAATCTGTCTTGGCCGGAAGTCCTGACAATGGGTTGGTGTAGACCAGGAGTAGCCACCCTGTGGCGCATTGCATCCATGTGCCTACTTCTTCGTTTGAAGTAGGTTATGTAACTGAATCTATCTTCATATTTTCAACATCAGAGTACTCTCAGTTCCATTCATACAGCTTTCTTACTCATCAGTTCGTCGCAATTTTTTGACAGTTTATAATTGATATTCTGTGTGATACGACGTACGTATTAGTGATCTGTTTGTTCTTTTTTTTTTTTTCAACATTTATAGTTTTGTACTTATCTCTTTTTTTAACATTCCTGCTGTCCATCAAAGTGCAAAAGAATCGCAGAAAGTGAAAGTAAGCGTGAATTTAATGAACAGTGGGATATTGTGATGTTGTATACATCAAGTCCATCAGGAAAACCGTTTTGCATTGCTTGTGGAAGTACTCTTTCACTTAATGGAAGACATGATCTTCACACTATGGAGCACAGCATCAGACTAACATAGAAGGAAAAATAAAGCTCGCTCGTGGGTCTTGACGTTGACTGATGCTTTGTATGAAATTGTTTTAGCATTGGCGAAATAAAGAACCTTTTTCTAACGGAGAAGAAATTGTTAAGCCTTGTCTCCAAATATTTCCATGCCATTTTGGCAATAAAGGTGTTGAAATGAAAGCCAACGAAATCGCTATATCAAATCACAGTTACGAGACGTATCGAGGGAATCTCTCCAGTTAAGCATTTTGATAAGATGAATTGATTATAATTTTAATGTCTTTGAAGAACTTGCCTGTCTGGAGTCCTTGCATGATAAAACAAGAGGATCATACATATTTGAAAAAGTAAAATCATGCCTAGAAAATCTAAAATCAGAGTATAGTAAACTCATCAATGTGTATACTGACGGAGCGCTGTCAATGCTAGGTTAAGTCAATGGCACTACAACTTTGCTTGAAAAATCTAAGTTGTTCATTACTAAAATATCCCTTTATTATATTTCCCAAGAGCCACTGTGTGCAAAATCTTTGAAGATGCAGCATGTTGTTACCGGTTGTGAAATGTGTGAATACATTAGAACAACAGCATTAAACAGACAAGAATTCGGAGAATACTGTGAATTGTTAGACTTTGAGAATATGGTGAAATCGGGTCCTTCATTGTGGGATGTGCGCTGGATTTCTAGTAGACAGGTTCTGAGTAGATTTTGGAAATTGAAAAATGCTACTTAGGATTTTTTAGAACAGAAAAATTAATTACCTGATGGTTAAGGTTGAATTCCCTATTTTTGATAACAACGGGCTATTTGATTTGGCATTTTTAGTTGATAATATTAGCCATCTCAATGTTTTAAATTCGAAACTATGAGACAAGAATAAATAATTCCTTAGCTTAGTAAATAGCATCAATTAATTTAAAATGAAATTAAAACTGTTCATCTCAGTTAGAAAATCAGGATTTGAGTCAATTTTCATACTTGAATGAGCATAGAGGGAATTCTGCTGCGAATAATAACAATTTGACCAAATATACACTCTATAACAAAAAAAATCGACGCACCAAGAAGGAGTTGTCCGATGGAGACAAAAATTGGTGGATAGGAAAATTATGTACAGAATAGAAAATGAATAAAATTTCAGAACAATCGAATGATTTATTTCAGAGTTACAGTAACGAGCTCAATAAGGTGTTGATCCGCCTCTAGCCTGGATGCAAGCTGCCACACGGCGTGGCATAGACCGATAAAGCTCCCGGATGGTCTACTGCGGTATTTCTTGCCAAATTTGCTCCAATTGTCGGACTATGTCATCAACATTCCCTACCAGATGCAGTCGCCTTCCCATCATATCCCAGACATGCTCGATGGGAGAGAGATCTGGTGATCTGGCTGGCCAAGGAAGTGTTTGACAAGCTTGAAGACAGTTCATAGCAACACGTGCCGTATGTGGTCTGGCATTGTCTTGCTGAAAAATAAGCCCAGGGTACTGCGAAAGGAACAGTAGCAAAACAGGTCTCAGAATATCGTCAACGCACCGCTGTGCAGTAAGTGTACCTCTAATGACGACCAAAGGGGTCCGGCTATCAAGGGAAATGGCACACCAGACCATAACTCCTTGCTGAGGGCCCGTGTGGCGTACAATAGTGAAAGCAGGATCGGCACGCTGCCCTGGGCTTCTCCAGACACGTCTTCGATGATCGTCAGGACACAGTTGGAAGCGGGATTCGTCGCTAAAGACAGTACGTCCCCAGTCAGCATCATTCCAGCCTGATCGAGCCAAGCACCACTGTAATCTGGCTCGATAGTGTGCAGGCGTGAGTGGCAGGTAGCGTAACGATCGGTACGAGCGTAGATTTCGCTCTCTCAGCCGTTTGTGAATGGTCATGGTGTACACTCGTGTGTGGGTCGCACGACTGATGGTTGATAGCGATGAATCAGGCGCTGTGACAGCTGATCTGACAATCACTCTGTCCTCGCGATCTGTTGTGGCCCTACGTCGACCGCTACCATCATGACGCTGAAATCTGCCACTGTCCACCCATTCTTGCCAGCATCTTCTAATCGCCGCATTGCTTCGACTCACATAACGAGCGATTTTCCGATTTGCCCAACCTGCCTCTTTCAAACTCTGAAAGTTGCTCGTAATGAGCTCGAATCCTGCGGTGAGGCATTTTTTCAGTCGTTGAAAGGTGTCCTAAATCGCCATGCAGCAGAAATTTTTAACAACAGTTCAAGAATAACTCCTTATATACATCTGCTGGATGCGCAGCTCCGATGCGCTGGAGATCGCACTGTTCATTCATTGGACACCAAATTTTAATCATTTGCATATTTGGTCAAAACATTTTTGCATACGAAATTTCAAAGCAATCGGATGATTCCTTCTTGGTGCGTCGATTTTTTTTTTTGTTATAGTGTGTACTTTAAAACATATGAAGTAATTGCAAGGGTCATTTGAAAGTCGTTTATGATTTGGCTAATGAAGAAAACTGCATTCTCTTATTTATAAATCTATTTTCACGAAGTGTACAAAACGTAATGAAGTTGCATAGTAACATACAAATGGAGCTTAATGATTAAAAAATAAATTCATCATTGAAAATGAAATCTGAAGAGCTTTTTTCTGATCAAAATGCTTTTGACATGATTAATTTCAGGCGTCCATTACTCTAAACATTTCCCAGAACTAAAAAAATTTGCAAAATTTAACTATGTCGTTTTGGAACGACATACAGATGTGAACAGGCATTTTCATCCATGAAATTTATTAAAAGCAAAACAAGGTCGCGAATGACTGATTCAAATTAGAAGATTTCTCTGCTGCTCTCAGTAACAAGTTTAACACCCAACACTGAGAGACTAGCAAAATTCAAATGGGCTCAAAAATCTTATTTATGGTAAGTAATCTTTATGTGTTGCAATAGATATTGTTTTACAAACAATAATAAAAAATTTTAAAAATGTTTATGTCAACAATCATACTTTTATTGAAAAGGTTATTAAGGATATGCCAGGCCCATGAACGTAAGAAGTTAGAAAAGGTGCTTGATTTGTATGGCGCATCTGAACTCGTAAATGGAAAAATTTGACTCATGGTATGGAAAAGATTGGCCATCCTTGGTGTAGAAGTTTGGAGAGGGGTGCCAGCTCAGGTGTTGCCTCGTCATCTAACCGTGGTTCGTAATTACGTGGTGTCCTCAGATCTTTCCCTTGCGGGATTGATCCCGGGCCGTCGTCAATAGCACGTTGTGTTGCTCTAGTACGACGTTAACTAAAATTACCAATTACCGACCAACCGGTATAGTGGTTAAGGTGTTAGCCTCTTGATCGGAAGGTTCCTGGTTCGAATCCGGGTCCGGGCATGGATGTTTGTAAACGTATGGTGTAGAGGCGGTTGGTGCACCTTAAATCTGTCGTGGCCGAAAGTCCTCACGTTGGGTTGGCGTGGAAGTTTGGAGAGTGGGGTGCCAGCTCAGGTGTTGCTTCGTCATCTGACCGTGGTTCAAAATTACGAGGTGTTGTCCTCGGATCTTTCCCTTAAGGGACTGATCCCGGACCGTCGTCAATAGCCCGTTGTGTTGCTCTAGTACGACGTTAACTAAAATTACCAATTACCGACCAACCGGTATAGTGGTTAAGGTGTTAGCCTCTTGATCGGAAGGTTCCTGGTTCGAATCCGGGTCCGGGCATGGATGTTTGTAAACGTATGGTGTAGAGGCGGCTGGTGCACCTTAAATCTGTCGTGGCCGAAAGTCCTCACGTTGGGTTGGCGTGGAAGTTTGGAGAGTGGGGTGCCAGCTCAGGTGTTGCTTCGTCATCTGACCGTGGTTCAAAATTACGAGGTGTTGTCCTCGGATCTTTCCGTTAAGGGACTGATCCCGGACCGTCGTCAATAGCCCGTTGTGTTGCTCTAGTACGACGTTAACTAAAATTACCAATTACCCTTCCTTTTGCTACACCCCGGACCTACTTTTCAACAAGATAATGCTCGGCTGCACACGGCAAGTGTTGCTATGAATTTCTTCAAGCTTTCCCAACACTTCCTTGGACAGCTAGGTCTGATCTCTCTTCCATAGGGCACATTAGGGACGTTATGGGAAGACTATTGCAACCATCCCGGAATGTTGACCATTTAGCCCGACAATTTGGCAAGAAATTCCGCAGGACACCATACGGGAACTTTTTTAGTCTATGCCACGCTGGGTGACAGCTTGCATCCAGGCCAGAGGTGTACCAACGCCTTATTGACTTCCTCCCTTTGTAACTGTCAAACTCTTAAATTAATCATTCAATTGTTCTGAAATTTTAATCGTTTGTTTTTTTATGTATGTTCTTCCCCATCCACCAATTTGTATCGCAATCGGACAACTCCTTGGTGCGCTGATTTTTTTTTGTTTGTTATAGAGTGTATATAAAAGGATGTGTGTGTATTCTTCATACAAATCTACACCATTTGACCAATCTACACCATATTTGGTATACTAATACTTTAGAACACTGCGGAAAACATATCTATTTCTTTCCTGCCTTTAGACCAGGCCTCGAAATAGATTTTTTAATACAGGTGCACCTTGTATACCTAAGTTCTTAAATTAAGTGTAGATTATATTTCAAGTGCACATTAAAAGAAAAACGTAATTCACTCATGTCCATAAATTAAGGATAATGCCAGCTCCGGTAAATAAAGGTTCAGAAACAAAACAAACGTGACTTATTCATAAAGCCCATTTATTAAACAAAAGACAAAGAACAAAAAAAGATGTTAAATGTATGATACCATACATAAAAACTACAATTTTTGTTCACTGGAAACATTACAAATAATATCGACCTTACAAAAACTTAAGATGATATGGTTGGTATGATGGTTAATACATTGTATGTCTCCCATACGATGAAATCCAGTCCGTACAACGCCTAGGCAGGCTGAGGATCAAATTATCGAGCTGATCTTGGTGAAGATCACTCCACTCAGAAAGCAATGCTCTCCCAAGTTCCGGTACATGTAGGAGGTGGTTGACGGGCTGCAACTCCTCGGCCAAGCACGTCCCACAAATGCTCTATCGGATCCAAGATGGGTGAGAATACTGGCCATACCATACGGGGGATACCCTCAGATTCAAGGCATTCGTTTACAATGTTTGCACGGTGAGGACGGGCGTTGTCATCCATAAACAAAAATTCTGCGCCCATGGCACCCCTTAACATACGTACATACTGTTCCAGAATGATGTCCCGATAAATTTGGCCTCTCATGGTTCCGATTTGAGCGTGTAGATCTGTTCTGGAGCCCAGTATAATTTTGCCCCAAACGAGCAAACCTCTACCACTGTAACGGTGTCAGGCGGGGTTTTGCTTTTTGCTGGAGTTCCTGAGCGGCTGCTCTTGATCTCCGAAGTAACTAGAATGCAGAATAGTTATAAAGTTCTTTTACTGAACATTCTTGTGGCTGGGTCCAATCAGGCTGCTCGACGTCAGTCCAATCGGGTTGCTTGGTAACATCACGTGACGAGATTAACATAACTCTAGTGCCAGGATGAAGAATGCAATGAAGGTGGAAAATAAGGGCGAAGTTAAGAAATGGCTGCATTGCAGCTTGAGTTTAACATAGCAATTAATTGAAAAAATTGTAGAAAATCAGGAAATTATAATTTCTAATTTGAGGTTTTAAATATCTATGGCTTATGATGGCTCTAGGCCGTGAACATTTTATTCGACGAAAGTCATATCTGGGGATTTGCTGAATAGCAATATCATCAATAGTCTCCAATTTGACATAAAATTTAAGGGCAATTTTATTGAAAAGTTCTAACACATTCAGGTCTTTACGAATTTGATCGTTTCGATAGAACAATGGAGCATTTAAAATTATCCTGAGTTTGGAATTTTGAAGAGTTTCGAGTTTTCGGAGTTGGGTTTTAGCTGTATATCCCCAGAAAACGGTGTCGTTCAATGATGTCGTCTTGGTGGTAGCGGGTACCTGTCGTTCTCCATATGAACGTCCATCGTGAATCAGACTACAAGCTAAACCTGGACTCGTCGGAAAACATCACACAAGCCCACTGTGACGAAGTTCACATTGCATGTTCTCTACTCCAGGCTAACCGCTGACGACAGTGAGTTGCCGTGAGCGGAACACATCTGACAGGCCTGCGAGCATATAGACCATGTACTAAACGTCTGTAAATGGTTTGCCTTGAAGCTGTCCTACCCGTGGCTGAAGATAGCTGACGTGAATGGTCGGATGCTGTGCTCCGTCTGCAGTCCGTTCTTTTTGCAGTTACTGCCAAATACCGGTCGTCATTCGGCGTTATAACTAGGAGACGACCTGTACTGTAACGTCTACTGACATTTCCATCATTTTGGAATCGTTGCCAAAGCCTAGAGATGACACTTTGGCCGATTCCAAGTTCCACTGAAACTTCCGTCTGAGTACGCCTACATTCCAGGCGGCCGATAATTCTACCACGTAAAAAATCATCGACATGCGTCTTCTGTGCCATAACTATTCGATTGTGGCACTGAGCGGCTTACAGAACGCTTGTGAACAATTTTACTTTGCTACCATTCCTTATATACACGTCTCTTACACTTTCGTCATAGTAACGTACTATCGGCGTCATCTGATGTCTTACTGAAATTTGGATATTATTCCTGAATATGTGTGCGATAATTCTACAGGTGAAATTTTTTCATTAGAGTTCGATTTCCGTGTGATTCTGAATTATCCTTAATTTATGAACATGAGTGTATAAGATAGAAAATAATGGATAATAGATAGAGAATAATGGATAATAGATAGAAAATAAAAATATTTAAACAATTATTTTGCAAAATTATTACTTGCAAATATTCAGTCATCATCAGACATTGGTGGGCAATCAGAAGCGTCTACGTTTTTGGCAGATCTTTTCCCATAAGGTTTAGTGTCCATCCTTCTTTTCGTATTTTTTATCCATTGCAACACAGCATTTACTGGATTAAAAGTATCTAAGGTCTCTTCACTTAGGTTAATACGCATTAGATCAACCAATGTCTTAGGATGAAAGGAGCATATCCAGTCATTTTTCACACGTCCCATTAACGAGAATCCACACTCACACTCAGCTGTATTGATGGGAATCAATGGATCCAATTTGTATGAGACCGTGAATATCTTTATATCTCCCAACATCATCTGATATAACTTTCTGCCACAAATCTGGAATTTGTTCCTTTTTATATTCTTTTCGTTTTTGTGAACACTCTTTTGGTTTTCCCACACATGCATGTACGACGTTAATCACATTTTTTTTTAAATTTTCCTTTGGATCATCGCCTCAACTTTATTAAAGCTATTTTCTTCTAATGGAATTAGAAAATGCAACCATAAATTCTCATTTTCTTCGTTCTCATAGCTCACAATTTCTTATTGTTTGGCCAATTACATTTTCGAAGACAGCAAAAGCAGACAAACGTGGATCCTTAACAATGGATTTAAATCTGTCTTCAATCTGCGAACTGCATAGTTGGATTATGTGTCGTGTTCCTTTCAAAAATTTATTTTTTGCAAGGTCTCCGGCGAACAGCTGTGTTTAAAAATTACGAGGTGTTGTCCTCGGATCCTTCCCTTAAGGAAATTATCCCAGACCGTAGTCAATAGCCCGTTGTGTTGCTTTAGTACGACGTTAATTAGAAATTACCGGCGAACAGCTGTTGCGACAGTCGCTTCAACAGAGCCATCTGGAAAATGTTTCGATCATCGGAAAGTTCTGGTGGCAGTGGCACCAAGTAAACCTTCCTCCTATATAAACCCGTTACGGCCCAGCGATTATGTTTTCGCATAGTGTGTATTTAGGAATTTTAATTACGTTCTTTTAGAGCGAGAGAGGTCAAAACTAATATTTTGTTCATACACCAAAATAACATAAAACACGTTCCCCCCTTTTTTTAGGTGCAGCAGTGCACTTAACGGGAAAAAATTAGATGCACAATTTTATTTTCACGTGCACCCGGGTATTTCGAGCCCTGCTTTAGACTTATCTGTAGCCTTGAAAATTGGCACACAGGTGGTCCTAAAAGTACCCATCGAAAACCAATTTTAAAACCTAAAGTTTGTTTCTCTGCAATAATTACCCATGGACTAGGAAACACGTTCTGCAGGGTTTGTGTATTTGAGTTAACACCTAAATGTCGCAACCGGTATAGTGGTTAAGGTGTTAGCCTCTAGAGCGGAAGGTTCCTGGTTCGAATCCGGGTCCGGGCATGGATGTTTGTAAACGTATGGTGTAGAGGCGGCTGGTGCACCTTAAATCTGTCGTGGCCGAAAATCCTCACGTTGGGTTGGCGTGGAAGTTTGGAGAGTGGGGTGCCAGCTCAGGTGTTGCTTCGTCATCTGACCGTGGTTCAAAATTACGAGGTGTTGTCCTCGGATCTTTCCCTTAAGGGACTGATCCCGGACCGTCGTCAATAGCCCGTTGTGTTGCTCTAGTACGACGTTAACTAAAATTACCATTACCATTACCATTACCTAAATGTCGCGGTCATATTTAAGCTGTCGCGGTCATATTTGAAACCCGAGCAACGTTATTCATCTAGACTTATATAATATTTAAAAAACATTTATTTGTATATTGAAACATTGGGGTCCGGGCCTTTTCATACCTCTATTAGAGAGTACATATAAGCAATTTTCAATTTCTACCCTGCATACTTTTTTAGTTTCAGTTAGATGTAGATGTGAGTGCTAGCAAGTAGGGATGCGACATCGACAGCAAAACATCGATGTTCCAAATTAAAACATCGATAGTGATAAAACGTCGTTCCAAAAACATCGATGTTTTTAAAATTCAGTGTATATAAACTTTTTTCCCCATTTCTTAAAACTGGTTTAGCAAACTAAGGACGCAACATCGACAGCAAAACATCGATGTTAATAATGCATCTCTCCCAAACTATCGATGTTTTTAAAATTCAGTGAATTCAAACTTTTTCCCCCATTTCTTAAAATTGGTTTAGCACCTAGTGATGCTACACCGACAGCAAAACATCAATGTTTAAAATTGAAACATCGATGTTGATATTTGCATCGCCCCCAAACTTTCGGTGTTTTTAAAATTCAGTGCATTTAAACGTTTTACCCCATTTCTTATAACTGGTTTTAGCAACTAGTGATGTGACATCAGCTCCAATACATCGATGTTTTTTATAAAACATCAATGTTTTGAAAACATCGACATCGATGTCGTATCCCTACTTTTCAGAACCTTCACCTTTGGTCACTTTGGTCTAAAAGTATGTTCAATTTGCTGTTTATGAAAATTATGCTACTTTGTTATTTTGTAAATTTTTATAACGGTACTTTTTTCATTTAAAAATAAAACATCGACAACGTAAAAACATCGAAAAGTATAAACATCGATGTTACAAAAACATCGACCCCAATACATCGATGTTAAATACGTCGATGTTTTTTTAAAAAACATCGATGTTTTGAAAACATCGACATCGATGTCGCATCCCTACTAGCAAGATATCGGTGCTACAAAAAACTAACATACAATTTTCCCCTTCATTTTATCAACGAATATTCTGATTAAAATGTTTTGATACTTGATGTTCTGCAGTTTGTTTGAATCTAGTAGTGCGTACGAAAAGCATTTGTACTAATTACCTTTTAGAAGGTTTAGATCTACTTTAATCGAGATATTGCCGTACCTGAGATTTTCATAGATTTTAATTTCATTGCTAGTTGCGCGAACACACTATTTTTCCCATGAAATGTGATTTGTGTGTGTGTTTTGTTTCTAGTGTATTTTAAAATGCTCAAGAAATTATCAGGTACTAGCCACTGCTTGGCTCGCCCGGCGTTGCCCGTGGTGTAAGGTATTAATCTGGTGTAAAATTTTCCGCAGATTTCAAATCCGTTGAAGATATATATTCAATTAAAAAATTATTTATTTAAAAAAAAAATTATATTTTTAGGTATCAATCTAAGTTAAAATTTTCCTCAGATTTCAAATACGTTGAAATTTTTACTTTGTCTTTAACGGTCTAGCAGATAGAAAAAAGAACTAACTTCAGTTAAAAGATTTATTGTCAGGCTGGAAATTTATTCGTCCGCGCAAAATCAAAGCGGAAATGAAAAAAGTAATACTCTCGGTGTTCTGCGGTTGAAACTTGGCATGATTCCAAACCCTGACTGCAAGGTCACACAGGTAGAAAAAGTTCTCCGCGTTTGAAAAAGTGATGGTGACTAACTATTAACTAAAACTATTAAATTCATTTAAAAATCCGAATTTTAAAATTCACCGCGACCCAAAAATTGCAAAAAATTTGGACTAACTTCCTATTATAATAGTAGAGATGCATCGGTATCGTAAGCTCTACATTTGAGAGGGAAAATGTGAGATTTAAATGTCGAAGGCAAACGAACCATACGTTTGTGAGATGATTATTAAATTTAACATTTTTGAATAATCAATAATATGCTAATTCCCTCTGAATAATGTTATAAAATGTATCGAATATAACAATGCTGGGGCTGAAACCGTTTCGATCATCCCCCTCATATGCCACCCACTATTCGGAAGGATTTACTCACCTCCAAATTTAATGTGCACATGAAGTACAATAGCTCGTTGAGTTATCGACCAGAAGACTAAAAGATGCTTGATAATCAAAGAAAAGTGCCAACTATTCCTTAGGTTCTCTAAAAATTCAGAGAGTTGAAAGTGAAAACCCATTCTGTTGACATCGCCATTTTACTGTGTTTGCACCGTTGGAAGAAATATCTACATCCCCTGGGCAAAGTCACCTTCAGAACACGATCAAATAAGATAAAACAAGAGGTCACAACGTATTTTCATTGTACAATGACCTTCAGTTATTCTAGATCTGACAATGTTCTTATACACTCCATTTCTCTTGTACATTGTCTGTCCAAGGTCTTGAAAGTTTTCGCTTGTCAATATTTAAACCACAAGTTTCTGAATTTGTCACGTCCCTTTCTCTCATTTATAGCCTTGGAATCTTGTACTTCAAAATAATAACCTGCATCCTTCACTTAAACAATATTGAATACTTTTACAATGAATATGCTTGACCTCGTGTATTGAAAACGCAGCTATATGATCTCCTAAGCCGCAGGTAAAAACAGGTTTTCTTAAAATTTTACGAAAATTTTCCACTTTACTGAAATTATTTTAATGACACTGCCGACTTTCAACCGCTCTAATTCATTACTCAGTTGCAATCATGATAATTTTTATACTAAACCTTTGTGAAACTATGACTTTCAAATTATGTTTCACACACATAAACTAAATATGTAAAATTTTCGGTAATAATCTTTTGGAGAATAATTGAGAATTTTCTTTTTATAAGGCATAAAAAGATTTAAAAAAAATTCATGCAATATCTTTTTAATCGATGAATGAATACATAAAAATAATAAGCAAAAATGTAGTTCTTCTGAAGCTAACAGTTAAAAAAGTAAACATTTCAATAATTTTGTTGAAAGTGTCTGAATTATTTACTACAACATTATGTGTAGTTATTTTCGAGTTCACCCAGAGTTCATTTTTATTAGATCCACAAGCATTTTAATATGTGTGCTGCACTACTACATACAGAAGATATGTGATAAGTTATTTTTATCTTGACTTCACACACACCGTGGCAACAGCTTTATCAGTTATACATGAAAATGTATAATTTTCAATGAAACATATAAATTATAAATAACTTCTTTTAAACATTGGTTAATTGTATTGTGAATGATATAATAATAATAATAATCTAAAATACATTTCATATTCAATCTGCAATCAATGAATTACAATTTCCAGATATATTTGGTTTTAACAACAAGAAAATTCTCGAATGTTTAAAATTTTAATGTTTGAAGAATATGCTCGTGTAGTATTGTCTTGGAAATATTCTTTGCTAACAACTCAAGCATAAACTACTTACATAAAAACTAATAAATATACTTTGAAAATGAAGAATTATTTTAAATTTGGTGCAGATTAAGAACATGAACGCGTATGCTCAGAGAGCTAATTAGAAAAAGGGGCTGAAATGATAAGGGCAAACTGTTTTATTTTTTGAGGGAGAAAAATATTCTTTACAGATTCCGTGTGCATATTCCACGGATACCCCACGATCGTACAAAAAAAAATGGAACTTTGAATCATTAAAAAAAAAAGCTTTTGTTTTCACACAAGAAAATTACTAACGGAAAGTTCATAAAAAATAGACTGAAGCAATAGTGCCTGTACACAAATGTGGATGTTGCCACCTTTCCTTCGAGGCAAAATCTATATAATCCTATTTAAAATTAAGATAGGGCCGCAGTCGTTGGCGTGGAATGGAAGTTTAGAGAGGGGTTACAAGTCAGGCGTTGACCTCGTCATCTGACCGTGGTTCAAAATTTCGTGGTGTTGACCTCGTCATCTGACCGTGGTTCAAAATTTCGTGGTGTATTACTCGGATCTCTTCCCTTAGGGAATGATCCTGGACCATCGCAATAGCCCGTCGTGTTGCTCCAGTGCGACGTTAATTAGCTACCTAAATTAAAATGATAATTGTAATTTTTAGTTAACGTCGTACTAGAGCAACACAACGGGCTATTGACGACGGTCCGGGATCAGTCCCTTGAGGGAAAGATCCGAGGATAACACCTCGTAATTTTGAACCACGGTCAGATGACGAAGCAACACCTGAGCTGGCACCCCACTCTAAATTAAAATGAAGATAATGTATTATTTAATGGTAATGGTAATGGTAATTTTAGTTAACGTCGTACTAGAGCAACACAACGGGCTATTGACGACGGTCCGGAATCAGTCCCTTAACGGAAAGATTCGAGGACAACACCTCGTAATTTTGAACCACGGTCAGATGACGAAGCAACACCTGAGCTGGCACCCCACTCTCCAAACTTCCACGCCAACCCAACGTGAGGACTTTCGGCCACGACAGATTTAAGATGCACCAGCCGCCTCTTCACCATACGTTTACAAACATCCATGCCCGGACCCGGATTCGAACCAGGAACCTTCCGATCTAGAGGCTAACTGTATTATTTAAATAATTAAGATAAATATTCTTTTCCGTCGCATTAATTTCATTAATAAATTATCTTCTAAACACTAATTTTGGATTTCAATTCATTTTGACAACGCATAAGGACTAGCGAAAAGCTGGCTTTTCTTACAGGTTCTGTCTCTGGAATACTTGCCTGTCTGACTTTTACTAGCTCTCTATTTTTGTAAGTAATGGTACTGGTAATTAACGTAGTTTTAGAGCAACACAACGGGCTATTGACGATTGTCCGGAATCAGTCCCTTAAGGGAAAGATCCGAAGACAACACCTCGTAATTTTGAACCACGGTCAGATGACGAAGCAACACCTGAGCTGGCACCCCACTCTCCAAACTTCCACGCCAACCCAACGTGAGGACTTTCGGTCTCGACAGATTTAAGGTACACCAGCCGCCTCTACACCATACGCTTACAAACATCCATGCCCGGACCGGATTCGAACCGGGAACCTTCCGATCTAGAGGCTAACATCTTAACCACTATACCTATTGGCACTGAGGTCCACTCCCTGGGAAAACAACGTTTGCTTTCCTTGTGGCGCCGTACGCCATCCCACCATTGGTATGATGGCAATCACCCTGGACTCTCAATCACATGCTGTGGCCCTCGGCCTTTTCAATCGGCCATGGCCAGATTTCGAAGTGGCCATCTTAAAAGTATCAAATTTCAGAACGGGGAGAGAATTTTCCCTCCTTGTTCCTGTTCCCTACCTGCCAGTCCTGATCACCTTCTTCTCTGTCTTGGCGCTTCGTATAAGCAGCTGTTGGTTGATCAGGACTTTTTGCAGGTATATGGGGATCTGGCACGACGGGGCCTTCTGGACCTGGTGTAGGCTTTCCTACACCAGGGGGATGTGCAACAACAACAACAACAACAACAACATACCTATTGGTCGGTTTATGTTTGTAAGAAAAGGACTAGCTTTGTTTCTTTTCTGAATAGCAATACGATTGTAGAGGGCTACATGACAGGGAGAATTTGCTTGTACGCCACATATGGAGAGGACAAGTCCAAAAGTCTTGCCCTCTCCCAATAATTTTATTGAGAGAACCAGACCTCTCCGAGTAGAAAGAGTAAGTATTATAATGTACTAATTTTATCTATGAATTTTGATGAATTTTTTTACTAATGTGAGGGGAAATATTTAAATTTATGATTGTTATCAATGTAGGATAAATATTAAAACGTTTAATTATTACTAAAATAAGAATGGTGATTTTAAATAACGTCATACTAGAGCAACACAACGGGCTATTGACTACTGTCCGGGATCAATCCCCTAATGAAAAGATTCGAGGACAACACTTCGTCATTTTGAACCATTGTCAGATGACGAAGCAACACCTGAGCTGGCACCCCACTCTCCAAACTTCCACACCAAACCCAACGTGAGGACTTTCGGCCACGATTAACAAGGACTTTTGGCCAGATTTAAGGTGTACCAGCCACCTGTACACCATACGCTTACGAACATCCATGCACTGACCGGATTTGAACCACGAACCTTCCGATCTAGAGTCTAACACCTTAACATTCAGACGGGACGGGTTGGTATGCGATTATTACTAAAAAGAGGCTAAATATATTAAAATTTTCGATTATTACTAATGGAGTGTAAGTATTAAAATTTACAATTGTTACCAACGAAGAATAAATATTAAAATTTACCATTATTATTAATGAAGGTAATTGGTAATTTTTTAGTTAACGTCGTACTAGAGTAACACAACGGGCTATTGACGACGGTCCAGGATCAGTCCCTTGAGGGAAAGATCCGAGGACAACACCTCGTAATTTTGAACCACGGTCAGATGACGAAGCAACACCTGAGCTGGCACCCCACTCTCCAAACATCCAAGGCCAACCCAACGTGAGGACTTTCGGCCACGACAGATTTAAGGTGCACCAGCCGCCTTTACACCATACATTTACAAACATCCATGCCCGGGCCCGGATTCGAACCAGGAACCTTTCCGATCTAGAGGCTAACACCTTAACCACTATACCGGTTGGTCGGCTGTATTAATGAAGGATAAATTTTAAAATTATGTGTACCACAGTGAATAACCAAATAGGTAGTTTCAACTAAACACCCACGCACTGTTGGGATATGGGATCTTCCCCCCCCCCTAAAAAAAATGAATAAATTAAATACAAAAAAAATAACAACGCAAATTTTTTGTAATTGACGACAAATGCTATGTAATGTAGCCGACCAACCGGTATAGTGGTTAAGGTGTTAGCCTCAGGTTCATGGTTCGAATCCGGGTTCGGGCATGGATGTTTGTAAGCGTATGGTGTAGAGGCGGCTGGTGCACCTTAAATCTGTCGTGGCCGAAAGTCCTCACGTTGGGTTGGCGTGGAAGTTTGGAGAGTGGGGTGCCAGCTCAGATGTTGCTTCGTCATCTGACCGTGCTTCAAAATTACGAAGTGTTGTCCTCGGTTCTTTCCCTTAAGGGACTAATCCCGGACCGTCGTCAATAGCCCGTTGTGTTGCTCTAGTACGACGTTAACTAAAAATTACCAATTACCAATTATGTAATATAAATAAACTTGTTACTTAAAAGAAAGCTCTATTGGTCGGTGAATTAGCGCTGCATTGCACTAACACAACGAGCTATTGGAGCCGGTCCGGGATCAATCCCAAACGGCAAAATCCTAGAACATTATTCGTCATCTGACCGTGGTTCAAAATTGCGTGGTGTTGTCCTCGGATCTTTCCCTTAGGGAATTGTTCCCGGACCGTCGTCAATAGCCCGTTTGGTTGCTCTAGTATTACGTTAATTAAAATTACCTAGGACAACATATCGTAATTTTGAACCACGGTCAAACGACGAGGTCAACGTCTGAGCTGGCCACCCCACTCTCCAAATTTCTACACCACGCTAACCTGAAGACATTTGAGGTCACGACAGATTTAACATGCACCAGCTCCCACGTACACTATGGTCTATGATATGTTTACACCATATTTAATGAATTAAAATATGCTGACAAAGCGTTATCCACTTTTATTTCGTGCTGTGACAAAACAGCTGGTGCGGAACCGCCAGTTTGAGACTAGTGCTTTTAGGAAACGACTAACACAAAAACTCACGTGAATTTTATTTCTGTAAGTTTCACTTTCCTACTTTTGAAGAAGGTCCCACTCGTCTGTGAGGAAAAACCCAGACTCCATACAGACAGGAGAAAGAAGCCAAGATGGCATTATCACGAAAAATGCGGTCAGTTTGACAGGCATCTTCCGTGAAATCCGGGTTCGAAATACCATCTTTCCCAATTGCCTTACCCACTGTAATCGAGCCTTTTCGACTTCTGCTGAGATCCGCGCTCGATCGCGGTTGGAGAGATCGGAATTGGGTATTGAAAGTCGTCTCACCCAGCTTATTTCGCGACTCGTTTCGAAACCAGCTGCTTGCGTAACTTAGCAACGAAGCAAAAGGAAAAGCGGGGTAGATGTGCAAGAGAAGGTATTAACCAACTTAATTTTTATTTTATTTTTGTGTACATTTGTGCGCACGAGCGGCACGAGACTTCCTTATTTTGCACGTGTTGTAAAAGAAAGACTTAAAATTGTCCATGTAATAAATTATATCCGTTGACATATCGCACATCTCCACCAAAGTGACACAACTCAAAATTGTAGAATTTGAGAAACACATCAACTTAAAAAGGATACTATAAAACTTATATTGAAATAGTATAAGCTTCTTTTGAATTTTAGGTAAGTATTTGTGTGGTGGTAACTTCTATTATATTCTATAGAATAGTAATATAACACGCTGTGGCATCTCATACATATTTTTTAATGACATAACGTCTAATTTTTTTTATGTTTTGACTTGTGTCACTTTTTTTCCCGGGTTGCGATATGAGGTATTCAGAACTATGGATCAAGTCTTTCTTTTCAAACTGATAATCACACACACCCGAACTCCTTTAAGGGGACCGGTGCAATCCTGTCTCCGTAATGTTAAAATGGTCAAATTTTAAGGAACATTATCTCAGAATCTTTTATGTGCACTAATTTGAAATTTTTTTTATACAAGAAATGACACTTTTTAACATTTTAACACAAAAACTTTTAAAAAATTTAAAATTTGAAGTTTTTTAGATATTTTTTTAACTTGTATTTAAAAAAAAAGGGACCAATTTTCGTTCTTTTCAACAATCAAAATGAATTTTTCTGAGTAGTTAGAAAAAAAAAGGCCTTTGTTAAAATGTGTTATAAGGTATGTTATACACTTGTAAACCAATTTTTTTTATAGTTGCTTGAATAGACTTTGAAAAAATGTTCCTATTATAGAAAAATACATTTTTTTAGATATTGAAGTTTAAAGCATAAAATTGACCTTACTTCAGGTACATTAAGGTATTTTTCAAAAAAATATTTAAAATACTCCTACTCAACATATCTCCAAAAATAATACATAATTTTGAACAAAATTGTACGATATAAACATTTATTGAAATTTATAAAATAAATAGAAATTTTGAAATATTTTTGTGCAATGGTCCCCTTAAGTCGAATCTTCTTAGTGCATCTTTGAATCAATTCCCTAGTTGCTTTGTCTCAAAATGTTGTAAAATGGACTTGATCCACTCTAGTTCTGAACGCCTCATATACTAACCAGGTCCCCTCATCATCAGTATCAAGCTAATTGACGGACTGCATATACTGTCTATCTACCACGAGAACCGCACCAGATATAGTCTGTCTTTCTGCTGCCGTTTAAACGGACATCATCCTATTTTCCAGAAGAGAATGCTTGAAGAAATGTATTCAAAGCGCATGTATTGACAGATCGAAAATCCATTTGTTGAGAACATTTGTTGGGAAAAATATTTTTTTCCTCTCACCAACATTCTTAAACCTTTAACTGCTGTGTCACAAACCGTCTCGTAACTAGTGTGGAGGGGTCTCTCAGACCTCGCTCACTAAAGTGCGTATAAAGTTGATTAATATAATATATTAATGAAAGATTCTTCAAATAATTATTATTTATACATTTTAAATTTAGATAATTCAATTCTTAACATGAAATACATTTTATATTACTATATAAGTTAAGTAGATTCCATGTCTCCTCAGGCTCAGCTTTCGGACCTAATTTTGCAAGACGTTTCAACCCTGGAAACTGTAAAACTATGTTGTGTTTTGGTGTCCTAACGGCACGATTAGGTTTTCCCCCGGGCATCCCATTTGAAGTTATTTTTTCCATAGAAATATTATTCTTGTGAAGACGCACTTGAAATGTCTTCATCTGCCTAAATTTCCGAATCCGGTTCAATAATATTATCCGAACTTTCACTGTCCCAGTACTCTATTTCCGACCAATTATCAACAATATCCAGAATTTTTTTTGTGTAAGATACACAGATCGTTTTTTGTGAAGTTTGTTGCCATTTTAGGCTCTCTGACGAAATTCCTTGCTCCAACTTAGACGATTTCATTCAACAAGAACGGTAAAGCAAATGCTGTGAAGGGGTCTAAGAGACCACGCGGGAAATGCAAATAGTGTAAAACACGAAATAGTTGGGGCAGCAAAACCTGTCTTGAAATGTGGCTTCTGTTGGACGTAGTAGAAAGGTACTGATTAGGACAAGGACCAATATTCACTTTAAGGGATGAAAACGACCTGTCCAAAATGACTCGGGGTCTGTGAGACCCATGACAGCAGTTAAAGGTTAACCTTTAGACTACGGGCAGTACAGCAGTTGTATCTTGATCGTGCCACGATAGAATTTGGACTACGGCCGATACAGCAGTTGTACTTTGAAAATTATAAGAATCGCGCCACGAAAGAATTTAAACTACGGTCGATACAGTATCTAAAAGGTTATAAGAACCGCGCCAGTTATACCTAAGCCGTAGTGAAAAGGTTAAAACAAAGATAAATATTCCCGAGAGTCCCCCCTACTGAAAGAGAATGAGCCGCATTTCTATAGCCACCATCTCCACCAAGACATGCTATCGAGAGCAGTTCCCATGAATGAATAATAATACCGAAGAGATGGCAAGATTAATTTAATAAGAACTTATAAAAGTAAATCAAATGTAATGTTTTCAAAATTTAAATTCCGCTATGTTGTAGTACCCCTTGTTTATGTCCACATCAGTGAATTCAGTAGACGACGTTAGAGCGTTTTTGCAATAGGTTGATAATTATTTCATTTAACTACCACACAGCTGAAAGTATTATTTTTTATTATTATTAAGCTGAGCTTTTAACTTGTGACACAAAAGTTGATTGACTTGATAAGGGCCAAATCGAGAAAATGATGTTTTCCCGTCAAGTAAATGGCCACACACACTGGTTTTAATGAAACAGATGTGAGAAATACATCCGGAGTAGTTACAGGAATCGAACCTACGCCTCTTGTAGGCTACTAACGTGGTGGGCAAACCCATTGAACTACGGCTGCTCCATAACACCACGGTAAAAGCCGCGTTTGCATTGGCGTAGCAAACTTCTCCCCCTCCATACATCGAAGCTATTCCCATAAACGGCACTAATTGTATCGTCAAGATCTCGTGTCGGGATGGCGAATTTGAAACTCCAATTTTGCTTTCCACCAGGAGTCGGAATTATCAAAGGATTGCAACTTTTAGGGGACATTTCACCTCGACGAAATTTGGGATGAAAATGCTCCCCTATTTCGTCCCCTTTCGGTATTGTTTGCAAATCGCGGTGCCTTCTGCCCTTCGGCACCCCGTGGTCGCTCACACCGTCTTTTGTTTGCTCGTTGTGACATTTTGCCCTCATAGCTTTCATTGACCACATCTCCCGCCAAACTGTCAATGAGTGACCTATTCGATTAAAATGGCCTCTACTCTCTATAAAGGGGTAAGAGTGCTCATCCCTTGGTGTGACCGATAAAGTCAACAAAGTGTTTACACCGGAGTGAGTCGAAAAGGGGTAAGCATAGGGCAGGCCTCGAAATAGATTTTTTAATACAGGTGCACAAGGTGCACCTATGTTTTTAAATTAGGTGCACAGGTTATGTTTTAGGTGCACATTAAAAAAACGTAATGTAAGAGCATTGATTTAATGTAAACTACTTTATTAGTTGGTTATGTTTAGAATAGGTTAGTAGTAGATAGTAAATAAAAATATTTAAACATCTAAATTCTTCCTTCTCCGTCGCACGGCTATCGCGACAGTCGCTTCAACAGAGCCATCTGGAAAATGTTTCGATCTTCGGAAAGTTCTGTTAGCAGTGGCACAAATGAACCTTCCTCCTGTATAAACCCGTTACGGCCCATCGATTTTGTTTTCGCATAGTGTGTATTTAGGAATTTTAATTATGTTCATTTAGAGCGAGAGAGGTCGATACTAATAGTTTGTTCAAGCACAAAATAACATAAAAGGTACCCTCCCCTTTTTTAACGTTAGGTGCACGGTGCACCTAGCGGGAAGAAATTAGGTGCACAATTTTATTTTCATGTGCACAGTGCACCTGTGCACCCGGGTATTTCGAGCCCTGGCATAGGGGAACGTTAAACGTCCTCGTCACAAATAGGGGAAGAAAAATATAATATTTGCAATTCCTCCGGAGTACACACATTGGTCCTGCGATACGAAACAGGTTGAAACAAGCCCCCTTTTAGCTGAGTACCATATTTTCTATACAGGAAAGGATTACGCATACTTTCTTACTAGGTGTTCATGTCACATGTCTGATCAATCTGATTTTCTGCAACGAATCATTGTGATTCCGTGTCATCCTGCGAGTAATATTCTTCAGTCTTTAATTTAAATTTTCTTCGGAAGAATTTTTCAGTTCCTCCAAAGTTTATTTGTTTTTCCACATAATATCGTGAATGTGAAAGATTTAACTAAGGGACACTAGATTCAGAAAATGAAAAAATACCCTGACAACCGAAGAGTTAAGCAAAAAAAAAATTATAGCGCTCTATGATATCATTTTCTTAAATAGAATGATACTACGAGTAAATTAAGAACCTTCTGGGGATGAAGTTTTTCTTTTTAAATGAAGAAAACTGAAGATGATTCGAGAAAAACTCTTTATCCAAAGCTAAGGCGAGTGAAACGAAGTATCGAGAACTTGACAAATGGCTGATTGTATTACGTATATTCTTAGTCTAAAATGCACGCATGACTTGGCACAGTTGCACGGAAAGATAAAAAAAATCCCTGTTCATGGTCACAGTTTGGTCACGTCTTTCTCCTCAATCAGGTCAGTTGAGGGTTAGTGACTTTCTGCGTGAATGGAAAGTGATTTGAAGTCCTGCGAAAAATGCAGTGTGTATATTTATGATGCAATAATTAATGCAGATACGGCTAACATGTTTCTTGGTTTTAACATCACTTAAGACTACATGAGATAGCGCAATGTGTGAATAAGAAATTCGTCAGATTAACAAAATAGATCAAGTTTGTTTTCATAGTAAGATTGTATAATATACGTTCTATTCTGAAATTTGGTTTGATTTCACTTCGCCTCATTGCTGTAACAACTACATTTAATAAAAATATATAAATTTTCAAATTCACTTTTATAACAGTCAGATACTTATCAAAGAACTCTATAGCATGGTTAAAATCTCTCTTCGGTGGCAACAATAAAAATTTAATATATTGTTCCATTTGTTTAATAAGTTCCTTTTGTTTATAATGTAAGCTATAACCAGCCGACATTAATCCAACACTTATCGTTCTTTTAAAAAAAAGGCTTAAATAAGCATGTCTGTATACCGCAAAAACTGCTTCAAACACAGTATGTACTTATCTGTTGCAACAGAAACGGATCTTATCCCGTTTCCAATTGGAGAAGTTTTTAGAAACGTATTCAAGTTTATCACATTGGCGCACTTTATGAAAAATTGGAAATATTGTCTATATTAAAAGATTAAAGGTCCTCTTTCCGCTTTTTTTTTCCAACATTCGCTAAACACAAATCGAAAAAAAATCATCCCCTAGAGCCACCACTATTAAAAATAAACTAGCCCTGTTCCTATAGCGACCGCCATCACTCAGACTTGGTGTCAAGAGCAGTTCTCACGGTAGACAAATAGTTCGTAGTGCAGTATTCTTTAATGCCATGGATAAGCACTTATGCCAGAAACAGAAACTTGAATCCACAACCTGTTAAACCAAATGCCAGAATGTTTACCACTCGGCACCGGTATATAACACGCATAACATGGCTGCATGCGACACGCCGTGTTACTTTCAGTTGCCACATAGAGGCATAAAAACACAAAAAATGAAAGCGATCGCCAAACCTGAAATATGCAAATCAAAATTAAGCAATTTTTATTTTTAAACCTATTTATAGTTCTATATTAGAAGAATATTAATTATGAGAAAAAATTACGATTAGAGTGTGTGGTGTTTAATAACAGATGTTTCGAAAGTTGCTGAAAACTTTTTGTTTTGAAAACAGAATAAGAATTTTTTGTGAGAACGATATCTTTTTCTGCTATTAAATTTTCTCTTGTTTTTAATTTATCAGAATTTTAGGATTTTTTTACCTTGGAAACGAATTAAGAATTAAGTTTATGAAGAAAACAAAGTGGATATTGAAGTAGATTAATACGCCCCTGTGTATATAGCAAATAGTGACCGTTTTGTTTTCTGTCACAACCCCAATATTAGGAGAAATGGATTTGAGGTTTTATTTCAAATACGGTCCTTCACACATTGCCTGTGGAAAATAGTCATAGGTTTTTTGAAAATTTTATGTATCAAATTTGTTAATGTTTCAAATCGAAGTCACTTTTAGTAAAACTATTTTTTGAATTTCTTAACGACTGGAGATAGAAATATTACGGTATTTAACTGAAATGTGTTTATCTTAAGAAGACCTTACTTAAGAGGTGATGAGAAATGTCATAAGCAAGGATAACGTAGGGCACAAAAATTTTCGCTTCAATGCAGCTGTCTTCAAATCAAATAAAAGGAATCCGTATTCGTATGGATTAAAAGTATCATTCTCTATACCAGCGATGGCGAACCTTTTGAGCTCGGAGTATCAAAAACAGGAAAAAAACCTAGCTTAACTCGGGTGCCGTGTTACATCTAGAAATATACATAATTTTGTAATATTTGAAGCCCTAGTAAAAAAAAATTATATTTTTTGTATATTTATAAAAAACCAAAAACGAATAATTTTTTACATTAGTAACTGAATTGCATTTGCTAAACCTTCAATTGAAGGCTGCTATTTCGTGTACTTCAAGCCCAAGCAAGAGCTACTAACTTCATCTGTCAGTCGGTTTCTTTTGTTGGCTTTTATACTACATTCACTGCCAAAAGTTAAGTACGGAGAGGAAAATGTTAATTTCCAGAAGCCAATCTGAATTTGAGTGTCTGCAATTTGCTACAGAGGTGATGGAAGTATGCAAATGTGTTATGTAACAACCAATCACAGTTTCGTGTCGAGAAATATGCAAAAAAGGCAGTCGTATAAGCCAGCATTGTGAAGAGTTAGAGGAGTTGCATGTCAGTGCTGTAAAAAGTGTTTAGAACTTTCGTATGATTAGTTTTCAAGACAGACGTGTTTCTATGACTTTCAGAAGACGAATACAGATAGTGAGCGCTGGCGTTCTGTGGGACGCCTTGATGTAGGACAATCGATCACTGACGTTGCTCTTTTCTTCGGCGTTAATCATTCCGTAATCATTCCGGAAAGAAGCGAAACAGTTGTCCATGGGTTACGACCTCCGCGGAAGATAGATATATTGAAGTTGTAGCGAAGCGTAATCGAAGAGAGACCTCCACACGTGTGATATCTATGGTCGCAGCGTCCATTGGTAAGACGATATCAGACATTACTGTGCGCCGAAGGCTACACATGAACGGACTGTACGCCCGGGCACCACAAGTGTGTGTTCCTCTATCCGTCCAATCCAGAAGGGCACGATTAAAGTGGCGTCGGCAACATGCGAATTTGACTGTGATTGGGCTAACGTTATGTTCACGGATGAGTCGAGATTTGCCCTGGAGCCAGATGACAAACGTGTAAGGGTCTGGAGAGAACAAGGCACACGCAATTGGACCCAGAACACCATCGAGCATCATGCATTCCGAAGTGGAAGCAACATGGTGTGGGTCGGGATTTCGTTGGGATATTGCACCGACCTGCACACCTATAGACGGGGCTATGTGACGGCTGTCCGGTATCGGGATGCAGTCTTAAAACCCACTGTGAGATTGTACGCTGCAGCATTAGGTCCTTATTTTGTTTTAATGGATGATAATAGGCGTCATCATAGAGCTGGTATCGTCGATGACTACCTGGAGAGTGAGGGGATTGCGCGTATGGGTCGGCGTACTCGTACGACCTTAATCCCATTGAAAATCTTTGGAATGCCCTCGGCCGTGCTGTGTCTGCGCGTTTCCCACCCCCAGCTACTCTCACAGAGTTGCAAATTGCTCCACTGGTGGAATGGGGATTACTTGACTCTGGGGTAGTTGATCACCTCATGGAAAGCATGGTCACACGCTGTAAACTTTGTATGAGGATGAGGGGTGGTAACATACCCTATTAATGTCGGTCTTGTTTGTTTGTTTTGGATTTAAACATCATTATGTTAATGACTCCAATATGACACCATATCTTATAATTTATGAAAATTCAATATTTTTTTCATCTTTGTGTTTAATTCTTTGTTTTGTTTCATGCATAAACCACTTTGCTACTTTTCCTACCGCATTTCGTGTCAATCAAAGCTATACTTGTCGTACTTTTACCTTTCGTGCTTAACTTTTGGCTGTGTGTGTATTTAACGCCAAGAATGACGTCTCGACGAAGTACTTAGAGGGAAAAATTGTGAGTACAGTCAAAGCTAGATTTTTTCAGGGTGCTAAAAGTGTCCGGTAAACGGTCGAAGTACTCCAAATTTCCTGTTCGTACTGGCACTCTTCATTCTCTAATCGATTTTTTTCTAGATTCTCAAGTCGACAAACACTTGATACCAGAACCTTTAGAGCTCGGTGTGTCAAAAACCGGCAAAACCTAGCTTAACTCGAGATCCATGTCATATTTATAAATATCCCTAATTTTGTGATATTTGCAGCCCTAGTAAAAAAAATTTGATGTTATTTATTTATTAAAAAGCAAAAAAAAATAATTATTTACATTGACACAATTATTTACGAGACGACACAATTATATACAATTATTTACGTGACTTTGCTATTGCTGAATTGCATTTGTTAAATCTTCAATTGAAGATTGGTGTTTCGTGCACTTCATGCCCCAACAAGAGCTAGTCACTTCATCTGTCAGTCGGTTTCTTTTATTGGTTTTAATATCATTTAATGCCGGGAATAAGTCTGGACGAAGTACTTGGAGAGAAAAAAAATTGTGAGTAAAGCCATTGCTAGATTTTTCAGGGTGCTAAAAGTGTCCGGTTCTAAGCTCTCCAAATGTCCTGTCATAGTGCCACTCTTCTTCATTCTCTATACCAGGGGTTCCCAACCTTTTAGTAACTGTGTACCACTTGAAATTTTTAGAAGTTTTTGGTCTACCACCAGTCTTGTATTATTTTAGAAACATATATCTAATGTCAGAAAAGTGCGCAATTTTGTTTTATTATAATTAAAGCCTTGCCTTGTTTTATTATAATTAAAGTACTAAGAAAGCTTCATATTTTATGATTAATGTACTTGTATTTCGTATAGATGATGTTTTAATAAAGGAAAAAATAATTATAACGATTATTGAAAATTACAGTTTTGTTTTTTACTCATAGGTCTAAAAATAAATAATTTTCAATAATTAGTACAAACTAAGCAAAAAAAAGATTAACGTAATCAAAAATCAATTTTTAGTGCGAAACTTGTTTTTCTTTTATTAAAATATGAATATCAGGTGCAAAGGAGCTTAACTTCACTATTAAGTCCTCTTCAACACTTACTCTGTTTCTATATTTATTTTTTATATACAAAAGATAAAAAAACCCACTCTAACACAAGTAACTAGTAACAAATGGCCTAAGAAATAGCATAACGTGGTTGTACATACTAGAAAATCGAACAAACTTCGTAGAATATTTGGGTCGCTCGTATCATCCTTGCGTACCACCTGAAACGTTGCCACCGGTTGGGAATCCCTACTCTAGACGATTTCTTTCCAGACTCTCAAATTTGGACCTCAAGTCGACGAACACTTGATACCAGATGCTGTCTTGAAATTCTGCATTTTGCACCTCCAAATCATCAAGTTGCATCCATTGGAAACCATTTAATTCCAAATAACTGTAGTCTAACAAATAACTAATAATTCCTACGTACGAATAATTATTATTTTAATCGTCTGTTCCAAACTTCTAAATTGATTAAATCTTTCGCCGAATTAGTCAAGTAACGAGTTTACAATATTCTGGTAATATTTTATATGCAGGGGCTTCATTTCGTTTTGTACACTTATGCTGGCCTTCTTGGAATATTTTTTTTACTCAATGAAAGTATTTATAAGTTTTGGGCTCTAAATTTCGTTTAAGAATTGTAAGTTTCCGTTTGTAAACGATGGGTGTCACTTAATTTGTCTTGGCGTGTCACTTAAAATAATGTTTTGGCGTGTCACCTTTGATATGCGTGTCATAGGTTCATCATCATTGCTGTATGATATACGCGTTATCTCTAAGACTACTGTTTAATTTTTTAATATATATTGATTATATGTCCAAACATTTTTGTCAAATTCACTAAAAAATACTCATTACAAACATCAAACTCAATTTTATTTCTGAATTCAAAATGTTCTCCAACACAATTTGGTAAAACTTTCATTACATTGCTCTGTCGGCAGATCAGAATCATGCCCACCTTTATCTTGAACGTTGTAAAATTGCCTTCAGGGGAATATATACTTGACTCGTATTTATTTCTTATCAGGGATGAATGATTTTGTCATCTATGTTTATATACGAATTTCTTGGTGCATTTTGTTATCCCTGAAGGCGAAGCAACAACCGAAACGAGATGAAAGAAACTAGCAAGACTATAAAAATTTCAAGTTCTTGGAAATCGTAGCATTTTACAAATAGTTTTTAGTCCCGTGGTTCCCTTTGCCTAAAAATAAATCTCAGAGGCTGCTTAGTGTAAAAACTTATTTTAATTAATTGTACAAAAATAAAATTAAATATTTAAGTCTATGCATTCAGTATTTAAATGAACTGCAACCATTTGATTACTACAAATTTTCAAAAACGATGTATAGACAACTTGATTTTTATTTACAGTTTATTTTATAATGTATAGTTCGATATAAACTATCAATTAATTGTTTCTTAACAAAATTTTATAAACAAAGTCGAAACGGTAACGTTTTAGTAAAAAACAAATACAAAGTTACAAAAATAAACAAATACAAAGTTATTGTAAGAGACGGATATTTTCCCACAGAAACAAATAAGTAATACTACTGTGCAGTGACATACATAGATTGTCCCGACGGATTGTTTACATCAACCAACAATATTAGTTTCAAAAACGGTTTGTATAAATTATCAGCAACTAAAAGACTGATTTTATCCTCTTGTTTAATAAGGGAGCATTAAATATTTCAATGCAATCATATCGAGAACAGTTCCAGTTTGTAAATCACTATTGTAATAGTTTATGGAATTACTATCATATATATTGAAATATCGTAAAAAAAATAGTGAATAAATTAATAGCATACCTCCAGTGAATCCTTCAAACTTTTAATTTTTAAAATAGAATATTCAATCCCTATGCCGGAAACGTAACTACTATTTCGTAAACATGGGCTAAAGGGTTTAATTAACGTTCCATCTTCATCATTCTTTTAGAACCCCAATTTCAAAAACATTATACAAATACAAATATTGACGACCAGCTACAGGCTCAAGCCCAACAAGGCTGGGCCTTTGTTTATGAACTCCGCAATTCCCACTGACTATCCAATTGTATCTTAAATTCGTACACTTCTTTTGAATTAACTATATTCTCTGGCAACGCCTTCCAACTGTCTATTACCCTATTAAAGTAGTAGTTTTTCCTTAAATCCCGATTAAAATGTGTTTTATTCAATTTATACCCATGGCCCCTTGTTCTGTTATTCCAATTGAAATTTAAGCCCTCTGTGTCCCCTTGTTTTACCAACTTGAAAAACTGAATCAAATTCCCCCTCCTACATTCATTCATTGTGAACATACATTCTATACACGAACTTTAAAACGTGTTCTAAATCAACTGGGTGAAGAGTTCGGTGATCTAAAAACATCCAAATAAACCTTTCCACTAAACATTAAAGGAAAACTAATTATTTCCTAGTATCGTGTCTCATTAAAAAGCCCAGTTCATAAAAATTTGTACATCTAGGTTTTTTAAGGTAAATAATTTCTTTTCTAAAATGGGCTGAACAACAATAAAATAAATTTTTCAAATAATTTTCCTCCAATGTACACAAAATTCAAATCATGCCCGTCAGTTAAATGTACACAAATATGTATGTATATAATTAAAAGTTCAAAACTTCTAGTACTTATACTAATAGGATGTACTTCTTATCAAATTATGTCACGAGTCTTCTACCTTGGCTCCAATTGCTTGTTTAAAATGTACGGATTCACAAGCTTTTGAACGCCAAAGTTAAAACAGCTTTATAATATCTATGTACACAGTAACGGATCAATGTTTTTGAAAACATCGCAAATAACTTCAAAGCTTAATTATTTTGATTTGCTGACCTAATATGTTAATATTTTTCACTATACAATGTACTTTAAATTATTGTAATTAATTAATATGTTCTTTACTGTGATGATTGTCATTTTTCGTACAATTCTGGAAAGAAGTAAACCAGACATTCCAGTGAATCTTGTGTTTCGATTTCTCAATTAAAAATTCTATGCAAATTTATTGCTATTACACTTTGTGAAAAATTGAACTGTTAAATGAATCACTATTTGTTTAAATTTTCCAAAAAGTAAAACTATGTAGTTAATTGTATAAAATTTTTACACTCCTTTTTCTGAAATTATTAATATTTGACAATTTTCAACACGCATTGAAAAAAGTGAAATCCACTAATTTAATTTTAATCATGGCTGTTTGGTAACTTGTTAAAGACATCATTTTTAAATTGAATTGTTAAATATTAAAGTATTATTAACTCTAGTATTATATTCATTAATTTCTCAAAATTTAAGAAAAATCTTAAAGTATTTAAACAATGAAGTTTTTCATACAATAGTGACAATAATACAGTCGCCACCTAACATTTTTTAAACACTGTTGACTATTTTTTAAAGAGAGACCAATAATTCATAACACTGTAGTTTTTTAAATGTTTCATTATTACAATGTCTTTTTCTCGTTATTCGATATCTGCTTTTGTGCCTGTCGTTCGTATTTTGCACACAAAGCGTTAATAACTTAATCAGCTTTACGTAAGTCTTTATTTAAAACTATTCGATACATTACTCAGTATCTCGAGTTGTCGACTCGGTCTTGACTTCATTTTATTTTTTTGGATTGAAAGAATGGAAGCTATGACTCCTCGATTTTGGTAGTATTGCTTGTAGTATACTTTGTTTATTTAATGTATGCAAATTGTTTCAAAACGTTTTAAATATTAGATTTGGATCCCGATGACGCCGATCTTTTATGATCGATACAATAACAGAATATTTCTCACGTATATTTTTAAATAAGGGTACTTCAACTACCCTACAATAATGGACCAGACACCAGCGGATATGCATAAAATCCGACTACTTGTTTGGGAGTGATTTTCATGGTATGGCCTGGGACCTTTGCATGTTGTTCCTGGTAAACTGAACGCCGACGCCTACGTGAACATTTTGGACAATCAGGTTCTTCCTACGCTCTAGCAATTTTATGGAATGTACGAATGTTACCTCCAGGACGACAACACTCCATGTCATGTTGCAGCCTCTGTCAAGCAGTGGTATTGAGATATGGATGTAAAACGTCTTCCTTGGCCTGCTCAGAGTCCCGACCTAAACCCCATACAACATTTGTGAGACGAGTTTGAGCGACGCTTATGAACCATTGAACCACGTCTAAAATCTACAGCTGAGCTGGCGACATTCTTGCAGCAAGAATGGACACAAATACCCATAGCTGTGTATCAAAAGCTTGTTGAAAGTATGCACAGACGGGTTCCTAGTGTAATTGCTGCACGTGGGGGACCATCCCTCTATTAAAGCATGTATTATTTCCCCTTATACCATCATATCTTCCTGTCCGGTCCATTATTGTAGGGTAGTGTATATGTTAAAGAGGTTCGCTATTTAATTACGACTGTTCTTTTACAGGAGCATTTGTCCCAGATGGATTGGGAAACGTTTAAAAAACTTAAGGTTATTTTTTCAGCAATAAATTAGTACCCATGAATATAGGAAATATGGAAATCAGTAAGCATGGAATGTACAAATTTTATTATTCCTTATATTTTAACAAAAACCTGATTCTGACTTAAAGAGTTTGGTGTTTTCACCCCCCCCCCCATTTTGTACCCATTACCATTTGATTATTTTCAACCTGCGACAAGAAAAATGAAGCAAAGTTAAATCTCCTATTTAAATTTCACTCAAGACATTTTGGTAGTTGAATCTGAAACAAACTCAACTTATGAATCACACGAAACTTACGCAATTGTGACCGTTAAGTAAAACAATATCATAGATTCGCGCCTAGTGGCTAACCCGCCTCTGCATATACCTGTTCATTGCGTATCTTTGTTGGAGGCTATTCATTGAAAACAGAATTCAGAACACTTAACTTGTATAAAAATTGATTTCTAAACTGTTGAGAAACAAACGTAAAATGTGACACAAATTCATTCAATTTTTTGTAAAAAGCAACCAGAGTACTGTATGCGATAAATGCTCGTATGTGAGAAAAAACAATGAGGCATGATATCATACCAAGTGACCGACCTTGTACACACTGAACTCTTCAACAACGCGATCACGTTGAGAGTTCTGAGCTAATGGTATTACATATGGCTTTTCGTAACGTTATGCTGACCATCTTCAGACTGTTGCGTAACGATTACTTTTCCTCTCAAAAGTTAGCTCACTGGATCAAGGCCATCACCGGACAAGGACTTGACCCTACTGCCCGAGACCCACAGACCTCTTTCGTGTATGCTTGGGGTCAGGGTTATGCTTGTTGTGGCCAGCGGTAGTATTGTAACAGCCGTTCAACCTTTTCGATTTCTCTTCTTTGTGTCTCTCACAAATTAGATACGACTTGGGTAAAAATTTTCCACTTATCAAGATGCCGAGGAAAAAGGTCATACAGAGGGGAAGGGTTACAAAAACACCACAGGGCCTGATATTTCAACTTTCGACGATAGTTTTACTCTTGTTTTTCTATGCTTCTTCGTTTCCTTTCATTGTGTTTCGTTCACTTGCTCTCTGCTTCTTTTATATAGATAGCTATATTAGCCATGGTTTAAGCCCTTGCTTGTTGCCTTTGAAAAAAAAGTGTCCTCTCGCGATCATGAATTTCGATTAAACAATTTGTGATTGTGACGTGGTTTACAAAACATGAGTTATATTTTTGTTTGAAAGCCTTCAATACTCACCACTGAAATGTTTTGTTTTTATTCTTATTCAAGGTATGTTTTCCAATTTGAAAGTAGAATTTTTGATCCTTAGCAGGACTGTAAAAAGGGTTACAAGGATTTAAGCAGCATGCTTCTTTCTCTTCGGATCCAAAGTATTTTATTACAAGAATGTCTTTGATTTTTATCAGAATTTGATTTTAATTTCAACAATTGTTTTGACAAATTAACATGATTTACGAAGTATCTAATCAGTTTTATTCATGAGATTTAAGTACGCAACAAAAAATTCCTTTGTTATAAACCTTTTTCAAAATTGAAGTATTCAGGTATGTTGAAACTGGAATCTTTAGCATTAAATATTGTCCCTATTTAGCATTGGCAGTTTTTCATTCATATTTTTCTAGTAAACATAGCTGCATGTTTGGTGTAGTGAAAAGGACTCAAGATACCAAAGCTATGACTGATTGTATCGATGGCACGTGCGCACAACATAACTCGATAATTTTTTTTTTCTTCTGAAAATAAAACAGGATGTTCTTTTTTTACAATTTAGCTTCGTTCCCTATCAAAAAAATACCTGCACGGCAATTTTACCTAATTTTATGAGAATTTAGTTTTATGAACGACTTTAATTAGCACTTTTACTTTTAACATTTCCTCGTCTGTTTAGTTGGAAAACGATTACAAATTCAATTTAAAAAAAAAGCTACGAATGATTGTAAGTGTGGAATGTGCGCACAAAATGCTAGAGAATATTTTTTTCTTCTTCGAAAATGAAATCCTTTGTCCTTTATTTTACCATTTCCGCTGATGCCAACACCTTCTAAAATAAAACACAGGTAACAAACAAAACTTACATATAAAAAGTAGCATGAGACAGTTAAGCAATGACATTTTATTCGAATTACTTGTAAAATTTGATACGTTTGCACTTATACGTAAACTTACCTTAATCCGAAAGTTAAACTGTCGATTTGATTAACATATTCTTGATCAGGGGTGGTTAACCTTTTAAAGTATGCGTGGCTTAAATCGGCAAATCTTTTATGCAAAAATTTCCGACATACCATCCGGAATTTTAAACGATCTATAGGCTTAGACTCGAAACTCACAAAACGACATTTTTTCAGAGACACTAAACTTGAACTTCCATAATGACTCAGAAATACATTGAAGAAATACTAAGAAAATCTTATTCTTGTCTGATTAAAAAATTTTCTTCAACATTTCCCAAAATGCTTCTAATTTTTATTTTTTAAACTAATAGTCTTTAAAATGGCGTTAGTAAAAAATTTGTTTAATCAGTTAATGGGGGGGGGCTTCTGATTTAAGCTAGTGAATTATTATGGCCTTGTCTTTAAATAACCAAAAGTCATATTAGAGGTATAAATAAAAGAACATTGTGAGTGATTATTAGAAGACATGAGATGGAATACAATTTAGTGACAGAATGTTTACTTAAAAATCATTCCACTGCTTTTGTTTCTTCGGAATCGATACCGGACGGTCACCAGTAGCCCACCTTGTTGCTTCAGTGCGACATTAATTAACTACCTACCTACCACTGTTTGAATATTTATTTATTTTTAACTTGAGCCCTGGATTTCGCGTGCCGGAAAAGAAAGTCGTTGGCGTTCCACGTATGACAAGTGATTATCCTGTTCTAGATAGTTTACAAGTTGCATTTGAAAATTAATTCAATTAATCTTTAAAACCTCGCCTGTTCTACCAACGGAATAACTGCCCTATTATCAAAATATTCTGTAAAGTAGTAATGTTACATATTGACACGCAACAAGAAAACCTAATCGAAAATTGCGACAAATACATTGAGCATTGTTCACAAACCTCGAAATGTAAGACTACCTATGCATGACACACAAAAAAAGCTTTTCTTGTTAAATTTTGAAATAAAAAATGATCAACTCTACGCAACCATGAATGGAAACAAGGCAAATGATCTTCTAAATATCATAATCAACAGACCGTGAAGAAAAGGCAAGTTCTAAATCTTCTTGTTCAGTTTGAAATGTGCGTATCGCAATAACTTCAGCAAAAGTCCAAGTTGTGAATGACAATGAGGCATTAATGAGGTTTTCAATCATGGAAAGTAACATTAGCTTGCTTCAGTCGAAGCTTATACTTGCTTAAGACGTTTCATAAATCACGTTAGTAAAATAAATAGGGAATGAACACGTGATGTTATACCTCGACAAGTAATTATCAAAATCTATCGGTATTCGTGTAAAATGCTTCTGTAAAAGAAAGTACCCATATCCTATTTTGCAGTCAAGAATATGAAAACCAGTGTTTATTCCGAGGTGCTGAAAATATTTTTGAAGCTTATTAAAATTTCAATTATTGAAGAGGAATATAAGTTTTAAAATATTTTTATTGCATCTCTTATATCATAAAATACGTTTGTGAATGTTATGTTTTAGACTAGTTTTCTACTGAATTTATTTTTCTTTAAGTGAGTAATTTTTTTGTTCATGCACTTGTTCTCGCAGTTTAGAATATCTCAATTACACACAATATGAACATGCAATATTGCGTACGTTTTCCATGTTTTTGATAAATTTAAAATGAAATAATCTGCCTTTTACGCTCAAACAAGAAGTGAGTTTGGTTGCAATAATCTACCCCAACGAGATTTCAAGATTCTGTTGAGTAGATTCTTATAGAAAATCCACGGGCACACAAACATTGCCTTTCGGCAGAACAAATTAGTGCAAGATATTATTCAATTATAAATACTAGGTAAATATAAATATTAGCTATCTAAAAGAAACAAAGCCATAAATAATAAAACAAAAGTACAAAATGAAAATAACAAACCACTTAGTGAACAGCGTTTAGTTTAATTGTAAGAACAATAAGGCTAAAAGTAGTGTGAAAATATCTAAATGGAAATGAATACAGATGGAAGCAAATTGAGCCCACTTATATTTTCAAAGAGAATCAAGGTTGAGTAACTTTTGAAGGAAATATTATGAGGCTTTTCTTTGTTGTAGGGCAGATGCCAAACAAAATACATCAGTTATCTCGGTTAAACTCAAGAACACGCCACCATCGCCAATTTGCGACTGTTGTAGAATGCAGTAACTCTCTCGATTTTAGAATGTGGTAACTACACTCATGTCCATAAATTAAGGATAATTCAGAATCACACGGAAATCAAACTCTAAAGTAAAAATTTCACCTGTAGAATTATCGCACACATCTTCAAGAATAATATCCAAATTTCAGTAAGACATCAGATGACGCCGATAGTACGTTACTATGACGAAAGTGTAAGAGACGTGTATATAAGGAATGGTAGCAAAGTAAAATTGTTCACAAGCGTTCTGTAAGCCGCTCAGTGCCACAATCGAATAGTTATGGCACAGAAGACGCATGTCGATGATTTTTTACGTGGTAGAATTATCGGCCGCCTGGAATGTAGGCGTACTCAGACGGAAGTTTCAGTGGAACTTGGAATCGGCCAAAGTGTCATCTCTAGGCTTTGGCAACGATTCCAAAATGATGGAAATGTCAGTAGACGTTACAGTACAGGTCGTCTCCTAGTTATAACGCCGAATGACGACCGGTATTTGGCAGTAACTGCAAAAAGAACGGACTGCAGACGGAGCACAGCATCCGACCATTCACGTCAGCTATCTTCAGCCACTGGTAGGACAGCTTCAAGGCAAACCATTTACAGACGTTTAGTACATGGTCTATATGATCGCAGGCCTGTCAGATGTGTTCCGATCACGGCAACTCACTGTCGTCAGCGGTTAGCCTGGAGTAGAGAACATGCAATGTGGACTTCGTCACAGTGGGCTTGTGTGATGTTTTCCGACGAGTCCAGATTTAGCTTTCAGTCTGATTCACGGCGGACGTTCATGGAGAACGCCAGGTACCCGCTACCATCAAGACAACATCATTGAACGACACCGTTACGGTGCTGCAGGTTTGCTCGTTTTGGGAGGAATTATACTGGGCTCCAGAACAGATCTACATGTTCAAATCGGAATCATGAGAGGCGAAATTTATCGGGACATCATTATGGAACTACATGTACGTTTGTTTAGGGGTGCCATGGGCGCAAAATTTGTGTTTATGGATGACACGTCCTCACCTTGCAAACATTGTAAACGAATGCCTTAAATCTGAGGATATCACCCGTATGGAATGGCCAGCATTATCACCTGACTTGAATGTGATAGAGCATGTGTGGGACGTGCTTTGCCGACTAGTTGCAGCCCGTCAACCACCTCCTACATGTACCGGAACTTGGGAGAGCATTGCTTGCTGAGTGGAGTGATCTTCACCAAGATCAGCTCGATAATTTGATCCTCAGCCTGCCTAGGCGTTGTACGGACTGGATTTCATCGTATGGGAGACATACAATGTATTAACCATCATACCAACCATATCATCTTAAGTTTTTGTAAGGTCGATATTATTTGTAATGTTTCCAGTGAAAAAAAATTGTAGTTTTTATGTATGGTATCATACATTTAACATCTTTTTTTGTTCTTTGTCTTTTGTTTAATAAATGGGCTTTATGAATAAGTCACGTTTGTTTTGTTTCTGAACCTTTTTTGCCGGAGCTGGCATTATTCTTAATTTATGGACATGAGTGTAATTAAAAATCCAAATAGCCGTTTGGCGACGAAAATTTTGTCGGCAATTTGGTGATGAGTGTTTTTTTATTTAATCCTTATCAATCGAGAACTGAAAATATAGAGACAAAACGATGCAATGCAGCAAAATAACAAATGTAACTAACTTTTCCAGCACATCAGAATGAAATACAAATAAAAAACAGAGTAAACAAAAGAAAAAAAATTGAACCTTTTACAAGATAAAGAGAGAAATAACTTTTTTTATTTGTTTGTATTTTGGAATTATAATCAGGAGATTGTAGAACAAAAAGATATTTAAATTTGAAAATAGATATTTGATAATGGTTGCAACTCTGGTAGTAAAAGAAAAAAAAAGCCTCAATGAATCAAATGGATATTTTCGAGTGATCAAAAATGAAACCATGTTGACTTGTGGGACCTAGCAATTATTTAATATTGTACTTGTAAAAAGAAAACTTAAGACGAAGTATGATTGACGCCGAGCCACGTTTCCTTCAATGTATCGACGATGGCCAAGATTGAAATTGGAAATTGAACAACGAAAATCGGCAAATACACCATTAGGAAAAAAACCTACATCGCCTGAGATTTTAGTAGCAAAGTTAACTGAATATGTTATTGATATGGATAGGAAGGTTTTGGGTATGAGGGGGAAGAATTACTTTTGAAATTTTAAGAATGCTGAATGGGAAAACAAACAACATGTGAAACGACAGAGCAAGAAATATTCCAAATTCTTTCCAACATCAAAACGTTTAATGGAAGTAAAAGTGAGTATAGAATCAGGGAATTTATTTATTTTTGTTACTTAAGGATTCGATAGCAATACATGTTTGATGCATTAAGAGTATTTTTGTGTGTGACAAATTTGCTAGTGTTCCATATTATACAGTTTTTCATTTGACATTTCTGTCTTTGTACAAAAACTTAGAAGTTTTCGATGATTTTTATAATTATTAATTCACATATGAGTCTTAATTGATTTTGAATTCATTCGTCACTTAATTCATAAAAAAACTTTTTCCCCTACTTTTGGCAAGCTTTTAAAACTAGCTGTTCTAATATTACGTACCTTTACTCCATATATTTTTGCTAAATTAAAAAAAAATGTAGTTGATCAATTTCACTATTATATACTCTGCAATCTGCAGAATCGTTTGACTAATGAATAGGTTGGTACTGCAGTGCAACTTGGAAAAAAAGAACGTCTCTAATTCGAAATGGTCGTTGATTCGAAGATTTATTTTAGTCCCTTGTACTTCCCATTAAATCAATGTTAAAACATCATGGATAGTTCGAAGTTCAACTTCCTTGATTCGAAGTTTCAAAAAAACTTTCAAACCATAACAACTTTTCGGCCATTCATCGTTAAAAAAATGATGGCCGGAATACCCCCATCTGTTCTAATGGACACGTGACACAACGCAAATTGTTTTCGAAAGGCAGGATTTACCTATAAAACTGATCCAGATGGGTTCATAGAAGAAAATGTCCCCCCAGCCACCGGACGCATGGGATAACAATATGGGCTAGACATTCGAAGAAAACGTCAAGTTGGATGAAAATGTGGAAGTTTGTGGATAACTGTAAGATCAAAATATTTTATCAAAAGTGTTAAATTAGACGAGTCCAACGGGGAACGATATCGAGGATGATGTTGAGGAGGAAGAAGAGACTCCAATCCCTTCATCGTCGGAGGCGTTTTTTCATTTAGGCGAATTTTGTCGGTACATTGAAGGACAAACTAACGTAAGTGAAGCTGTTTTCCGTTCACTAAACATGCTTGCTGATTTTGCTAACCTTAAGAGACTAAATTCTACAAAACAATCAGACTGCACAATTTTTTGAAAAACTATAATTTTCTGTATTGAATGTAATATGTACTGCAGCTTACGTAATGTAAATCTTCTTTTGTTAACATACATATATTGTTTAAGTCTTTCATACCATGAGATTTCTGAATAAATATTTACTTATTGACAAAATAATCTTTTCAAGCACCTGAAATAAAGTTAAAACATGTAACTTTTTTAATTCGAAAAGTTTTGGATAATTCGAATTTTTTAGTGGTCTCTTCAGCTTTGAATTATCCTAGTTGCACTGTATTTAAAGATTTAACTAACTACAGTGATTAACAACAATCCGATAAGGTATTTTCGAAATAGATTCTAATAGATTTGGGTTTTTGACCTCATTGTGGAAGCGTTGCTCATGTAAGTATCCTGAATGGTTTTTTAATTTCTTCAGAACCCTTTTTTATATTTGTGTTATAAATGGCTGGTTATGCCCAGTTAAAAGGAATTAATTTTCTTGACTTCAGATTTTAAATATAGACATGTAGATATTTTCCAATTTTTATCGTAAGTAAACATAGCTAGCTTAATTTTCAAAGTGCTAGAATTTAAATTTATATGAAAACGTTTTAGAAATTGTGTAATTCCAGTTTACTTGAAATTATGAAAATGACAAAATTATTGTTGCTCTAAATTTCACGAAAAATATTTTCGAATTTCCATCTGTATGATTTATTGGTACTTTAAAGGTTTAAATTTTTATACACATAAGCAAATGCAACCTGAAAAAATTTCATATCTTTTAAAAACTAGTGGAGAAACGATTTTGCAAGTAACTGTATACAACTGTCGATTAGAGACTTGAATTAGATGAAGTTGCTTAGTAGCTCATGCAGGTATATTTCAATAATGAATTCTCATAACAGTTAATTTGAATGACCATTTATGTTGAATATCAATATTGTTAAAGAGATAGAAAAAAATAATTTTTCCTGTTGCTTGAAAGTGTTATTCAACTTGTCTACTTTATTTTAAAAAATGCTAATAACTTAATTGTGTTTTGAAAACTAAAGGATTTTACATAATTAATTGTTTTAAATGTAATGGGTAGGTATTTTAATTAACGTCGTACTGGAGCAACACAACGAGCTATTGACGACGGTCCGGGATCAATCCCCCAAGGGAAAAGATCGGAGGGAACCATGGTCAGATGGCGAGGTAACACCTGAGAAAGTTTGCATCCTATTCTCCAAACTTTCCTACCATGCCAAAGTGAGGACATTTGAGGCCAATACAGGTTTAACGTGGACCCCCCCCCCTTTGTTCATGATCATCTTTGGTTGGATTCGAATTCGTAACTCTCCGGTTGCTATTTCGTTACTCTTCCAACAGGGCTATCGCCCCAAAATGTAGTGGGAGTGCGTTTAGACGTGACCATAATAAGCATGAAACAAAATAGATATACCATTATTGTCATTACAGCTGTAGCGTTACCGTAGGGGCCCCTCTGACCACAGCTTTCATGGTGGTCCATGAATTTATGACTGGATGGGGGTATCCCCTTCTCTTTGGGCGATAGCGGCTTCGGAAGAACGTGTGGGGTCTTCTCTCGAGAAAAGGAGAATCGTGGAAAACCGAAACGTGAGCGAACGCAGGACGACTCTGCTCCGGATTGAAGCCGCGGGTCTGAAACCCTAATTTGTACAATATCTATTAGCCTCGAAATAGTTTTTTAACTTATATGTATCCTTCTATAATTAATTAAATGTGCTGTAATTCTAAATGTCGTTTTAATTATCTTCAAGCCACTCGCCACGCAAACTATACCCACGACGTTACACAGTTTATAAAATATTAGTATATTTCAAAACATTACATAGTATTATTTTCATTCCCGCCTATGAAAAGATGTAGAATTGTTTTCATGTTAAATTTGCATAGACATAAAACTGGAGAACAGACTTTGAGTAGTTCATTCACTAAATTACTGTCAGTACTCGAAGTATACGAATGTCTCTAAAATGAATCCAGCCTCACATACAGACAGACAAAAAATCCAGAAACCCCTGTTTATGTATTACAATAACTCAAAAAGGATAAATAACTTAAAATGAGGAGAAAGTATTCAATGTACAAACACACGCACTCCCTTTTTATGTCAATAGATTTAAAAATTAAAGGGCTAAAGATAAAATGTAATGAAGCAAGGAAACGATTGTCAGTTGAAAAAGTGTTTCACATTTTCTGGGACCGAATAGTTTCGGTACCATAGTACCACGTATTCTTTACGGGAGAGCCTTGAATATCCACAATATTCGGCGTACTTAAGAGTCCAACCTCATTAGAACTCTCCCTTAACCTACAGTAACGATGAAAAATAATGCACTTACAGCAATGAGATTTGGCACACAGGTAGTCCGAATTTTTTGCAATTTTTGGGTCGCGGCGAATTTTAAAATTTAATCTAGAATATTTTTAAATGAATTTAATAGTTTTATTCTCTACCTGGTTCTTCAAACGCGTTTCTTCCGGAGAAAAGATGAAACACACGAATCTGGACTTTTTCTACCCACGTGACCTTTTTTATATTTTCACAAGAGATTGTGACGTCACGTGAACTTTCTCTTTCCAAAAAAACAGATTGCATCTTATGCCCTTCGCGTTAAAAAAAAAAAAAAAAAAAAAAAAAAAAAAAAAACATATTACATTTCCTGTCTTATTCCATTTCCTCGAATGAGAGCAAGAAATAAAAGACATATTAACTTGGATTGTTAAGTTTTTTTTTCGTAAAATCGAAATAGCTAAAAATGGATTGAAAATTTCAACGAATTTGAAATCTGCGGAAAATGTTACAACAGATTGATACCTAAAAACATGATTTTCTTTAAATAAATAATTTTTAAATTTAATATATCTTCAAAGGTTTTAAATCTGCGGAAAGTTTTACACCACGGGCACGAGCAACGCCGGGCTAGCCACGCAGTGTATAGTTTATAATATTAGAGATAGACATAATACCTATTCTTATTTGCGTGCATTTGTTGCATTTTAGCTTAGTTGACCCTCATGTAACATAAACTAACATAAACTGGTATTAAAAACTGTTGAATCACCTATTAGAAGTGTATATGTGATCCGATTCACTTGCAAAAATCGCAATAGTTATGACGGATCAGAAACGAATGAAACTGTTGATGCCACAAACCCTTTAATGCCATATTTGGATTCCTCATGTCAACACAATCTTGTACCGTGCATGTATGAGTATAATCATTATGTGCATGTATGAGCATGAATTATTACGTGCATGTAGGAGTGTAAGATGGTAAGCTACGTGCAATTCACAACCCTGCGAAAAAACGTTTTTGTTTTTATTGTGTTGTTGACGTTATGTTATTGTTAATCCCGTGTGGAAATGAGGCTAACGGCGCCTTCTGTTCAAAGCAAAATTTATATTTTTAAATTGATGAAGCAAAAATATACTAATTAGTATCATTTTGAAAAAAGTTAGTGTTCGCGGTGTGAATTTTTAATTGAACATTTTTAGTTACTACGCATAAAAACTAAGAGAAAGCCAAACTTGAAATAAGAAAAGGCCTTTGTCTTGTTTTGTGTTCACACGTTTATGAAAAGGTTTTATTGTTTCCTCTTTGCTGTCTTCTCCGGATAGTAATGCGATTGTAGGGTAAGACTTAAAAGAAAAGTATTGTCTTTTAAATGTTGTATTCTAAAAATGAATAGGACAAAAGCATTCACACTTCACACAAACATAGCACTGCAAAATACACTGCTGGCCACCCAAATTGCTACACCAAGAAAGACATGAGATATCACAACAAAATTTATTTTGTAGATAACATGTTGACCAAGTATAAAATGATTAAATTTATAGACTTCTGTGAGGTGTGGTTCCTGCCAAAATCAATAGCCGCCATTGTTGGAGATCACCGCTGTCACACGCCTCGGCATTGATTCAAAGAGACTTTAGATGCGTTCCTCGGGTACAGCAGACGAAGCAGCTTCCACACGTTGCCAAAGTTGATTTGGTGTGGCAGCTGGGGATGTAATCTGGGTCAATTATTGAGCAACCATAGACCACATGTTTTCTATCGGCGAAAGATCCGGAGATCGAGCTGGCCAGGGAAGCAATTCAATCTGGCGATTGACGAAGAACCCTTGGACAATGTGTGCCACGTGTTGTCGCGCATTATCCTGTTGAAATATGGCTGTGGGCAAGCCCTGAAGGTAAGGAAGGACAACTGTCTCCAACACCTCGGAGATGTAGCGCTGGCTGTTTAAAGTACCGGCAATGCATACTAGAGGAGTGCGAGAGTGATATCCAATACCGCCCCATACCATAATACCAGGTGCAAGACCACTGTGGCAGTGCATAACGCAGCTGTTCAGCATCCTCTCTCCACGGTGTCTCCAGACTCGAATCCGACCATCGTGGTGTTGCAGACAGAAGCGTGACTCGTCAGCAAAGACAATTTCATTCCATTCTGCCGTCCACATCCTTCTTTCATCGCACCATTGGCGGCGGAGACGTCTGTGGTTCTACGTCAAGGGTAGACGAAACAATGGATGTCTTGCGGACAGACCACTCTGCTGTAAACGGCGTCGAATGGTACGCGCAGACACTGGATGATGCGTTACAGACTGAATGTGCTGTGTTATGGTTCGTGATGAGGCTGAGCGATCCGTCACTGCCATACGCACAATATGCCTGTCATCACGTGAAGTGGTGCACTGAGGTGGATGCTATCGAACATGTCGGTCCGTCGTACCCTCCTGCATCCAACGATCACATATCCGCATTACAGTTGTTTGGTTTCGTCCAACACGACTACCGATTTCCCTGAAAGATAATCCACAATCTCGCAAAGCCACTATCCTTCCTCTGTCGAACTCGGATACTTGATCAAAAGATGATCGCTGTTTCTACGAGGCATAATTGATCGTTTTTTTGAAAAAACCACAAGAAAAACACAATTGCCGTACTTGAAATCGTCGAAATCTCCAAGCCTTAAATAGCGCTTTGAAGTGGCGCCACAGGCGCGCTTGATGTGCGTCTGAAATTCTAATCATTTGCATATCTCACCTCCGCTAATACATGTCATGTAGTAAATTTCATATTTTTTGCATGCTTCCTTCAGGGTGTTGCATTTACGGTGGGCAGTAGTGTACTTCTCAAACAAAGATAAAATTGCTTACAATTATTAAAAAAAATTTCAAGAAAATTTTTTGTCATTCAGTAAAAATGTGAGTAGGCCCTTGTGTAGTTAATTTAGATTATTTTCTGCTACTTGATAATATCGTTTTAAAAATGAGTACAGAAGGAATAATGGCGCCTTCTATCTTCACGGGAAGCGTGATCGTTTAATCACCAGAGATAGCATATTTTCCAAAACCGTTGGAAAGTTAGGTAGGTTAGGTAATTAAAGTCGAACTGGAGCAACATAGCGAGTTATTGGTGGCGGTCCAGGAATCACGATCAGATCACGAGAACACCTGAGCTGGCACCTCATTTTCCAAACTTCACTTCCACACTATGCCGACTTGAGGATATTTGATACCACAACAGATTTATCATGCACCCGGCCCAGTGTACACGACGATCTATGATTTATCCGAGTTTCAAACAAGCAACCCTCGATTGCTAATCCGCGATTCTAACAACTGGGACTCTTGTGCGATTAACGTAGTGTTAATGAAAAAACTTGGATTTTTGCGTTAGAATGAACTTAATGAATGAACTGTTATACATCAACAGAAGTTCAGAAAATTTCAGCTTTTGTTCAATTTATTTTAGTTATATCATAAGCTTGTTACGGCAATTCACAAAACAAAATGCCAAAGTTATTAGTGAAGATAGCAACCATCAATATTAGAGAGAGAGATAAGCAATGAATTCACCAGACATATTTCCTCATCTGTATAATATTTTTATCTTTCTTTGCAACTCTTTTCAGAGCAGGAATCTGATTTTGTAAGTGTAGCTCATTTAGTAATCCATTAAATTTATTTTCGCTTTTAGATAAGGATTTAAAATTTTAAATCCATGGTGTTAAAGCCTTTTTAAGAATACATTATTTCCTAGAACATATTTTAAAGTAATAGTTCAAATTAAATTTATAGCTTATCGATTTCCTCGCATTTAATACGTATAACACTGCTATAACTAAAAACCATAGTCCAGTTGAAAATGAATAGACATTATAATGGGAATTTTTATCATAAACTCCTTAACATTTTATGATTTCTAGAGATTCTAGAATCATCATTTGTTGACAACTGTACCACCATTTTCAACCCGATTGAACTGAAAAATCTCTCTCTATCAAATCTCACTCAGGATTCTTTCGAGGGAAAAAAAAACAAAGTTCAAGAGTGTACTCGTCAAATCCAAACTTAGCGAGGTCTTGAAGCAATCGATTTATATGCAAGTACTATGTCTTTCCAAGGAGAGAAGCAATGCTTATGTAGTGCATGACTAATGACCCAATTCGTATATTCAAAGATTGCCATCCTGATCTGCAGAGGACTCGAAGAATGTCTTCAATGTCTGCCAGAGGGAAAGCAAATCAGCCATTAGGGATTTTTTGTGCTCAAAATCTATTCCATGGCCAGCCCGAGGGAAATGCTAAAACCATCATCAAAAAGGATGAATCCAACTGGAGGAATGCTAAAACCATCATCTAAAAGCAGTTAACTTGCTGTGATGACATGGAAAATCGGCCCTGGAAAATTTAATCTCCCAGCTTCAGTTGGGGTAGAGTGAATTGCTTTTAGCAAAATATGTGGTGTTAAACAATTTAGGGCTTTATAAATTCGGCGATTGTAGCAACATAATTCAAAGAAATAGCACTTTTCGATTATCAATTTGTGAAAAAGATTTTCATTTGTTTTAGTCTAATGTATTGATTTATTGTTGTCAAAAGACAGTACGAAATTGGCCCAAACTAGATTTTAAGACAAATATAAATACTAAATGATAGTTGATTCTAAGAAATTCCCCCACCATCCCATTGTCTTGTCTTAATTTTTATACCTATTCTTTTAAACTAAAAGAGTGCCATTTTATGTGGGCCTTTTTGTAAATATAATCAATACAGTGACTACATTGACTAGTGACATAAATATGTTTATTTTCTCTTTCCGCACTGAGGCCTATAGAATCGCCGCCTTCTCGATTCTGAATAAATTTTTTTTATTGCATCAGATGTAAGACTTAGTTTAGCAACTTAATGTCGAATTACAAATTTTTGCTATAAAAATAGAATTATTTGCTTAAATGAGTAGGAGAGTGTTTCCTAAGTGTATCATGAGAAATTTAGTGTGGTATATGTATTTCTATGTATCATCAGGAACACGGGTGCAGAAGTTCTGCAACACAACTCCAAGCAATCGCAATTGTTCGGCAGGCATTTTGTCCGAATTTCGAAAAATGCCGTAAAATCTAAAACAGACGAAAAACACAAATATAGACTAAGTATGTATTACATATTTATAATAAAACACACACACATCAAAGTTAATGAACTTACTTTATTTAAAACCAAGGCATACTTTCAAAATTTACAATTCTGTCGATAACTTTTGAAGTTAAATATTTTGTCATTGACATAAAAGATGTGTTATTTATAAAGGGTTTGTAGTAATTTGGGCGGTGTAGGGAGGTTGTTCCGTAGCAAGAAAAGAAAAAAAGGTATGGCAAGGAGCGCGCTTTGCACTGCAGAACATCGTAACTTATGATTGAAAAAAAAAATCGACCCTAATTTTGATAAAAATAAGGACAAATTGTCCTGCAAAGACTTTGTTCTGCGACGTACGTCGCAGTTTTAAGCAATTTCTGCTCCCGGGATCAGGAATGGTTACACAGACTTCAGAAGTTTTTTTATTTCAATCCAAACCTATTGAGGAAAAGAAAAATCTTTCAGGTAATTTATAATATTGATGGTACATATGGTGTATCATTCGGGACGTAAGGGTTAAGCAATGAAATGAAATATTATGTTACACATTAATACTTTTTATGAATTTTAAATCATGACAGTTTAAAAAAAGTGTAGTACGTATTCAATTTTATTACTTTGACCTCTTTATAAAAATTATTCTATATCAGTCCCTACTGATAAGTATATATCCTGTTTAATTTTAGGCCCTTAAACGTTTAGTACATATCTCCCATATTATCGCTGTATCGTCTTTTAGTTTTCTCCCGTAACCGTAAAAGAATTACATGCATGCTTTTTTATTTTACGTTCGACACATTGAAACGCAATGGCTCATTAGGCAGTAAAGAGCTATGGCAGAAGGAATATATTTTTAAAATTAAAGTGATTGGTAAAATTAGTAGAGTGCCTAAACCAAATTTTTATGTTTTTACAAAACTGCACATGCATGAACAACACAAAACAAACTATTCGTATACAGTAAAACCTCTCTGAACGACCATCTACTTCCATGAAAAGCCATATTTTCGAAAGAATTTTATGTACATACTCTCCAATCAGAGACAATCAAAGACAACTTTACTTCTCAAAACGATCATATTATATACGTATAACAAAAACCACATAAATTACAGAAAGCTTCCGTCATTGATGTTTTTAAAAGTCGACACAGCAAAATTAGTGTAATTTGGAAAGTTAATTCAAGAAAGAAAATTTCAGAAATTAATTTCGACGTTCAAGTACTTGAATCTGATTCCAATGAAGAAAAAATGGTTGGAACTTCAAGGAAATGTTTGCCTTGAGAAAACACTCAAGCTAGTGAAATGAATAAGGAAAATGTAATCTTGTTGAAAACAAAATAATGAACATTTTTTTAAAACTGAAATGTGTAAAACGTAATATTAAATGGGGTTCGGTTTGGGCGTTTTAATTGAGAATTGCGCTGTTTAAGGCTTATTTTGAATGTAAATCATATGAAAAATATAAAGAATTCTGGCGACATAACTATCCAAATGATGCAATACCGAGTAAAGATACGCTTTTTCAACTTATTCAACAATTTGTTGCATTATTAGAAGTGAATGAACGAGACTTTTGGTTCCAACAAGACGTTGCAACCTACCATACAAGTTATGAAACCATGGGCATTCTTCAAGATCTTTTGGCGATGGACTCATCTCAAGAAACCTTTGGCCACCTCGTTCCCTGGTCTGCGCATCCCTGATTTTTTTCTGTGTTGATATGTATAGAACAAAGTTGATGAAGATAATCACCAAACAATAGATGATCTGAAAATTTCCATGGCTCAAAGGATACAAGAAGTCACTCCCAACATCTTGAAACGCATTTCTAAAAATATGCGCAAACGACTTCAGCTTTGCCTCCAAGAAAAGAGAGGAAATTTTAAACATTTATTATAAATGTAAGCTCCAATTTTTTT